>CATKUP010000089.1:1200000-1800000 GCA_949786385.1 Onychomys leucogaster
ACATATGGTCCGTGTGTGTAGGAAACACAGTTCTTTTGTTCTAAGCACACTCACGTTTCCCTCTGTATTAGAGACTCTAGAAAGCAAGAGCGTGCTTCTTGCTCTGAAGCAGAGTGTGTTTCATGGATGAGAACTGTGCAGTGTGTTTCTCTTCAGAAACGGAGTTAAATGCCAGGCTCTGTGTCTTCCTTCAAGCAAGACTTCGTTTCAGGTAAACGCAGTCACTTTAGAGCTCAAACGAAGCTACATTGTTCACGAAGCTCACACGTTTCTCGCTCTTAAGTGAAAAGCATTGGATGTTAGAGGACCTGTGGTTTGTATCAGTTTCAGAAACAGAGTTGAACTAGATACGGTCCCTGTGTGTAGGAAACACAGTTCTTTTGTTCTGAGCACATTCACGTTTCCCACTGTATTAGAGACTCTAGAAAGCAAGAGCGTGCTTCTTGCTCTAAAGCAGAGTGTGTTTCATGGATGAGAACTGTGCCGTGTGTTTCCCTTCAGAAAAGGTGTTAAATGCGAGGTTTGAGTCTTCCTACAAGCAAGACTTCGTTTAAGGTAAACGCAGTCACATTTCAGCTCAAAGGAAGCTACATTGTTCACGAAGCTCACACGTTTCTCGCTCTTAAATGACAAGCATTGGATGTTAGACAATCTGTGGTTTGTATCAGTTTCAGAATCAGAGTTGAACTAAATATGGTCCGTATTTAGGAAACACAGTTCTTTTGTTCTGAGCACACTCACGTTTCCCTCTGTATTAGAGACTCTAGAAAGCAAGAGCGTGCTTCTTGCTCTAAAGCAGAGTGTGTTTCATGGATGAGAGCTGTGCCGTGTGTTTCCCTTCAGAAACGGAGTTAAATGCCAGGCTCTGTGTCTTTCTTCAAGCAAGACTTTGTTTCATGTAAACGCAGTCACTTTTCAGCTCAAACGAAGCTACATTGTTCACGAAGCTCACACGTTTCTCGCTCTTAACTGTAAAGCATTGGATGTAAGAGGACCTGTGGTTTGTATCAGTTTCAGAAACAGAGTTCAACTAGATATGGTCCGTGTGTGTAGGAAACACAGGTCTTTTGTTCTGAGCACACTCACGTTTCCTTCTGTATTAGAGAATCTAGAAAGCAAGAGCATGCTTCTTGCTCTAAAGCAGAGTGTGTTTCATGGATGAGAACTGTGCCGTGTGTTCCCCTTCAGAAACGGAGTGAAATGCCAGGCTCTGTTTCTTCCTTCAAGCAAGACTTCGTTTCAAGTAAATACAGTCAATTTTCAGCTCAAACGAAGCTACATTGTTCACGAAGCTCACACGTTTCTCGCTCTTAAATGACAAGCATTGGATGTTAGACGATCTGTGGTTTGTATCAGTTTCAGAAACAGAGTTGAACTAGATATGGTCCGTGTTTAGGAAACACAGTTCTTTTGTTCTGAGCACACTCACGTTTCCCTCTGTATTAGAGATTCTAGAAAGCAAGAGCGTGCTTCTTGCTCTAAAGCAGAGTGTGTTTCATGGATAAGCTGTGCCGTGTGTTTCCCTTCAGAAACGGAGTTAAATGCCAGGCTCTGTGTCTTTCTTCAAGCAAGACTTTGTTACATGTAAACGCAGTCACTTTTCAGCTCAAATGAAGCTACATTGTTCACAAAGCTCACATGTTTCTCGATCTTAACTGAAAAGCATTGGATGTTAGAGGACCTGTGGTTTGTATCAGGTTCAGAAACAGAGTTGAAGTAGATATGGTCCGTGTGTGTAGGAAACACAGTTCTTTTGTTCTGAGCACACTCACGTTTCCTTCTGTATTAGAGAATCTAGAAAGCAAGAGCGTGCTTCTTGCTCTAAAGCAGAGTGTGTTTCATGGATGAGAACTGTGCCGTGTGTTCCCCTTCAGAAACGGAGTGAAATGCCAGGCTCTGTGTCTTCCTTCAAGCAAGACTTCGTTTCAAGTAAATACAGTCAATTTTCAGCTCAAACGAAGCTACATTGTTCACGAAGCTCACATGTTTCTCGCTCTTAAATGACAAGCATTGGATGTTAGAGGACCTGTGGTTTGTATCAGTTTCAGAAACAGAGTTGAACTAGATATGGTCTGTGTTTAGGAAACACAGTTCTTTTGTTCTGAGCACACTCACGTTTCCCTCTGTATTAGAGACTCTAGAAAGCAAGAGCGTGCTTCTTGCTCTAAAGCAGAGTGTGTTTCATGGATGAGAACTGTGCCGTGTGTTTCCCTTCAGAAACGGAGTAAAATGCCAGGCTCTGTGTCTTTCTTCAAGCAAGACTTTGTTTCATATAAACGCAGTCACTTTTCAGCTCAAACGAAGCTACATTGTTCACGAAGCTCACAAGTTTCTCGCTCTTAAATGAAAAGCATTGGATGTACGAGGGCCTGTGGTTTGTATCAGTTTCAGAAACAGTGGTCAACTACATATGGTCCGTGTGTGTAGGAAACACAGTTCTTTTGTTCTGAGCACACTCACGTTTCCCTCTGTATTAGAGACTCTAGAAAGCAAGAGCGTGCTTCTTGCTCTGAAGCAGAGTGTGTTTCATGGATGAGAACTGTGCAGTGTGTTTCTCTTCAGAAACGGAGTTAAATGCCAGGCTCTGTGTCTTCCTTCAAGCAAGACTTCGTTTCAGGTAAACGCAGTCACTTTAGAGCTCAAACGAAGCTACATTGTTCACGAAGCTGACACGTTTCTCGCTCTTAACTGAAAAGCATTGGATGTTAGAGGACCTGTGGTTTGTATCAGTTTCAGAAACAGTGGTCAACTACATATGGTCCGTGTGTGTAGGAAACACAGTTCTTTTGTTCTGAGCACACTCACGTTTCCCTCTGTATTAGAGACTCTAGAAAGCAAGAGCGTGCTTCTTGCTCTGAAGCAGAGTGTGTTTCATGGATGAGAACTGTGCAGTGTGTTTCTCTTCAGAAACGGAGTTAAATGCCAGGCTCTGTGTCTTCCTTCAAGCAAGACTTCGTTTCAGGTAAACGCAGTCACTTTAGAGCTCAAACGAAGCTACATTGTTCACGAAGCTGACACGTTTCTCGCTCTTAACTGAAAAGCATTGGATGTTAGAGGACCTGTGGTTTGTATCAGTTTCAGAAACAGAGTTGAACTAGATATGGTCCGTGTTTAGGAAACACAGTTCTTTTGTTCTGAGCACACTCACGTTTCCCTCTGTATTAGAGATTCTAGAAAGCAAGAGCGTGCTTCTTGCTCTAAAGCAGAGTGTGTTTCATGGATAAGCTGTGCCGTGTGTTTCCCTTCAGAAACGGAGTTAAATGCCAGGCTCTGTGTCTTTCTTCAAGCAAGACTTTGTTACATGTAAACGCAGTCACTTTTCAGCTCAAATGAAGCTACATTGTTCACAAAGCTCACATGTTTCTCGATCTTAACTGAAAAGCATTGGATGTTAGAGGACCTGTGGTTTGTATCAGGTTCAGAAACAGAGTTGAAGTAGATATGGTCCGTGTGTGTAGGAAACACAGTTCTTTTGTTCTGAGCACACTCACGTTTCCTTCTGTATTAGAGAATCTAGAAAGCAAGAGCGTGCTTCTTGCTCTAAAGCAGAGTGTGTTTCATGGATGAGAACTGTGCCGTGTGTTCCCCTTCAGAAACGGAGTGAAATGCCAGGCTCTGTGTCTTCCTTCAAGCAAGATTTCGTTTCAAGTAAATACAGTCAATTTTCAGCTCAAACGAAGCTACATTGTTCACGAAGCTCACACGTTTCTCGCTCTTAAATGACAAGCATTGTATGTTAGAGGACCTGTGGTTTGTATCAGTTTCAGAAACAGAGTTGAACTAGATATGGTCTGTGTTTAGGAAACACAGTTCTTTTGTTCTGAGCACACTCACGTTTCCCTCTGTATTAGAGACTCTAGAAAGCAAGAGCGTGCTTCTTGCTCTAAAGCAGAGTGTGTTTCATGGATGAGAACTGTGCCGTGTGTTTCCCTTCAGAAACGGAGTAAAATGCCAGGCTCTGTGTCTTTCTTCAAGCAAGACTTTGTTTCATATAAACGCAGTCACTTTTCAGCTCAAACGAAGCTACATTGTTCACGAAGCTCACAAGTTTCTCGCTCTTAAATGAAAAGCATTGGATGTACGAGGGCCTGTGGTTTGTATCAGTTTCAGAAACAGTGGTCAACTACATATGGTCCGTGTGTGTAGGAAACACAGTTCTTTTGTTCTGAGCACACTCACGTTTCCCTCTGTATTAGAGACTCTAGAAAGCAAGAGCGTGCTTCTTGCTCTGAAGCAGAGTGTGTTTCATGGATGAGAACTGTGCAGTGTGTTTCTCTTCAGAAACGGAGTTAAATGCCAGGCTCTGTGTCTTCCTTCAAGCAAGACTTCGTTTCAGGTAAACGCAGTCACTTTAGAGCTCAAACGAAGCTACATTGTTCACGAAGCTGACACGTTTCTCGCTCTTAACTGAAAAGCATTGGATGTTAGAGGACCTGTGGTTTGTATCAGTTTCAGAAACAGAGTTGAACTAGATATGGTCCGTGTGTGTAGGAAACACAGTTCTTTTGTTCTGAGCATATTCACGTTTCCCACTGTATTAGAGACTCTAGAAAGCAAGAGCGTGCTTCTTGCTCTAAAGCAGAGTGTGTTTCATGGATGAGAACTGTGCCGTGTGTTTCCCTTCAGAAAAGGTGTTAAATGCGAGGTTTGAGTCTTCCTACAAGCAAGACATCGTTTAAGGTAAACGCAGTCACATTTCAGCTCAAAGGAAGCTACATTGTTCACGAAGCTCACACGTTTCTCGCTCTTAAATGACAAGCATTGGATGTTAGACGATCTGTGGTTTGTATCAGTTTCAGAATCAGAGTTGAACTAGATATGGTCCGTGTTTAGGAAACACAGTTCTTTTGTTCTGAGCACACTCACGTTTCCCTCTGTATTAGAGACTCTAGAAAGCAAGAGCGTGCTTCTTGCTCTAAAGCAGAGTGTGTTTCATGGATGAGAGCTGTGCCGTGTGTTTCCCTTCAGAAACGGAGTTAAATGCCAGGCTCTGTGTCTTTCTTCAAGCAAGACTTTGTTTCATGTAAACGCAGTCACTTTTCAGCTCAAACGAAGCTACATTGTTCACGAAGCTCACACGTTTCTCGATCTTAACTGTAAAGCATTGGATGTAAGAGGACCTGTGGTTTGTATCAGTTTCAGAAACAGAGTTCAACTAGATATGGTCCGTGTGTGTAGGAAACACAGTTCTTTGTTCTGAGCACACTCACATTTCCCTCTGTATTAGAGACTCTAGAAAGAAAGAGCATGCTTCTTGCTCTAAAGCAGAGTGTGTTTCATGGATGAGAGCTGTGCCGTGTGTTTCCCTTCAGAAACGGAGTTAAATGCCAGGCTCTGTGTCTTTCTTCAAGCAAGACTTTGTTTCATGTAAACGCAGTCACTTTTCAGCTCAAACGAAGCTACATTGTTCACGAAGCTCACACGTTTCTCGCTCTTAACTGTAAGGATTGGATGTAAGAGGACCTGTGGTTTGTATCAGTTTCAGAAACAGAGTTCAACTAGATATGGTCTGTGTGTGTAGGAAACACAGTTCTTTGTTCTGAGCACACTCACATTTCCCTCTGTATTAGAGACTCTAGAAAGCAAGAGCGTGCTTCTTGCTCTAAAGCAGAGTGTGTTTCATGGATGAGAACTGTGCCGTGTGTTTCCCTTCCGTAATGGAGTGAAATGCCAGGCTCTGTGTCTTCCTTCAAGCAAGACTTCGTTTCAAGTAAATACAGTCACTTTTCAGCTCAAACGAAGCTACATTGTTCACGAAGCTCACACGTTTCTCGCTCTTAAATGAAAAGCATTGGTGGTTAGACGATCTGTGGTTTGTATCAGTTTCAGAAACAGAGTTGAACTAGATACGGTCCGTGTTTAGGAAACACAGTTCTTTTGTTCTGAGCACACTCACGTTTCCCTCTGTATTAGAGACTCTAGAAAGCAAGAGCGTGCTTCTTGCTCTAAAGCAGAGTGTGTTTCATGGATAAGCTGTGCCGTGTGTTTCCCTTCAGAAACGGAGTTAAATGCCAGGCTCTGTGTCTTTCTTCAAGCAAGACTTTGTTACATGTAAATGCAGTCACTTTTCAGCTCAAATGAAGCTACATTGTTCACAAAGCTCACATGTTTCTCGATCTTAACTGAAAAGCATTGGATGTTAGAGGACCTGTGGTTTGTATCAGGTTCAGAAACAGAGTTGAAGTAGATATGGTCCGTGTGTGTAGGAAACACAGGTCTTTTGTTCTGAGCACACTCACGTTTCCTTCTGTATTAGAGAATCTAGAAAGAAAGAGCGTGCTTCTTGCTCTAAAGCAGAGTGTGTTTCATTGATGAGAACTGTGCCGTGTGTTCCCCTTCAGAAACGGAGTGAAATGCCAGGCTCTGTGTCTTCCTTCAAGCAAGACTTCGTTTCAAGTAAATACAGTCAATTTACAGCTCAAAAGAAGCTACATTGTTCACGAAGCTCACACGTTTCTCGCTCTTAAATGACAAGCATTGGATGTTAGAGGACCTGTGGTTTGTATCAGTTTCAGAAACAGAGTTGAACTAGATATGGTCCGTGTTTAGGAAACACAGTTCTTTTGTTCTGAGCACACTCACGTTTCCCTCTGTATTAGAGACTCTAGAAAGCAAGAGCGTGCTTCTTGCTCTAAAGCAGAGTGTGTTTCATGGATGAGAACTGTGCCGTGTGTTTCCCTTCAGAAACGGAGTAAAATGCCAGGCTCTGTGTCTTTCTTCAAGCAAGACTTTGTTTCATATAAACGCAGTCACTTTTCAGCTCAAACGAAGCTACATTGTTCACGAAGCTCACAAGTTTCTCGCTCTTAAATGAAAAGCATTGGATGTACGAGGGCCTGTGGTTTGTATCAGTTTCAGAAACAGTGTTCAACTACATATGGTCCGTGTGTGTAGGAAACACAGTTCTTTTGTTCTGAGCACACTCACGTTTCCCTCTGTATTAGAGACTCTAGAAAGCAAGAGCGTGCTTCTTGCTCTGAAGCAGAGTGTGTTTCATGGATGAGAACTGTGCAGTGTGTTTCTCTTCAGAAACGGAGTTAAATGCCAGGCTCTGTGTCTTCCTTCAAGCAAGACTTCGTTTCAGGTAAACGCAGTCACTTTAGAGCTCAAACGAAGCTACATTGTTCACGAAGCTCACAGGTTTCTCGCTCTTAACTGAAAAGCATTGCATGTTAGAGGACCTGTGGTTTGTATCAGTTTCAGAAACAGAGTTGAACTAGATATGGTCCGTGTGTGTAGGAAACACAGTTCTTTTGTTGTGAGCACATTCACGTTTCCCACTGTATTAGAGACTCTACAAAGCAAGAGCGTGCTTCTTGCTCTAAAGCAGAGTGTGTTTCATGGATGAGAACTGTGCCGTGTGTTTCCCTTCAGAAAAGGTGTTAAGTGCGAGGTTTGAGTCTTCCTACAAGCAAGACTTCGTTTAAGGTAAACGCAGTCACATTTCAGCTCAAAGGAAGCTACATTGTTCACGAAGCTCACACGTTTCTCGCTCTTAAATGACAAGCATTGGATGTTAGACGATCTGTGGTTTGTATCAGTTTCAGAAACAGAGTTGAACTAGATATGGTCCGTGTTTAGGAAACACAGTTCTTTTGTTCTGAGCACACTCACGTTTCCCTCTCTATTAGAGACTCTAGAAAGCAAAAGCGTGCTTCTTGCTCTAAAGCAGAGTGTGTTTCATGGATGAGAGCTGTGCCGTGTGTTTGCCTTTAGAAACGGAGTTAAATGCCAGGCTCTGTGTCTTTCTTCAATAAAGACTTCGTTTAAGGTAAACGCAGTCACTTTTCAGCTCAAATGAAGCTACATTGTTCACAAAGCTCACATGTTTCTCGATCTTAACTGAAAAGCATTGGATGTTAGAGGACCTGGTGTTTGTATCAGTTTCAGGAACTGAGTTGAACTAGATATGGTCCAAGTGTGTAGGAAACACAGTTCTTTTGTTCTGAGCACACTCACGTTTCCTTCTGTATTAGAGTCTCTAGAAAGCAAGAGCGTGCTTCTTGCTCTAAAGCAGAGTGTGTTTCATGGACGAGAACTGTGCCGTGTGTTTCCCTTCAGAAATGGAGTGAAATGCCAGGCTCTGTGTCTTCCTTCAAGCAAGACTTCGTTTCAAGTAAATACAGTCACTTTTCAGCTCAAATGAAGCTACATTGTTCACGAAGCTCACACATTTCTCGCTCTTAAATGAAAAGCATTGGATGTTAGACGATCTGTGGTTTGTATCAGTTTCATAAACAGAGTTGAACTAGATATGGTCCGTGTTTAGGAAACACAGTTCTTTTGTTCTGAGCACACTCACGTTTCCCTCTGTATTTGAGAATCTAGAAAGCAAGAGCGTGCTTCTTGCTCTAAAGCATAGTGGGTTTCATGGATGAGAACTGTGCCGTGTGTTTCCCTTTAGAAACGGAGTTAAATGCCAGGCTCTGTGTCTTTCTTCAAGAAAGACGTCATTTAAGGTAAACGCAGTCACTTTTCAGCTCAAATGAAGCTACATTGTTCACAAAGCTCACATGTTTCTCAATCTTAACTGAAAAGCATTGGATGTTAGAGGACCTGGTGTTTGTATCAGTTTCAGGAACAGAGTTGAACTAGATATGGTCCAAGTGTGTAGGAAACACAGTTCTTTTGTTCTGAGCACACTCACGTTTCCTTCTGTATTAGAGACTCTAGAAAGCAAGAGGGTGCTTCTTGCTCTAAAGCAGAGTGTGTTTCATGGATGAGAACTGTACCGTGTGTTTTCCTTCAGAAAGGGAGTTAAATGTCAGGCGTGTATCTTCCTTCAAGCAAGACTTCGTTTCAGGTAAACGCAGTCAATTTTCAGCTCAAACAAAGCTACATTGTTCAAGAAGCCCACACGTTTCTCGCTCTTAAATGAAAAGCATTGGATGTTTGAGGACATGTGGTTTGTATCAGTTTCAGAAGCAGAGTTGAACTAGATATGGTTTGTGTAGGAAACACAGTTCTTTTGTTCTGAGCACACTCACGTTTCCCTCTGTAATAGAGACTCTAGAAAGCAAGAGCGTGCTTCTTGCTCTAAACCAGAGTGTGTTTCATGGATGAGAACTGTGCCGTGTGTTTCCCTTCAGAAATGGAGTGAAATGCCAGGCTCTGTGTCTTCCTTCAAGCAAGACTTCGTTTCAAGTAAATACAGTCACTTTTCAGCTCAAACGAAGCTACATTGTTCACGAAGCTCACACGTTTCTCGCTCTTAAATGAAAAGCATTGGATGTTAGACGATCTGTGGTTTGTATCAGTTTCAGAAACAGAGTTGAACTAGATAGGGTCCGTGTTTAGGAAACACAGTTCTTTTGTTCTGAGCACACTCACGTTTCCCTCTGTATTAGAGACTCTAGAAAGCAAGAGCGTGCTTCTTGCTCTAAAGCAGAGTGTGTTTCATGGATAAGCTGTGCCGTGTGTTTCCCTTCAGAAACGGAGTTAAATGCCAGGCTCTGTGTCTTTCTTCAAGCAAGACTTTGTTACATGTAAACGCAGTCACTTTTCAGCTCAAATGAAGCTACATTATTCACAAAGCTCACACGTTTCTCGCTCTTAAATGAAAAGCATTGGATGTACGAGGGCCTGTGGTTTGTATCAGTTTCAGAAAGAGTGTTCAACTACATATGGTCCGTGTGTGTAGGAAACACAGTTCTTTTGTTCTGAGCACACTCACGTTTCCCTCTGTATTAGAGACTCTAGAAAGCAAGAGTGTGCTTCTTGCTCTGAAGCAGAGTGTGTTTCATGGATGAGAACTGTGCAGTGTGTTTCCCTTCAGAAACGGAGTTAAAGGCCAGGCTCTGTGTCTTCCTTCAAGCAAGACTTCGTTTCAGGTAAATGCAATCACTTTAGAGCTCAAAAGAAGCTACATTGTTCACGAAGCTCACACATTTCTCGCTCTTAACTGAAAAGCATTGGATGTTAGAGGACCTGTGGTTTGTATCAGTTTCAGAAACAGAGTTGAAGTAGATATGGTCCGTGTGTGTAGGAAACACAGTTGTTTTGTTCTGAGCACACTCACGTTTCCCTCTGTATTAGAGACTCTACAAAGCAAGAGTGTGCTTCTTGCTCTAAAGCAGAGTGTGTTTCATGGATGAGAACTGTGCCGTGTGTTTCCCTTCAGAAAAGGTGTTAAATGCGAGGTTTGAGTCTTCCTACAAGCAAGACTTCGTTTAAGGTAAACGCAGTCACATTTCAGCTCAAAGGAAGCTACATTGTTTAAAAAGCTCACATGTTTCTCGATCTTAAATGAAAAGCTTTGGATGTTAGAGGACCTGGAGTTTGGATCAGGTTCAGAATCAGAGTTCAACTACATATGGTCTGTGTGTGCAGGAAACACAGTTCTTTTGTTCTGAGCACACTCACATTTCCCTCTGTATTAGAGACTCTAGAAAGCAAGAGCGTGCTTCGTGCTCTAAAGCAGAGTGTGTTTCATGGATGAGAACTGTGCCGTGTGTTTCCCTTTAGAAACGGAGTTAAATGCCAGGCTCTGTGTCTTTCTTCAAGAAAGACGTCATTTAAGGTAAACGCAGTCACTTTTCAGCTCAAATGAAGCTACATTGTTCACAAAGCTCACATGTTTCTCAATCTTAACTGAAAAGCATTGGATGTTAGAGGACCTGGTGTTTGTATCAGTTTCAGGAACAGAGTTGAACTAGATATGGTCCAAGTGTGTAGGAAACACAGTTCTTTTGTTCTGAGCACACTCATGTTTCCTTCTGTATTAGAGACTCTAGAAAGCAAGAGGGTGCTTCTTGCTCTAAAGCAGAGTGTGTTTCATGGATGAGAACTGTACCGTGTGTTTTCCTTCAGAAAGGGAGTTAAATGTCAGGCGTGTATCTTCCTTCAAGCAAGACTTCGTTTCAGGTAAACGCAGTCAATTTTCAGCTCAAACAAAGGTACATTGTTCAAGAAGCCCACACGTTTCTCGCTCTTAAATGAAAAGCATTGGATGTTTGAGGACATGTGGTTTGTATCAGTTTCAGAAGCAGAGTTGAACTAGATATGGTCCGTGTGTAGGAAACACAATTCTTTTGTTCTGAGCACACTCACGTTTCCCTCTGTAATAGAGACTCTAGAAAGCAAGAGCGTGCTTCTTGCTCTAAACCAGAGTGTGTTTCATGGATGAGAACTGTGCCGTGTGTTTCCCTTCAGAAATGGAGTGAAATGCCAGGCTCTGTGTCTTCCTTCAAGCAAGACTCCGTTTCAAGTAAATACAGTCACTTTTCAGCTCAAACGAAGCTACATTGTTCACGAAGCTCACACGTTTCTCGCTCTTAAATGAAAAGCATTGGATGTTAGACGATCTGTGGTTTGTATCAGGTTCAGAAACAGAGTTGAACTAGATAAGGTCCGTGTTTAGGAAACACAGTTCTTTTGTTCTGAGCACACTCACGTTTCCCTCTGTATTAGAGACTCTAGAAAGCAAGAGCGTGCTTCTTGCTCTAAAGCAGAGTGTGTTTCATGGATAAGCTGTGCCGTGTGTTTCCCTTCAGAAACGGAGTTAAATGCCAGGCTCTGTGTCTTTCTTCAAGCAAGACTTTGTTACATGTAAACGCAGTCACTTTTCAGCTCAAATGAAGCTACATTGTTCACAAAGCTCACACGTTTCTCGCTCTTAAATGAAAAGCATTGGATGTACGAGGGCCTGTGGTTTGTATCAGTTTCAGAAACAGTGTTCAACTACATATGGTCCGTGTGTGTAGGAAACACAGTTCTTTTGTTCTGAGCACACTCACGTTTCCCTCTGTATTAGAGACTCTAGAAAGCAAGAGTGTGCTTCTTGCTCTGAAGCAGAGTGTGTTTCATGGATGAGAACTGTGCAGTGTGTTTCCCTTCAGAAACGGAGTTAAATGCCAGGCTCTGTGTCTTCCTTCAAGCAAGACTTCGTTTCAGGTAAACGCAATCACTTTAGAGCTCAAAAGAAGCTACATTGTTCACGAAGCTCACACGTTTCTCGCTCTTAACTGAAAAGCATTGGAAGTTAGAGGACCTGTGGTTTGTATCAGTTTCAGAAACAGAGTTGAACTAGATATGGTCCGTGTGTGTAGGAAACACAGTTGTTTTGTTCTGAGCACACTCACGTTTCCCTCTGTATTAGAGACTCTACAAAGCAAGAGTGTGCTTCTTGCTCTAAAGCAGAGTGTGTTTCATGGATGAGAACTGTGCCGTGTGTTTCCCTTCAGAAAAGGTTTTAAATGCGAGGTTTGAGTCTTCCTACAAGCAAGACTTCGTTTAAGGTAAACGCAGTCACATTTCAGCTCAAAGGAAGCTACATTGTTTAAAAAGCTCACATGTTTCTCGATCTTAAATGAAAAGCTTTGGATGTTAGAGGACCTGGAGTTTGGATCAGGTTCAGAATCAGAGTTCAACTACATATGGTCTGTGTGTGCAGGAAACACAGTTCTTTTGTTCTGAGCACACTCACATTTCCCTCTGTATTAGAGACTCTAGAAAGCAAGAGCGTGCTTCGTGCTCTAAAGCAGAGTGTGTTTCATGGATGAGAACTGTGCCGTGTGTTTCCCTTTAGAAACGGAGTTAAATGCCAGGCTCTGTGTCTTTCTTCAAGAAAGACGTCATTTAAGGTAAACGCAGTCACTTTTCAGCTCAAATGAAGCTACATTGTTCACAAAGCTCACATGTTTCTCAATCTTAACTGAAAAGCATTGGATGTTAGAGGACCTGGTGTTTGTATCAGTTTCAGGAACAGAGTTGAACTAGATATGGTCCAAGTGTGTAGGAAACACAGTTCTTTTGTTCTGAGCACACTCACGTTTCCTTCTGTATTAGAGACTCTAGAAAGCAAGAGGGTGCTTCTTGCTCTAAAGCAGAGTGTGTTTCATGGATGAGAACTGTACCGTGTGTTTTCCTTCAGAAAGGGAGTTAAATGTCAGGCGTGTATCTTCCTTCAAGCAAGACTTCATTTCAGGTAAACGCAGTCAATTTTCAGCTCAAACAAAGCTACATTGTTCAAGAAGCCCACACGTTTCTCGCTCTTAAATGAAAAGCATTGGATGTTTGAGGACATGTGGTTTGTATCAGTTTCAGAAGCAGAGTTGAACTAGATATGGTCCGTGTGTAGGAAACACAGTTCTTTTGTTCTGAGCACACTCACGATTCCCTCTGTAATAGAGACTCTAGAAAGCAAGAGCGTGCTTCTTGCTCTAAACCAGAGTGTGTTTCATGGATGAGAACTGTGCCGTGTGTTTCCCTTCAGAAATGGAGTGAAATGCCAGGTTCTGTGTCTTCCTTCAAGCAAGACTTCGTTTCAAGTAAATACAGTCACTTTTCAGCTCAAACGAAGCTACATTGTTCACGAAGCTCACACGTTTCTCGCTCTTAAATGAAAAGCATTGGATGTTAGACGATCTGTGGTTTGTATCAGTTTCAGAAACAGAGTTGAACTAGATAGGGTCCGTGTTTAGGAAACACAGTTCTTTTGTTCTGAACACACTCACGTTTCCCTCTGTATTAGAGACTCTAGAAAGCAAGAGCGTGCTTCTTGCTCTAAAGCAGAGTGTGTTTCATGGATAAGCTGTGCCGTGTGTTTCCCTTCAGAAACGGAGTTAAATGCTAGGCTCTGTGTCTTTCTTCAAGCAAGACTTTGTTACATGTAAACGCAGTCACTTTTCAGCTCAAATGAAGCTACATTGTTCACAAAGCTCACACGTTTCTCGCTCTTAAATGAAAAGCATTGGATGTACGAGGGCCTGTGGTTTGTATCAGTTTCAGAAACAGTGTTCAACTACATATGGTCCGTGTGTGTAGGAAACACAGTTCATTTGTTCTGAGCACACTCACGTTTCCCTCTGTATTAGAGACTCTACAAAGCAAGAGTGTGCTTCTTGCTCTGAAGCAGAGTGTGTTTCATGGATGAGAACTGTGCAGTGTGTTTCCCTTCAGAAACGGAGTTAAATGCCAGGCTCTGTGTCTTCCTTCAAGCAAGACTTCGTTTCAGGTAAACGCAATCACTTTAGAGCTCAAAAGAAACTACATTGTTCACGAAGCTCACACATTTCTCGCTCTTAACTGAAAAGCATTGGATGTTAGAGGACCTGTGGTTTGTATCAGTTTCAGAAACAGAGTTGAACTAGATATGGTCCGTGTGTGTAGGAAACACAGTTCTTTTGTTCTGAGCACATTCACGTTTCCCACTGTATTAGAGACTCTACAAAGCAAGAGCGTGCTTCTTGCTCTAAAGCAGAGTGTGTTTCATGGATGAGAACTGTGCCGTGTGTTTCCCTTCAGAAAAGGTGTTAAATGCGAAGTTTGAGTCTTCCTACAAGCAAGACTTCGTTTAAGGTAAATGCAGTCACATTTCAGCTCACAGGAAGCTACATTGTTCAAAAAGCTCACATGTTTCTCGATCTTAAATGAAAAGCTTTGGATGTTAGAGGACCTGGAGTTTGTATCAGGTTCAGAATCAGAGTTCAACTACATATGGTCTGTGTGTGCAGGAAACACAGTTCTTTTGTTCTGAGCACACTCACGTTTCCCTCTGTATTAGAGACTCTAGAAAGCAAGAGCGTGCTTCTTGCTCTAAACCAGAGTGTGTTTCATGGATGAGTACTGTGCCGTGTGTTTCCCTTCAGAAACGGAGTTAAATGCCAGGCTCTGTGTCTTTCTTCAAGCAAGACTTCGTTTCAGGTAAACCCAGTCACTTTTCAGCTCAAACGATGCTACAATGTTCACGAAGCTCACACGTTTCTCGCTCTTAACTGAAAAGCAATGGATGTTAGAGGACCTGTAGTTTGTATCAGTTTCAGAAACTTAGTTGAACTAGATATGGTCCGTGTGTAGGAAACACTGTTCTTTTGTTCTGAGCACACTCACGTTTCCCTCTGTAATAGAGATTCTAGAAAGCAAGAGCGTGCTTCTTGCTCTAAACCAGAGTGTGTTTCATGGATGAGAAGTGTGCCGTGTGTTTCCCTTCAGAAACGGAGTTAAATGCCAGGCTCTGTGTCTTTCTTCAAGCAAGACTTCGTTACATGTAAACGCAGTCACTTTTCAGCTCAAACGAAGCTACATTGTTCACGAAGCTCACACGTTTCTCGCTCTTAACTGAAAAGCATTGGATGTAAGAGGACCTGTGGTTTGTATCAGTTTCAGAAACAGAGTTCAACTAGATATGGTCCGTGTGTAGGAAACACAGTTCTTTTGTTCTGAGCATACTCACATTTCCCTCTGTGTTAGAGACTCTAGAAAGCAAGAGTGTGCTTCTTGCTCTAAAGTAGAGTGTGTTTCATGGATGAGAACTGTGCCGTGTGTTTCCCTTCAGAAACGGAGTTAAATGCCAGGCTCTGTGTCTTTCTTCAATAAAGAAATCGTTTAAGGTAAACGCAGTCACTTTTCAGCTCAAATGAAGCTACATTGTTCACAAAGCTCACATGTTTCTCGATCTTAACTGAAAAGCATTGGATGTTAGAGGACCTGGTGTTTGTATCAGTTTCAGAAACAGAGCTGAACTAGATATGGTCCGTGTGTGTAGGAAACACAGTTCTTTTGTTCTGAGCACACTCACGTTTCCTTCTGTATTAGAGAATCTAGAACGCAAGAGCGTTCTTCTTGCTCTACAGCAGAGTGGGTTTCATGGATTAGAACTGTGCCTTGTGTTTCCCTTCAGAAACGGAGTTAAATGCCAGACTCTGTGCCTTTCTTCAAGCAAGACTCCGTTTCATGTTAACGCAGTCACTTTTCAGCTCAAACGAAGGTACATTGTTCACGAAGCTCACACGTTTCTCGCTCTTAACTGAAAAGCATAGGATGTAAGAGGGACTGTGGTTTGTATCAGTTTCAGAAACAGAGTTCAACTAGATATGGTCCGTGTGTGTAGGAAACACAGTTCTTTTGTTCTGAGCACACTCACATTTCCCTCTGTATTAGAGACTCTAGAATGCAAGAGCGTGCTTCTTGCTCTAAAGCAGATTGTGTTTCATGGATGAGAGCTGTGCCGTGTGTTTCCCTTCAGAAAGGGAATTAAATGCCAGGCTCTGTGCCTTTCTTCAAGCAAGACTTCGTTTCATGTAAACGCAGTCACTTTTCAGCTCAAAGGAAGCTACATTGTTCACGAAGCTCACACGTTTCTCGCTCTTAAATGAAAAGCATTGGATGTTTGAGGACATGTGGTTTGTATCAGTTTCAGAAGCAGAGTTGAACTAGATATGGTCCGTGTGTAGGAAACACAATTCTTTTGTTCTGAGCACACTCACGTTTCCCTCTGTAATAGAGACTCTAGAAAGCAAGAGCGTGCTTCTTGCTCTAAACCAGAGTGTGTTTCATGGATGAGAACTGTGCCGTGTGTTTCCCTTCAGAAATGGAGTGAAATGCCAGGCTCTGTGTCTTCCTTCAAGCAAGACTTCGTTTCAAGTAAATACAGTCACTTTTCAGCTCAAACGAAGCTACATCGTTCACGAAGCTCACACGTTTCTCGCTCTTAAATGAAAAGCATTGGATGTTAGACGATCTGTGGTTTGTATCAGTTTCAGAAACAGAGTTGAACTAGATAGGGTCCGTGTTTAGGAAACACAGTTCTTTTGTTCTGAGCACACTCACGTTTCCCTCTGTATTAGAGACTCTAGAAAGCAAGAGCGTGCTTCTTGCTCTAAAGCAGAGTGTGTTTCATGGATAAGCTGTGCCGTGTGTTTCCCTTCAGAAACGGAGTTAAATGCCAGGCTCTGTGTCTTTCTTCAAGCAAGACTTTGTTACATGTAAACGCAGTCACTTTTCAGCTCAAATGAAGCTACATTGTTCACAAAGCTCACACGTTTCTCGCTCTTAAATGAAAAGCATTGGATGTACGAGGGCCTGTGGTTTGTATCAGTTTCAGAAACAGTGTTCAACTGCATATGGTCCGTGTGTGTAGGAAACACAGTTCTTTTGTTCTGAGCACACTCACGTTTCCCTCTGTATTAGAGACTCTAGAAAGCAAGAGTGTGCTTCTTGCTCTGAAGCAGAGTGTGTTTCATGGATGAGAACTGTGCAGTGTGTTTCCCTTCAGAAACGGAGTTAAATGCCAGGCTCTGTGTCTTCCTTCAAGCAAGACTTCGTTTCAGGTAAACGCAATCACTTTAGAGCTCAAAAGAAGCTACATTGTTCACGAAGCTCACACGTTTCTCGCTCTTAACTGAAAAGCATTGGAAGTTAGAGGACCTGGAGTTTGGATCAGGTTCAGAATCAGAGTTCAACTACATATGGTCTGTGTGTGCAGGAAACACAGTTCTTTTGTTCTGAGCACACTCACATTTCCCTCTGTATTAGAGACTCTAGAAAGCAAGAGCGTGCTTCGTGCTCTAAAGCAGAGTGTGTTTCATGGATGAGAACTGTGCCGTGTGTTTCCCTTTAGAAACGGAGTTAAATGCCAGGCTCTGTGTCTTTCTTCAAGAAAGACGTCATTTAAGGTAAACGCAGTCACTTTTCAGCTCAAATGAAGCTACATTGTTCACAAAGCTCACATGTTTCTCAATCTTAACTGAAAAGCATTGGATGTTAGAGGACCTGGTGTTTCTATCAGTTTCAGGAACAG
Source organism: Onychomys leucogaster (assembly GCA_949786385.1). NCBI lineage: Eukaryota > Metazoa > Chordata > Mammalia > Rodentia > Cricetidae > Onychomys > Onychomys leucogaster. The sequence continues at coordinate 1,217,519 of CATKUP010000089.1, forward strand.
AGTTGAACTAGATATGGTCCAAGTGTGTAGGAAACACAGTTCTTTTGTTCTGAGCACACTCACGTTTCCTTCTGTATTAGAGACTCTAGAAAGCAAGAGGGTGCTTCTTGCTCTAAAGCAGAGTGTGTTTCATGGATGAGAACTGTACCGTGTGTTTTCCTTCAGAAAGGGAGTTAAATGTCAGGCGTGTATCTTCCTTCAAGCAAGACTTCATTTCAGGTAAACGCAGTCAATTTTCAGCTCAAACAAAGCTACATTGTTCAAGAAGCCCACACGTTTCTCGCTCTTAAATGAAAAGCATTGGATGTTTGAGGACATGTGGTTTGTATCAGTTTCAGAAGCAGAGTTGAACTAGATATGGTCCGTGTGTAGGAAACACAGTTCTTTTGTTCTGAGCACACTCACGTTTCCCTCTGTAATAGAGACTCTAGAAAGCAAGAGCGTGCTTCTTGCTCTAAACCAGAGTGTGTTTCATGGATGAGAACTGTGCCGTGTGTTTCCCTTCAGAAATGGAGTGAAATGCCAGGTTCTGTGTCTTCCTTCAAGCAAGACTTCGTTTCAAGTAAATACAGTCACTTTTCAGCTCAAACGAAGCTACATTGTTCACGAAGCTCACACGTTTCTCGCTCTTAAATGAAAAGCATTGGATGTTAGACGATCTGTGGTTTGTATCAGTTTCAGAAACAGAGTTGAACTAGATAGGGTCCGTGTTTAGGAAACACAGTTCTTTTGTTCTGAACACACTCACGTTTCCCTCTGTATTAGAGACTCTAGAAAGCAAGAGCGTGCTTCTTGCTCTAAAGCAGAGTGTGTTTCATGGATAAGCTGTGCCGTGTGTTTCCCTTCAGAAACGGAGTTAAATGCTAGGCTCTGTGTCTTTCTTCAAGCAAGACTTTGTTACATGTAAACGCAGTCACTTTTCAGCTCAAATGAAGCTACATTGTTCACAAAGCTCACACGTTTCTCGCTCTTAAATGAAAAGCATTGGATGTACGAGGGCCTGTGGTTTGTATCAGTTTCAGAAACAGTGTTCAACTACATATGGTCCGTGTGTGTAGGAAACACAGTTCATTTGTTCTGAGCACACTCACGTTTCCCTCTGTATTAGAGACTCTACAAAGCAAGAGTGTGCTTCTTGCTCTGAAGCAGAGTGTGTTTCATGGATGAGAACTGTGCAGTGTGTTTCCCTTCAGAAACGGAGTTAAATGCCAGGCTCTGTGTCTTCCTTCAAGCAAGACTTCGTTTCAGGTAAACGCAATCACTTTAGAGCTCAAAAGAAACTACATTGTTCACGAAGCTCACACATTTCTCGCTCTTAACTGAAAAGCATTGGATGTTAGAGGACCTGTGGTTTGTATCAGTTTCAGAAACAGAGTTGAACTAGATATGGTCCGTGTGTGTAGGAAACACAGTTCTTTTGTTCTGAGCACATTCACGTTTCCCACTGTATTAGAGACTCTACAAAGCAAGAGCGTGCTTCTTGCTCTAAAGCAGAGTGTGTTTCATGGATGAGAACTGTGCCGTGTGTTTCCCTTCAGAAAAGGTGTTAAATGCGAAGTTTGAGTCTTCCTACAAGCAAGACTTCGTTTAAGGTAAACGCAGTCACATTTCAGCTCACAGGAAGCTACATTGTTCAAAAAGCTCACATGTTTCTCGATCTTAAATGAAAAGCTTTGGATGTTAGAGGACCTGGAGTTTGTATCAGGTTCAGAATCAGAGTTCAACTACATATGGTCTGTGTGTGCAGGAAACACAGTTCATTTGTTCTGAGCACACTCACGTTTCCCTCTGTATTAGAGACTCTAGAAAGCAAGAGCGTGCTTCTTGCTCTAAACCAGAGTGTGTTTCATGGATGAGTACTGTGCCGTGTGTTTCCCTTCAGAAACGGAGTTAAATGCCAGGCTCTGTGTCTTTCTTCAAGCAAGACTTCGTTTCAGGTAAACCCAGTCACTTTTCAGCTCAAACGATGCTACAATGTTCACGAAGCTCACACGTTTCTCGCTCTTAACTGAAAAGCAATGGATGTTAGAGGACCTGTAGTTTGTATCAGTTTCAGAAACTTAGTTGAACTAGATATGGTCCGTGTGTAGGAAACACTGTTCTTTTGTTCTGAGCACACTCACGTTTCCCTCTGTAATAGAGATTCTAGAAAGCAAGAGCGTGCTTCTTGCTCTAAACCAGAGTGTGTTTCATGGATGAGAACTGTGCCGTGTGTTTCCCTTCAGAAACGGAGTTAAATGCCAGGCTCTGTGTCTTTCTTCAAGCAAGACTTCGTTACATGTAAACGCAGTCACTTTTCAGCTCAAACGAAGCTACATTGTTCACGAAGCTCACACGTTTCTCGCTCTTAACTGAAAAGCATTGGATGTAAGAGGACCTGTGGTTTGTATCAGTTTCAGAAACAGAGTTCAACTAGATATGGTCCGTGTGTAGGAAACACAGTTCTTTTGTTCTGAGCATACTCACATTTCCCTCTGTGTTAGAGACTCTAGAAAGCAAGAGTGTGCTTCTTGCTCTAAAGTAGAGTGTGTTTCATGGATGAGAACTGTGCCGTGTGTTTCCCTTCAGAAACGGAGTTAAATGCCAGGCTCTGTGTCTTTCTTCAATAAAGAAATCGTTTAAGGTAAACGCAGTCACTTTTCAGCTCAAATGAAGCTACATTGTTCACAAAGCTCACATGTTTCTCGATCTTAACTGAAAAGCATTGGATGTTAGAGGACCTGGTGTTTGTATCAGTTTCAGAAACAGAGCTGAACTAGATATGGTCCGTGTGTGTAGGAAACACAGTTCTTTTGTTCTGAGCACACTCACGTTTCCTTCTGTATTAGAGAATCTAGAACGCAAGAGCGTTCTTCTTGCTCTACAGCAGAGTGGGTTTCATGGATTAGAACTGTGCCTTGTGTTTCCCTTCAGAAACGGAGTTAAATGCCAGACTCTGTGCCTTTCTTCAAGCAAGACTCCGTTTCATGTTAACGCAGTCACTTTTCAGCTCAAACGAAGGTACATTGTTCACGAAGCTCACACGTTTCTCGCTCTTAACTGAAAAGCATAGGATGTAAGAGGGACTGTGGTTTGTATCAGTTTCAGAAACAGAGTTCAACTAGATATGGTCCGTGTGTGTAGGAAACACAGTTCTTTTGTTCTGAGCACACTCACATTTCCCTCTGTATTAGAGACTCTAGAATGCAAGAGCGTGCTTCTTGCTCTAAAGCAGATTGTGTTTCATGGATGAGAGCTGTGCCGTGTGTTTCCCTTCAGAAAGGGAATTAAATGCCAGGCTCTGTGCCTTTCTTCAAGCAAGACTTCGTTTCATGTAAACGCAGTCACTTTTCAGCTCAAAGGAAGCTACATTGTTCACGAAGCTCACACGTTTCTCGCTCTTAAATGAAAAGCATTGGATGTTTGAGGACATGTGGGTTGTGTCAGTTTCAGAAGCAGACTTGAACTAGATATGGTCCGTGTGTAGGAAACACAGTTCTTTTGTTCTGAGCACACTCACGTTTCCCTCTGTAATAGAGACTCTAGAAAGCAAGAGCGTGCTTCTTGCTCTAAACCAGAGTGTGTTTCATGGATGAGAACTGTGCCTTGTGTTGCCCTTCAGAAACGGAGTGAAATGCCAGGCTCTGTGTCTTCCTTCAAGCAAGACTTCGTTTTAAGTAAATACAGTCACTTTTCAGCTCAAACGAAGCTACCTTGTTCACGAAGCTCACAGGTTTATCGCTCTTAAATGAAAAGCATTGGATGTTAGACAACCTGTGGTTTGTATCAGTTTCAGAATCAGAGTTGAACTAGATATGGTCCGTGTTTAGGAAACACAGTTCTTTTCTTCTGAGCACACTCACGTTTCCCTCTGTATTAGAGACTCTAGAAAGCAAGAGCTTGCTTCTTGCTCTAAAGCAGAGTGTGTTTCATGGATAAGCTGTGCTGTGTGTTTCCCTTCAGAAACGGAGTTAAATGCCAGGCTCTGTGTCTTTCTTCAAGCAAGACTTCGTTTAAGGTAAACGCAGTCACTTTTCAGCTCAAATGAAGCTACATTGTTCACAAAGCTCATATGTTTCTCGATCTTAACTGAAAATCATTGGATGTTAGAGGACCTGGTGTTTGTATCAGTTTCAGAAACAGAGCTGAACTAGATATGGTCCGTGTGTGTAGGAAACACAGTTCTCTTGTTCTGAGCACACTCACGTTTCCTTCTGTATTAGAGAATCTAGAAAGCAAGAGCGTTCTTCTTGTTCTAAAGTAGAGTGGGTTTCATGGATGAGAACTGTGCCTTGTTTTTCCCTTCAGAAACAGAGTTAAATGCCAGACTCTGTGCCTTTTTTCAAGCAAGATTTCGTTTCATGTAAACGCAGTCACTTTTCAGCTCAAACAAAGGTACATTGTTCACGAAGCTCACACGTTTCTCGCTCTTAACTGAAAAGCATTGGATGTAAGAGGGCCTGTGGTTTGTGTCAGTTTCAGAAACAGAGTTCAACTAGATATGGTCCGTGTGTAGGAAACAGAGTTCTTTTGTTCTGAGCACACTCACATTTCCCTCTGTGTTAGAGACTCTAGAAAGCAAGAGCGTGCCTCTTGCTCTAAAGTAGAGTGTGTTTCATGGATGAGAACTGTGCATTGTGTTTCACTTCAGAAACGGAGTTAAATGCCAGGCTCTGTGTCTTTCTTCAAGCAAGACTTCGTTTAAGGTAAACGCAGTCACTTTTCAGCTAAAATGAAGCTACATTGTTCACATTGCTCACTTGTTTCTCAATCTTAACTGAAAATCATTGGATGTTAGAGGACCTGGTGTTTGTATCAGTTTCACAAACAGAGTTGAACTAGATATGGTCTGTGTGTGTAGGAAACACAGTTCTTTTGTTCTGAGCACACTCACGTTTCCCTCTCTATTAGACAGTCTAGAAAGCAAGAGCGTGCTTCTTGCTCTAAAGCAGAGTGTGTTTCATGGATGAGAACTGTGCCGTGTGTTTCCCTTCAGAAACGGAGTTAAATCCCAGGCTCTGTGTCTTCCTTCAAACAAGACTTCGTTTCATGTCAACGCAGTCACTTTAGAGCTCAAACGATGCTACATTGTTCACGAAGCTCACACTTTTCTCACTCTTAACTGAAAAGCATTGGATGTTAGAGGACCTGTGGTTTGTATCAGTTTCAGAAACACAGTTGAACTAGATATGGTCCGTGTGTGTAGGAAACACAGTTCTTTTGTTCTGAGCACACTCACGTTTCCCTCTGTATTAGAGACTCCACAAAGCAAGAGCGTGCTTCTTGTTCTAAAGCAGAGTATGTTTCATGGATGAGAACTGTGCCGTGTGTTTCCCTTCAGAAAAGGAGTTAAATGCCAGGTTTGTGTCTTCCTACAAGCAAGACTTCGTTTAAGGCAAACACAGTCACTTTTCTGCTCAAACGAAGCTACATTGTTCAAAAAGCTCACATGTTTCTCGATCTTAAATGAAAAGCTTTGGATGTTAGAGGACCTGTGGTTTGTATCAGTTTCAGAAACAGAGTTGAACTAGATATGGGCCGTGTTTAGGAAACACAGTTCTTTTGTTCTGAGCACACTCAGGTTTCCCTCTGTATTAGAGACTCTCGAAAGCAAGAGCATGCTTCTTGCTCTAAAGCAGAGTGTGTTTCATGGATGAGAGCTGTGCCGTGTGTTTCCCTTCAGAAACGGAGTTAAATGCTAGGCTCTGTGCCTTTCTTCAAGCAAGACTTCGTATCATGTAAACGCAGTCACTTTTCAGCTCAAACGAAGCTACATTGTTCACGAAGCTCACACGTTACTCGCTCTTAACTGAAAAGCATTGGATGTAAGAGGACCTGTGGTTTGTATCAGTTTCAGAAACAGAGTTGAACTGGATGTGGTCCGTGTGTGTAGGAAACACAGTTCTTTTGTTCTGAGCACACTCACGTTTCCCTCTGTATTAGAGACACTAGAAAGCAAGAGCGTTCTTCTTGCTCTAAAGCAGAGTGTGTTTCATGGATGAGAACTGTGCCGTGTGTTTCCCTTCAGAAACGGAGTTAAATGCCAGGCTCTGTGTCTTTCTTCAATAAAGAAATCGTTTAAGGTAAACGCAGTCACTTTTCAGCTCAAATGAAGCTACATTGTTCACAAAGCTCACATGTTTCTCGATCTTAACTGAAAAGCATTGGATGTTAGAGGACCTGGTGTTTGTATCAGTTTCAGAAACAGAGCTGAACTAGATATGGTCCGTGTGTGTAGGAAACACAGTTCTTTTGTTCTGAGCACACTCACGTTTCCTTCTGTATTAGAGAATCTAGAACGCAAGAGCGTTCTTCTTGCTCTACAGCAGAGTGGGTTTCATGGATTAGAACTGTGCCTTGTGTTTCCCTTCAGAAACGGAGTTAAATGCCAGACTCTGTGCCTTTCTTCAAGCAAGACTCCGTTTCATGTTAACGCAGTCACTTTTCAGCTCAAACGAAGGTACATTGTTCACGAAGCTCACACGTTTCTCGCTCTTAACTGAAAAGCATAGGATGTAAGAGGGACTGTGGTTTGTATCAGTTTCAGAAACAGAGTTCAACTAGATATGGTCCGTGTGTGTAGGAAACACAGTTCTTTTGTTCTGAGCACACTCACATTTCCCTCTGTATTAGAGACTCTAGAATGCAAGAGCGTGCTTCTTGCTCTAAAGCAGATTGTGTTTCATGGATGAGAGCTGTGCCGTGTGTTTCCCTTCAGAAAGGGAATTAAATGCCAGGCTCTGTGCCTTTCTTCAAGCAAGACTTCGTTTCATGTAAACGCAGTCACTTTTCAGCTCAAAGGAAGCTACATTGTTCACGAAGCTCACACGTTTCTCGCTCTTAAATGAAAAGCATTGGATGTTTGAGGACATGTGGGTTGTGTCAGTTTCAGAAGCAGACTTGAACTAGATATGGTCCGTGTGTAGGAAACACAGTTCTTTTGTTCTGAGCACACTCACGTTTCCCTCTGTAATAGAGACTCTAGAAAGCAAGAGCGTGCTTCTTGCTCTAAACCAGAGTGTGTTTCATGGATGAGAACTGTGCCTTGTGTTGCCCTTCAGAAACGGAGTGAAATGCCAGGCTCTGTGTCTTCCTTCAAGCAAGACTTCGTTTTAAGTAAATACAGTCACTTTTCAGCTCAAACGAAGCTACCTTGTTCACGAAGCTCACAGGTTTATCGCTCTTAAATGAAAAGCATTGGATGTTAGACAACCTGTGGTTTGTATCAGTTTCAGAATCAGAGTTGAACTAGATATGGTCCGTGTTTAGGAAACACAGTTCTTTTCTTCTGAGCACACTCACGTTTCCCTCTGTATTAGAGACTCTAGAAAGCAAGAGCTTGCTTCTTGCTCTAAAGCAGAGTGTGTTTCATGGATAAGCTGTGCTGTGTGTTTCCCTTCAGAAACGGAGTTAAATGCCAGGCTCTGTGTCTTTCTTCAAGCAAGACTTCGTTTAAGGTAAACGCAGTCACTTTTCAGCTCAAATGAAGCTACATTGTTCACAAAGCTCATATGTTTCTCGATCTTAACTGAAAATCATTGGATGTTAGAGGACCTGGTGTTTGTATCAGTTTCAGAAACAGAGCTGAACTAGATATGGTCCGTGTGTGTAGGAAACACAGTTCTCTTGTTCTGAGCACACTCACGTTTCCTTCTGTATTAGAGAATCTAGAAAGCAAGAGCGTTCTTCTTGTTCTAAAGTAGAGTGGGTTTCATGGATGAGAACTGTGCCTTGTTTTTCCCTTCAGAAACAGAGTTAAATGCCAGACTCTGTGCCTTTTTTCAAGCAAGATTTCGTTTCATGTAAACGCAGTCACTTTTCAGCTCAAACAAAGGTACATTGTTCACGAAGCTCACACGTTTCTCGCTCTTAACTGAAAAGCATTGGATGTAAGAGGGCCTGTGGTTTGTGTCAGTTTCAGAAACAGAGTTCAACTAGATATGGTCCGTGTGTAGGAAACAGAGTTCTTTTGTTCTGAGCACACTCACATTTCCCTCTGTGTTAGAGACTCTAGAAAGCAAGAGCGTGCCTCTTGCTCTAAAGTAGAGTGTGTTTCATGGATGAGAACTGTGCATTGTGTTTCACTTCAGAAACGGAGTTAAATGCCAGGCTCTGTGTCTTTCTTCAAGCAAGACTTCGTTTAAGGTAAACGCAGTCACTTTTCAGCTAAAATGAAGCTACATTGTTCACATTGCTCACTTGTTTCTCAATCTTAACTGAAAATCATTGGATGTTAGAGGACCTGGTGTTTGTATCAGTTTCACAAACAGAGTTGAACTAGATATGGTCTGTGTGTGTAGGAAACACAGTTCTTTTGTTCTGAGCACACTCACGTTTCCCTCTCTATTAGACAGTCTAGAAAGCAAGAGCGTGCTTCTTGCTCTAAAGCAGAGTGTGTTTCATGGATGAGAACTGTGCCGTGTGTTTCCCTTCAGAAACGGAGTTAAATCCCAGGCTCTGTGTCTTCCTTCAAACAAGACTTCGTTTCATGTCAACGCAGTCACTTTAGAGCTCAAACGATGCTACATTGTTCACGAAGCTCACACTTTTCTCACTCTTAACTGAAAAGCATTGGATGTTAGAGGACCTGTGGTTTGTATCAGTTTCAGAAACACAGTTGAACTAGATATGGTCCGTGTGTGTAGGAAACACAGTTCTTTTGTTCTGAGCACACTCACGTTTCCCTCTGTATTAGAGACTCCACAAAGCAAGAGCGTGCTTCTTGTTCTAAAGCAGAGTATGTTTCATGGATGAGAACTGTGCCGTGTGTTTCCCTTCAGAAAAGGAGTTAAATGCCAGGTTTGTGTCTTCCTACAAGCAAGACTTCGTTTAAGGCAAACACAGTCACTTTTCTGCTCAAACGAAGCTACATTGTTCAAAAAGCTCACATGTTTCTCGATCTTAAATGAAAAGCTTTGGATGTTAGAGGACCTGTGGTTTGTATCAGTTTCAGAAACAGAGTTGAACTAGATATGGGCCGTGTTTAGGAAACACAGTTCTTTTGTTCTGAGCACACTCAGGTTTCCCTCTGTATTAGAGACTCTCGAAAGCAAGAGCATGCTTCTTGCTCTAAAGCAGAGTGTGTTTCATGGATGAGAGCTGTGCCGTGTGTTTCCCTTCAGAAACGGAGTTAAATGCTAGGCTCTGTGCCTTTCTTCAAGCAAGACTTCGTATCATGTAAACGCAGTCACTTTTCAGCTCAAACGAAGCTACATTGTTCACGAAGCTCACACGTTACTCGCTCTTAACTGAAAAGCATTGGATGTAAGAGGACCTGTGGTTTGTATCAGTTTCAGAAACAGAGTTGAACTGGATGTGGTCCGTGTGTGTAGGAAACACAGTTCTTTTGTTCTGAGCACACTCACGTTTCCCTCTGTATTAGAGACACTAGAAAGCAAGAGCGTTCTTCTTGCTCTAAAGCAGAGTGTGTTTCATGGATGAGAACTGTGCCGTGTGTTTCCCTTCAGAAACGGAGTTAAATGCCAGGCTCTGTGTCTTTCTTCAATAAAGAAATCGTTTAAGGTAAACGCAGTCACTTTTCAGCTCAAATGAAGCTACATTGTTCACAAAGCTCACATGTTTCTCGATCTTAACTGAAAAGCATTGGATGTTAGAGGACCTGGTGTTTGTATCAGTTTCAGAAACAGAGCTGAACTAGATATGGTCCGTGTGTGTAGGAAACACAGTTCTTTTGTTCTGAGCACACTCACGTTTCCTTCTGTATTAGAGAATCTAGAACGCAAGAGCGTTCTTCTTGCTCTACAGCAGAGTGGGTTTCATGGATTAGAACTGTGCCTTGTGTTTCCCTTCAGAAACGGAGTTAAATGCCAGACTCTGTGCCTTTCTTCAAGCAAGACTCCGTTTCATGTTAACGCAGTCACTTTTCAGCTCAAACGAAGGTACATTGTTCACGAAGCTCACACGTTTCTCGCTCTTAACTGAAAAGCATAGGATGTAAGAGGGACTGTGGTTTGTATCAGTTTCAGAAACAGAGTTCAACTAGATATGGTCCGTGTGTGTAGGAAACACAGTTCTTTTGTTCTGAGCACACTCACATTTCCCTCTGTATTAGAGACTCTAGAATGCAAGAGCGTGCTTCTTGCTCTAAAGCAGATTGTGTTTCATGGATGAGAGCTGTGCCGTGTGTTTCCCTTCAGAAAGGGAATTAAATGCCAGGCTCTGTGCCTTTCTTCAAGCAAGACTTCGTTTCATGTAAACGCAGTCACTTTTCAGCTCAAAGGAAGCTACATTGTTCACGAAGCTCACACGTTTCTCGCTCTTAAATGAAAAGCATTGGATGTTTGAGGACATGTGGGTTGTGTCAGTTTCAGAAGCAGACTTGAACTAGATATGGTCCGTGTGTAGGAAACACAGTTCTTTTGTTCTGAGCACACTCACGTTTCCCTCTGTAATAGAGACTCTAGAAAGCAAGAGCGTGCTTCTTGCTCTAAACCAGAGTGTGTTTCATGGATGAGAACTGTGCCTTGTGTTGCCCTTCAGAAACGGAGTGAAATGCCAGGCTCTGTGTCTTCCTTCAAGCAAGACTTCGTTTTAAGTAAATACAGTCACTTTTCAGCTCAAACGAAGCTACATTGTTCACGAAGCTCACAGGTTTATCGCTCTTAAATGAAAAGCATTGGATGTTAGACAACCTGTGGTTTGTATCAGTTTCAGAATCAGAGTTGAACTAGATATGGTCCGTGTTTAGGAAACACAGTTCTTTTCTTCTGAGCACACTCACGTTTCCCTCTGTATTAGAGACTCTAGAAAGCAAGAGCTTGCTTCTTGCTCTAAAGCAGAGTGTGTTTCATGGATAAGCTGTGCTGTGTGTTTCCCTTCAGAAACGGAGTTAAATGCCAGGCTCTGTGTCTTTCTTCAAGCAAGACTTCGTTTAAGGTAAACGCAGTCACTTTTCAGCTCAAATGAAGCTACATTGTTCACAAAGCTCATATGTTTCTCGATCTTAACTGAAAATCATTGGATGTTAGAGGACCTGGTGTTTGTATCAGTTTCAGAAACAGAGCTGAACTAGATATGGTCCGTGTGTGTAGGAAACACAGTTCTCTTGTTCTGAGCACACTCACGTTTCCTTCTGTATTAGAGAATCTAGAAAGCAAGAGCGTTCTTCTTGTTCTAAAGTAGAGTGGGTTTCATGGATGAGAACTGTGCCTTGTTTTTCCCTTCAGAAACAGAGTTAAATGCCAGACTCTGTGCCTTTTTTCAAGCAAGATTTCGTTTCATGTAAACGCAGTCACTTTTCAGCTCAAACAAAGGTACATTGTTCACGAAGCTCACACGTTTCTCGCTCTTAACTGAAAAGCATTGGATGTAAGAGGGCCTGTGGTTTGTGTCAGTTTCAGAAACAGAGTTCAACTAGATATGGTCCGTGTGTAGGAAACAGAGTTCTTTTGTTCTGAGCACACTCACATTTCCCTCTGTGTTAGAGACTCTAGAAAGCAAGAGCGTGCCTCTTGCTCTAAAGTAGAGTGTGTTTCATGGATGAGAACTGTGCATTGTGTTTCACTTCAGAAACGGAGTTAAATGCCAGGCTCTGTGTCTTTCTTCAAGCAAGACTTCGTTTAAGGTAAACGCAGTCACTTTTCAGCTAAAATGAAGCTACATTGTTCACATTGCTCACTTGTTTCTCAATCTTAACTGAAAATCATTGGATGTTAGAGGACCTGGTGTTTGTATCAGTTTCACAAACAGAGTTGAACTAGATATGGTCTGTGTGTGTAGGAAACACAGTTCTTTTGTTCTGAGCACACTCACGTTTCCCTCTCTATTAGACAGTCTAGAAAGCAAGAGCGTGCTTCTTGCTCTAAAGCAGAGTGTGTTTCATGGATGAGAACTGTGCCGTGTGTTTCCCTTCAGAAACGGAGTTAAATCCCAGGCTCTGTGTCTTCCTTCAAACAAGACTTCGTTTCATGTCAACGCAGTCACTTTAGAGCTCAAACGATGCTACATTGTTCACGAAGCTCACACTTTTCTCACTCTTAACTGAAAAGCATTGGATGTTAGAGGACCTGTGGTTTGTATCAGTTTCAGAAACACAGTTGAACTAGATATGGTCCGTGTGTGTAGGAAACACAGTTCTTTTGTTCTGAGCACACTCACGTTTCCCTCTGTATTAGAGACTCCACAAAGCAAGAGCGTGCTTCTTGTTCTAAAGCAGAGTATGTTTCATGGATGAGAACTGTGCCGTGTGTTTCCCTTCAGAAAAGGAGTTAAATGCCAGGTTTGTGTCTTCCTACAAGCAAGACTTCGTTTAAGGCAAACACAGTCACTTTTCTGCTCAAACGAAGCTACATTGTTCAAAAAGCTCACATGTTTCTCGATCTTAAATGAAAAGCTTTGGATGTTAGAGGACCTGTGGTTTGTATCAGTTTCAGAAACAGAGTTGAACTAGATATGGGCCGTGTTTAGGAAACACAGTTCTTTTGTTCTGAGCACACTCAGGTTTCCCTCTGTATTAGAGACTCTCGAAAGCAAGAGCATGCTTCTTGCTCTAAAGCAGAGTGTGTTTCATGGATGAGAGCTGTGCCGTGTGTTTCCCTTCAGAAACGGAGTTAAATGCTAGGCTCTGTGCCTTTCTTCAAGCAAGACTTCGTATCATGTAAACGCAGTCACTTTTCAGCTCAAACGAAGCTACATTGTTCACGAAGCTCACACGTTACTCGCTCTTAACTGAAAAGCATTGGATGTAAGAGGACCTGTGGTTTGTATCAGTTTCAGAAACAGAGTTGAACTGGATGTGGTCCGTGTGTGTAGGAAACACAGTTCTTTTGTTCTGAGCACACTCACGTTTCCCTCTGTATTAGAGACACTAGAAAGCAAGAGCGTTCTTCTTGCTCTAAAGCAGAGTGTGTTTCATGGATGAGAACTGTGCCGTGTGTTTCCCTTTAGGAACGGAGTTAAATGCCAGGCTCTGTGTCTTTCTTCAAGAAAGACTTCGTTTAAGGTAAACGCAGTCACTTTTCAGCTCAAACGAAGCTACATTGTTCACGAAGCTCACACGTTACTCGCTCTTAACTGAAAAGCATTGGATGTAAGAGGACCTGTGGTTTGTATCAGTTTCAGAAACAGAGTTGAACTGGATGTGGTCCGTGTGTGTAGGAAACACAGTTCTTTTGTTCTGAGCACACTCACGTTTCCCTCTGTATTAGAGACACTAGAAAGCAAGAGCGTGCGTCTTGCTCTAAACCAGAGTGTGTTTCATGGATGAGAACTGTGCCGTGTGTTTCCCTTCAGAAACGGAGTGCAATGCCAGGCTCTGTGTCTTCCTTCAAGCAAGACTTCGTTTCAAGTAAATACAGTCACTTTTCAGCTCAAACGAAGCTACATTGTTCACGAAGCTCACACGTTTTTCGCTCTTAAATGAAAAGCATTGGATGTTAGACAACCTGTGGTTTGTATCAGTTTCAGAAACAGAGTTGAACTAGATATGGTCCGTGTTTAGGAAACACAGTTCTTTTGTTCTGAGCACACTGACGTTTCCCTCTGTAATAGACTCTAGAAAGCAAGAGCGTGCTTCTTGCTCTAAATCAGAGTGTGTTTCATGGATGAGAACTGTGCCGTGTGTTTCCCTTCAGAAACGGAGTTAAATGCCAGGCTCTGTGTCTTTCTTCAATCAAGACTTCGTTTCAGGTAAACGCAGTCACTTTTCAGCTCAAATGATGCTACATTGTTCACGAAGCTCACACTTTTCTCGCTCTTAACTGAAAAGCATTGGATGTTAGAGGACCTGTGGTTTGTATCACTTTCAGAAACTGAGTTGAACTAGATATGGTCCGTGTGTAGGAAACACAGTTCTTTTGTTCTGAGCACACTCATGTTTCCCTCTGTAATAGAGACTCTAGAAAGCAAGAGCGTGCTTCTTGCTCTAAACCAGAGTGTGTTTCATGGATGAGAACTGTGCCGTGTGTTTCCCTTCAGAAACGGAGTTAAATGCCAGGCTCTGTGTCTTCCTTCAAGCAAGATGGCGTTTCAAGTAAATACAGTCACTTTTCAGCTCAAACGAAGCTACATTGTTCACGAAGCTCACACGTTTCTCGCTCTTAACTGAAAAGCATTGGATGTAAGAGGACCTGTGGTTTGTATCAGTTTCAGAAACAGAGTTCAACTAGATATGGTCCGTGTGTAGGAAACACAGTTCTTTTGTTCTGAGCACACTCACATTTCCCTCAGTGTTAGAGACTCTAGAAAGCAAGAGTGTGCTTCTTGCTCTAAAGTAGAGTGTGTTTCATGGATGAGAACTGTGCCGTGTGTTTCCCTTCAGAAACGGAGTTAAATGCCAGGCTCTGTGTCTTTCTTCAAGCAAGACTTTGTTTAAGGTAAATGCAGTCACTTTTCAGCTCAAATGAAGCTACATTGTTCACAAAGCTCACATGTTTCTCGATCTTAACTGAAAATCATTGGATGTTAGAGGACCTGGTGTTTGTATCAGTTTCAGAAACAGAGCTGAACTAGATATGGTCCGTGTGTGTAGGAAACACAGTTCTTTTGTTCTGAGCACACTCACGTTTCCTTCTGTATTAGAGAATCTAGAAAGCAAGAGCGTTCTTCTTGCTCTAAATCAGAGTGGGTTTCATGGATGAGAACTGTGCCGTGTGTTTTCCTTCAGAAAGGGAGTTAAATGCCAGGCGTGTGTCTTCCTTCAAGCAAGACTTCGTTTCAGGTAAACGCAGTCACATTTCAGCAAAAAGGAAGCTACATTGTTCAAGAAGCTCACACGTTTCTCGCTATTAACTGAAAAGCATGGATGTTAGAGTACCTGTGGTTTGTATCAGTTACAGAAACAGAGTTGAACTAGATATGGTCTGTGTTTAGGAAACACAGTTCTTTTGTTCTGAGCACACTCACGTTTCCCTCTGTATTAGAGACTCTACAAAGCAATTGCGTGCTTCTTGCTCTAAAGCAGAGTGTGTTTCATGGATGAGAACTCTGCCGTGTGTTTCCCTTCAGAAACGGAGTTAAATCCCAGGCTCTGTGTCTTCCTTCAAGCAAGACTTCGTTTCATGTAAACACAGTCACTTTAGAGCTCAAACGAAGCTACATTGTTCACGAAGCTCACACGTTTCTCGCTCTTAACTGAAAAGCATTGGATGTTAGAGGACCTGTGGTTTGTATCAGTTTCAGAAACAGAGTTGAACTAGATATGGTCCGTGTGTGTAGGAAACACAGTTCTTTTGTTCTGAGCACACTCACGTTTCCCTCTGTATTAGAGACTCTAGAAAGCAAGAGCGTGCTTCTTGCTCTAAAGCAGAGTGTGTCATGGATGAGAACTGTGCCGTGTGTTTCCCTTCAGAAAAGGAGTTAAATGCCAGCTTTGTGTCTTCCTACAAGCAAGACTTCGTTTAAGGTAAACGCAGTCACATTTCAGCTCAAACGAAGCTACATTGTTCAAAAAGCTCACATGTTTCTCGATCTTAAATGAAAAGCTTTGGATGTTAGAGGACCTGGAGTTTGTATCAGGTTCAGAATCAGAGTTCAACTACATATGGTCTGTGTGTGCAGGAAACACAGTTCTTTTGTTCTGAGCACACTCACGTTTCCCTCTGTATTAGAGACACTAGAAAGCAAGAGCGTGCTTCTTGCTCTAAAGCAGAGTGTGTTTCATGGATGAGAAGTGTGCTGTGTGTTTCCCTTTAGGAACAGAGTTAAATGCCAGGCTCTGAGTCTTTCTTCAAGAAAGACTTCGTTTAAGGTAAACGCAGTCACTTTTCAGCTCAAATGAATCTACATTGTTCACAAAGCTCACACGTTTCTCGCTATTAACTGAAAAGCATTGGATGTTAGAGGACCTGGTTTTTGTATCAGTTTCAGGAACAGAGTTGAACTAGATATGGTCCAAGTGTGTAGGAAACACAGTTCTTTTGTTCTGGGCACACTCACGTTTCCTTCTGTATTAGAGACTCTAGAAAGCAAGATGGTGCTTCTTGCTCTAAATCAGAGTGTGTTTCATGGATGAGAACTGTACCGTGTGTTTTCCTTCAGAAAGGGAGTTAAATGCCAGGCGTGTGTCTTCCTTCAAACAAGACTTCGTTTCAGGTAAACGCAGTCACTTTTCAGCTCAAACAAAGCTACATTGTTCAAGAAGCTCACATGTTTCTCGCTCTTAAATGAAAAGCATTGGATGTTTGAGGACATGTGGTTTGTGTCAGTTTCAGAAGCAGACTTGAACTAGATATGGTCCGTGTGTAGGAAACACAGTTCTTTTGTTCTGAGCACACTCACGTTTCCCTCAGTAATAGAGACTCTAGAAAGCAAGAGCGTGCTTCTTGCTCTAAATCAGAGTGTGTTTCATGGATGAGAACTGTGCCGTGTGTTTCCCTTCAGAAACGGAGTTAAATGCCAGGCTCTGTGTCTTTCTTCAAGCAAGACTTCGTTTCAGGTAAACGCAGTCACTTTTCAGCTCAAATGATGCTACATTGTTCACGAAGCTCACACTTTTCTCGTTCTTAACTGAAAAGCATTGGATGTTAGAGGACCTGTGGTTTGTATCACTTTCAGAAACTGAGTTGAACTAGATATGGTCCGTGTGTAGGAAACACAGTTCTTTTGTTCTGAGCACACTCATGTTTCCCTCTGTAATAGAGACTCTAGAAAGCAAGAGCGTGCTTCTTGCTATAAACCAGAGTGTGTTTCATGGATGAGAACTGTGCCGTGTGTTTCCCTTCAGAAACGGAGTTAAATGCCAGGCTCTGTGTCTTCCTTCAAGCAAGATGGCGTTTCAAGTAAATACAGTCACTTTTCAGCTCAAACGAAGCTACATTGTTCACGAAGCTCACACGTTTCTCGCTCTTAAAAGAAAAGCATTGGATTTTAGACGATCTGTGGTTTGTATCAGGTTCAGAAACAGAGTTGAACTAGATATGGTCCGTGTTTAGGAAACACAGTTCTTTTGTTCTGAGCACACTCACGTTTCCCTTTGTAATAGACTCTAGAAAGCAAGAGCGTGCTTCTTGCTCTAAAGCAGAGTGTGTTTCATGGATAAGCTGTGCCGTGTGTTTCCCTTCAGAAACGGAGTTTAATGACAGGCTCCGTGTCTTTCTTCAAGCAAGACTTCGTTACATGTAAAGGCAGTCACTTTTTAGCTCAAACGAAGCTACCTTGTTCATGAAGCTCACACGTTTCTCGCTCTTAACTGAAAAGCATTGGATGTAAGAGGACCTGTGGTTTGTATCAGTTTCAGAAACAGAGTTCAACTAGATATGGTCCGTGTGTAGGAAACACAGTTCTTTTGTTCTGAGCACACTCACATTTCCCTCTGTGTTAGAGACTCTAGAAAGCAAGAGTGTGCTTCTTGCTCTAAAGTAGAGTGTGTTTCATGGATGAGAACTGTGCCGTGTGTTTCCCTTCAGAAACGGAGTTAAATGCCAGGCTCTGTGTCTTTCTTCAAGCAAGACTTTGTTTAAGGTAAATGCAGTCACTTTTCAGCTCAAATGAAGCTACATTGTTCACAAAGCTCACATGTTTCTCGATCTTAACTGAAAATCATTGGATGTTAGAGGACCTGGTGTTTGTATCAGTTTCAGAAACCGAGCTGAACTAGATATGGTCCGTGTGTGTAGGAAACACAGTTCTTTTGTTCTGAGCACACTCACGTTTCCTTCTGTATTAGAGAATCTAGAAAGCAAGAGCGTTCTTCTTGCTCTAAAGCAGAGTGTGTTTCATGGATGAGAACTGTGCCGTGTGTTTTCCTTCAGAAAGGGAGTTAAATGCCAGGCGTGTGTCTTCCTTCAAGCAAGACTTCGTTTCAGGTAAACGCAGTCACATTTCAGCAAAAAGGAAGCTACATTGTTCAAGAAGCTCACACGTTTCTCGCTATTAACTGAAAAGCATGGATGTTAGAGTACCTGTGGTTTGTATCAGTTACAGAAACAGAGTTGAACTAGATATGGTCCGTGTGTAGGAAACACAGTTCTTTTGTTCGGAGCACACTCATGTTTCCCTCTGTAATAGAGACTCTAGAAAGCAAGAGCGTGCTTCTTGCTCTAAACCAGAGTGTGTTTCATGGATGAGAACTGTGCCGTGTGTTTCCCTTCAGAAACTGAGTTAAATGCCAGGCTCTGTGTCTTCCTTCAAGCAAGATGTCGTTTAAAGTAAATACAGTCACTTTTCAGCTCAAACGAAGCTACATTGTTCACGAAGCTCACACCTTTCTCGCTCTTAAAAGAAAAGAATTGGATTTTAGGCGATCTGTGTTTTGTATCAAGTTCAGAAACAGAGTTGAACTAGATATGGTCCGTGTTTAGGAAACACAGTTCTTTTGTTCTGAGCACACTCACGTTTCCCTCTCTATTAGAGACTCTAGAAAACAAGAGCGTGCTTCTTGATCTAAAGCAGAGTGTGTTTCATGGATGAGAACTGTGCGGTGTGTTTCCCTTCAGAGATGGAGTAAAATGCCAGGCTCTGCGTCTTTCTTCAAGCAAGACTTCGTTTCATATAAACGCAGTCACTTTTCAGCTCAAATGAAGCTACATTGTTCACGAAGCTCACACGTTTCTCGCTCTTAAATGAAAAGCATTGGATGTACGAGGGCCTGTGGTTTGTATCAGTTTCAGAAACAGTGTTCAACTACATATGGTCCGTGTGTGTAGGAAACACAGTACTTTTGTTCTGAGCACACTCACGTTTCCCTCTCTATTAGAGTGTCTAGAAAGCAAGAGCATGCTTCTTGCTCTAAAGCAGAGTGTGTTTCATGGATGAGAACTCTGCCGTGTGTTTCCCTTCAGAAACGGAGTTAAATCCCAGGCTCTGTGTCTTCCTTCAAGCAAGACTTCGTTTCATGTAAACACAGTCACTTTAGAGCTCAAACGAAACTACATTGTTCACGAAGCTCACACGTTTCTCGCTCTTAACTGAAAAGCATTGGATGTTAGAGGACCTGTGGTTTGTATCAGTTTCAGAAACAGAGTTGAACTAGATATGGTCCGTGTGTGTAGGAAACACAGTTCTTTTGTTCTGAGCACACTCACGTTTCCCTCTGTACTAGAGACTCTAGAAAGCAAGAGCGTGCTTCTTGCTCTAAAGCAGAGTGTGTTTCATGGATGAGAACTGTGCCGTGTGTTTCCCTTCAGAAAAGGAGTTAAATGCCAGCTTTGTGTCTTCCTACAAGCAAGACTTCGTTTAAGGTAAACGCAGTCACATTTCAGCTCAAACGAAGCTACATTGTTCAAAAAGCTCACATGTTTCTCGATCTTAAATGAAAAGCTTTGGATGTTAGAGGACCTGGAGTTTGTATCAGGTTCAGAATCAGAGTTCAACTACATATGGTCTGTGTGTGCAGGAAACACAGTTCTTTTGTTCTGAGCACACTCACGTTTCCCTCTGTAATAGACTCTAGAAAGCAAGAGCGTGCTTCTTGCTCTAAAGCAGAGTGTGTTTCATGGATAATCTGTGCCGTGTGTTTCCCTTCAGAAACGGAGTTAAATGACAGGCTCCGTGTCTTTCTTCAAGCAAGACTTCGTTACATGTAAAGGCAGTCACTTTTCAGCTCAAACGAAGCTACATTGTTCACGAAGCTCACACGTTTCTCGCTATTAACTGAAAAGCATTGGATGTAAGAGGACCTGTGGTTTGTATCAGTTTCAGAAACAGAGTTCAACTAGATATGGTCCGTGTGTAGGAAACACAGTTCTTTTGTTCTGAGCACACTCACATTTCCCTCTGTGTTAGAGACTCTAGAAAGCAAGAGTGTGCTTCTTGCTCTAAAGTAGAGTGTGTTTCATGGATGAGAACTGTGCCGTGTGTTTCCCTTCAGAAATGGAGTTAAATGCCAGGCTCTGTGTCTTTCTTCAATAAAGACTTCGTTTAAGGTAAACGCAGTCACTTTTCA
Source organism: Onychomys leucogaster (assembly GCA_949786385.1). Lineage (NCBI taxonomy): Eukaryota > Metazoa > Chordata > Mammalia > Rodentia > Cricetidae > Onychomys > Onychomys leucogaster. Next base: position 1,237,338 of record CATKUP010000089.1, read on the forward strand.
GCTCAAATGAAGCTACATTGTTCACAAAGCTCACATGTTTCTCGATCTTAACTGAAAATCATTGGATGTTAGATGACCTGGTGTTTGTATCAGTTTCAGAAACCGAGCTGAACTAGATATGGTCCGTGTGTGTAGGAAACACAGTTCTTTTGTTCTGAGCACACTCACATTTCCCTCTGTATTAGAGACTCTAGAAAGCAAGAGCGTGCTCTTGCTCTAAAGCAGAGTGTGTTTCATGGAAGAGAACTGTGCAGTGTGTTTTCCTTCAGAAAGGGAGTTAAATGCCAGGCGTGTGTCTCCCTTCAAGCAAGACTTCGTTTCAGGTAAACGCAGTCACATTTCAGCAAAAAGGAAGCTACATTGTTCAAGAAGCTCACACGTTTCTCGCTATTAACTGAAAAGCATGGATGTTAGAGTACCTGTGGTTTGTATCAGTTACAGAAACAGAGTTGAACTAGATATGGTCTGTGTTTAGGAAACACAGTTCTTTTGTTCTGAGCACACTCACGTTTCCCTCTGTATTAGAGACTCTACAAAGCAATTGCGTGCTTCTTGCTCTAAAGCAGAGTGTGTTTCATGGATGAGAACTCTGCCGTGTGTTTCCCTTCAGAAACGGAGTTAAATGCCAGGCTCTGTGTGTTCCTTCAAGCAAGATGTCGTTTCAAGTAAATACAGTCACTTTTCAGCTCAAACGAAGCTACATTGTTCACGAAGCTCACACGTTTCTCGCTCTTAAAAGAAAAGCATTGGATTTTAGACGATCTGTGTTTTGTATCAGGTTCAGAAACAGAGTTGAAATAGATATGGTCCGTGTTTAGGAAACACAGTTCTTTTGTTCTGAGCACACTCACGTTTCCCTCTCTATTAGAGACTATAGAAAACAAGAGCGTGCTTCTTGCTCTAAAGCAGAGTGTGTTTCATGGATGAGAACTGGGCGGTGTGTTTCCCTTCAGAGACGGAGTAAAATGCCAGGCTCTGTGTCTTTCTTCAAGCAAGACTTCGTTTCATATAAACGCAGTCACTTTTCAGCTCAAATGAAGCTACATTGTTCACGAAGCTCACACGTTTCTCGCTCTTAAATGAAAAGCATTGGATGTACGAGGGCCTGTGGTTTGTATCAGTTTCAGAAACAGTGTTCAACTACATATGGTCCGTGTGTGTAGGAAACACAGTACTTTTGTTCTGAGCACACTCACGTTTCCCTCTCTATTAGAGTGTCTAGAAAGCAAGAGCATGCTTCTTGCTCTAAAGCAGAGTGTGTTTCATGGATGAGAACTCTGCCGTGTGTTTCCCTTCAGAAACGGAGTTAAATCCCAGGCTCTGTGTCTTCCTTCAAGCAAGACTTCGTTTCATGTAAACACAGTCACTTTAGAGCTCAAACGAAGCTACATTGTTCACGAAGCTCACACGTTTCTCGCTCTTAACTGAAAAGCATTGGATGTTAGAGGACCTGGAGTTTGTATCAGGTTCAGAATCAGAGTTCAACTACATATGGTCTGTGTGTGCAGGAAACACAGTTCTTTTGTTCTGAGCACACTCACGTTTCCCTCTGTATTAGAGACACTAGAAAGCAAGAGCGTGCTTCTTGCTCTAAAGCAGAGTGTGTTTCATGGATGAGAAGTGTGCTGTGTGTTTCCCTTTAGGAACGGAGTTAAATGCCAGGCTCTGTGTCTTTCTTCAAGAAAGACTTCGTTTAAGGTAAACGCAGTCACTTTTCAGCTCAAATGAATCTACATTGTTCACAAAGCTCACACGTTTCTCGCTATTAACTGAAAAGCATTGGATGTTAGAGGACCTGGTTTTTGTATCAGTTTCAGGAACAGAGTTGAACTAGATATGGTCCAAGTGTGTAGGAAACACAGTTCTTTTGTTCTGGGCACACTCACGTTTCCTTCTGTATTAGAGACTCTAGAAAGCAAGATGGTGCTTCTTGCTCTAAATCAGAGTGTGTTTCATGGATGAGAACTGTACCGTGTGTTTTCCTTCAGAAAGGGAGTTAAATGCCAGGCGTGTGTCTTCCTTCAAACAAGACTTCGTTTCAGGTAAACGCAGTCACTTTTCAGCTCAAACAAAGCTACATTGTTCAAGAAGCTCACATGTTTCTCGCTCTTAAATGAAAAGCATTGGATGTTTGAGGACATGTGGTTTGTGTCAGTTTCAGAAGCAGACTTGAACTAGATATGGTCCGTGTGTAGGAAACACAGATCTTTTGTTCTGAGCACACTCACGTTTCCCTCAGTAATAGAGACTCTAGAAAGCAAGAGCGTGCTTCTTGCTCTAAACCAGAGTGTGTTTCATGGATGAGAACTGTGCCGTGTGTTTCCCTTCAGAAACGGAGTGCAATGCCAGGCTCTGTGTCTTCCTTCAAGCAAGACTTCGTTTCAAGTAAATACAGTCACTTTTCAGCTCAAACGAAGCTACATTGTTCACGAAGCTCACACGTTTCTCGCTCTTAAATGAAAAGCATTGGATGTTAGACAACCTGTGGTTTGTATCAGTTTCAGAAACAGAGTTGAACTAGATATGGTCCGTGTTTAGGAAACACAGTTCTTTTGTTCTGAGCACACTCACGTTTCCCTCTGTAATAGACTCTAGAAAGCAAGAGCGTGCTTCTTGCTCTAAATCAGAGTGTGTTTCATGGATGAGAACTGTGCCGTGTGTTTCCCTTCAGAAACGGAGTTAAATGCCAGGCTCTGTGTCTTTCTTCAAGCAAGACTTCGTTTCAGGTAAACGCAGTCACTTTTCAGCTCGAATGATGCTACATTGTTCACGAAGCTCACACTTTTCTCGCTCTTAACTGAAAAGCATTGGATGTTAGAGGACCTGTGGTTTGTATCACTTTCAGAAACTGAGTTGAACTAGATATGGTCCGTGTGTAGGAAACACAGTTCTTTTGTTCTGAGCACACTCATGTTTCCCTCTGTAATAGAGACTCTAGAAAGCAAGAGCGTGCTTCTTGCTATAAACCAGAGTGTGTTTCATGGATGAGAACTGTGCCGTGTGTTTCCCTTCAGAAACGGAGTTAAATGCCAGGCTCTGTGTCTTCCTTCAAGCAAGATGGCGTTTCAAGTAAATATAGTCACTTTTCAGCTCAAACGAAGCTACATTGTTCACGAAGCTCACACGTTTCTCGCTCTTAAAAGAAAAGCATTGGATTTTAGACGATCTGTGGTTTGTATCAGGTTCAGAAACAGAGTTGAACTAGATATGGTCCGTGTTTAGGAAACACAGTTCTTTTGTTCTGAGCACACTCACGTTTCCCTCTGTAATAGACTCTAGAAAGCAAGAGCGTGCTTCTTGCTCTAAAGCAGAGTGTGTTTCATGGATAAGCTGTGCCGTGTGTTTCCCTTCAGAAACGGAGTTTAATGACAGGCTCCGTGTCTTTCTTCAAGCAAGACTTCGTTACATGTAAAGGCAGTCACTTTTTAGCTCAAACGAAGCTACCTTGTTCATGAAGCTCACACGTTTCTCGCTCTTAACTGAAAAGCATTGGATGTAAGAGGACCTGTGGTTTGTATCAGTTTCAGAAACAGAGTTCAACTAGATATGGTCCGTGTGTAGGAAACACAGTTCTTTTGTTCTGAGCACACTCACATTTCCCTCTGTGTTAGAGACTCTAGAAAGCAAGAGTGTGCTTCTTGCTCTAAAGTAGAGTGTGTTTCATGGATGAGAACTGTGCCGTGTGTTTCCCTTCAGAAACGGAGTTAAATGCCAGGCTCTGTGTCTTTCTTCAAGCAAGACTTTGTTTAAGGTAAATGCAGTCACTTTTCAGCTCAAATGAAGCTACATTGTTCACAAAGCTCACATGTTTCTCGATCTTAACTGAAAATCATTGGATGTTAGAGGACCTGGTGTTTGTATCAGTTTCAGAAACCGAGCTGAACTAGATATGGTCCGTGTGTGTAGGAAACACAGTTCTTTTGTTCTGAGCACACTCACGTTTCCCTCTCTATTAGAGACTCTAGAAAACAAGAGCGTGCTTCTTGATCTAAAGCAGAGTGTGTTTCATGGATGAGAACTGTGCGGTGTGTTTCCCTTCAGAGATGGAGTAAAATGCCAGGCTCTGCGTCTTTCTTCAAGCAAGACTTCGTTTCATATAAACGCAGTCACTTTTCAGCTCAAATGAAGCTACATTGTTCACGAAGCTCACACGTTTCTCGCTCTTAAATGAAAAGCATTGGATGTACGAGGGCCTGTGGTTTGTATCAGTTTCAGAAACAGTGTTCAACTACATATGGTCCGTGTGTGTAGGAAACACAGTACTTTTGTTCTGAGCACACTCACGTTTCCCTCTCTATTAGAGTGTCTAGAAAGCAAGAGCATGCTTCTTGCTCTAAAGCAGAGTGTGTTTCATGGATGAGAACTCTGCCGTGTGTTTCCCTTCAGAAACGGAGTTAAATCCCAGGCTCTGTGTCTTCCTTCAAGCAAGACTTCGTTTCATGTAAACACAGTCACTTTAGAGCTCAAACGAAACTACATTGTTCACGAAGCTCACACGTTTCTCGCTCTTAACTGAAAAGCATTGGATGTTAGAGGACCTGTGGTTTGTATCAGTTTCAGAAACAGAGTTGAACTAGATATGGTCCGTGTGTGTAGGAAACACAGTTCTTTTGTTCTGAGCACACTCACGTTTCCCTCTGTACTAGAGACTCTAGAAAGCAAGAGCGTGCTTCTTGCTCTAAAGCAGAGTGTGTTTCATGGATGAGAACTGTGCCGTGTGTTTCCCTTCAGAAAAGGAGTTAAATGCCAGCTTTGTGTCTTCCTACAAGCAAGACTTCGTTTAAGGTAAACGCAGTCACATTTCAGCTCAAACGAAGCTACATTGTTCAAAAAGCTCACATGTTTCTCGATCTTAAATGAAAAGCTTTGGATGTTAGAGGACCTGGAGTTTGTATCAGGTTCAGAATCAGAGTTCAACTACATATGGTCTGTGTGTGCAGGAAACACAGTTCTTTTGTTCTGAGCACACTCACGTTTCCCTCTGTAATAGACTCTAGAAAGCAAGAGCGTGCTTCTTGCTCTAAAGCAGAGTGTGTTTCATGGATAATCTGTGCCGTGTGTTTCCCTTCAGAAACGGAGTTAAATGACAGGCTCCGTGTCTTTCTTCAAGCAAGACTTCGTTACATGTAAAGGCAGTCACTTTTCAGCTCAAACGAAGCTACATTGTTCACGAAGCTCACACGTTTCTCGCTATTAACTGAAAAGCATTGGATGTAAGAGGACCTGTGGTTTGTATCAGTTTCAGAAACAGAGTTCAACTAGATATGGTCCGTGTGTAGGAAACACAGTTCTTTTGTTCTGAGCACACTCACATTTCCCTCTGTGTTAGAGACTCTAGAAAGCAAGAGTGTGCTTCTTGCTCTAAAGTAGAGTGTGTTTCATGGATGAGAACTGTGCCGTGTGTTTCCCTTCAGAAACGGAGTTAAATGCCAGGCTCTGTGTCTTTCTTCAATAAAGACTTCGTTTAAGGTAAACGCAGTCACTTTTCAGCTCAAATGAAGCTACATTGTTCACAAAGCTCACATGTTTCTCGATCTTAACTGAAAATCATTGGATGTTAGATGACCTGGTGTTTGTATCAGTTTCAGAAACCGAGCTGAACTAGATATGGTCCGTGTGTGTAGGAAACACAGTTCTTTTGTTCTGAGCACACTCACGTTTCCTTCTGTATTAGAGAATCTAGAAAGCAAGAGCGTTCTTCTTGCTCTAAAGCAGAGTGGGTTTCATGGATGAGAACTGTGCCTTGTGTTTCCCTTCAGAAACGGATTTAAATGCCAGACTCTGTGCCTTTCTTCAAGCAAGACTTCGTTTCAGGTAAACGCAGTCACTTGTCAGCTCAAACGAAGGTACATTGTTCATGAAGCTCACACGTTTCTCGCTCTTAACTGAAAAGCATTGGATGTAAGAGGGCCTGTGGTTTGTATCAGTTTCAGAAACAGAGTTGATCTAGATATGGTCCGTGTGTGTAGAAAACACTGTTCTTTTGTTCTGAGCACACTCACATTTCCCTCTGTATTAGAGACTCTAGAAAGCAAGAGCGTGCTCTTGCTCTAAAGCAGAGTGTGTTTCATGGAAGAGAACTGTGCAGTGTGTTTTCCTTCAGAAAGGGAGTTAAATGCCAGGCGTGTGTCTCCCTTCAAGCAAGACTTCGTTTCAGGTAAACGCAGTCACTTTTCAGCTCAAACGAAGCTACATTGTTCACGAAGCTCACACGTTTCTCGCTCTTAAATGAAAAGCATTGGATGTACGAGGGCCTGTGGTTTGTATCAGTTTCAGAAACAGTGTTCAACTACATATAGTCCGTGTGTGTAGGAAACACAGTACTTTTGTTCTGAGCACACTCACGTTTCCCTCTCTATTAGAGAGTGTAGAAAGCAAGAGCGTGCTTCTTGCTCTAAAGCAGAGTGTGTTTCATGGATGAGAACTGTGCTGTGTGTTTCCCTTCAGAAACGGAGTTAAATGCCAGGCTCTGTGTCTTTCTTCAAGCAAGACTTCGTTACATGTAAACGCAGTCACTTTTCAGCTCAAACGAAGATCCATTGTTCACGAAACTCACACGTTTCTCGCTCTTAACTGAAAAGCATTGGATGTAAGAGGACCTGTGGTTTGTATCAGTTTCAGAAACAGAGTTCAACTAGATATGGTCCGTGTGTAGGAAACACAGTTCTTTTTTTCTGAGCACACTCACATTTCCCTCTGTGTTAGAGACTCTAGAAACCAAGAGCGTGCTTCTTTCTCTAAAGTAGAGTGTTTTTCATGGATGAGAACTGTGCCGTGTGTTTCCCTTCAGAAACGGAGTTAAATGCCAGGCTCTGTGTCTTTCTTCAAGCAAGACTTCGTTTAAGGTAAACGCAGTCACTTTTCAGCTCAAATGAAGCTACATTGTTCACAAAGCTTACATGTTTCTCAATCTTAACTGAAAATCATTGGATGTTAGAGGACCTGGTGTTTGTATCAGTTTCAGAAACAGAGTTGAACTAGATATGGTCCGTGTGTAGGAAACACAGTTCTTTTGTTCTGAGCACACTCACGTTTCCCTCTCTATTAGAGACTATAGAAAACAAGAGCGTGCTTCTTGCTCTAAAGCAGAGTGTGTTTCATGGATGAGAACTGGGCGGTGTGTTTCCCTTCAGAGACGGAGTAAAATGCCAGGCTCTGTGTCTTTCTTCAAGCAAGACTTCGTTTCATATAAACGCAGTCACTTTTCAGCTCAAATGAAGCTACATTGTTCACGAAGCTCACACGTTTCTCGCTCTTAAATGAAAAGCATTGGATGTACGAGGGCCTGTGGTTTGTATTAGTTTCAGAAACAGTGTTCAACTACATATGGTCCGTGTGTGTAGGAAACACAGTACTTTTGTTCTGAGCACACTCACGTTTCCCTCTCTATTAGAGTGTCTAGAAAGCAAGAGCATGCTTCTTGCTCTAAAGCAGAGTGTGTTTCATGGATGAGAACTCTGCCGTGTGTTTCCCTTCAGAAACGGAGTTAAATCCCAGGCTCTGTGTCTTCCTTCAAGCAAGACTTCGTTTCATGTAAACACAGTCACTTTAGAGCTCAAACGAAGCTACATTGTTCACGAAGCTCACACGTTTCTCGCTCTTAACTGAAAAGCATTGGATGTTAGAGGACCTGTGGTTTGTATCAGTTTCAGAAACAGAGTTGAACTAGATATGGTCCGTGTGTGTAGGAAACACAGTTCTTTTGTTCTGAGCACACTCACGTTTCCCTCTGTATTAGAGACTCTAGAAAGCAAGAGCGTGCTTCTTGCTCTAAAGCAGAGTGTGTCATGGATGAGAACTGTGCCGTGTGTTTCCCTTCAGAAAAGGAGTTAAATGCCAGCTTTGTGTCTTCCTACAAGCAAGACTTCGTTTAAGGTAAACGCAGTCACATTTCAGCTCAAACGAAGCTACATTGTTCAAAAAGCTCACATGTTTCTCGATCTTAAATGAAAAGCTTTGGATGTTAGAGGACCTGGAGTTTGTATCAGGTTCAGAATCAGAGTTCAACTACATATGGTCTGTGTGTGCAGGAAACACAGTTCTTTTGTTCTGAGCACACTCACGTTTCCCTCTGTATTAGAGACACTAGAAAGCAAGAGCGTGCTTCTTGCTCTAAAGCAGAGTGTGTTTCATGGATGAGAAGTGTGCTGTGTGTTTCCCTTTAGGAACGGAGTTAAATGCCAGGCTCTGTGTCTTTCTTCAAGAAAGACTTCGTTTAAGGTAAACGCAGTCACTTTTCAGCTCAAATGAATCTACATTGTTCACAAAGCTCACACGTTTCTCGCTATTAACTGAAAAGCATTGGATGTTAGAGGACCTGGTGTTTGTATCAGTTTCAGGAACAGAGTTGAACTAGATATGGTCCAAGTGTGTAGGAAACACAGTTCTTTTGTTCTGGGCACACTCACGTTTCCTTCTGTATTAGAGACTCTAGAAAGCAAGATGGTGCTTCTTGCTCTAAATCAGAGTGTGTTTCATGGATGAGAACTGTACCGTGTGTTTTCCTTCAGAAAGGGAGTTAAATGCCAGGCGTGTGTCTTCCTTCAAACAAGACTTCGTTTCAGGTAAACGCAGTCACTTTTCAGCTCAAACAAAGCTACATTGTTCAAGAAGCTCACATGTTTCTCGCTCTTAAATGAAAAGCATTGGATGTTTGAGGACATGTGGTTTGTGTCAGTTTCAGAAGCAGACTTGAACTAGATATGGTCCGTGTGTAGGAAACACAGTTCTTTTGTTCTGAGCACACTCACGTTTCCCTCAGTAATAGAGACTCTAGAAAGCAAGAGCGTGCTTCTTGCTCTAAACCAGAGTGTGTTTCATGGATGAGAACTGTGCCGTGTGTTTCCCTTCAGAAACGGAGTGCAATGCCAGGCTCTGTGTCTTCCTTCAAGCAAGACTTCGTTTCAAGTAAATACAGTCACTTTTCAGCTCAAACGAAGCTACATTGTTCACGAAGCTCACACGTTTCTCGCTCTTAAATGAAAAGCATTGGATGTTAGACAACCTGTGGTTTGTATCAGTTTCAGAAACAGAGTTGAACTAGATATGGTCCGTGTTTAGGAAACACAGTTCTTTTGTTCTGAGCACACTCACGTTTCCCTCTGTAATAGACTCTAGAAAGCAAGAGCGTGCTTCTTGCTCTAAATCAGAGTGTGTTTCATGGATGAGAACTGTGCCGTGTGTTTCCCTTCAGAAACGGAGTTAAATGCCAGGCTCTGTGTCTTTCTTCAAGCAAGACTTCGTTTCAGGTAAACGCAGTCACTTTTCAGCTCAAATGATGCTACATTGTTCACGAAGCTCACACTTTTCTCGCTCTTAACTGAAAAGCATTGGATGTTAGAGGACCTGTGGTTTGTATCACTTTCAGAAACTGAGTTGAACTAGATATGGTCCGTGTGTAGGAAACACAGTTCTTTTGTTCTGAGCACACTCATGTTTCCCTCTGTAATAGAGACTCTAGAAAGCAAGAGCGTGCTTCTTGCTATAAACCAGAGTGTGTTTCATGGATGAGAACTGTGCCGTGTGTTTCCCTTCAGAAACGGAGTTAAATGCCAGGCTCTGTGTCTTCCTTCAAGCAAGATGGCGTTTCAAGTAAATACAGTCACTTTTCAGCTCAAACGAAGCTACATTGTTCACGAAGCTCACACGTTTCTCGCTCTTAAAAGAAAAGCATTGGATTTTAGACGATCTGTGGTTTGTATCAGGTTCAGAAACAGAGTTGAACTAGATATGGTCCGTGTTTAGGAAACACAGTTCTTTTGTTCTGAGCACACTCACGTTTCCCTCTGTAATAGACTCTAGAAAGCAAGAGCGTGCTTCTTGCTCTAAAGCAGAGTGTGTTTCATGGATAAGCTGTGCCGTGTGTTTCCCTTCAGAAACGGAGTTTAATGACAGGCTCCGTGTCTTTCTTCAAGCAAGACTTCGTTACATGTAAAGGCAGTCACTTTTTAGCTCAAACGAAGCTACCTTGTTCATGAAGCTCACACGTTTCTCGCTCTTAACTGAAAAGCATTGGATGTAAGAGGACCTGTGGTTTGTATCAGTTTCAGAAACAGAGTTCAACTAGATATGGTCCGTGTGTAGGAAACACAGTTCTTTTGTTCTGAGCACACTCACATTTCCCTCTGTGTTAGAGACTCTAGAAAGCAAGAGTGTGCTTCTTGCTCTAAAGTAGAGTGTGTTTCATGGATGAGAACTGTGCCGTGTGTTTCCCTTCAGAAACGGAGTTAAATGCCAGGCTCTGTGTCTTTCTTCAAGCAAGACTTTGTTTAAGGTAAATGCAGTCACTTTTCAGCTCAAATGAAGCTACATTGTTCACAAAGCTCACATGTTTCTCGATCTTAACTGAAAATCATTGGATGTTAGAGGACCTGGTGTTTGTATCAGTTTCAGAAACCGAGCTGAACTAGATATGGTCCGTGTGTGTAGGAAACACAGTTCTTTTGTTCTGAGCACACTCACGTTTCCTTCTGTATTAGAGAATCTAGAAAGCAAGAGCGTTCTTCTTGCTCTAAAGCAGAGTGTGTTTCATGGACGAGAACTGTGCCGTGTGTTTTCCTTCAGAAAGGGAGTTAAATGCCAGGCTCTGTGTCTTCCTTCAAGCAAGATGTCGTTTAAAGTAAATACAGTCACTTTTCAGCTCAAACGAAGCTACATTGTTCACGAAGCTCACACGTTTCTCGCTCTTAAAAGAAAAGAATTGGATTTTAGGCGATCTGTGTTTTGTATCAAGTTCAGAAACAGAGTTGAACTAGATATGGTCCGTGTTTAGGAAACACAGTTCTTTTGTTCTGAGCACACTCACGTTTCCCTCTCTATTAGAGACTCTAGAAAACAAGAGCGTGCTTCTTGATCTAAAGCAGAGTGTGTTTCATGGATGAGAACTCTGCCGTGTGTTTCCCTTCAGAAACGGAGTTAAATCCCAGGCTCTGTGTCTTCCTTCAAGCAAGACTTCGTTTCATGTAAACACAGTCACTTTAGAGCTCAAACGAAACTACATTGTTCACGAAGCTCACACGTTTCTCGCTCTTAACTGAAAAGCATTGGATGTTAGAGGACCTGTGGTTTGTATCAGTTTCAGAAACAGAGTTGAACTAGATATGGTCCGTGTGTGTAGGAAACACAGTTCTTTTGTTCTGAGCACACTCACGTTTCCCTCTGTACTAGAGACTCTAGAAAGCAAGAGCGTGCTTCTTGCTCTAAAGCAGAGTGTGTTTCATGGATGAGAACTGTGCCGTGTGTTTCCCTTCAGAAAAGGAGTTAAATGCCAGCTTTGTGTCTTCCTACAAGCAAGACTTCGTTTAAGGTAAACGCAGTCACATTTCAGCTCAAACGAAGCTACATTGTTCAAAAAGCTCACATGTTTCTCGATCTTAAATGAAAAGCTTTGGATGTTAGAGGACCTGGAGTTTGTATCAGGTTCAGAATCAGAGTTCAACTACATATGGTCTGTGTGTGCAGGAAACACAGTTCTTTTGTTCTGAGCACACTCACGTTTCCCTCTGTAATAGACTCTAGAAAGCAAGAGCGTGCTTCTTGCTCTAAAGCAGAGTGTGTTTCATGGATAATCTGTGCCGTGTGTTTCCCTTCAGAAACGGAGTTAAATGACAGGCTCCGTGTCTTTCTTCAAGCAAGACTTCGTTACATGTAAAGGCAGTCACTTTTCAGCTCAAACGAAGCTACATTGTTCACGAAGCTCACACGTTTCTCGCTATTAACTGAAAAGCATTGGATGTAAGAGGACCTGTGGTTTGTATCAGTTTCAGAAACAGAGTTCAACTAGATATGGTCCGTGTGTAGGAAACACAGTTCTTTTGTTCTGAGCACACTCACATTTCCCTCTGTGTTAGAGACTCTAGAAAGCAAGAGTGTGCTTCTTGCTCTAAAGTAGAGTGTGTTTCATGGATGAGAACTGTGCCGTGTGTTTCCCTTCAGAAATGGAGTTAAATGCCAGGCTCTGTGTCTTTCTTCAATAAAGACTTCGTTTAAGGTAAACGCAGTCACTTTTCAGCTCAAATGAAGCTACATTGTTCACAAAGCTCACATGTTTCTCGATCTTAACTGAAAATCATTGGATGTTAGATGACCTGGTGTTTGTATCAGTTTCAGAAACCGAGCTGAACTAGATATGGTCCGTGTGTGTAGGAAACACAGTTCTTTTGTTCTGAGCACACTCACGTTTCCTTCTGTATTAGAGAATCTAGAAAGCAAGAGCGTTCTTCTTGCTCTAAAGCAGAGTGGGTTTCATGGATGAGAACTGTGCCTTGTGTTTCCCTTCAGAAACGGATTTAAATGCCAGACTCTGTGCCTTTCTTCAAGCAAGACTTCGTTTCAGGTAAACGCAGTCACTTGTCAGCTCAAACGAAGGTACATTGTTCATGAAGCTCACACGTTTCTCGCTCTTAACTGAAAAGCATTGGATGTAAGAGGGCCTGTGGTTTGTATCAGTTTCAGAAACAGAGTTGATCTAGATATGGTCCGTGTGTGTAGAAAACACTGTTCTTTTGTTCTGAGCACACTCACATTTCCCTCTGTATTAGAGACTCTAGAAAGCAAGAGCGTGCTCTTGCTCTAAAGCAGAGTGTGTTTCATGGAAGAGAACTGTGCAGTGTGTTTTCCTTCAGAAAGGGAGTTAAATGCCAGGCGTGTGTCTCCCTTCAAGCAAGACTTCGTTTCAGGTAAACGCAGTCACATTTCAGCAAAAAGGAAGCTACATTGTTCAAGAAGCTCACACGTTTCTCGCTATTAACTGAAAAGCATGGATGTTAGAGTACCTGTGGTTTGTATCAGTTACAGAAACAGAGTTGAACTAGATATGGTCCGTGTTTAGGAAACACAGTTCTTTTGTTCTGAGCACACTCACGTTTCCCTCTCTATTAGAGACTCTAGAAAACAAGAGCGTGCTTATTGCTCTAAAGCAGAGTGTGTTTCATGGATGAGAACTGTGCGGTGTGTTTCCCTTCAGAGACGGAGTAAAATGCCAGGCTCTGTGTCTTTCTTCAAGCAAGACTTCGTTTCATATAAATGCAGTCACTTTTCAGCTCAAACGAAGCTACATTGTTCACGAAGCTCACACGTTTCTCGCTCTTAAATGAAAAGCATTGGATGTATGAGGGCCTGTGGTTTGTATCAGTTTCAGAAACAGTGTTCAACTACATATAGTCCGTGTGTGTAGGAAACACAGTACTTTTGTTCTGAGCACACTCACGTTTCCCTCTCTATTAGAGAGTCTAGAAAGCAAGAGCGTGCTTCTTGCTCTAAAGCAGAGTGTGTTTCATGGATGAGAACTGTGCTGTGTGTTTCCCTTCAGAAACGGAGTTAAATGCCAGGCTCTGTGTCTTTCTTCAAGCAAGACTTCGTTACATGTAAACGCAGTCACTTTTCAGCTCAAACGAAGATCCATTGTTCACGAAACTCACACGTTTCTCGCTCTTAACTGAAAAGCATTGGATGTAAGAGGACCTGTGGTTTGTATCAGTTTCAGAAACAGAGTTCAACTAGATATGGTCCGTGTGTAGGAAACACAGTTCTTTTTTTCTGAGCACACTCACATTTCCCTCTGTGTTAGAGACTCTAGAAACCAAGAGCGTGCTTCTTTCTCTAAAGTAGAGTGTTTTTCATGGATGAGAACTGTGCCGTGTGTTTCCCTTCAGAAACGGAGTTAAATGCCAGGCTCTGTGTCTTTCTTCAAGCAAGACTTCGTTTAAGGTAAACGCAGTCACTTTTCAGCTCAAATGAAGCTACATTGTTCACAAAGCTTACATGTTTCTCAATCTTAACTGAAAATCATTGGATGTTAGAGGACCTGGTGTTTGTATCAGTTTCAGAAACAGAGTTGAACTAGATATGGTCCGTGTGTGTAGGAAACACAGTTCTTTGGTTCTGAGCACACTCACGTTTCCCTCTCTATTAGAGAGTCTAGAAAGCAAGAGCGTGCTTCTTGCTCTAAAGCAGAGTGTGTTTCATGGATGAGAACTGTGCCGTGTGTTTCCCTTCAGAAACGGAGTTAAATGCCAGGCTCTGTGTCTTCCTTCAAGCAAGACTTCGTTTCATGTCAACGCAGTCACTTTAGAGCGCAAACGATGCTACATTGTTCACAAAGCTCACACGTTTCTCGCTCTTAACTGAAAAGCATTGGATGTAAGAGGACCTGTGGTTTGTATCAGTTTCAGAAACAGAGTTCAACTAGATATGGTCCGTGTGTAGGAAACACAGTTCTTTTGTTCTGAGCACACTCACATTTCCCTCTGTGTTAGAGACTCTAGAAAGCAAGAGTGTGCTTCTTGCTCTAAAGTAGATTGTGTTTCATGGATGAGAACTGTGCCGTGTGTTTCCCTTCAGAAACGGAGTTAAATGCCAGGCTCTGTGTCTTTCTTCAAGCAAGACTTCGTTTAAGGTAAACGCAGTCACATTTCAGCTCAAACGAAGCTACATTGTTCAAAAAGCTCACATGTTTCTCGATCTTAAATGAAAAGCTTTGGATGTTAGAGGACCTGGAGTTTGTATCAGGTTCAGAATCAGAGTTCAACTACATATGGTCTGTGTGTGCAGGAAACACAGTTCTTTTGTTCTGAACACAATCACGTTTCCCTCTCTATTAGAGAGTCTAGAAAGCAAGAGCGTGCTTCTTGCTCTAAAGCAGAGTGTGTTTCATGGATGAGAACTGTGCCGTGTGTTTCCCTTCAGAAACGGAGTTAAATGCCAGGCTCTGTGTCTTTCTTCAAGCAAGACTTCGTTACATGTAAACACAGTCACTTTTCAGCTCAAAGGAAGATCCATTGTTCACGAAACTCACACGTTTCTCGCTCTTAACTGAAAAGCATTGGATGTAAGAGGACCTGTGGTTTGTATCAGTTTCAGAAACAGAGTTCAACTAGATATGGTCCGTGTGTAGGAAACACAGTTCTTTTTTTCTGAGCACACTCACATTTCCCTCTGTGTTAGAGACTCTAGAAACCAAGAGCGTGCTTCTTTCTCTAAAGTAGAGTGTTTTTCATGGATGAGAACTGTGCCGTGTGTTTCCCTTCAGAAACGGAGTTAAATGCCAGGCTCTGTGTCTTTCTTCAAGCAAGACTTCGTTTAAGGTAAACACAGTCACTTTTCAGCTCAAATGAAGCTACATTGTTCACAAAGCTTACATGTTTCTCGATCTTAACTGAAAATCATTGGATGTTAGAGGACCTGGTGTTTGTATCAGTTTCAGAAACAGAGTTGAACTAGATATGGTCCGTGTGTGTAGGAAACACAGTTCCTTGGTTCTGAGCACACTCACGTTTCCCTCTCTATTAGAGAGTCTAGAAAGCAAGAGCGTGCTTCTTGCTCTAAAGCAGAGTGTGTTTCATGGATGAGAACTGTGCCGTGTGTTTCCCTTCAGAAACGGAGTTAAATGCCAGGCTCTGTGTCTTCCTTCAAGCAAGACTTCGTTTCATGTCAACGCAGTCACTTTAGAGCGCAAACGATGCTACATTGTTCACGAAGCTCACACGTTTCTCGCTCTTAACTGAAAATCATTGGATGTTAGAGGACCTGTGGTTTGTATCAGTTTCAGAAACAGAGTTGAACTAGATATGGTCCATGTGTGTAGGAAACACAGTTGTTTTGTTCTGAGCACACTCACGTTTCCCTTTGTATTAGAGACTCTACAAAGCAAGAGCGTGCTTCTTGCTCTAAAGCAGAGTATGTTTCATGGATGAGAACTGTGCCGTGAGTTTCCCTTCCGAAAAGGAGTTAAATGCCAGGTTTGTGTCTTCCTACAAGCAAGACTTCGTTTAAGGTAAACACAGTCACTTTTCAGCTCAAACGATGCTACATTGTTCAAAAAGCTCACATGTTTCTCGATCTTAAATGAAAAGCTTTGGATGTTAGAGGACCTGGAGTTTGTATCAGGTTCAGAAAGAGAGTTCAACTACATATGGTCCGTGTGTGCAGGAAACACAGTTCTTTTGTTCTGAGCACACTCACGTTTCCCTCTGCATTAGAGACTCTAGAAAGCAAGAGCGTGCTTCTTGCTCTAAACCAGAGTGTGTTTCATGGACGAGAACTGTGCCGTGTGTTTCCCTTCAGAAACGGAGTTAAATGCCAGGCTCTGTGTCTTCCTTCAAGCAAGATGTCGTTTCAAGTAAATACAGTGACTTTTCAGCTCAAACGAAGCTACATTGTTCACGAAGCTCACACGTTCCTCGCTCTTAACTGAAAAGCATTGGATGTTAGAGGACCTGTGGTTTGTATCAGTTTCAGAAACAGAGTTGAACTAGATATGGTCCGTGTGTGTAGGAAACACAGTTCTTTTGTTCTGAGCACACTCACGTTTCCCTCTGTATTAGAGACTCTAGAAAGCAAGAGCGTGCTTCTTGCTCTAAAGCAGAGTGTGTTTCATGGATGAGAACTGTGCCGTGTGTTTCCCTTCAGAAAAGGAGTTAAATGCCAGGTTTGTGTCTTCCTACAAGCAAAACTTCGTTTAAGGTAAACGCAGTCACATTTCAGCTCAAACGAAGCTACATTGTTCAAAAAGCTCACATGTTTCTCGATCTTAACTGAAAATCATTGGATGTTAGAGGACCTGTGGTTTGTATCAGTTTCAGAAACAGAGCTGAACTAGATATGGTCCGTGTGTGTAGGAAACACAGTTCTTTTGTTCTGAGCACACTCACGTTTCCTTCTGTATTAGAGAATCTAGAAAGCAAGAGCGTTCTTCTTGCTCTAAAGCAGAGTGGGTTTCATGGATGAGAACTGTTCCTTGTGTTTCCCTTCAGAAACGGATTTAAATGCCAGACTCTGTGCCTTTCTTCAAGCAAGATTTCGTTTCAGGTAAACGCAGTCACTTGTCAGCTCAAACGAAGGTACATTGTTCATGAAGCTCACACGTTTCTCGCTCTTAACTGAAAAGCATTGGATGTAAGAGGGCCTGTGGTTTGTATCAGTTTCAGAAACAGAGTTGAACTAGATATGGTCCGTGTGTGTAGAAAACACTGTTCTTTTGTTCTGAGCACACTCACATTTCCCTCTGTGTTAGAGACTCTAGAAAGCAAGAGTGTGCTTCTTGCTCTAAAGTAGAGTGTGTTTCATGGATGAGAACTGTGCCGTGTGTTTCCCTTCAGAAACGGAGTTAAATGCCAGGCTCTGTGTCTTTCTTCAAGCAAGACTTCGTTTAAGGTAAACGCAGTCACATTTCAGCTCAAACGAAGCTACATTGTTCAAAAAGCTCACATGTTTCTCGATCTTAAATGAAAAGCTTTGGATGTTAGAGGACCTGGAGTTTGTATCAGGTTCAGAATCAGAGTTCAACTACATATGGTCTGTGTGTGCAGGAAACACAGTTCTTTTGTTCTGAACACAATCACGTTTCCCTCTCTATTAGAGAGTCTAGAAAGCAAGAGCGTGCTTCTTGCTCTAAAGCAGAGTGTGTTTCATGGATGAGAACTGTGCCGTGTGTTTCCCTTCAGAAACGGAGTTAAATGCCAGGCTCTGTGTCTTTCTTCAAGCAAGACTTTGTTACATGTAAACGCAGTCACTTTTCAGCTCAAACGAAGCTACATTGTTCACGAAGCTCACACGATTCTCGCTCTTAACTGAAAAGCATTGGATGTTAGAGGACCTGTGGTTTGTATCAGTTTCAGAAACAGAGTTGAACTAGATATGGTCCGTGTGTGTAGGAAACACAGTTCTTTTGTTCTGAGCACACTCACGTTTCCCTCTGTATTAGAGACTCTAGAAAGCAAGAGCGTGCTTCTTGCTCTAAAGCAGAGTGTGTTTCATGGATGAGAACTGTGCCGTGTGTTTCCATTCAGAAAAGGAGTTAAATGCCAGGTTTGTGTCTTCCTACAAGCAAAACTTCGTTTAAGGTAAACGCAGTCACATTTCAGCTCAAACGAAGCTACATTGTTCAAAAAGCTCACATGTTTCTCGATCTTAAATGAAAAGCTTTGGATGTTAGAGGACCTGGAGTTTGTATCAGGTTCAGAATCAGAGTTCAACTACATATGGTCTGTGTGTGCAGGAAACACAGTTCTTTTGTTCTGAGCACACTCACGTTTCCCTCTCTATTAGAGAGTCTAGAAAGCAAGAGCGTGCTTCTTGCTCTAAAGCAGAGTGTGTTTCATGGATGAGAACTGTGCCGTGTGTTTCCCTTCAGAAACGGAGTTAAATGCCAGGCTCTGTGTCTTTCTTCAAGCAAGACTTCGTTAAATGTAAACGCAGTCACTTTTCAGCTCAAACGAAGATCCATTGTTCACGAAGCTCACACGTTTCTCGCTCTTAACTGAAAAGCATTGGATGTAAGAGGACCTGTGGTTTGTATCAGTTTCAGAAACAGAGTTCAACTAGATATGGTCCGTGTGTAGGAAACACAGTTCTTTTGTTCTGAGCACACTCACATTTCCCTCTGTGTTAGAGACTCTAGAAAGCAAGAGCGTGCTTCTTGCTCTAAAGTAGAGTGTGTTTCATGGATGAGAACTGTGCCGTGTGTTTCCCTTCAGAAACGGAGTTAAATGCCAGGCTCTGTGTCTTCCTTCAAGCAAGACTTCGTTTCATGTCAACGCAGTCACTTTAGAGCTCAAACGATGCTACATTGTTCACGAAGCTCACACGTTTCTCGCTCTTAACTGAAAAGCATTGGATGTTAGAGGACCTGTGGTTTGTATCAGTTTCAGAAACAGAGTTGAACTAGATATGGTCCGTGTGTGTAGGAAACACAGTTGTTTTGTTCTGAGCACACTCACGTTTCCCTCTAAATTAGAGACTCTACAAAGCAAGAGCGTGCTTCTTGCTCTAAAGCAGAGTATGTTTCATGGATGAGAACTGTGCCGTGTGTTTCCCTTCCGAAAAGGAGTTAAATGCCAGGTTTGTGTCTTCCTACAAGCAAGACTTCGTTTAAGGTAAACACAGTCACTTTTCAGCTCAAACGAAGCCACATTGTTCAAAAAGCTCACATGTTTCTCGATCTTAAATGAAAAGCTTTGGATGTTAGAGGACCTGGAGTTTGTATCAGGTTCAGAAAGAGAGTTCAACTACATATGGTCCGTGTGTGCAGGAAACACAGTTCTTTTGTTCTGAGCACACTCACGTTTCCCTCTGCATTAGAGACTCTAGAAAGCAAGAGCGTGCTTCTTTCTCTAAACCAGAGTGTGTTTCATGGATGAGAACTGTGCCGTGTGTTTCCCTTCAGAAACGGAGTTAAATGCCAGGCTCTGTGTCTTCCTTCAAGCAAGATGTCGTTTCAAGTAAATACAGTGACTTTTCAGCTCAAACGAAGCTACATTGTTCACGAAGCTCACACGTTTCTCGCTCTTAACTGAAAAGCATTGGATGTTAGAGGACCTGTGGTTTGTATCAGTTTCAGAAACAGAGTTGAACTAGATATGGTCCGTGTGTGTAGGAAACACAGTTCTTTTGTTCTGAGCACACTCACGTTTCCCTCTGTATTAGAGACTCTAGAAAGCAAGAGCGTGCTTCTTGCTCTAAAGCAGAGTGTGTTTCATGGATGAGAACTGTGCCGTGTGTTTCCCTTCAGAAAAGGTGTTAAATGCCAGGTTTGTGTCTTCCTACAAGCAAAACTTCGTTTAAGGTAAACGCAGTCACATTTCAGCTCAAACGAAGCTACATTGTTCAAAAAGCTCACATGTTTCTCGATCTTAAATGAAAAGGTTTGGATGTTAGAGGACCTGGAGTTTGTATCAGGTTCAGAATCAGAGTTCAACTACATATGGTCTGTGTGTGCAGGAAACACAGTTCTTTTGTTCTGAGCACACTCACGTTTCCCTCTCTATTAGAGAGTCTAGAAAGCAAGAGCGTGCTTCTTGCTCTAAAGCAGAGTGTGTTTCATGGATGAGAACTGTGCCGTGTGTTTCCCTTCAGAAACGGAGTTAAATGCCAGGCTCTGTGTCTTTCTTCAAGCAAGACTTCTTTAAATGTAAACGCAGTCACTTTTCAGCTCAAACGAAGATCCATTGTTCACGAAGCTCACACGTTTCTCGCTCTTAACTGAAAAGCATTGGATGTAAGAGGACCTGTGGTTTGTATCAGTTTCAGAAACAGAGTTCAACTAGATATGGTCCGTGTGTAGGAAACACAGTTCTTTTGTTCTGAGCACACTCACATTTCCCTCTGTGTTAGAGACTCTAGAAAGCAAGAGCGTGCTTCTTGCTCTAAAGTAGAGTGTGTTTCATGGATGAGAACTGTGCCGTGTGTTTCCCTTCAGAAACGGAGTTAAATGCCAGGCTCTGTGTCTTCCTTCAAGCAAGACTTCGTTTCATGTCAACGCAGTCACTTTAGAGCTCAAACGATGCTACATTGTTCACGAAGCTCACACGTTTCTCGCTCTTAACTGAAAAGCATTGGATGTTAGAGGACCTGTGGTTTGTATCAGTTTCAGAAACAGAGTTGAACTAGATATGGTCCGTGTGTGTAGGAAACACAGTTGTTTTGTTCTGAGCACACTCACGTTTCCCTCTAAATTAGAGACTCTACAAAGCAAGAGCGTGCTTCTTGCTCTAAAGCAGAGTATGTTTCATGGATGAGAACTGTGCCGTGTGTTTCCCTTCCGAAAAGGAGTTAAATGCCAGGTTTGTGTCTTCCTACAAGCAAGACTTCGTTTAAGGTAAACACAGTCACTTTTCAGCTCAAACGAAGCTACATTGTTCAAAAAGCTCACATGTTTCTCGATCTTAAATGAAAAGCTTTGGATGTTAGAGGACCTGGAGTTTGTATCAGGTTCAGAAAGAGAGTTCAACTACATATGGTCCGTGTGTGCAGGAAACACAGTTCTTTTGTTCTGAGCACACTCACGTTTCCCTCTGCATTAGAGACTCTAGAAAGCAAGAGCGTGCTTCTTGCTCTAAATCAGAGTGTGTTTCATGGATGAGAACTGTGCCGTCTGTTTCCCTTCAGAAACGGAGTTAAATGCCAGGCTCTGTGTCTTTCTTCAAGCAAGACTTCGTTTCAGGTAAACGCAGTCACTTTTCAGCTCAAATGATGCTACATTGTTCACCAAGCTCACACGTTTCTCGCTCTTAACTGAAAAGCATGGATGTTAGAGGGCCTGTGGTTTGTATCAGTTTCAGAAACAGAGTTGAACTAGATATGGTCCGTGTGTGTAGGAAACACAGTTGTTTTGTTCTGAGCACACTCACGTTTCCCTTTGTATTAGAGACTCTACAAAGCAAGAGCGTGCTTCTTGCTCTAAAGCAGAGTATGTTTCATGGATGAGAACTGTGCCGTGAGTTTCCCTTCTGAAAAGGAGTTAAATGCCAGGTTTGTGTCTTCCTACAAGCAAGACTTCGTTTAAGGTAAACACAGTCACTTTTCAGCTCAAACGATGCTACATTGTTCAAAAAGCTCACATGTTTCTCGATCTTAAATGAAAAGCTTTGGATGTTACAGGACCTGGAGTTTGTATCAGGTTCAGAATCAGAGTTCAACTACATATGGTCTGTGTGTGCAGGAAACACAGTTCTTTTGTTCTGAGCACACTCACGTTTCCCTCTCTATTAGAGAGTCTAGAAAGCAAGAGCGTGCTTCTTGCTCTAAAGCAGAGTGTGTTTCATGGATGAGAACTGTGCCGTGTGTTTCCCTTCAGAAACGGAGTTAAATGCCAGGCTCTGTGTCTTTCTTCAAGCAAGACTTCGTTAAATGTAAACGCAGTCACTTTTCAGCTCAAACGAAGATCCATTGTTCACGAAGCTCACACGTTTCTCGCTCTTAACTGAAAAGCATTGGATGTTAGAGGACCTGTGGTTTGTATCAGTTTCAGAAACAGAGTTCAACTAGATATGGTCCGTGTGTAGGAAACACAGTTCTTTTGTTCTGAGCACACTCACATTTCCCTCTGTGTTAGAGACTCTAGAAAGCAAGAGCGTGCTTCTTGCTCTAAAGTAGAGTGTGTTTCATGGATGAGAACTGTGCCATGTGTTTCCCTTCAGAAACGGAGTTAAATGCCAGGCTCTGTGTCTTCCTTCAAGCAAGACTTCGTTTCATGTCAACGCAGTCACTTTAGAGCTCAAACGATGCTACATTGTTCACGAAGCTCACACGTTTCTCGCTCTTAACTGAAAAGCATTGGATGTTAGAGGACCTGTGGTTTGTATCAGTTTCAGAAACAGAGTTGAACTAGATATGGTCCGTGTGTGTAGGAAACACAGTTGTTTTGTTCTGAGCACACTCACGTTTCCCTCTAAATTAGAGACTCTACAAAGCAAGAGCGTGCTTCTTGCTCTAAAGCAGAGTATGTTTCATGGATGAGAACTGTGCCGTGTGTTTCCTTTCAGAAACGGAGTTAAATGCCAGGCTCTGTGTCTTTCTTCAAGCAAGACTTCGTTTCAGGTAAACGCAGTCACTTTTCAGCTCAAACGATGCTACATTGTTCACCAAGCTCACACGTTTCTCGCTCTTAACTGAAAAGCATTGGATGTTAGAGGGCCTGTGGTTTGTATCACTTTCAGAAACTGAGTTGAACTAGATAAGGTCCGTGTGTAGGAAACACAGTTCTTTTGTTCTGAGCACACTCATGTTTCCCTCTGTAATAGAGACTCTAGAAAGCAAGAGCGTGCTTCTTGCACTAAACCAGAGTGTGTTTCATGGATGAGAACTGTGCCGTGTGTTTCCCTTCAGAAACGGAGTTAAATGCCAGGCTCTGTGTCTTCCTTCAAGCAAGACTTCGTTTCAGGTAAACGCAGTCACTTTTCAGCTCAAACGATGCTACATTGTTCACCAAGCTCGCACGTTTCTCGCTCTTAACTGAAAAGCATGGATGTTAGAGGGCCTGTGGTTTGTATCAGTTTCAGAAACAGAGTTGAACTAGATATGGTCCGTGTGTGTAGGAAACACAGTTGTTTTGTTCTGAGCACACTCACGTTTCCCTTTGTATTAGAGACTCTACAAAGCAAGAGCGTGCTTCTTGCTCTAAAGCAGAGTATGTTTCATGGATGAGAACTGTGCCGTGAGTTTCCCTTCCGAAAAGGAGTTAAATGCCAGGTTTGTGTCTTCCTACAAGCAAGACTTCGTTTAAGGTAAACACAGTCACTTTTCAGCTCAAAGGATGCTACATTGTTCAAAAAGCTCACATGTTTCTCGATCATAAATGAAAAGCTTTGGATGTTAGAGGACCTGGAGTTTGTATCAGGTTCAGAAAGAGAGTTCAACTACATATGGTCCGTGTGTGCAGGAAACACAGTTCTTTTGTTCTGAGCACACTCACGTTTCCCTCTGCATTAGAGACTCTAGAAAGCAAGAGCGTGCTTCTTGCTCTAAATCAGAGTGTGTTTCATGGATGAGAACTGTGCCGTCTGTTTCCCTTCAGAAACGGAGTTAAATGCCAGGCTCTGTGTCTTTCTTCAAGCAAGACTTCGTTTCAGGTAAACGCAGTCACTTTTCAGCTCAAACGATGCTACATTGTTCACCAAGCTCACACGTTTCTCGCTCTTAACTGAAAAGCATTGGATGTTAGAGGACCTGTGGTTTGTATCACTTTCAGAAACTGAGTTGAACTAGATAAGGTCCGTGTGTAGGAAACACAGTTCTTTTGTTCTGAGCACACTCATGTTTCCCTCTGTAATAGAGACTCTAGAAAGCAAGAGCGTGCTTCTTGCTCTAAACCAGAGTGTGTTTCATGGATGAGAACTGTGCCGTGTGTTTCCCTTCAGAAACGGAGTTAAATGCCAGGCTCTGTGTCTTCCTTCAAGCAAGATGTCGTTTCAAGTAAATACAGTCACTTTTCAGCTCAAACGAAGCCACATTGTTCACGAACCTCACACGTTTCTCGCTCTTAACTGAAAAGCATTGGATGTTAGAGGACCTGTGGTTTGTATCAGTTTCAGAAACAGAGTTGAACTAGATATGGTCCGTGTGTGTAGGAAACACAGTTCTTTTGTTCTGAGCACACTCACGTTTCCCTCTGTATTAGAGAATCTAGAAAGCAAGAGCGTGCTTCTTGCTCTAAAGCAGAGTGTGTTTCATGGATGAGAACTGTGCCGTGTGTTTCCCTTCAGAAACGGAGTTAAATGCCAGGCTCTGTGTCTTCCTTCAAGCAAGACTTCGTTTCCTGTCAACGCAGTCAATTTAGAGCTCAAACGATGCTACATTGTTCACGAAGCTCACACGTTTCTCGCTCTTAACTGAAAAGCATTGGATGTTAGAGGGCCTGTGGTTTGTATCAGTTTCAGAAACAGAGTTGAACTAGATATGGTCCGTGTGTGTAGGAAACACAGTTGTTTTGTTCTGAGCACACTCACGTTTCCCTTTGTATTAGAGACTCTACAAAGCAAGAGCGTGCTTCTTGCTCTAAAGCAGAGTATGTTTCATGGATGAGAACTGTGCCGTGAGTTTCCCTTCTGAAAAGGAGTTAAATGCCAGGTTTGTGTCTTCCTACAAGCAAGACTTCGTTTAAGGTAAACACAGTCACTTTTCAGCTCAAACGATGCTACATTGTTCAAAAAGCTCACATGTTTCTCGATCTTAAATGAAAAGCTTTGGATGTTAGAGGACCTGGAGTTTGTATCAGGTTCAGAAAGAGAGTTCAACTACATATGGTCCGTGTGTGCAGGAAACACAGTTCTTTTGTTCTGAGCACACTCACGTTTCCCTCTGCATTAGAGACTCTAGAAAGCAAGAGCGTGCTTCTTGCTCTAAATCAGAGTGTGTTTCATGGATGAGAACTGTGCCGTCTGTTTCCCTTCAGAAACGGAGTTAAATGCCAGGCTCTGTGTCTTTCTTCAAGCAAGACTTCGTTTCAGGTAAACGCAGTCACTTTTCAGCTCAAACGATGCTACATTGTTCACCAAGCTCACACGTTTCTCGCTCTTAACTGAAAAGCATTGGATGTTAGAGGACCTGTGGTTTGTATCACTTTCAGAAACTGAGTTGAACTACATAAGGTCCGTGTGTAGGAAACACAGTTCTTTTGTTCTGAGCACACTCATGTTTCCCTCTGTAATAGAGACTCTAGAAAGCAAGAGCGTGCTTCTTGCTCTAAACCAGAGTGTGTTTCATGGATGAGAACTGTGCCGTGTGTTTCCCTTCAGAAACGGAGTTAAATGCCAGGCTCTGTGTCTTCCTTCAAGCAAGATGTCGTTTCAAGTAAATACAGTCACTTTTCAGCTCAAACGAAGCTACATTGTTCACGAAGCTCACACGTTTCTCGCTCTTAACTGAAAAGCATTGGATGTTAGAGGACCTGTGGTTTGTATCAGTTTCAGAAACAGAGTTGAACTAGATATGGTCCGTGTGTGTAGGAAACACAGTTCTTTTGTTCTGAGCACACTCACGTTTCCCTCTGTATTAGAGACTCTAGAAAGCAAGAGCGTGCTTCTTGCTCTAAAGCAGAGTGTGTTTCATGGATGAGAACTGTGCCGTGTGTTTCCCTTCAGAAAAGGAGTTAAATGCCAGGTTTGTGTCTTCGTACAAGCAAAACTTCGTTTAAGGTAAATGCAGTCACATTTCAGCTCAAACGAAGCTACATTGTTCAAAAATCTCACATGTTTCTCGATCTTAAATGAAAAGCTTTGGATGTTAGAGGACCTGGAGTTTGTATCAGGTTCAGAATCAGAGTTCAACTACATATGGTCTGTGTGTGCAGGAAACACAGTTCTTTTGTTCTGAGCACACTCACGTTTCCCTCTCTATTAGAGAGTCTAGAAAGCAAGAGCGTGCTTCTTGCTCTAAAGCAGAGTGTGTTTCATGGATGAGAACTGTGCCGTGTGTTTCCCTTCAGAAACGGAGTTAAATGCCAGGCTCTGTGTCTTTCTTCAAGCAAGACTTCGTTAAATGTAAACGCAGTCACTTTTCAGCTCAAACGAAGATCCATTGTTCACGAAGCTCACACGTTTCTCGCTCTTAACTGAAAAGCATTGGATGTAAGAGGACCTGTGGTTTGTATCAGTTTCAGAAACAGAGTTCAACTAGATATGGTCCGTGTGTAGGAAACACAGTTCTTTTGTTCTGAGCACACTCACATTTCCCTCTGTGTTAGAGACTCTAGAAAGCAAGAGCGTGCTTCTTGCTCTAAAGTAGAGTGTGTTTCATGGATGAGAACTGTGCCGTGTGTTTCCCTTCAGAAACGGAGTTAAATGCCAGGCTCTGTGTCTTCCTTCAAGCAAGACTTCGTTTCCTGTCAACGCAGTCAATTTAGAGCTCAAACGATGCTACATTGTTCACGAAGCTCACACGTTTCTCGCTCTTAACTGAAAAGCATTGGATGTTAGAGGACCTGTGGTTTGTATCAGTTTCAGAAACAGAGTTGAACTAGATATGGTCCGTGTGTGTAGGAAACACAGTAGTTTTGTTCTGAGCACACTCACGTTTCCCTCTAAATTAGAGACTCTAGAAAGCAAGAGCGTGCTTCTTGCTCTAAAGCAGAGTATGTTTCATGGATGAGAACTGTGCCGTGTGTTTCCCTTCCGAAAAGGAGTTAAATGCCAGGTTTGTGTCTTCCTACAAGCAAGACTTCGTTTAAGGTAAACACAGTCACTTTTCAGCTCAAAAGAAGCTACATTGTTCAAAAAGCTCACATGTTTCTCGATCTTAAATGAAAAGCTTTGGATGTTAGAGGACCTGGAGTTTGTATCAGGTTCAGAAAGAGAGTTCAACTACATATGGTCCGTGTGTGCAGGAAACACAGTTCTTTTGTTCTGAGCACACTCACGTTTCCCTCTCTATTAGAGAGTCTAGAAAGCAAGAGTGTGCTTCTTGCTCTAAAGCAGAGTGTGTTTCATGGATGAGAACTGTGCCGTGTGTTTCCCTTCAGAAACGGAGTTAAATGCCAGGCTCTGTGTCTTTCTTCAAGCAAGACTTCGTTTCAGGTAAACGCAGTCACTTTTCAGCTCAAACGATGCTACATTGTTCACGAAGCTCACACGTTTCTCGCTGTCAACTGAAAAGAATTGGATGTTAGAGGGCCTGTGGTTTGTATCAGTTTCAGAAACTGAGTTGAACTAGATGTGGTCCGTGTGTAGGAAACACAGTTCTTTTGTTCTGAGCACACTCACATTTCCCTCTGTAATAGAGACTCTAGAAAGCAAGAGCGTGCTTCTTGCTCTAAATCAGAGTGTGTTTCATGGATGAGAACTGTGCCGTCTGTTTCCCTTCAGAAACGGAGTTAAATGCCAGGCTCTGTGTCTTTCTTCAAGCAAGACTTCGTTTCAGGTAAACGCAGTCACTTTTCAGCTCAAACGATGCTACATTGTTCACCAAGCTCAGACGTTTCTCGCTCTTAACTGAAAAGCATGGATGTTAGAGGGCCTGTGGTTTGTATCAGTTTCAGAAACAGAGTTGAACTAGATATGGTCCGTGTGTGTAGGAAACACAGTTGTTTTGTTCTGAGCACACTCACGTTTCCCTTTGTATTAGAGACTCGACAAAGCAAGAGCGTGCTTCTTGCTCTAAAGCAGAGTATGTTTCATGGATGAGAACTGTGCCGTGAGTTTCCCTTCCGAAAAGGAGTTAAATGCCAGGTTTGTGTCTTCCTACAAGCAAGACTTCGTTTAAGGTAAACACAGTCACTTTTCAGCTCAAACGATGCTACATTGTTCAAAAGGCTCACATGTTTCTCGATCTTAAATGAAAAGCTTTGGATGTTAGAGGACCTGGAGTTTGTATCAGGTTCAGAAAGAGAGTTCAACTACATATGGTCCGTGTATGCAGGAAACACAGTTCTTTTGTTCTGAGCACACTCACGTTTCCCTCTGCATTAGAGACTCTAGAAAGCAAGAGCGTGCTTCTTGCTCTAAATCAGAGTGTGTTTCATGGATGAGAACTGTGCCGTCTGTTTCCCTTCAGAAACGGAGTTAAATGCCAGGCTCTGTGTCTTTCTTCAAGCAAGACTTCGTTTCAGGTAAACGCAGTCACTTTTCAGCTCAAACGATGCTACATTGTTCACCAAGCTCACACGTTTCTCGCTCTTAACTGAAAAGCATTGGATGTTAGAGGACCTGTGGTTTGTATCACTTTCAGAAACTGAGTTGAACTACATAAGGTCCGTGTGTAGGAAACACAGTTCTTTTGTTCTGAGCACACTCATGTTTCCCTCTGTAATAGAGACTCTAGAAAGCAAGAGCGTGCTTCTTGCTCTAAACCAGAGTGTGTTTCATGGATGAGAACTGTGCCGTGTGTTTCCCTTCAGAAACGGAGTTAAATGCCAGGGTCTGTGTCTTCCTTCAAGCAAGATGTCGTTTCAAGTAAATACAGTCACTTTTCAGCTCAAACGAAGCTACATTGTTCACGAAGCTCACACGTTTCTCGCTCTTAACTGAAAAGCATTGGATGTTAGAGGACCTGTGGTTTGTATCAGTTTCAGAAACAGAGTTGAACTAGATATGGTCCGTGTGTGTAGGAAACACAGTTCTTTTGTTCTGAGCACACTCATGTTTCCCTCTGTATTAGAGACTCTAGAAAGCAAGAGCGTGCTTCTTGCTCTAAAGCAGATTGTGTTTCATGGATGAGAACTGTGCCGTGTGTTTCCCTTCAGAAAAGGAGTTAAATGCCAGGTTTGTGTCTTCGTACAAGCAAAACTTCGTTTAAGGTAAACGCAGTCACATTTCAGCTCAAACGAAGCTACATTGTTCAAAAATCTCACATGTTTCTCGATCTTAAATGAAAAGCTTTGGATGTTAGAGGACCTGGAGTTTGTATCAGGTTCAGAATCAGAGTTCAACTACATATGGTCTGTGTGTGCAGGAAACACAGTTCTTTTGTTCTGAGCACACTCACGTTTCCCTCTCTATTAGAGAGTCTAGAAAGCAAGAGCGTGCTTCTTGCTCTAAAGCAGAGTGTGTTTCATGGATGAGAACTGTGCCGTGTGTTTCCCTTCAGAAACGGAGTTAAATGCCAGGCTCTGTGTCTTTCTTCAAGCAAGACTTCGTTAAATGTAAACGCAGTCACTTTTCAGCTCAAACGAAGATCCATTGTTCACGAAGCTCACACGTTTCTCGCTCTTAACTGAAAAGCATTGGATGTAAGAGGACCTGTGGTTTGTATCAGTTTCAGAAACAGAGTTCAACTAGATATGGTCCGTGTGTAGGAAACACAGTTCTTTTGTTCTGAGCACACTCACATTTCCCTCTGTGTTAGAGACTCTAGAAAGCAAGAGCGTGCTTCTTGCTCTAAAGTAGAGTGTGTTTCATGGATGAGAACTGTGCCGTGTGTTTCCCTTCAGAAACGGAGTTAAATGCCAGGCTCTGTGTCTTCCTTCAAGCAAGACTTCGTTTCCTGTCAACGCAGTCACTTTAGAGCTCAAACGATGCTACATTGTTCACGAAGCTCACACGTTTCTCGCTCTTAACTGAAAAGCATTGGATGTTAGAGGACCTGTGGTTTGTATCAGTTTCAGAAACAGAGTTGAACTAGATATGGTCCGTGTGTGTAGGAAACACAGTTGTTTTGTTCTGAGCACACTCACGTTTCCCTCTAAATTAGAGACTCTAGAAAGCAAGAGCGTGCTTCTTGCTCTAAAGCAGAGTATGTTTCATGGATGAGAACTGTGCCGTGTGTTTCCCTTCCGAAAAGGAGTTAAATGCCAGGTTTGTGTCTTCCTACAAGCAAGACTTCGTTTAAGGTAAACACAGTCACTTTTCAGCTCAAAAGAAGCTACATTGTTCAAAAAGCTCACATGTTTCTCGATCTTAAATGAAAAGCTTTGGATGTTAGAGGACCTGGAGTTTGTATCAGGTTCAGAAAGAGAGTTCAACTACATATGGTCCGTGTGTGCAGGAAACACAGTTCTTTTGTTCTGAGCACACTCACGTTTCCCTCTGTATTAGAGACTCTAGAAAGCAAGAGCTTGCTTCTTGCTCTAAATCAGAGTGTGTTTCATGGATGAGAACTGTGCCGTGTGTTTCCCTTCAGAAACGGAGTTAAATGCCAGGCTCTGTGTCTTTCTTCAAGCAAGACTTCGTTTCAGGTAAACGCAGTCACTTTTCAGCTCAAACGATGCTACATTGTTCACCAAGCTCACACGTTTCTCGCTCTTAACTGAAAAGAATTGGATGTTAGAGGGCCTGTGGTTTGTATCAGTTTCAGAAACTGAGTTGAACTAGATGTGGTCCGTGTGTAGGAAACACAGTTCTTTTGTTCTGAGCACACTCACATTTCCCTCTGTAATAGAGACTCTAGAAAGCAAGAGCGTGCTTCTTGCTCTAAATCAGAGTGTGTTTCATGGATGAGAACTGTGCCGTCTGTTTCCCTTCAGAAATGGAGTTAAATGCCAGGCTCTGTGTCTTTCTTCAAGCAAGACTTCGTTTCAGGTAAACGCAGTCACTTTTCAGCTCAAACGATGCTACATTGTTCACCAAGCTCACACGTTTCTCGCTCTTAACTGAAAAGCATTGGATGTTAGAGGACCTGTGGTTTGTATCACTTTCAGAAACTGAGTTGAACTAGATAAGGTCCGTGTGTAGGAAACACAGTTCTTTTGTTCTGAGCACACTCATGTTTCCCTCTGTAATAGAGACTCTAGAAAGCAAGAGCGTGCTTCTTGCTCTAAACCAGAGTGTGTTTCATGGATGAGAACTGTGCCGTGTGTTTCCCTTCAGAAACGGAGTTAAATGCCAGGCTCTGTGTCTTCCTTCAAGCAAGACTTCGTTTCAGGTAAACGCAGTCACTTTTCAGCTCAAACGATGCTACATTGTTCACCAAGCTCACACGTTTCTCGCTCTTAACTGAAAAGCATGGATGTTAGAGGGCCTGTGGTTTGTATCAGTTTCAGAAACAGAGTTGAACTAGATATGGTCCGTGTGTGTAGGAAACACAGTTGTTTTGTTCTGAGCACACTCACGTTTCCCTTTGTATTAGAGACTCTACAAAGCAAGAGCGTGCTTCTTGCTCTAAAGCAGAGTATGTTTCATGGATGAGAACTGTGCCGTGAGTTTCCCTTCCGAAAAGGAGTTAAATGCCAGGTTTGTGTCTTCCTACAAGCAAGACTTCGTTTAAGGTAAACACAGTCACTTTTCAGCTCAAACGATGCTACATTGTTCAAAAAGCTCACATGTTTCTCGATCTTAAATGAAAAGCTTTGGATGTTAGAGGACCTGGAGTTTGTATCAGGTTCAGAAAGAGAGTTCAACTACATATGGTCCGTGTGTGCAGGAAACACAGTTCTTTTGTTCTGAGCACACTCACGTTTCCCTCTGCATTAGAGACTCTAGAAAGCAAGAGCTTGCTTCTTGCTCTAAATCAGAGTGTGTTTCATGGATGAGAACTGTGCCGTCTGTTTCCCTTCAGAAACGGAGTTAAATGCCAGGCTCTGTGTCTTTCTTCAAGCAAGACTTCGTTTCAGGTAAACGCAGTCACTTTTCAGCTCAAACGATGCTACATTGTTCACCAAGCTCACACGTTTCTCGCTCTTAACTGAAAAGCATTGGATGTTAGAGGACCTGTGGTTTGTATCACTTTCAGAAACTGAGTTGAACTAGATAAGGTCCGTGTGTAGGAAACACAGTTCTTTTGTTCTGAGCACACTCATGTTTCCCTCTGTAATAGAGACTCTAGAAAGCAAGAGCGTGCTTCTTGCTCTAAACCAGAGTGTGTTTCATGGATGAGAACTGTGCCGTGTGTTTCCCTTCAGAAAAGGAGTTAAATGCCAGGTTTGTGTCTTCGTACAAGCAAAACTTCGTTTAAGGTAAACGCAGTCACATTTCAGCTCAAACGAAGCTACATTGTTCAAAAATCTCACATGTTTCTCGATCTTAAATGAAAAGCTTTGGATGTTAGAGGACCTGGAGTTTGTATCAGGTTCAGAATCAGAGTTCAACTACATATGGTCTGTGTGTGCAGGAAACACAGTTCTTTTGTTCTGAGCACACTCACGTTTCCCTCTCTATTAGAGAGTCTAGAAAGCAAGAGCGTGCTTCTTGCTCTAAAGCAGAGTGTGTTTCATGGATGAGAACTGTGCCGTGTGTTTCCCTTCAGAAACGGAGTTAAATGCCAGGCTCTGTGTCTTTCTTCAAGCAAGACTTCGTTAAATGTAAACGCAGTCACTTTTCAGCTCAAACGAAGATCCATTGTTCACGAAGCTCACACGTTTCTCGCTCTTAACTGAAAAGCATTGGATGTAAGAGGACCTGTGGTTTGTATCAGTTTCAGAAACAGAGTTCAACTAGATATGGTCCGTGTGTAGGAAACACAGTTCTTTTGTTCTGAGCACACTCACATTTCCCTCTGTGTTAGAGACTCTAGAAAGCAAGAGCGTGCTTCTTGCTCTAAAGTAGAGTGTGTTTCATGGATGAGAACTGTGCCGTGTGTTTCCCTTCAGAAACGGAGTTAAATGCCAGGCTCTGTGTCTTCCTTCAAGCAAGACTTCGTTTTCTGTCAACGCAGTCACTTTAGAGCTCAAACGATGCTACATTGTTCACGAAGCTCACACGTTTCTCGCTCTTAACTGAAAAGCATTGGATGTTAGAGGACCTGTGGTTTGTATCAGTTTCAGAAACAGAGTTGAACTAGATATGGTCCGTGTGTGTAGGAAACACAGTTGTTTTGTTCTGAGCACACTCACATTTCCCTCTAAATTAGAGACTCTAGAAAGCAAGAGCGTGCTTCTTGCTCTAAAGCAGAGTATGTTTCATGGATGAGAACTGTGCCGTGTGTTTCCCTTCCGAAAAGGAGTTAAATGCCAGGTTTGTGTCTTCCTACAAGCAAGACTTCGTTTAAGGTAAACACAGTCACTTTTCAGCTCAAAAGAAGCTACATTGTTCAAAAAGCTCACATGTTTCTCGATCTTAAATGAAAAGCTTTGGATGTTAGAGGACCTGGAGTTTGTATCAGGTTCAGAAAGAGAGTTCAACTACATATGGTCCGTGTGTGCAGGAAACACAGTTCTTTTGTTCTGAGCACACTCACGTTTCCCTCTGCATTAGAGACTCTAGAAAGCAAGAGCTTGCTTCTTGCTCTAAATCAGAGTGTGTTTCATGGATGAGAACTGTGCCGTGTGTTTCCCTTCAGAAACGGAGTTAAATGCCAGGCTCTGTGTCTTTCTTCAAGCAAGACTTCGTTTCAGGTAAACGCAGTCACTTTTCAGCTCAAACGATGCTACATTGTTCACCAAGCTCACACGTTTCTCGCTCTTAACTGAAAAGAATTGGATGTTAGAGGGCCTGTGGTTTGTATCAGTTTCAGAAACTGAGTTGAACTAGATGTGGTCCGTGTGTAGGAAACACAGTTCTTTTGTTCTGAGCACACTCACATTTCCCTCTGTAATAGAGACTCTAGAAAGCAAGAGCGTGCTTCTTGCTCTAAATCAGAGTGTGTTTCATGGATGAGAACTGTGCCGTCTGTTTCCCTTCAGAAATGGAGTTAAATGCCAGGCTCTGTGTCTTTCTTCAAGCAAGACTTCGTTTCAGGTAAACGCAGTCACTTTTCAGCTCAAACGATGCTACATTGTTCACCAAGCTCACACGTTTCTCGCTCTTAACTGAAAAGCATTGGATATTAGAGGACCTGTGGTTTGTATCACTTTCAGAAACTGAGTTGAACTAGATAAGGTCCGTGTGTAGGAAACACAGTTCTTTTGTTCTGAGCACACTCATGTTTCCCTCTGTAATAGAGACTCTAGAAAGCAAGAGCGTGCTTCTTGCTCTAAACCAGAGTGTGTTTCATGGATGAGAACTGTGCCGTGTGTTTCCCTTCAGAAACGGAGTTAAATGCCAGGCTCTGTGTCTTCCTTCAAGCAAGACTTCGTTTCAGGTAAACGCAGTCACTTTTCAGCTCAAACAATGCTACATTGTTCACCAAGCTCACACGTTTCTCGCTCTTAACTGAAAAGCATTGGATGTTAGAGGACCTGTGGTTTGTATCACTTTCAGAAACTGAGTTGAACTACATAAGGTCCGTGTGTAGGAAACACAGTTCTTTTGTTCTGAGCACACTCATGTTTCCCTCTGTAATAGAGACTCTAGAAAGCAAGAGCGTGCTTCTTGCTCTAAACCAGAGTGTGTTTCATGGATGAGAACTGTGCCGTGTGTTTCCCTTCAGAAACGGAGTTAAATGCCAGGCTCTGTGTCTTCCTTCAAGCAAGATGTCGTTTCAAGTAAATACAGTCACTTTTCAGCTCAAACGAAGCTACATTGTTCACGAAGCTCACACGTTTCTCGCTCTTAACTGAAAAGCATTGGATGTTAGAGGACCTGTGGTTTGTATCAGTTTCAGAAACAGAGTTGAACTAGATATGGTCCGTGTGTGTAGGAAACACAGTTCTTTTGTTCTGAGCACACTCACGTTTCCCTCTGTATTAGAGACTCTAGAAAGCAAGAGCGTGCTTCTTGCTCTAAAGCAGAGTGTGTTTCATGGATGAGAACTGTGCCGTGTGTTTCCCTTCAGAAAAGGAGTTAAATGCCAGGTTTGTGTCTTCGTACAAGCAAAACTTCGTTTAAGGTAAATGCAGTCACATTTCAGCTCAAACGAAGCTACATTGTTCAAAAATCTCACATGTTTCTCGATCTTAAATGAAAAGCTTTGGATGTTAGAGGACCTGGAGTTTGTATCAGGTTCAGAATCAGAGTTCAACTACATATGGTCTGTGTGTGCAGGAAACACAGTTCTTTTGTTCTGAGCACACTCACGTTTCCCTCTCTATTAGAGAGTCTAGAAAGCAAGAGCGTGCTTCTTGCTCTAAAGCAGAGTGTGTTTCATGGATGAGAACTGTGCCGTGTGTTTCCCTTCAGAAACGGAGTTAAATGCCAGGCTCTGTGTCTTTCTTCAAGCAAGACTTCGTTAAATGTAAACGCAGTCACTTTTCAGCTCAAACGAAGATCCATTGTTCACGAAGCTCACACGTTTCTCGCTCTTAACTGAAAAGCATTGGATGTAAGAGGACCTGTGGTTTGTATCAGTTTCAGAAACAGAGTTCAACTAGATATGGTCCGTGTGTAGGAAACACAGTTCTTTTGTTCTGAGCACACTCACATTTCCCTCTGTGTTAGAGACTCTAGAAAGCAAGAGCGTGCTTCTTGCTCTAAAGTAGAGTGTGTTTCATGGATGAGAACTGTGCCGTGTGTTTCCCTTCAGAAACGGAGTTAAATGCCAGGCTCTGTGTCTTCCTTCAAGCAAGACTTCGTTTCCTGTCAACGCAGTCAATTTAGAGCTCAAACGATGCTACATTGTTCACGAAGCTCACACGTTTCTCGCTCTTAACTGAAAAGCATTGGATGTTAGAGGACCTGTGGTTTGTATCAGTTTCAGAAACAGAGTTGAACTAGATATGGTCCGTGTGTGTAGGAAACACAGTAGTTTTGTTCTGAGCACACTCACGTTTCCCTCTAAATTAGAGACTCTAGAAAGCAAGAGCGTGCTTCTTGCTCTAAAGCAGAGTATGTTTCATGGATGAGAACTGTGCCGTGTGTTTCCCTTCCGAAAAGGAGTTAAATGCCAGGTTTGTGTCTTCCTACAAGCAAGACTTCGTTTAAGGTAAACACAGTCACTTTTCAGCTCAAAAGAAGCTACATTGTTCAAAAAGCTCACATGTTTCTCGATCTTAAATGAAAAGCTTTGGATGTTAGAGGACCTGGAGTTTGTATCAGGTTCAGAAAGAGAGTTCAACTACATATGGTCCGTGTGTGCAGGAAACACAGTTCTTTTGTTCTGAGCACACTCACGTTTCCCTCTCTATTAGAGAGTCTAGAAAGCAAGAGCGTGCTTCTTGCTCTAAAGCAGAGTGTGTTTCATGGATGAGAACTGTGCCGTGTGTTTCCCTTCAGAAACGGAGTTAAATGCCAGGCTCTGTGTCTTTCTTCAAGCAAGACTTCGTTTCAGGTAAACGCAGTCACTTTTCAGCTCAAACGATGCTACATTGTTCACGAAGCTCACACGTTTCTCGCTGTTAACTGAAAAGAATTGGATGTTAGAGGGCCTGTGGTTTGTATCAGTTTCAGAAACTGAGTTGAACTAGATGTGGTCCGTGTGTAGGAAACACAGTTCTTTTGTTCTGAGCACACTCACATTTCCCTCTGTAATAGAGACTCTAGAAAGCAAGAGCGTGCTTCTTGCTCTAAATCAGAGTGTGTTTCATGGATGAGAACTGTGCCGTCTGTTTCCCTTCAGAAACGGAGTTAAATGCCAGGCTCTGTGTCTTTCTTCAAGCAAGACTTCGTTTCAGGTAAACGCAGTCACTTTTCAGCTCAAACGATGCTACATTGTTCACCAAGCTCAGACGTTTCTCGCTCTTAACTGAAAAGCATGGATGTTAGAGGGCCTGTGGTTTGTATCAGTTTCAGAAACAGAGTTGAACTAGATATGGTCCGTGTGTGTAGGAAACACAGTTGTTTTGTTCTGAGCACACTCACTTTTCCCTTTGTATTAGAGACTCTACAAAGCAAGAGCGTGCTTCTTGCTCTAAAGCAGAGTATGTTTCATGGATGAGAACTGTGCCGTGAGTTTCCCTTCCGAAAAGGAGTTAAATGCCAGGTTTGTGTCTTCCTACAAGCAAGACTTCGTTTAAGGTAAACACAGTCACTTTTCAGCTCAAACGATGCTACATTGTTCAAAAGGCTCACATGTTTCTCGATCTTAATGAAAAGCTTTGGATGTTAGAGGACCTGGAGTTTGTATCAGGTTCAGAAAGAGAGTTCAACTACATATGGTCCGTGTATGCAGGAAACACAGTTCTTTTGTTCTGAGCACACTCACGTTTCCCTCTGCATTAGAGACTCTAGAAAGCAAGAGCGTGCTTCTTGCTCTAAATCAGAGTGTGTTTCATGGATGAGAACTGTGCCGTCTGTTTCCCTTCAGAAACGGAGTTAAATGCCAGGCTCTGTGTCTTTCTTCAAGCAAGACTTCGTTTCAGGTAAACGCAGTCACTTTTCAGCTCAAACGATGCTACATTGTTCACCAAGCTCACACGTTTCTCGCTCTTAACTGAAAAGCATTGGATGTTAGAGGACCTGTGGTTTGTATCACTTTCAGAAACTGAGTTGAACTACATAAGGTCCGTGTGTAGGAAACACAGTTCTTTTGTTCTGAGCACACTCATGTTTCCCTCTGTAATAGAGACTCTAGAAAGCAAGAGCGTGCTT
This sequence comes from Onychomys leucogaster, assembly GCA_949786385.1. Classification (NCBI taxonomy): domain Eukaryota; kingdom Metazoa; phylum Chordata; class Mammalia; order Rodentia; family Cricetidae; genus Onychomys; species Onychomys leucogaster. The sequence goes on from CATKUP010000089.1 coordinate 1,274,321, forward strand.
CTTGCTCTAAACCAGAGTGTGTTTCATGGATGAGAACTGTGCCGTGTGTTTCCCTTCAGAAACGGAGTTAAATGCCAGGCTCTGTGTCTTCCTTCAAGCAAGATGTCGTTTCAAGTAAATACAGTCACTTTTCAGCTCAAACGAAGCTACATTGTTCACGAAGCTCACACGTTTCTCGCTCTTAACTGAAAAGCATTGGATGTTAGAGGACCTGTGGTTTGTATCAGTTTCAGAAACAGAGTTGAACTAGATATGGTCCGTGTGTGTAGGAAACACAGTTCTTTTGTTCTGAGCACACTCATGTTTCCCTCTGTATTAGAGACTCTAGAAAGCAAGAGCGTGCTTCTTGCTCTAAAGCAGATTGTGTTTCATGGATGAGAACTGTGCCGTGTGTTTCCCTTCAGAAAAGGAGTTAAATGCCAGGTTTGTGTCTTCGTACAAGCAAAACTTCGTTTAAGGTAAACGCAGTCACATTTCAGCTCAAACGAAGCTACATTGTTCAAAAATCTCACATGTTTCTCGATCTTAAATGAAAAGCTTTGGATGTTAGAGGACCTGGAGTTTGTATCAGGTTCAGAATCAGAGTTCAACTACATATGGTCTGTGTGTGCAGGAAACACAGTTCTTTTGTTCTGAGCACACTCACGTTTCCCTCTCTATTAGAGAGTCTAGAAAGCAAGAGCGTGCTTCTTGCTCTAAAGCAGAGTGTGTTTCATGGATGAGAACTGTGCCGTGTGTTTCCCTTCAGAAACGGAGTTAAATGCCAGGCTCTGTGTCTTTCTTCAAGCAAGACTTCGTTAAATGTAAACGCAGTCACTTTTCAGCTCAAACGAAGATCCATTGTTCACGAAGCTCACACGTTTCTCGCTCTTAACTGAAAAGCATTGGATGTAAGAGGACCTGTGGTTTGTATCAGTTTCAGAAACAGAGTTCAACTAGATATGGTCCGTGTGTAGGAAACACAGTTCTTTTGTTCTGAGCACACTCACATTTCCCTCTGTGTTAGAGACTCTAGAAAGCAAGAGCGTGCTTCTTGCTCTAAAGTAGAGTGTGTTTCATGGATGAGAACTGTGCCGTGTGTTTCCCTTCAGAAACGGAGTTAAATGCCAGGCTCTGTGTCTTCCTTCAAGCAAGACTTCGTTTCCTGTCAACGCAGTCACTTTAGAGCTCAAACGATGCTACATTGTTCACGAAGCTCACACGTTTCTCGCTCTTAACTGAAAAGCATTGGATGTTAGAGGACCTGTGGTTTGTATCAGTTTCAGAAACAGAGTTGAACTAGATATGGTCCGTGTGTGTAGGAAACACAGTTGTTTTGTTCTGAGCACACTCACGTTTCCCTCTAAATTAGAGACTCTAGAAAGCAAGAGCGTGCTTCTTGCTCTAAAGCAGAGTATGTTTCATGGATGAGAACTGTGCCGTGTGTTTCCCTTCCGAAAAGGAGTTAAATGCCAGGTTTGTGTCTTCCTACAAGCAAGACTTCGTTTAAGGTAAACACAGTCACTTTTCAGCTCAAAAGAAGCTACATTGTTCAAAAAGCTCACATGTTTCTCGATCTTAAATGAAAAGCTTTGGATGTTAGAGGACCTGGAGTTTGTATCAGGTTCAGAAAGAGAGTTCAACTACATATGGTCCGTGTGTGCAGGAAACACAGTTCTTTTGTTCTGAGCACACTCACGTTTCCCTCTGTATTAGAGACTCTAGAAAGCAAGAGCTTGCTTCTTGCTCTAAATCAGAGTGTGTTTCATGGATGAGAACTGTGCCGTCTGTTTCCCTTCAGAAACGGAGTTAAATGCCAGGCTCTGTGTCTTTCTTCAAGCAAGACTTCGTTTCAGGTAAACGCAGTCACTTTTCAGCTCAAACGATGCTACATTGTTCACCAAGCTCACACGTTTCTCGCTCTTAACTGAAAAGAATTGGATGTTAGAGGGCCTGTGGTTTGTATCAGTTTCAGAAACTGAGTTGAACTAGATGTGGTCCGTGTGTAGGAAACACAGTTCTTTTGTTCTGAGCACACTCACATTTCCCTCTGTAATAGAGACTCTAGAAAGCAAGAGCGTGCTTCTTGCTCTAAATCAGAGTGTGTTTCATGGATGAGAACTGTGCCGTCTGTTTCCCTTCAGAAATGGAGTTAAATGCCAGGCTCTGTGTCTTTCTTCAAGCAAGACTTCGTTTCAGGTAAACGCAGTCACTTTTCAGCTCAAACGATGCTACATTGTTCACCAAGCTCACACGTTTCTCGCTCTTAACTGAAAAGCATTGGATGTTAGAGGACCTGTGGTTTGTATCACTTTCAGAAACTGAGTTGAACTAGATAAGGTCCGTGTGTAGGAAACACAGTTCTTTTGTTCTGAGCACACTCATGTTTCCCTCTGTAATAGAGACTCTAGAAAGCAAGAGCGTGCTTCTTGCTCTAAACCAGAGTGTGTTTCATGGATGAGAACTGTGCCGTGTGTTTCCCTTCAGAAACGGAGTTAAATGCCAGGCTCTGTGTCTTCCTTCAAGCAAGACTTCGTTTCAGGTAAACGCAGTCACTTTTCAGCTCAAACGATGCTACATTGTTCACCAAGCTCACACGTTTCTCGCTCTTAACTGAAAAGCATGGATGTTAGAGGGCCTGTGGTTTGTATCAGTTTCAGAAACAGAGTTGAACTAGATATGGTCCGTGTGTGTAGGAAACACAGTTGTTTTGTTCTGAGCACACTCACGTTTCCCTTTGTATTAGAGACTCTACAAAGCAAGAGCGTGCTTCTTGCTCTAAAGCAGAGTATGTTTCATGGATGAGAACTGTGCCGTGAGTTTCCCTTCCGAAAAGGAGTTAAATGCCAGGTTTGTGTCTTCCTACAAGCAAGACTTCGTTTAAGGTAAACACAGTCACTTTTCAGCTCAAACGATGCTACATTGTTCAAAAAGCTCACATGTTTCTCGATCTTAAATGAAAAGCTTTGGATGTTAGAGGACCTGGAGTTTGTATCAGGTTCAGAAAGAGAGTTCAACTACATATGGTCCGTGTGTGCAGGAAACACAGTTCTTTTGTTCTGAGCACACTCACGTTTCCCTCTGCATTAGAGACTCTAGAAAGCAAGAGCGTGCTTCTTGCTCTAAATCAGAGTGTGTTTCATGGATGAGAACTGTGCCGTCTGTTTCCCTTCAGAAACGGAGTTAAATGCCAGGCTCTGTGTCTTTCTTCAAGCAAGACTTCGTTTCAGGTAAACGCAGTCACTTTTCAGCTCAAACGATGCTACATTGTTCACCAAGCTCACACGTTTCTCGCTCTTAACTGAAAAGCATTGGATGTTAGAGGACCTGTGGTTTGTATCACTTTCAGAAACTGAGTTGAACTAGATAAGGTCCGTGTGTAGGAAACACAGTTCTTTTGTTCTGAGCACACTCATGTTTCCCTCTGTAATAGAGACTCTAGAAAGCAAGAGCGTGCTTCTTGCTCTAAACCAGAGTGTGTTTCATGGATGAGAACTGTGCCGTGTGTTTCCCTTCAGAAAAGGAGTTAAATGCCAGGTTTGTGTCTTCGTACAAGCAAAACTTCGTTTAAGGTAAACGCAGTCACATTTCAGCTCAAACGAAGCTACATTGTTCAAAAATCTCACATGTTTCTCGATCTTAAATGAAAAGCTTTGGATGTTAGAGGACCTGGAGTTTGTATCAGGTTCAGAATCAGAGTTCAACTACATATGGTCTGTGTGTGCAGGAAACACAGTTCTTTTGTTCTGAGCACACTCACGTTTCCCTCTCTATTAGAGAGTCTAGAAAGCAAGAGCGTGCTTCTTGCTCTAAAGCAGAGTGTGTTTCATGGATGAGAACTGTGCCGTGTGTTTCCCTTCAGAAACGGAGTTAAATGCCAGGCTCTGTGTCTTTCTTCAAGCAAGACTTCGTTAAATGTAAACGCAGTCACTTTTCAGCTCAAACGAAGATCCATTGTTCACGAAGCTCACACGTTTCTCGCTCTTAACTGAAAAGCATTGGATGTAAGAGGACCTGTGGTTTGTATCAGTTTCAGAAACAGAGTTCAACTAGATATGGTCCGTGTGTAGGAAACACAGTTCTTTTGTTCTGAGCACACTCACATTTCCCTCTGTGTTAGAGACTCTAGAAAGCAAGAGCGTGCTTCTTGCTCTAAAGTAGAGTGTGTTTCATGGATGAGAACTGTGCCGTGTGTTTCCCTTCAGAAACGGAGTTAAATGCCAGGCTCTGTGTCTTCCTTCAAGCAAGACTTCGTTTTCTGTCAACGCAGTCACTTTAGAGCTCAAACGATGCTACATTGTTCACGAAGCTCACACGTTTCTCGCTCTTAACTGAAAAGCATTGGATGTTAGAGGACCTGTGGTTTGTATCAGTTTCAGAAACAGAGTTGAACTAGATATGGTCCGTGTGTGTAGGAAACACAGTTGTTTTGTTCTGAGCACACTCACATTTCCCTCTAAATTAGAGACTCTAGAAAGCAAGAGCGTGCTTCTTGCTCTAAAGCAGAGTATGTTTCATGGATGAGAACTGTGCCGTGTGTTTCCCTTCCGAAAAGGAGTTAAATGCCAGGTTTGTGTCTTCCTACAAGCAAGACTTCGTTTAAGGTAAACACAGTCACTTTTCAGCTCAAAAGAAGCTACATTGTTCAAAAAGCTCACATGTTTCTCGATCTTAAATGAAAAGCTTTGGATGTTAGAGGACCTGGAGTTTGTATCAGGTTCAGAAAGAGAGTTCAACTACATATGGTCCGTGTGTGCAGGAAACACAGTTCTTTTGTTCTGAGCACACTCACGTTTCCCTCTGCATTAGAGACTCTAGAAAGCAAGAGCTTGCTTCTTGCTCTAAATCAGAGTGTGTTTCATGGATGAGAACTGTGCCGTGTGTTTCCCTTCAGAAACGGAGTTAAATGCCAGGCTCTGTGTCTTTCTTCAAGCAAGACTTCGTTTCAGGTAAACGCAGTCACTTTTCAGCTCAAACGATGCTACATTGTTCACCAAGCTCACACGTTTCTCGCTCTTAACTGAAAAGAATTGGATGTTAGAGGGCCTGTGGTTTGTATCAGTTTCAGAAACTGAGTTGAACTAGATGTGGTCCGTGTGTAGGAAACACAGTTCTTTTGTTCTGAGCACACTCACATTTCCCTCTGTAATAGAGACTCTAGAAAGCAAGAGCGTGCTTCTTGCTCTAAATCAGAGTGTGTTTCATGGATGAGAACTGTGCCGTCTGTTTCCCTTCAGAAATGGAGTTAAATGCCAGGCTCTGTGTCTTTCTTCAAGCAAGACTTCGTTTCAGGTAAACGCAGTCACTTTTCAGCTCAAACGATGCTACATTGTTCACCAAGCTCACACGTTTCTCGCTCTTTACTGAAAATTATTGGATATTAGAGGACCTGTGGTTTGTATCACTTTCAGAAACTGAGTTGAACTAGATAAGGTCCGTGTGTAGGAAACACAGTTCTTTTGTTCTGAGCACACTCATGTTTCCCTCTGTAATAGAGACTCTAGAAAGCAAGAGCGTGCTTCTTGCTCTAAACCAGAGTGTGTTTCATGGATGAGAACTTTGCCGTGTGTTTCCCTTCAGAAACGGAGTTAAATGCCAGGCTCTGTGTCTTTCTTCAAGCAAGACTTCGTTTCAGGTAAACGCAGTCACTTTTCAGCTCAAACGATGCTACATTGTTCACCAAGCTCACACGTTTCTCGCTCTTAACTGAAAAGCATTGGATGTTAGAGGACCTGTGGTTTGTATCACTTTCAGAAACTGAGTTGAACTAGATAAGGTCCGTGTGTAGGAAACACAGTTCTTTTGTTCTGAGCACACTCATGTTTCCCTCTGTAATAGAGACTCTAGAAAGCAAGAGCGTGCTTCTTGCTCTAAACCAGAGTGTGTTTCATGGATGAGAACTGTGCCGTGTGTTTCCCTTCAGAAACGGAGTTAAATGCCAGGCTCTGTGTCTTCCTTCAAGCAAGATGTCGTTTCAAGTAAATACAGTCACTTTTCAGCTCAAACGAAGCTACATTGTTCACGAAGCTCACACGTTTCTCGCTCTTAACTGAAAAGCAGTGGATGTTAGAGGACCTGTGGTTTGTATCAGTTTCAGAAACAGAGTTGAACTAGATATGGTCCGTGTGTGTAGGAAACACAGTTCTTTTGTTCTGAGCACACTCACGTTTCCCTCTGTATTAGAGACTCTAGAAAGCAAGAGCGTGCTTCTTGCTCTAAAGCAGAGTGTGTTTCATGGATGAGAACTGTGCCGTGTGTTTCCCTTCAGAAAAGGAGTTAAATGCCAGGTTTGTGTCTTCGTACAAGCAAAACTTCGTTTAAGGTAAACGCAGTCACATTTCAGCTCAAACGAAGCTACATTGTTCAAAAATCTCACATGTTTCTCGATCTTAAATGAAAAGCTTTGGATGTTAGAGGACCTGGAGTTTGTATCAGGTTCAGAATCAGAGTTCAACTACATATGGTCTGTGTGTGCAGGAAACACAGTTCTTTTGTTCTGAGCACACTCACGTTTCCCTCTCTATTAGAGAGTCTAGAAAGCAAGAGCGTGCTTCTTGCTCTAAAGCAGAGTGTGTTTCATGGATGAGAACTGTGCCGTGTGTTTCCCTTCAGAAACGGAGTTATATGCCAGGCTCTGTGTCTTTCTTCAAGCAAGACTTCGTTAAATGTAAACGCAGTCACTTTTCAGCTCAAACGAAGATCCATTGTTCACGAAGCTCACACGTTTCTCGCTCTTAACTGAAAAGCATTGGATGTAAGAGGACCTGTGGTTTGTATCAGTTTCAGAAACAGAGTTCAACTAGATATGGTCCGTGTGTAGGAAACACAGTTCTTTTGTTCTGAGCACACTCACATTTCCCTCTGTGTTAGAGACTCTAGAAAGCAAGAGCGTGCTTCTTGCTCTAAAGTAGAGTGTGTTTCATGGATGAGAACTGTGCCGTGTGTTTCCCTTCAGAAACGGAGTTAAATGCCAGGCTCTGTGTCTTCCTTCAAGCAAGACTTCGTTTCCTGTCAACGCAGTCACTTTAGAGCTCAAACGATGCTACATTGTTCACGAAGCTCACACATTTCTCGCTCTTAACTGAAAAGCATTGGATGTTAGAGGACCTGTGGTTTGTATCAGTTTCAGAAACAGAGTTGAACTAGATATGGTCCGTGTGTGTAGGAAACACAGTTGTTTTGTTCTGAGCACACTCACGTTTCCCTCTAAATTAGAGACTCTAGAAAGCAAGAGCGTGCTTCTTGCTCTAAAGCAGAGTATGTTTCATGGATGAGAACTGTGCCGTGTGTTTCCCTTCCGAAATGGAGTTAAATGCCAGGTTTGTGTCTTCCTACAAGCAAGACTTCGTTTAAGGTAAACACAGTCACTTTTCAGCTCAAAAGAAGCTACATTGTTCAAAAAGCTCACATGTTTCTCGATCTTAAATGAAAAGCTTTGGATGTTAGAGGACCTGGAGTTTGTATCAGGTTCAGAAAGAGAGTTCAACTACATATGGTCCGTGTGTGCAGGAAACACAGTTCTTTTGTTCTGAGCACACTCACGTTTCCCTCTGCATTAGGGACTCTAGAAAGCAAGAGCGTGCTTCTTGCTCTAAATCAGAGTGTGTTTCATGGATGAGAACTGTGCCGTCTGTTTCCCTTCAGAAACGGAGTTAAATGCCAGGCTCTGTGTCTTTCTTCAAGCAAGACTTCGTTTCAGGTAAACGCAGTCACTTTTCAGCTCAAACGATGCTACATTGTTCACCAAGCTCACACGTTTCTCGCTCTTAACTGAAAAGCATGGATGTTAGAGGGCCTGTGGTTTGTATCAGTTTCAGAAACAGAGTTCAACTAGATATGGTCCGTGTGTGTAGGAAACACAGTTGTTTTGTTCTGAGCACACTCAAGTTTCCCTCTGTATTAGAGACTCTTGAAAGCAAGAGCATGCTTCTTGCTCTAAAGCAGAGTGTGTTTTATGGATGAGAACTGTGCCGTGTGTTTTCCTTCAGAAAGGGAGTTAAATGCCAGGCGTGTGTCTTCCTTCAAGCAAGACTTCGTTTCAGGTAAACGCAGTCACTTTTCAGCTCAAACGAAGCTACATTGTTCACGATGCTCACATGATTCTCGCTGTTAACTGAAAAGCATGGATGTTAGAGGACCTGTGGTTTGTATCAGTTTCAGAAAGAGAGTTGAACTAGATATGGTCCGTGTTTAGGAAACACAGTTCTTTTGTTCTGAGCACACTCACGTTTCCCTCTTTATTAGAGACTCTAGAAAGCAAGAGCGTTCTTCTTGCTCTAAAGCAGAGAGTGTTTCATGGATGAGAACTGTGCCGTGTGTTTTCCTTCAGAAAGGGAGTTAAATGCCAGGCGTGTGTCTTCCTTCAAGCAAGACTTCGTTTCAGGTAAACGCAGTCACTTTTCAGCAAAAAGGAAGCTACATTGTTCAAGAAGCTCACACGTTTCTCGCTATTAACTGAAAAGCATGGATGTTAGAGGACCTGTGGTTTGTATCAGTTTCACAAACAGAGTTGAACTAGATATGGTCCGTGTTTAGGAAACACAGTTCTTTTGTTCTGAGCACACTCACGTTTCCCTCTTTGTTAGAGAATCTAGAAAGCAAGAGCGTTCTTCTTGCTCTAAAGCAGAGTGTGTTTCATGGATGAGAGCTGTGCCGTGTGTTTCCCTTCAGAAACGGAGTTAAATGCCAGGCTCTGTGCCTTTCTTCAAGCAAGACTTCGTTTCATGTAAACGCAGTCACTTTTCAGCTAAAACGAAGGTACATTGTTCACGAAGCTCACACGTTTCTCGCTCTTAACTGAAAAGCATTGGATGTAAGAGGGCCTGTGGTTTGTATCAGTTTCAGAAACAGAGTTCAACTAGATATGGTCCGTGTGTGTAGGACACAGTTCATTTGTTCTGAGCACACTCACATTTCCCTCTGTATTAGAGACTCTAGAAAGCAAGAGCGTTCTTCTTGCTCTAAAGCAGAGAGTGTTTCATGGATGAGAACTGTGCCGTGTGTGTCCCATAGAAACGGAGTTAAATGCCAGGCTCTGTGTCTTTCTTCAAGCAAGACTTCGTTTCAGATAAACCCAGTCACTTTTCAGCTCAAACGATGCTACATTGTTCACAAAGCTCACATGTTTCTCGATCTTAACTGAAATCATTGGATGTTAGAGGACCTGGTGTTTGTATCAGTTTCACAAACAGAGTTGAACTAGATATGGTCCGTGTGAGTAGGAAACAAAGTTCTTTTGTTCAGGGCACACTCACGTTTCCCTCTCTATTAGAGAGTCTAGAAAGCAAGAGCGTGCTTCTTGCTCTAAAGCAGAGTGTGTTTCATGGATGAGAACTGTGCCGTGTGTTTCCCTTCAGAAACGGAGTTAAATCCCAGGCTCTGTGTCTTCCTTCAAGCAAGACTTCGTTTCATGTCAACGCAGTCACTTTAGAGCTCAAATGATGCTACATTGTTCACGAAGCGCACACGTTTCTCGCTCTTAACTGAAAAGCATTGGATGTTAGAGGACCTGTGGTTTGTATCAGTTTCAGAAACAGAGTTGAACTAGATATGGTCCGTGTGTGTAAGAAACACAGTTGTTTTGTTCTGAGCACACTCACGTTTCCCTCTGTATTAGAGACTCTAGAAAGCAAGAGCGTGCTTCTTGCTCTAAAGCAGAGTATGTCTCATGGATGAGAACTGTGTCGTGTGTTTCCCTTCCGAAAAGGAGTTAAATGCCAGGTTTGTGTCTTCCTACAAGCAAGACTTCGTTTAAGGTAAACACAGTCACTTTTCAGCTCAAACGAAGCTACATTGTTCAAAAAGCTCACATGTTTCTCGATCTTAAATGAAAAGCTTTGGATGTTAGAGGACCTGGAGTTTTTATCAGGTTCAGAAAGAGAGTTCAACTACATATGGTCCCTGTGTGCAGGAACACAGTTCTTTTGTTCTGAGCACACTCATGTTTCCCTCTGTAATAGAGACTCTAGAAAGCAAGAGCGTGCTTCTTGCTCTAAACCAGAGTGTGTTTCATGGATGAGAACTGTGCCGTGTGTTTCCCTTCAGAAACGGAGTTAAATGCCAGGCTCTGTGTCTTCCTTCAAGCAAGATGTCGTTTCAAGTAAATACAGTCACTTTTTAGCTCAAACGAAGCTACATTGTTCACGAAGCTCACACGTTTCTCGCTCTTAAAAGAAAAGCATTGGATTTTAGACGATCTGTGGTTTGTATGAGGTTCAGAAACAGAGTTGAACTAGATATGGTCCGTGTGTAGGAAACACAGTTCTTTTGTTCTGAGCACACTCACATTTCCCTCTGTGTTATAGACTCTAGAAAGCAAGAGCGTGCTTCTTGCTCTAAAGCAGAGTGTGTTTCATGGATGAGAACTGTGCCGTGTGTTTCCCTTCAGAAACGGAGTTAAATCCCAGGCTCTGGGTCTTCCTTCAAGCAAGACTTCGTTTCATGTCAACGCAGTCACTTTAGAGCTCAAATGATGCTACATTGTTCATGAAGCGCACACGTTTCTCGCTCTTAACTGAAAAGCATTGGATGTTAGAGGACCTGTGGTTTGTATCAGTTTCAGAAACAGAGTTGAACTAGATATGGTCTGTGTGTGTAGGAAACACAGTTGTTTTGTTCTGAGCACACTCACGTTTCCCTCTGTATTGGAGACTCTAGAAAGCAAGAGCGTGCTTCTTGCTCTAAAGCAGAGTATGTTTCATGGATGAGAACTGTGCCGTGTGTTTCCCTTCAGAAACGGAGTTAAATGCCAGGCTCTGTGTCTTCCTTCAAGCAAGATGTCGTTTCAAGTAAATACAGTCACTTTTTAGCTCAAACGAAGCTACATTGTTCACGAAGCTCACACGTTTCTCGCTCTTAAAAGAAAAGCATTGGATTTTAGACGATCTGTGGTTTGTATGAGGTTCAGAAACAGAGTTGAACTAGATATGGTCCGTGTGTAGGAAACACAGTTCTTTTGTTCTGAGCACACTCACATTTCCCTCTGTGTTATAGACTCTAGAAAGCAAGAGCGTGCTTCTTGCTCTAAAGCAGAGTGTGTTTCATGGATGAGAACTGTGCCGTGTGTTTCCCTTCAGAAACGGAGTTAAATCCCAGGCTCTGTGTCTTCCTACATGCAACACTTCGTTTCAGGTAAACGCAGTCACTTTTCAGCTCAAACGATGCTACATTGTTCACGAAGCTCACACGTTTCTCGCTCTTAACTGAAAAGAATTGGATGTTAGAGGACCTGGTGTTTGTATCAGTTTCAGAAACAGAGTTGAACTAGATATGGTCCAAGTGTGTAGGAAACACAGTTCTTTTGTTCTGAGCACACTCAAGTTTCCTTCTGTATTAGAGACTCTAGAAAGCAAGAGGGTGCTTCTTGCTCTACAGCAGAGTGTGTTTCATGGATGAGAACTGTGCCGTGGGTTTTCCTTCAGAAAGGGAGTTAAATGCCAGGCGTGTGTCTTCCTTCAAGCAAGACTTCGTTTCAGGTAAACGCAGTCACTTTTCATCAAAAAGGAAACTTCATTGTTCAAGAAGCTCACACGTTTCTCGCTATTAACTGAAAAGCATGGATGTTAGAGGACCTGTGGTTTGTATCAGTTTCAGAAACAGAGTTGAACTAGATATGGTCCGTGTTTAGGAAACACAGTTCTTTTGTTCTGAGCACACTCACGTTTCCCTCTTTATTAGAGACTCTAGAAAGCAAGAGTGTTCTTCTTGCTCTAAAGAGGAGTGTGTTTCATGGATGAGAGCTGTGCCGTGTGTTTCCCTTCAGAAACGGAGTTAAATGCCAGGCTCTGTGCCTTTCTTCAAGCAAGACTTCGTTTCATGTAAACGCAGTCACTTTTCAGCTAAAACGAAGGTACATTGTTCACGAAGCTCACACGTTTCTCGCTCTTAACTGAAAAGCATTGGATGTAAGAGGGCCTGTGGTTTGTATCAGTTTCAGAAACAGAGTTCAACTAGATATGGTCCGTGTGTGTAGGAAACACAGTTCTTTTGTTCTGAGCACAATCACATTTCCCTCTGTATTAGAGACTCTAGAAAGCAAGAGCGTGCTTCTTGCTCTAAAGCAGAGTGTGTTTCATGGATAAGCTGTGCCGTGTGTTTCCCTTCAGAAACGGAGTAAAATGCCAGGCTCTGTGTCTTTCTTCAAGCAAGACTTCGTTACATGTAAACGCAGTCACTTTTCAGCTCAAACGAAGATCCATGGTTCACTAAGCTCACACGTTTCTCGTTCTTAACTGAAAAGCATTGGATGTAAGAGGACCTGTGGTTTGTATCAGTTTCAGAAACAGAGTTCAACTAGATATGGTCCGTGTGTAGAAAACACAGTTCTTTTGTTCTGAGCACACTCACATTTCCCTCTGTGTTAGAGACTCTAGAAAGCAAGAGCGTGCTTCTTGCTCTAAAGTAGAGTGTGTTTCATGGATGAGAACTGTGCCGTGTGTTTCCCTTCAGAAACGGAGTTAAATGCCAGGCTCTGTGTCTTTCTTCAAGCAAGACTTCGTTTCATGTAAACGCAGTCACTTTTCAGCTCAAATGAAGCTACATTGTTCACAAAGCTCACATGTTTCTCGATCTTAACTGAAAATCATTGGATGTTAGAGGACCTGGTGTTTGTATCAGTTTCACATACAGAGTTGAACTAGATATGGTCCGTGTGTGTAGGAAACACAGTTCTTTTGTTCTGAGCACACACGTTTTCCTCTCTATTAGAGAGTCTAGAAAGCAAGAGCGTGCTTCTTGCTCTAAAGCAGAGTGTGTTTCATGGATGAGAACTGTGCCGTGTGTTTCCCTTCAGAAACGGAGTTAAATCCCAGGCTCTGTGTCTTCCTTGAAGCCATACTTCGTTTCATGTAAACACAGTCACTTTAGAGCTCAAACGAAGCTACATTGTTCACGAAGCTCACACGTTTCTCGCTCTTAACTGAAAAGCATTGGATGTTAGAGGACCTGTGGTTTGTATCAGTTTCAGAAACAGAGTTGAACTAGATATGGTCCGTGTGTGTAGGAAACACAGTTCTTTTGTTCTGAGCACACTCACGTTTCCCTCTGTATTAGAGACTCTACAAAGCAAGAGCGTGCTTCTTGCTCTAAAGCAGAGTGTGTTTCATGGATGAGAACTGTGCCGTGTGTGCCCCTTCAGAAACGGAGTTAAATGCCAGGCTCTGTGTCTTTCTTCAATCAAGACTTCGTTTCAGGTAAACGCGGTCACTTTTCAGCTCAAACGATGCTACATTGTTCACGAAGCTCACACGTTTCTCGCTCTTAACTGAAAAGAATTGGATGTTAGAGGACCTGTGGTTTGTATCAGTTTCAGAAACTGAGTTGTACTAGATGTGGTCCGTTTGTAGGAAACACAGTTCTTTTGTTCTGAGCACACTCACGTTTCCCTCTGGAATAGAGACTCTAGAAAGCAAGAGCATGCTTCTTGTTCAAAAGCAGAGTGTGTTTGATGGATGAGAACTGTGCCGTCTGTTTCCCTTCAGAAAGGGAGTTAAATGCCAGGCGTGTGCCTTCCTTCAAGCAAGACTTCGTTTCACGTAAACGCAGTCACTTTTCAGCTCAAACGAAGCTACCTTGTTCACGAAGCTCACATGTTTCTCGCTGTTAACTGAAAAGCATGGATGTTAGAGGACCTGTGGTTTGTATCAGTTTCGGAAACAGAGTTGAACTAGATATGGTCCGTGTTTAGGAAACACAGTTCTTTTGTTCTGAGCACACTCACGTTTCCCTCTTTATTAGAGACTCTAGAAAGCAAGAGCGTTCTTCTTGCTCTAAAGCAGAGTGTGTTTCATGGATGAGAGCTGTGCCGTGTGTTTCCCTTCAGAATCGGAGTTAAATGCCAGGCTCTGTGTCTTTCTTCAAGCAAGACTTCGTTTAAGGTAAACGCAGTCACTTTTCAGCTCAAATGAAGCTACATTGTTCACAAAGCTCACATGTTTCTCGATCTTAACTGAAAATCATTGGATGTTAGAGGACCTGGTGTTTGTATCAGTTTCACAAACAGAGTTGAACTAGATATGGTCCGTGTGTGTAGGAAACACAGTTCTTTTGTTCTGAGCACACTCACGTTTCCCTCTGTATTAGAGACTCTAGAAAGCAAGAGCGTGCTTCTTGCTCTAAAGCAGAGTGTGTTTCATGGATAAGCTGTGCCGTGTGTTTCCCTTCAGAAACGGAGTAAAATGCCAGGCTCTGTGTCTTTCTTCAAGCAAGACTTCGTTACATGTAAACGCAGTCACTTTTCAGCTCAAACGAAGATCCATGGTTCACTAAGCTCACACGTTTCTCGTTCTTAACTGAAAAGCATTGGATGTAAGAGGACCTGTGGTTTGTATCAGTTTCAGAAACAGAGTTCAACTAGATATGGTCCGTGTGTAGGAAACACAGTTCTTTTGTTCTGAGCACACTCACATTTCCCTCTGTGTTAGAGACTCTAGAAAGCAAGAGCGTGCTTCTTGCTCTAAAGTAGAGTGTGTTTCATGGATGAGAACTGTGCCGTGTGTTTCCCTTCAGAAACGGAGTTAAATGCCAGGCTCTGTGTCTTTCTTCAAGCAAGACTTCGTTTCATGTAAACGCAGTCACTTTTCAGCTCAAATGAAGCTACATTGTTCACAAAGCTCACATGTTTCTCGATCTTAACTGAAAATCATTGGATGTTAGAGGACCTGGTGTTTGTATCAGTTTCACAAACAGAGTTGAACTAGATATGGTCCGTGTGTGTAGGAAACACAGTTCTTTTGTTCTGAGCACACACGTTTTCCTCTCTATTAGAGAGTCTAGAAAGCAAGAGCGTGCTTCTTGCTCTAAAGCAGAGTGTGTTTCATGGATGAGAACTGTGCCGTGTGTTTCCCTTCAGAAACGGAGTTAAATCCCAGGCTCTGTGTCTTCCTTGAAGCAACACTTCGTTTCATGTAAACACAGTCACTTTAGAGCTCAAACGAAGCTACATTGTTCACGAAGCTCACACGTTTCTCGCTCTTAACTGAAAAGCATTGGATGTTAGAGGACCTGTGGTTTGTATCAGTTTCAGAAACAGAGTTGAACTAGATATGGTCCGTGTGTGTAGGAAACACAGTTCTTTTGTTCTGAGCACACTCACGTTTCCCTCTGTATTAGAGACTCTACAAAGCAAGAGCGTGCTTCTTGCTCTAAAGCAGAGTGTGTTTCATGGATGAGAACTGTGCCGTGTGTGCTCCTTCAGAAACGGAGTTAAATGCCAGGCTCTGTGTCTTTCTTCAATCAAGACTTCGTTTCAGGTAAACGCGGTCACTTTTCAGCTCAAACGATGCTACATTGTTCACGAAGCTCACACGTTTCTCGCTCTTAACTGAAAAGAATTGGATGTTAGAGGACCTGTGGTTTGTATCAGTTTCAGAAACTGAGTTGAACTAGATGTGGTCCGTGTGTAGGAAACACAGTTCTTTTGTTCTGAGCACACTCACGTTTCCCTCTGGAATAGAGACTCTAGAAAGCAAGAGCATGCTTCTTGTTCTAAAGCAGAGTGTGTTTGATGGATGAGAACTGTGCCGTCTGTTTCCCTTCAGAAAGGGAGTTAAATGCCAGGCGTGTGCCTTCCTTCAAGCAAGACTTCGTTTCAGGTAAACGCAGTCACTTTTCAGCTCAAACGAAGCTACCTTGTTCACGAAGCTCACATGTTTCTCGCTGTTAACTGAAAAGCATGGATGTTAGAGGACCTGTGGTTTGTATCAGTTTCAGAAACAGAGTTGAACTAGATATGGTCCGTGTTTAGGAAACACAGTTCTTTTGTTCTGAGCACACTCACGTTTCCCTCTTTATTAGAGACTCTAGAAAGCAAGAGCGTTCTTCTTGCTCTAAAGCAGAGTGTGTTTCATGGATGAGAGCTGTGCCGTGTGTTTCCCTTCAGAATCGGAGTTAAATGCCAGGCTCTGTGTCTTTCTTCAAGCAAGACTTCGTTTAAGGTAAACGCAGTCACTTTTCAGCTCAAATGAAGCTACATTGTTCACAAAGCTCACATGTTTCTCGATCTTAACTGAAAATCATTGGATGTTAGAGGACCTGGTGTTTGTATCAGTTTCACAAACAGAGTTGAACTAGATATGGTCCGTGTGTGTAGGAAACACAGTTCTTTTGTTCTGAGCACACTCACGTTTCCCTCTGTATTAGAGACTCTAGAAAGCAAGAGCGTGCTTCTTGCTCTAAAGCAGAGTGTGTTTCATGGATAAGCTGTGCCGTGTGTTTCCCTTCAGAAACGGAGTAAAATGCCAGGCTCTGTGTCTTTCTTCAAGCAAGACTTCGTTACATGTAAACGCAGTCACTTTTCAGCTCAAACGAAGATCCATGGTTCACTAAGCTCACACGTTTCTCGTTCTTAACTGAAAAGCATTGGATGTAAGAGGACCTGTGGTTTGTATCAGTTTCAGAAACAGAGTTCAACTAGATATGGTCCGTGTGTAGGAAACACAGTTCTTTTGTTCTGAGCACACTCACATTTCCCTCTGTGTTAGAGACTCTAGAAAGCAAGAGCGTGCTTCTTGCTCTAAAGTAGAGTGTGTTTCATGGATGAGAACTGTGCCGTGTGTTTCCCTTCAGAAACGGAGTTAAATGCCAGGCTCTGTGTCTTTCTTCAAGCAAGACTTCGTTTCATGTAAACACAGTCACTTTTCAGCTCAAATGAAGCTACATTGTTCACAAAGCTCACATGTTTCTCGATCTTAACTGAAAATCATTGGATGTTAGAGGACCTGGTGTTTGTATCAGTTTCACAAACAGAGTTGAACTAGATATGGTCCGTGTGTGTAGGAAACACAGTTCTTTTGTTCTGAGCACACACGTTTTCCTCTCTATTAGAGAGTCTAGAAAGCAAGAGCGTGCTTCTTGCTCTAAAGCAGAGTGTGTTTCATGGATGAGAACTGTGCCGTGTGTTTCCCTTCAGAAACGGAGTTAAATCCCAGGCTCTGTGTCTTCCTTGAAGCAACACTTCGTTTCATGTAAACACAGTCACTTTAGAGCTCAAACGAAGCTACATTGTTCACGAAGCTCACACGTTTCTCGCTCTTAACTGAAAAGCATTGGATGTTAGAGGACCTGTGGTTTGTATCAGTTTCAGAAACAGAGTTGAACTAGATATGGTCCGTGTGTGTAGGAAACACAGTTCTTTTGTTCTGAGCACACTCACGTTTCCCTCTGTATTAGAGACTCTACAAAGCAAGAGCGTGCTTCTTGCTCTAAAGCAGAGTGTGTTTCATGGATGAGAACTGTGCCGTGTGTGCCCCTTCAGAAACGGAGTTAAATGCCAGGCTCTGTGTCTTTCTTCAATCAAGACTTCGTTTCAGGTAAACGCGGTCACTTTTCAGCTCAAACGATGCTACATTGTTCACGAAGCTCACACGTTTCTCGCTCTTAACTGAAAAGAATTGGATGTTAGAGGACCTGTGGTTTGTATCAGTTTCAGAAACTGAGTTGAACTAGATGTGGTCCGTGTGTAGGAAACACAGTTCTTTTGTTCTGAGCACACTCACGTTTCCCTCTGGAATAGAGACTCTAGAAAGCAAGAGCATGCTTCTTGTTCTAAAGCAGAGTGTGTTTGATGGATTAGAACTGTGCCGTCTGTTTCCCTTCAGAAAGGGAGTTAAATGCCAGGCGTGTGCCTTCCTTCAAGCAAGACTTCGTTTCAGGTAAACGCAGTCACTTTTCAGCTCAAACGAAGCTACCTTGTTCACGAAGCTCACATGTTTCTCGCTGTTAACTGAAAAGCATGGATGTTAGAGGACCTGTGGTTTGTATCAGTTTCAGAAACAGAGTTGAACTAGATATGGTCCGTGTTTAGGAAACACAGTTCTTTTGTTCTGAGCACACTCACGTTTCCCTCTTTATTAGAGACTCTAGAAAGCAAGAGCGTTCTTCTTGCTCTAAAGCAGAGAGTGTTTCATGGATGAGAGCTGTGCCGTGTGTTTCCCTTCAGAATCGGAGTTAAATGCCAGGCTCTGTGTCTTTCTTCAAGCAAGACTTCGTTTAAGGTAAACGCAGTCACTTTTCAGCTCAAATGAAGCTACATTGTTCACAAAGCTCACATGTTTCTCGATCTTAACTGAAAATCATTGGATGTTAGAGGACCTGGTGTTTGTATCAGTTTCACAAACAGAGTTGAACTAGATATGGTCCGTGTGTGTAGGAAACACAGTTCTTTTGTTCTGAGCACACTCACGTTTCCCTCTGTATTAGAGACTCTAGAAAGCAAGAGCGTGCTTCTTGCTCTAAAGCAGAGTGTGTTTCATGGATAAGCTGTGCCGTGTGTTTCCCTTCAGAAACGGAGTAAAATGCCAGGCTCTGTGTCTTTCTTCAAGCAAGACTTCGTTACATGTAAACGCAGTCACTTTTCAGCTCAAACGAAGATCCATGGTTCACTAAGCTCACACGTTTCTCGTTCTTAACTGAAAAGCATTGGATGTAAGAGGACCTGTGGTTTGTATCAGTTTCAGAAACAGAGTTCAACTAGATATGGTCCGTGTGTAGGAAACACAGTTCTTTTGTTCTGAGCACACTCACATTTCCCTCTGTGTTAGAGACTCTAGAAAGCAAGAGCGTGCTTCTTGCTCTAAAGTAGAGTGTGTTTCATGGATGAGAACTGTGCCGTGTGTTTCCCTTCAGAAACGGAGTTAAATGCCAGGCTCTGTGTCTTTCTTCAAGCAAGACTTCGTTTCATGTAAACACAGTCACTTTTCAGCTCAAATGAAGCTACATTGTTCACAAAGCTCACATGTTTCTCGATCTTAACTGAAAATCATTGGATGTTAGAGGACCTGGTGTTTGTATCAGTTTCACAAACAGAGTTGAACTAGATATGGTCCGTGTGTGTAGGAAACACAGTTCTTTTGTTCTGAGCACACACGTTTTCCTCTCTATTAGAGAGTCTAGAAAGCAAGAGCGTGCTTCTTGCTCTAAAGCAGAGTGTGTTTCATGGATGAGAACTGTGCCGTGTGTTTCCCTTCAGAAACGGAGTTAAATCCCAGGCTCTGTGTCTTCCTTGAAGCAACACTTCGTTTCATGTAAACACAGTCACTTTAGAGCTCAAACGAAGCTACATTGTTCACGAAGCTCACACGTTTCTCGCTCTTAACTGAAAAGCATTGGATGTTAGAGGACCTGTGGTTTGTATCAGTTTCAGAAACAGAGTTGAACTAGATATGGTCCGTGTGTGTAGGAAACACAGTTCTTTTGTTCTGAGCACACTCACGTTTCCCTCTGTATTAGAGACTCTACAAAGCAAGAGCGTGCTTCTTGCTCTAAAGCAGAGTGTGTTTCATGGATGAGAACTGTGCCGTGTGTGCCCCTTCAGAAACGGAGTTAAATGCCAGGCTCTGTGTCTTTCTTCAATCAAGACTTCGTTTCAGGTAAACGCGGTCACTTTTCAGCTCAAACGATGCTACATTGTTCACGAAGCTCACACGTTTCTCGCTCTTAACTGAAAAGAATTGGATGTTAGAGGACCTGTGGTTTGTATCAGTTTCAGAAACTGAGTTGAACTAGATGTGGTCCGTGTGTAGGAAACACAGTTCTTTTGTTCTGAGCACACTCACATTTCCCTCTGGAATAGAGACTCTAGAAAGCAAGAGCATGCTTCTTGTTCTAAAGCAGAGTGTGTTTGATGGATTAGAACTGTGCCGTCTGTTTCCCTTCAGAAAGGGAGTTAAATGCCAGGCATGTGCCTTCCTTCAAGCAAGACTTCGTTTCAGGTAAACGCAGTCACTTTTCAGCTCAAACGAAGCTACCTTGTTCACGAAGCTCACATGTTTCTCGCTGTTAACTGAAAAGCATGGATGTTAGAGGACCTGTGGTTTGTATCAGTTTCAGAAACAGAGTTGAACTAGATATGGTCCGTGTTTAGGAAACACAGTTCTTTTGTTCTGAGCACACTCACGTTTCCCTCTTTATTAGAGACTCTAGAAAGCAAGAGCGTTCTTCTTGCTCTAAAGCAGAGTGTGTTTCATGGATGAGAACTGTGCGGTGTGTTTCCCTTCAGAATCGGAGTTAAATGCCAGGCTCTGTGTCTTTCTTCAAGCAAGACTTCGTTTAAGGTAAACGCAGTCACTTTTCAGCTCAAATGAAGCTACATTGTTCACAAAGCTCACATGTTTCTCGATCTTAACTGAAAATCATTGGATGTTAGAGGACCTGGTGTTTGTATCAGTTTCACAAACAGAGTTGAACTAGATATGGTCCGTGTGTGTAGGAAACACAGTTCTTTTGTTCTGAGCACACTCACGTTTCCCTCTGTATTAGAGACTCTAGAAAGCAAGAGCGTGCTTCTTGCTCTAAAGCAGAGTGTGTTTCATGGATAAGCTGTGCCGTGTGTTTCCCTTCAGAAACGGAGTAAAGTGCCAGGCTCTGTGTCTTTCTTCAAGCAAGACTTCGTTACATGTAAACGCAGTCACTTTTCAGCTCAAACGAAGATCCATGGTTCACTAAGCTCACACGTTTCTCGTTCTTAACTGAAAAGCATTGGATGTAAGAGGACCTGTGGTTTGTATCAGTTTCAGAAACAGAGTTCAACTAGATAGGGTCCGTGTGTAGGAAACACAGTTCTTTTGTTCTGAGCACACTCACATTTCCCTCTGTGTTAGAGACTCTAGAAAGGAAGAGCGTGCTTCTTGCTCTAAAGTAGAGTGTGTTTCATGGATGAGAACTGTGCCGTGTGTTTCCCTTCAGAAACGGAGTTAAATGCCAGGCTCTGTGTCTTTCTTCAAGCAAGACTTCGTTTCATGTAAACGCAGTCACTTTTCAGCTCAAATGAAGCTACATTGTTCACGAAGCTCACACGTTTCTCGCTCTTAACTGAAAAGAATTGGATGTTAGAGGGCCTGTGGTTTGTATCAGTTTCAGAAACTGAGTTGAACTAGATGTGGTCCGTGTGTAGGAAACACAGTTCTTTTGTTCTGAGCACACTCACGTTTCCCTCTGTAATAGAGACTCTAGAAAGCAAGAGCGTGCTTCTTGTTCTAAAGCAGAGTGTGTTTCATGGATGAGAACTGTGCCGTGTGTTTTCCTTCAGAAAGGGAGTTAAATGCCAGGCGTGTGTCTTCCTTCAAGCAAGACTTCGTTTCAGGTAAACGCAGTCACTTTTCAGCTCAAACGAAGCTACATTGTTCACGAAGCTCACATGTTTCTCGCTGTTAACTGAAAAGCATGGATGTTAGAGGACCTGTGGTTTGTATCAGTTTCAGAAAGAGAGTTGAACTAGATATGGTCCGTGTTTAGGAAACACAGTTCTTTTGTTCTGAGCACACTCACGTTTCCCTCTTTATTAGAGACTCTAGAGAGCAAAAGCGTTCTTCTTGCTCTAAAGCAGAGAGTGTTTCATGGATGAGAACTGCGCCGTGGGTTTTCCTTCAGAAAGGGAGTTAAATGCCAGGCGTGTGTCTTCCTTCAAGCAAGACTTCGTTTCAGGTAAACGCAGTCACTTTTCAGCAAAAAGGAAGCTACATTGTTCAAGAAGCTCACACGTTTCTCGCTATTAACTGAAAAGCATGGATGTTAGAGGACCTGTGGTTTGTATCAGTTTCACAAACAGAGTTGAACTAGATATGGTCCGTGTTTAGGAAACACAGTTCTTTTGTTCTGAGCACACTCACGTTTCCCTCTTTATTAGAGAATCTAGAAAGCAAGAGCGTTCTTCTTGCTCTAAAGCAGAGTGTGTTTCATGGATGAGAGCTGTGCCGTGTGTTTCCCTTCAGAAACGGAGTTAAATGCCAGGCTCTGTGCCTTTCTTCAAGCAAGACTTCGTTTCATGTAAACGCAGTCACTTTTCAGCTAAAACGAAGGTACATTGTTCACGAAGCTCACACGTTTCTCGCTCTTAACTGAAAAGCATTGGATGTAAGAGGGCCTGTGGTTTGTATCAGTTTCAGAAACAGAGTTCAACTAGATATGGTCCGTGTGTAGGAAACACAGTTCTTTTGTTCTGAGCACACTCACATTTCCCTCTGTGTTATAGACTCTAGAAAGCAAGAGCGTGCTTCTTGCTCTAAAGCAGAGTGTGTTTCATGGATGAGAACTGTGCCGTGTGTTTCCCTTCAGAAACGGAGTTAAATCCCAGGCTCTGTGTCTTCCTTCAAGCAAGACTTCGTTTCATGTCAACACAGTCACTTTAGAGCTCAAATGATGCTACATTGTTCACGAAGCGCACACGTTTCTCGCTCTTAACTGAAAAGCATTGGATGTTAGAGGACCTGTGGTTTGTATCAGTTTCAGAAACAGAGTTGAACTAGATATGGTCCGTGTGTGTAGGAAACACAGTTGTTTTGTTCTGAGCACACTCACGTTTCCCTCTGTATTAGAGACTCTAGAAAGCAAGAGCGTGCTTCTTGCTCTAAAGCAGAGTGTGTTTCATGGACAAGCTGTGCCGTGTGTTTCCCTTCAGAAACGGAGTTAAATGCCAGGCTCTGTGTCTTTCTTCAAGCAAGACTTCGTTTAAGGTAAACGCAGTCACTTTTCAGCTCAAATGAAGCTACATTGTTCACAAAGCTCACATGTTTCTCGATCTTAACTGAAAATCATTGGATGTTAGAGGTCCTGGTGTTTGTATCAGTTTCACAAACAGAGTTGAACTAGATATGGTCTGTGTGTGTAGGAAACACAGTTCTTTTGTTCTGAGCACACACGTTTTCCTCTCTATTGGAGAGTCTAGAAAGCAAGAGCGTGCTTCTTGCTCTAAAGCAGAGTGTGTTTCATGGATGAGAACTGTGCCGTGTGTTTCCCTTCAGAAACGGAGTTAAATCCCAGGCTCTGTGTCTTCCTTGAAGCAACACTTCGTTTCATGTAAACACAGTCACTTTAGAGCTCAAACGAAGCTACATTGTTCACGAAGCTCACACGTTTCTCGCTCTTAACTGAAAAGCATTGGATGTTAGAGGACCTGTGGTTTGTATCAGTTTCAGAAACAGAGTTGAACTAGATATGGTCCGTGTGTGTAGGAAACACAGTTCTTTTGTTCTGAGCACACTCACGTTTCCCTCTGTATTAGAGACTCTACAAAGCAAGAGCGTGCTTCTTGCTCTAAAGCAGAGTGTGTTTCATGGATGAGAACTGTGCCGTGTGTGCCCCTTCAGAAACGGAGTTAAATGCCAGTCTCTGTGTCTTTCTTCAATCAAGACTTCGTTTCAGGTAAACGCAGTCACTTTTCAGCTCAAACGATGCTACATTGTTCACGAAGCTCACACGTTTCTCGCTCTTAACTGAAAAGAATTGGATGTTAGAGGACCTGTGGTTTGTATCAGTTTCAGAAACTGAGTTGAACTAGATGTGGTCCGTGTGTAGGAAACACAGTTCTTTTGTTCTGAGCACACTCACGTTTCCCTCTGTAATAGAGACTCTAGAAAGCAAGAGCGTGCTTCTTGTTCTAAAGCAGAGTGTGTTTGATGGATGAGAACTGTGCCGTCTGTTTCCCTTCAGAAAGGGAGTTAAATGCCAGGCGTGTGTCTTCCTTCAAGCAAGACTTCGTTTCAGGTAAACGCAGTCACTTTTCAGCTCAAACGAAGCTACATTGTTCACGAAGCTCACATGTTTCTCGCTGTTAACTGAAAAGCATGGATGTTAGAGGACCTGTGGTTTGTATCAGTTTCAGAAACAGAGTTGAACTAGATATGGTCCGTGTTTAGGAAACACAGTTCTTTTGTTCTGAGCACACTCACGTTTCCCTCTTTATTAGAGACTCTAGAAAGCAAGAGCGTTCTTCTTGCTCTAAAGCAGAGTGTGTTTCATGGATGAGAGCTGTGCCGTGTGTTTCCCTTCAGTATCGGAGTTAAATCCCAGGCTCTGTGTCTTCCTTCATGCAACACTTCATTTCATGTAAACACAGTCACTTTAGAGCTCAAACGAAGCTACATTGTTCACGAAGCTCACACGTTTCTCGCTCTTAACTGAAAAGGATTGGATGTAAGAGGACCTGTGGTTTGTATCAGTTTCACAAACAGAGTTGAACTAGATATGGTCCGTGTGTAGGAAACACAGTTCTTTTGTTCTGAGCACACTCACGTTTCCCTCTGTATTAGAGACTCTAGAAAGCAAGAGCGTGCTTCTTGCTCTAAAGCAGAGTGTGTTTCATGGACAAGCTGTGCCGTGTGTTTCCCTTCAGAAACGGAGTTAAATGCCAGGCTCTGTGTCTTTCTTCAAGCAAGACTTCGTTTAAGGTAAACGCAGTCACTTTTCAGCTCAAATGAAGCTACATTGTTCACAAAGCTCACATGTTTCTCGATCTTAACTGAAAATCATTGGATGTTAGAGGACCTGGTGTTTGTATCAGTTTCACAAACAGAGTTGAACTAGATATGGTCCGTGTGTGTAGGAAACACAGTTCTTTTGTTCTGAGCACACTCACGTTTCCCTCTGTATTAGAGACTCTAGAAAGCAAGAGCGTGCTTCTTGCTCTAAAGCAGAGTGTGTTTCATGGATAAGCTGTGCCGTGTGTTTCCCTTCAGAAACGGAGTAAAATGCCAGGCTCTGTGTCTTTCTTCAAGCAAGACTTCGTTACATGTAAACGCAGTCACTTTTCAGCTCAAACGAAGATCCATGGTTCACTAAGCTCACACGTTTCTCGTTCTTAACTGAAAAGCATTGGATGTAAGAGGACCTGTGGTTTGTATCAGTTTCAGAAACAGAGTTCAACTAGATATGGTCCGTGTGTAGGAAACACAGTTCTTTTGTTCTGAGCACACTCACATTTCCCTCTGTATTAGAGACTCTAGAAAGGAAGAGCGTGCTTCTTGCTCTAAAGTAGAGTGTGTTTCATGGATGAGAACTGTGCCGTGTGTTTCCCTTCAGAAACGGAGTTAAATGCCAGGCTCTGTGTCTTTCTTCAAGCAAGACTTCGTTTCATGTAAACGCAGTCACTTTTCAGCTCAAATGAAGCTACATTGTTCACGAAGCTCACACGTTTCTCGCTCTTAACTGAAAAGAATTGGATGTTAGAGGGCCTGTGGTTTGTATCAGTTTCAGAAACTGAGTTGAACTAGATGTGGTCCGTGGGTAGGAAACACAGTTCTTTTGTTCTGAGCACACTCACGTTTCCCTCTGTAATAGAGAATCTAGAAAGCAAGAGCGTGCTTCTTGCTCTAAAGCAGAGTGTGTTTCATGGATGAGAGCTGTGCCGTGTGTTTCCCTTCAGAAACGGAGTTAAATGCCAGGCTCTGTGCCTTTCTTCAAGCAAGACTTCGTTTCATGTAAACGCAGTCACTTTTCAGCTAAAACGAAGGTACATTGTTCACGAAGCTCACACGTTTCTCGCTCTTAACTGAAAAGCATTGGATGTAAGAGGGCCTGTGGTTTGTATCAGTTTCAGAAACAGAGTTCAACTAGATATGGTCCGTGTGTGTAGGACACAGTTCTTTTGTTCTGAGCACACTCACATTTCCCTCTGTATTAGAGACTCTAGAAAGCAAGAGCGTGCTTCTTGCTCTAAAGCAGAGTGTATTTCATGGATAAGCTGTGCCGTGTGTTTCCCTTCAGAAACGGAGTAAAATGCCAGGCTCTGTGTCTTTCTTCAAGCAAGACTTCGTTACATGTAAACGCAGTCACTTTTCAGCGCAACCGAAGATCCATGGTTCACTAAGCTCACACGTTTCTCGTTCTTAACTGAAAAGCATTGGATGTAAGAGGACCTGTGGTTTGTATCAGTTTCAGAAACAGAGTTCAACTAGATATGGTCCGTGTGTAGGAAACACAGTTATTTGTTCTGAGCACACTCACATTTCCCTCTGTGTTAGAGACTCTAGAAAGCAAGAGCGTGCTTCTTGCTCTAAAGTAGAGTGTTTTTCATGGATGAGAACTGTGCCGTGTGTTTCCCTTCAGAAAAGGAGTTAAATGCCAGGTTTGTGTCTTCCTACAAGCAAGACTTCGTTGAAGGTAAACGCAGTCACATTTCAGCTCAAACGAAGCTACATTGATCAAAAAGCTCACATTTTTATCGATCTTAAATGAAAAGCTTTGGATGTTAGAGGACCTGGAGTTTGTATCAGGTTCAGAATCAGAGTTCAACTACATATGGTCTGTGTGTGCAGGAAACACAGTTCTTTTGTTCTGAGCACACTCACGTTTCCCTCTGTAATAGAGACTCTAGAAAGCAAGAGCGTGCTTCTTGCTCTAAACCAGAGTGTGTTTCATGGATGAGAACTGTGCCGTGTGTTTCCCTTCAGAAACGGAGTTAAATGCCAGGCTCTGTGTCTTCCTTCAAGCAAGATGTCGTTTCAAGTAAATACAGTCACTTTTTAGCTCAAACGAAGCTACATTGTTCACGAAGCTCACACGTTTCTCGCTCTTAAAAGAAAAGCATTGGATTTTAGACGATCTGTGGTTTGTATGAGGTTCAGAAACAGAGTTGAACTAGATATGGTCCGTGTGTAGGAAACACAGTTCTTTTGTTCTGAGCACACTCACATTTCCCTCTGTGTTATAGACTCTAGAAAGCAAGAGCGTGCTTCTTGCTCTAAAGCAGAGTGTGTTTCATGGATGAGAACTGTGCCGTGTGTTTCCCTTCAGAAACGGAGTTAAATGCCAGGCTCTGTGTCTTCCTTCAAGCAAGATGTCGTTTCAAGTAAATACAGTCACTTTTTAGCTCAAACGAAGCTACATTGTTCACGAAGCTCACACGTTTCTCGCTCTTAACTGAAAAGAATTGGATGTTAGAGGACCTGGTGTTTGTATCAGTTTCACAAACAGAGTTGAACTAGATATGGTCCGTGTGAGTAGGAAACAAAGTTCTTTTGTTCAGGGCACACTCACGTTTCCCTCTCTATTAGAGAGTCTAGAAAGCAAGAGCGTGCTTCTTGCTCTAAAGCAGAGTGTGTTTCATGGATGAGAACTGTGCCGTGTGTTTCCCTTCAGAAACGGAGTTAAATCCCAGGCTCTGTGTCTTCCTTCAAGCAAGACTTCGTTTCATGTCAACGCAGTCACTTTAGAGCTCAAATGATGCTACATTGTTCATGAAGCGCACACGTTTCTCGCTCTTAACTGAAAAGCATTGGATGTTAGAGGACCTGTGGTTTGTATCAGTTTCAGAAACAGAGTTGAACTAGATATGGTCCGTGTGTGTAGGAAACACAGTTGTTTTGTTCTGAGCACACTCACGTTTCCCTCTGTATTAGAGACTCTAGAAAGCAAGAGCGTGCTTCTTGCTCTAAAGCAGAGTATGTTTCATGGATGAGAACTGTGCCGTGTGTTTCCCTTCCGAAAAGGAGTTAAATGCCAGGTTTGTGTCTTCCTACAAGCAAGACTTCGTTTAAGGTAAACACAGTCACTTTTCAGCTCAAACGAAGCTACATTGTTCAAAAAGCTCACATGTTTCTCGATCTTAAATGAAAAGCTTTGGATGTTAGAGGACCTGGAGTTTTTATCAGGTTCAGAAAGAGAGTTCAACTACATATGGTCCCTGTGTGCAGGAAACACAGTTCTTTTGTTCTGAGCACACTCACGTTTCCCTCTGCATTAGAGACTCTAGAAAGCAAGAGCGTGCTTCTTGCTCTAAATCAGAGTGTGTTTCATGGATGAGAACTGTGCCGTCTGTTTCCCTTCAGAAACGGAGTTAAATGCCAGGCTCTGTGTCTTTCTTCAAGGAAGACTTCGTTTCAGGTAAACGCAGTCACTTTTCAGCTCAAACGATGCTACATTGTTCACGAAGCTCACACGTTTCTCGCTCTTAACTGAAAAGCATTGGATGTTAGAGGACCTGTGGTTTGTATCACTTTCAGAAACTGAGTTGAACTAGATATGGTCCGTGTGTAGGAAACACAGTTCTTTTTTTCTGAGCACACTCATGTTTCCCTCTGTAATAGAGACTCTAGAAAGCAAGAGCGTGCTTCTTGCTCTAAACCAGAGTGTGTTTCATGGATGAGAACTGTGCCGTGTGTTTCCCTTCAGAAACGGAGTTAAATGCCAGGCTCTGTGTTTTCCTTCAAGCAAGATGTCGTTTCAAGTAAATACAGTCACTTTTTAGCTCAAACGAAGCTACATTGTTCACGAAGCTCACACGTTTCTCGCTCTTAAAAGAAAAGCATTGGATTTTAGACGATCTGTGGTTGGTATGAGGTTCAGAAACAGAGTTGAACTAGATATGGTCCGTGTGTAGGAAACACAGTTCTTTTGTTCTGAGCACACTCACATTTCCCTCTGTGTTATAGACTCTAGAAAGCAAGAGCGTGCTTCTTGCTCTAAAGCAGAGTGTGTTTCATGGATGAGAACTGTGCCGTGTGTTTCCCTTCAGAAACGGAGTTAAATGCCAGGCTCTGTGTCTTCCTTCAAGCAAGATGTCGTTTCAAGTAAATACAGTCACTTTTTAGCTCAAACGAAGCTACATTGTTCACGAAGCTCACACGTTTCTCGCTCTTAACTGAAAAGAATTGGATGTTAGAGGACCTGGTGTTTGTATCAGTTTCACAAACAGAGTTGAACTAGATATGGTCCGTGTGAGTAGGAAACAAAGTTCTTTTGTTCAGGGCACACTCACGTTTCCCTCTCTATTAGAGAGTCTAGAAAGCAAGAGCGTGCTTCTTGCTCTAAAGCAGAGTGTGTTTCATGGATGAGAACTGTGCCGTGTGTTTCCCTTCAGAAACGGAGTTAAATCCCAGGCTCTGTGTCTTCCTTCAAGCAAGACTTCGTTTCATGTCAACGCAGTCACTTTAGAGCTCAAATGATGCTACATTGTTCACGAAGCGCACACGTTTCTCGCTCTTAACTGAAAAGCATTGGATGTTAGAGGACCTGTGGTTTGTATCAGTTTCAGAAACAGAGTTGAACTAGATATGGTCCGTGTGTGTAGGAAACACAGTTGTTTTGTTCTGAGCACACTCACGTTTCCCTCTGTATTAGAGACTCTAGAAAGCAAGAGCGTGCTTCTTGCTCTAAAGCAGAGTATGTTTCATGGATGAGAACTGTGCCGTGTGTTTCCCTTCCGAAAAGGAGTTAAATGCCAGGTTTGTGTCTTCCTACAAGCAAGACTTCGTTTAAGGTAAACACAGTCACTTTTCAGCTCAAACGAAGCTACATTGTTCAAAAAGCTCACATGTTTCTCGATCTTAAATGAAAAGCTTTGGATGTTAGAGGACCTGGAGTTTTTATCAGGTTCAGAAAGAGAGTTCAACTACATATGGTCCCTGTGTGCAGGAAACACAGTTCTTTTGTTCTGAGCACACTCACGTTTCCCTCTGCATTAGAGACTCTAGAAAGCAAGAGCGTGCTTCTTGCTCTAAATCAGAGTGTTTTTCATGGATGAGAACTGTGCCGTCTGTTTCCCTTCAGAAACGGAGTTAAATGCCAGGCTCTGTGTCTTTCTTCAAGGAAGACTTCGTTTCAGGTAAACGCAGTCACTTTTCAGCTCAAACGATGCTACATTGTTCACGAAGCTCACACGTTTCTCGCTCTTAACTGAAAAGCATTGGATGTTAGAGGACCTGTGGTTTGTATCACTTTCAGAAACTGAGTTGAACTAGATATGGTCCGTGTGTAGGAAACACAGTTCTTTTTTTCTGAGCACACTCATGTTTCCCTCTGTAATAGAGACTCTAGAAAGCAAGAGCGTGCTTCTTGCTCTAAACCAGAGTGTGTTTCATGGATGAGAACTGTGCCGTGTGTTTCCCTTCAGAAACGGAGTTAAATGCCAGGCTCTGTGTTTTCCTTCAAGCAAGATGTCGTTTCAAGTAAATACAGTCACTTTTTAGCTCAAACGAAGCTACATTGTTCACGAAGCTCACACGTTTCTCGCTCTTAAAAGAAAAGCATTGGATTTTAGACGATCTGTGGTTGGTATGAGGTTCAGAAACAGAGTTGAACTAGATATGGTCCGTGTGTAGGAAACACAGTTCTTTTGTTCTGAGCACACTCACATTTCCCTCTGTGTTATAGACTCTAGAAAGCAAGAGCGTGCTTCTTGCTCTAAAGCAGAGTGTGTTTCATGGATGAGAACTGTGCCGTGTGTTTCCCTTCAGAAACGGAGTTAAATCCCAGGCTCTGTGTCTTCCTTCATGCAACACTTCGTTTCATGTAAACACAGTCACTTTAGAGCTCAAACGAAGCTACATTGTTCACGAAGCTCACACGTTTCTCGCTCTTAACTGAAAAGCATTGGATGTTAGAGAACCTGTGGTTTGTATCAGTTTCAGAAACAGAGTTGAACTAGATATGGTCCGTGTGTGTAGGAAACACAGTTCTTTTGTTCTGAGCACACACACGTTTCCCTCTGTATTAGAGACTCTACAAAGCAAGAGCGTGCTTCTTGCTCTAAAGCAGAGTGTGTTTCATGGATGAGAACTGTGCCATGTGTTTCCCTTCAGAAAAGGTGTTAAATGCCAGGTTTGTGTCTTCCTACAAGCAAGACTTCGTTTAAGGTAAACGCAGTCACATTTCAGCTCAAACGAAGCTACATTGTTCAAAAAGCTCACATGTTTCTCGATCTTAAATGAAAAGCTTTGGATGTTAGAGGACCTGAAGTTTGTATCAGGTTCAGAATCAGAGTTCAACTACATATGGTCTGTGTGTGCAGGAAACACAGTTCTTTTGTTCTGAGCACACTCTCGTTTCCCTATGTATTAGAGACTCTTGAAAGCAAGAGCGTGCTTCTTGCTCTAAAGCAGAGTGTGTTTCATGGATGAGAACTGTGCCGTGTGTTTCCCTTCAGAAACGGAGTAAAATGCCAGGCTCTGTGTCTTTCTTCATGCAAGACTTCGTTTCAGGTAAACGCAGTCACTTTTCAGCTCAAACGATGCTACATTGTTCACGAAGCTCACACGTTTCTCGCTCTTAACTGAAAAGAATTGGATGTTAGAGGACCTGGTGTTTGTATCAGTTTCAGAAACAGAGTTGAACTAGATATGGTCCAAGTGTGTAGGAAACACAGTTCTTTTGTTCTGAGCACACTCAAGTTTCCTTCTGTATTAGAGACTCTAGAATGCAAGAGGGTGCTTCTTGCTCTAAAGCAGAGTGTGTTTCATGGATGAGAACTGTGCCGTGGGTTTTCCTTCAGAAAGGGAGTTAAATGCCAGGCGTGTGTCTTCCTTCAAGCAAGACTTCGTTTCAGGTAAACGCAGTCACTTTTCAGCAAAAAGGAAGCTACATTTTTCAAGAAGCTCACACGTTTCTCGCTATTAACTGAAAAGCATGGATGTTAGAGGACCTGTGGTTTGTATCAGTTTCAGAAACAGAGTTGAACTAGATATGGTCCGTGTTTAGGAAACACAGTTCTTTTGTTCTGAGCACACTCACGTTTCCCTCTTTATTAGAGACTCTAGAAAGCAAGAGTGTTCTTCTTGCTCTAAAGCAGAGTGTGTTTCATGGATGAGAGCTGTGCCGTGTGTTTCCCTTCAGAAACGGAGTTAAATGCCAGGCTCTGTGCCTTTCTTCAAGCAAGACTTCGTTTCATGTAAACGCAGTCACTTTTCAGCTAAAACGAAGGTACATTGTTCACGAAGCTCACACGTTTCTCGCTCTTAACTGAAAAGCATTGGATGTAAGAGGGCCTGTGGTTTGTATCAGTTTCAGAAACAGAGTTCAACTAGATATGGTCCGTGTGTGTAGGAAACACAGTTCTTTTGTTCTGAGCACACTCACATTTCCCTCTGTATTAGAGACTCTAGAAAGCAAGAGCGTGCTTCTTGCTCTAAAGCAGAGTGTGTTTCATGGATAAGCTGTGCCGTGTGTTTCCCTTCAGAAACGGAGTAAAATGCCAGGCTCTGTGTCTTTCTTCAAGCAAGACTTCGTTACATGTAAACGCAGTCACTTTTCAGCTCAAACGAAGATCCATGGTTCACTAAGCTCACACGTTTCTCGTTCTTAACTGAAAAGCATTGGATGTAAGAGGACCTGTGGTTTGTATCAGTTTCAGAAACAGAGTTCAACTAGATATGGTCCGTGTGTAGGAAACACAGTTCTTTTGTTCTGAGCACACTCACATTTCCCTCTGTGTTAGAGACTCTAGAAAGCAAGAGCGTGCTTCTTGCTCTAAAGTAGAGTGTGTTTCATGGATGAGAACTGTGCCGTTTGTTTCCCTTCAGAAACGGAGTTAAATGCCAGGCTCTGTGTCTTTCTTCAAGCAAGACTTCGTTTCATGTAAACGCAGTCACTTTTCAGCTCAAATGAAGCTACATTGTTCACAAAGCTCACATGTTTCTCGATCTTAACTGAAAATCATTGGATGTTAGAGGACCTGGTGTTTGTATCAGTTTCACAAACAGAGTTGAACTAGATATGGTCCGTGTGTGTAGGAAACACAGTTCTTTTGTTCTGAGCACACACGTTTTCCTCTCTATTAGAGAGTCTAGAAAGCAAGAGCGTGCTTCTTGCTCTAAAGCAGAGTGTGTTTCATGGATGAGAACTGTGCCGTGTGTTTCCCTTCAGAAACGGAGTTAAATCCCAGGCTCTGTGTCTTCCTTGAAGCAACACTTCGTTTCATGTAAACACAGTCACTTTTGAGCTCAAACGAAGCTACATTGTTCACGAAGCTCACACGTTTCTCGCTCTTAACTGAAAAGCATTGGATGTTAGAGGACCTGTGGTTTGTATCAGTTTCAGAAACAGAGTTGAACTAGATATGGTCCGTGTGTAGGAAACAGAGTTCTTTTGTTCTGAGCACACTCACGTTTCCCTCTGTATTAGAGACTCTACAAAGCAAGAGCGTGCTTCTTGCTCTAAAGCAGAGTGTGTTTCATGGATGAGAACTGTGCCGTGTGTGTCCCTTCAGAAACGGAGTTAAATGCCAGGCTCTGTGTCTTTCTTCAATCAAGACTTCGTTTCAGGTAAACGCAGTCACTTTTCAGCTCAAATGATGCTACATTGTTCACGAAGCTCACACGTTTCTCGCTCTTAACTGAAAAGAATTGGATGTTAGAGGACCTGTGGTTTGTATCAGTTTCAGAAACTGAGTTGAACTAGATGTGGTCCGTGTGTAGGAAACACAGTTCTTTTGTTCTGAGCACACTCACGTTTCCCTCTGTAATAGAGACTCTAGAAAGCAAGAGCGTGATTCTTGTTCTAAAGCAGAGTGTGTTTCATGGATGAGAACTGTGCCGTGGGTTTTCCTTCAGAAAGGGAGTTAAATGCCAGGCGTGTGTCTTCCTTCAAGCAAGACTTCGTTTCAGGTAAACGCAGTCACTTTTCAGCAAAAAGGAAGCTACATTTTTCAAGAAGCTCACACGTTTCTCGCTATTAACTGAAAAGCATGGATGTTAGAGGACCTGTGGTTTGTATCAGTTTCAGAAACAGAGTTGAACTAGATATGGTCCGTGTTTAGGAAACACAGTTCTTTTGTTCTGAGCACACTCACGTTTCCCTCTTTATTAGAGACTCTAGAAAGCAAGAGTGTTCTTCTTGCTCTAAAGCAGAGTGTGTTTCATGGATGAGAGCTGTGCCGTGTGTTTCCCTTCAGAAACGGAGTTAAATGCCAGGCTCTGTGCCTTTCTTCAAGCAAGACTTCGTTTCATGTAAACGCAGTCACTTTTCAGCTAAAACGAAGGTACATTGTTCACGAAGCTCACACGTTTCTCGCTCTTAACTGAAAAGCATTGGATGTAAGAGGGCCTGTGGTTTGTATCAGTTTCAGAAACAGAGTTCAACTAGATATGGTCCGTGTGTGTAGGAAACACAGTTCTTTTGTTCTGAGCACACTCACATTTCCCTCTGTATTAGAGACTCTAGAAAGCAAGAGCGTGCTTCTTGCTCTAAAGCAGAGTGTGTTTCATGGATAAGCTGTGCCGTGTGTTTCCCTTCAGAAACGGAGTAAAATGCCAGGCTCTGTGTCTTTCTTCAAGCAAGACTTCGTTACATGTAAACGCAGTCACTTTTCAGCTCAAACGAAGATCCATGGTTCACTAAGCTCACACGTTTCTCGTTCTTAACTGAAAAGCATTGGATGTAAGAGGACCTGTGGTTTGTATCAGTTTCAGAAACAGAGTTCAACTAGATATGGTCCGTGTGTAGGAAACACAGTTCTTTTGTTCTGAGCACACTCACATTTCCCTCTGTGTTAGAGACTCTAGAAAGCAAGAGCGTGCTTCTTGCTCTAAAGTAGAGTGTGTTTCATGGATGAGAACTGTGCCGTTTGTTTCCCTTCAGAAACGGAGTTAAATGCCAGGCTCTGTGTCTTTCTTCAAGCAAGACTTCGTTTCATGTAAACGCAGTCACTTTTCAGCTCAAATGAAGCTACATTGTTCACAAAGCTCACATGTTTCTCGATCTTAACTGAAAATCATTGGATGTTAGAGGACCTGGTGTTTGTATCAGTTTCACAAACAGAGTTGAACTAGATATGGTCCGTGTGTGTAGGAAACACAGTTCTTTTGTTCTGAGCACACACGTTTTCCTCTCTATTAGAGAGTCTAGAAAGCAAGAGCGTGCTTCTTGCTCTAAAGCAGAGTGTGTTTCATGGATGAGAACTGTGCCGTGTGTTTCCCTTCAGAAACGGAGTTAAATCCCAGGCTCTGTGTCTTCCTTGAAGCAACACTTCGTTTCATGTAAACACAGTCACTTTTGAGCTCAAACGAAGCTACATTGTTCACGAAGCTCACACGTTTCTCGCTCTTAACTGAAAAGCATTGGATGTTAGAGGACCTGTGGTTTGTATCAGTTTCAGAAACAGAGTTGAACTAGATATGGTCCGTGTGTAGGAAACAGAGTTCTTTTGTTCTGAGCACACTCACGTTTCCCTCTGTATTAGAGACTCTACAAAGCAAGAGCGTGCTTCTTGCTCTAAAGCAGAGTGTGTTTCATGGATGAGAACTGTGCCGTGTGTGTCCCTTCAGAAACGGAGTTAAATGCCAGGCTCTGTGTCTTTCTTCAATCAAGACTTCGTTTCAGGTAAACGCAGTCACTTTTCAGCTCAAATGATGCTACATTGTTCACGAAGCTCACACGTTTCTCGCTCTTAACTGAAAAGAATTGGATGTTAGAGGACCTGTGGTTTGTATCAGTTTCAGAAACTGAGTTGAACTAGATGTGGTCCGTGTGTAGGAAACACAGTTCTTTTGTTCTGAGCACACTCACGTTTCCCTCTGTAATAGAGACTCTAGAAAGCAAGAGCGTGATTCTTGTTCTAAAGCAGAGTGTGTTTGATGGATGAGAACTGTGCCGTCTGTTTCCCTTCAGAAAGGGAGTTAAATGCCAGGCGTGTGTCTTCCTTCAAGCAAGACTTCGTTTCAGGTAAACGCAGTCACTTTTCAGCTCAAACGAAGCTACATTGTTCACGAAGCTCACACGTTTCTCGCTATTAACTGAAAAGCATGGATGTTAGAGGACCTGTGGTTTGTATCAGTTTCAGAAACAGAGTTGAACTAGATATGGTCCGTGTTTAGGAAACACAGTTCTTTTGTTCTGAGCACACTCACGTTTCCCTCTTTATTAGAGACTCTAGAAAGCAAGAGTGTTCTTCTTGCTCTAAAGCAGAGTGTGTTTCATGGATGAGAGCTGTGCCGTGTGTTTCCCTTCAGAAACGGAGTTAAATGCCAGGCTCTGTGCCTTTCTTCAAGCAAGACTTCGTTTCATGTAAACGCAGTCACTTTTCAGCTAAAACGAAGGTACATTGTTCACGAAGCTCACACGTTTCTCGCTCTTAACTGAAAAGCATTGGATGTAAGAGGGCCTGTGGTTTGTATCAGTTTCAGAAACAGAGTTCAACTAGATATGGTCCGTGTGTGTAGGAAACACAGTTCTTTTGTTCTGAGCACACTCACATTTCCCTCTGTATTAGAGACTCTAGAAAGCAAGAGCGTGCTTCTTGCTCTAAAGCAGAGTGTGTTTCATGGATAAGCTGTGCCGTGTGTTTCCCTTCAGAAACGGAGTAAAATGCCAGGCTCTGTGTCTTTCTTCAAGCAAGACTTCGTTACATGTAAACGCAGTCACTTTTCAGCTCAAACGAAGATCCATGGTTCACTAAGCTCACACGTTTCTCGTTCTTAACTGAAAAGCATTGGATGTAAGTGGACCTGTGGTTTGTATCAGTTTCAGAAACAGAGTTCAACTAGATATGGTCCGTGTGTAGGAAACACAGTTCTTTTGTTCTGAGCACACTCACATTTCCCTCTGTGTTAGAGACTCTAGAAAGCAAGAGCGTGCTTCTTGCTCTAAAGTAGAGTGTGTTTCATGGATGAGAACTGTGCCGTTTGTTTCCCTTCAGAAACGGAGTTAAATGCCAGGCTCTGTGTCTTTCTTCAAGCAAGACTTCGTTTCATGTAAACGCAGTCACTTTTCAGCTCAAATGAAGCTACATTGTTCACAAAGCTCACATGTTTCTCGATCTTAACTGAAAATCATTGGATGTTAGAGGACCTGGTGTTTGTATCAGTTTCACAAACAGAGTTGAACTAGATATGGTCCGTGTGTGTAGGAAACACAGTTCTTTTGTTCTGAGCACACACGTTTTCCTCTCTATTAGAGAGTCTAGAAAGCAAGAGCGTGCTTCTTGCTCTAAAGCAGAGTGTGTTTCATGGATGAGAACTGTGCCGTGTGTTTCCCTTCAGAAACGGAGTTAAATCCCAGGCTCTGTGTCTTCCTTGAAGCAACACTTCGTTTCATGTAAACACAGTCACTTTTGAGCTCAAACGAAGCTACATTGTTCACGAAGCTCACACGTTTCTCGCTCTTAACTGAAAAGCATTGGATGTTAGAGGACCTGTGGTTTGTATCAGTTTCAGAAACAGAGTTGAACTAGATATGGTCCGTGTGTAGGAAACACAGTTCTTTTGTTCTGAGCACACTCACGTTTCCCTCTGTATTAGAGACTCTACAAAGCAAGAGCGTGCTTCTTGCTCTAAAGCAGAGTGTGTTTCATGGATGAGAACTGTGCCGTGTGTGTCCCTTCAGAAACGGAGTTAAATGCCAGGCTCTGTGTCTTTCTTCAATCAAGACTTCGTTTCAGGTAAACGCAGTCACTTTTCAGCTCAAACGATGCTACATTGTTCACGAAGCTCACACGTTTCTCGCTCTTAACTGAAAAGAATTGGATGTTAGAGGACCTGTGGTTTGTATCAGTTTCAGAAACTGAGTTGAACTAGATGTGGTCCGTGTGTAGGAAACACAGTTCTTTTGTTCTGAGCACACTCACGTTTCCCTCTGTAATAGAGACTCTAGAAAGCAAGAGCGTGATTCTTGTTCTAAAGCAGAGTGTGTTTGATGGATGAGAACTGTGCCGTCTGTTTCCCTTCAGAAAGGGAGTTAAATGCCAGGCGTGTGTCTTCCTTCAAGCAAGACTTCGTTTCAGGTAAACGCAGTCACTTTTCAGCTCAAACGAAGCTACATTGTTCACGAAGCTCACATGTTTCTCGCTGTTAACTGAAAAGCATGGATGTTAGAGGACCTGTGGTTTGTATCAGTTTCAGAAACAGAGTTGAACTAGATATGGTCCGTGTTTAGGAAACACAGTTCTTTTGTTCTGAGCACACTCACGTTTCCCTCTTTATTAGAGACTCTAGAAAGCAAGAGCGTTCTTCTTGCTCTAAAGCAGAGTGTGTTTCATGGATGAGAGCTGTGCCGTGTGTTTCCCTTCAGAATCGGAGTTAAATGCGAGGCTCTGTGTCTTTCTTCAAGGAAGACTTCGGTTCATGTAAACGCAGTCACTTTTCAGCTCAAACGAAGCTACATTTTTCACGAAGCTCACACGTTTCTCGCTCTTAACTGAAAAGCATTGGATGTAAGAGGACCTGTGGTTTGTATCAGTTTCACAAACAGAGTTGAACTAGATATGGTCCGTGTGTAGGAAACACAGTTCTTTTGTTCTGAGCACACTCACGTTTCCCTCTGTCTTAGAGAATCTAGAAAGCAAGAGCGTGCTTCTTGCTCTAAAGCAGAGTGTGTTTCATGGACAAGCTGTGCCGTGTGTTTCCCTTCAGAAACGGAGTTAAATGCCAGGCTCTGTGTCTTTCTTCAAGCAAGACTTCGTTTAAGGTAAACACAGTCACTTTTCAGCTCAAATGAAGCTACATTGTTCACAACGCTCAAATGTTTCTCGATCTTAACTGAAAATCATTGGATGTTAGAGGACCTGGTGTTTGTATCAGTTTCACAAACAGAGTTGAACTAGATATGGTCCGTGTGTGTAGGAAACACAGTTCTTTTGTTCTGAGCACACTCACGTTTCCCTCTGTATTAGAGACTCTAGAAAGCAAGAGCGTGCTTCTTGCTCTAAAGCAGAGTGTGTTTCATGGATGAGAACTGTGCCGTGTGTTTCCCTTCAGAAACGGAGTTAAATCCCAGGCTCTGTGTCTTCCTTGAAGCAACACTTCGTTTCATGTAAACACAGTCACTTTAGAGCTCAAACGAAGCTACATTGTTCACGAAGCTCACACGTTTCTCGCTCTTAACTGAAAAGCATTGGATGTTAGAGGACCTGTGGTTTGTATCAGTTTCAGAAACAGAGTTGAACTAGATATGTTCCGTGTGTGTAGGAAACACAGTTCTTTTGTTCTGAGCACACTCACGTTTCCCTCTGTATTAGAGACTCTACAAAGCAAGAGCGTGCTTCTTGCTCTAAAGCAGAGTGTGTTTCATGGATGAGAACTGTGCCGTGTGTGTCCCTTCAGAAACGGAGTTAAATGCCAGGCTCTGTGTCTTTCTTCAATCAAGACTTCGTTTCAGGTAATCGCAGTCACTTTTCAGCTCAAACGATGCTACATTGTTCACGAAGCTCACACGTTTCTCGCTCTTAACTGAAAAGAATTGGATGTTAGAGGACCTGTGGTTTGTATCAGTTTCAGAAACTGAGTTGAACTAGATGTGGTCCGTGTGTAGGAAACACAGTTCTTTTGTTCTGAGCACACTCACGTTTCCCTCTGTATTAGAGACTCTAGAAAGCAAGAGCGTGCTTCTTGTTCTAAAGCAGAGTGTGTTTCATGGATGAGAACTGTGCCGTGTGTTTTCCTTCAGAAAGGGAGTTAAATGCCAGGCGTGTGTCTTCCTTCAAGCAAGACTTCGTTTCAGGTAAACGCAGTCACTTTTCAGCTCAAACGAAGCTACATTGTTCACGAAGCTCACACGTTTCTCGCTCTTAACTGAAAAGCATTGGATGTTAGAGGACCTGTGGTTTGTATCAGTTTCAGAAACAGAGTTGAACTAGATATGGTCCGTGTGTGTAGGAAACACAGTTCTTTTGTTCTGAGCACACACACGTTTCCCTCTGTATTAGAGACTCTACAAAGCAAGAGCGTGCTTCTTGCTCAAAAGCAGAGTGTGTTTCATGGATGAGAACTGTGCCGTGTGTGTCCCTTCAGAAACGGAGTTAAATGCCAGGCTCTGTGTCTTTCTTCAAGCAAGACTTCGTTTCAGATAAACCCAGTCACTTTTCAGCTCAAACGATGCTACATTGTTCACAAAGCTCACATGTTTCTCGATCTTAACTGAAATCATTGGATGTTAGAGGACCTGGTGTTTGTATCAGTTTCACAAACAGAGTTGAACTAGACATGGTCCGTGTGAGTAGGAAACAAAGTTCTTTTGTTCAGGGCACACTCACGTTTCCCTCTCTATTAGAGAGTCTAGAAAGCAAGAGCGTGCTTCTTGCTCTAAAGCAGAGTGTGTTTCATGGATGAGAACTGTGCCGTGTGTTTCCCTTCAGAAACGGAGTTAAATCCCAGGCTCTGTGTCTTCCTTCAAGCAAGACTTCGTTTCATGTCAACGCAGTCACTTTAGAGCTCAAATGATGCTACATTGTTCACGAAGCGCACACGTTTCTCGCTCTTAACTGAAAAGCATTGGATGTTAGAGGACCTGTGGTTTGTATCAGTTTCAGAAACAGAGTTGAACTAGATATGGTCCGTGTGTGTAGGAAACACAGTTGTTTTGTTCTGAGCACACTCACGTTTCCTTCTGTATTAGAGACTCTAGAAAGCAAGAGCGTGCTTCTTGCTCTAAAGCAGAGTATGTTTCATGGATGAGAACTGTGCCGTGTGTTTCCCTTCCGAAAAGGAGTTAAATGCCAGGTTTGTGTCTTCCTACAAGCAAGACTTCGTTTAAGGTAAACACAGTCACTTTTCAGCTCAAACGAAGCTACATTGTTCAAAAAGCTCACATGTTTCTCGATCTTAAATGAAAAGCTTTGGATGTTAGAGGACCTGGAGTTTTTATCAGGTTCAGAAAGAGAGTTCAACTACATATGGTCCCTGTGTGCAGGAAATACAGTTCTTTTGTTCTGAGCACACTCACGTTTCCCTCTGCATTAGAGACTCTAGAAAGCAAGAGCGTGCTTCTTGCTCTAAATCAGAGTGTGTTTCATGGATGAGAACTGTGCCGTCTGTTTCCCTTCAGAAACGGAGTTAAATGCCAGGCTCTGTGTCTTTCTTCAAGGAAGACTTCGTTTCAGGTAAACACAGTCACTTTTCAGCTCAAACGATGCTACATTGTTCACGAAGCTCACACGTTTCTCGCTCTTAACTGAAAAGCATTGGATGTTAGAGGACCTGTGGTTTGTATCACTTTCAGAAACTGAGTTGAACTAGATATGGTCCGTGTGTAGGAAACACAGTTCTTTTGTTCTGAGCACACTCATGTTTCCCTCTGTAATAGAGACTCTAGAAAGCAAGAGCGTGCTTCTTGCTCTAAACCAGAGTGTGTTTCATGGATGAGAACTGTGCCGTGTGTTTCCCTTCAGAAACGGAGTTAAATGCCAGGCTCTGTGTCTTCCTTCAAGCAAGATGTCGTTTCAAGTAAATACAGTCACTTTTTAACTCAAACGAAGCTACATTGTTCACGAAGCTCACACGTTTCTCGCTCTTAAAAGAAAAGCATTGGATTTTAGACGATCTGTGGTTTGTATGAGGTTCAGAAACAGAGTTGAACTAGATATGGTCCGTGTGTAGGAAACACAGTTCTTTTGTTCTGAGCACACTCACATTTCCCTCTGTGTTATAGACTCTAGAAAGCAAGAGCGTGCTTCTTGCTCTAAAGCAGAGTGTGTTTCATGGATGAGAACTGTGCCGTGTGTTTCCCTTCAGAAACGGAGTTAAATCCCAGGCTCTGTGTCTTCCTTCAAGCAACACTTCGTTTCATGTCAACGCAGTCACTTTAGAGCTCAAATGATGCTACATTGTTCACGAAGCGCACACGTTTCTCGCTCTTAACTGAAAAGCATTGGATGTTAGAGAACCTGTGGTTTGTATCAGTTTCAGAAACAGAGTTGAACTAGATATGGTCCGTGTGTGTAGGAAACACAGTTCTTTTGTTCTGAGCACACACACGTTTCCCTCTGTATTAGAGACTCTACAAAGCAAGAGCGTGCTTCTTGCTCTAAAGCAGAGTGTGTTTCATGGATGAGAACTGTGCCATGTGTTTCCCTTCAGAAAAGGTGTTAAATGCCAGGTTTGTGTCTTCCTACAAGCAAGACTTCGTTTAAGGTAAACGCAGTCACATTTCAGCTCAAACGAAGCTACATTGTTCAAAAAGCTCACATGTTTCTCGATCTTAAATGAAAAGCTTTGGATGTTAGAGGACCTGAAGTTTGTATCAGGTTCAGAATCAGAGTTCAACTACATATGGTCTGTGTGTGCAGGAAACACAGTTCTTTTGTTCTGAGCACACTCACGTTTCCCTATGTATTAGAGACTCTTGAAAGCAAGAGCGTGCTTCTTGCTCTAAAGCAGAGTGTGTTTCATGGATGAGAACTGTGCCGTGTGTTTCCCTTCAGAAACGGAGTAAAATGCCAGGCTCTGTGTCTTTCTTCATGCAAGACTTCGTTTCAGGTAAACGCAGTCACTTTTCAGCTCAAACGATGCTACATTGTTCACGAAGCTCACACGTTTCTCGCTCTTAACTGAAAAGAATTGGATGTTAGAGGACCTGGTGTTTGTATCAGTTTCAGAAACAGAGTTGAACTAGATATGGTCCAAGTGTGTAGGAAACACAGTTCTTTTGTTCTGAGCACACTCAAGTTTCCTTCTGTATTAGAGACTCTAGAAAGCAAGAGGGTGCTTCTTGCTCTAAAGCAGAGTGTGTTTCATGGATGAGAACTGTGCCGTGGGTTTTCCTTCAGAAAGGGAGTTAAATGCCAGGCGTGTGTCTTCCTTCAAGCAAGACTTCGTTTCAGGTAAACGCAGTCACTTTTCAGCAAAAAGCAAGCTACATTTTTCAAGAAGCTCACACGTTTCTCGCTATTAACTGAAAAGCATGGATGTT
Source organism: Onychomys leucogaster (assembly GCA_949786385.1). NCBI lineage: Eukaryota > Metazoa > Chordata > Mammalia > Rodentia > Cricetidae > Onychomys > Onychomys leucogaster. Next base: position 1,316,399 of record CATKUP010000089.1, read on the forward strand.
AGAGGACCTGTGGTTTGTATCAGTTTCAGAAACAGAGTTGAACTAGATATGGTCCGTGTTTAGGAAACACAGTTCTTTTGTTCTGAGCACACTCACGTTTCCCTCTTTATTAGAGACTCTAGAAAGCAAGAGTGTTCTTCTTGCTCTAAAGCAGAGTGTGTTTCATGGATGAGAGCTGTGCCGTGTGTTTCCCTTCAGAAACGGAGTTAAATGCCAGGCTCTGTGCCTTTCTTCAAGCAAGACTTCGTTTCATGTAAACGCAGTCACTTTTCAGCTAAAACGAAGGTACATTGTTCACGAAGCTCACACGTTTCTCGCTCTTAACTGAAAAGCATTGGATGTAAGAGGGCCTGTGGTTTGTATCAGTTTCAGAAACAGAGTTCAACTAGATATGGTCCGTGTGTGTAGGAAACACAGTTCTTTTGTTCTGAGCACACTCACATTTCCCTCTCTATTAGAGAGTCTAGAAAGCAAGAGCGTGCTTCTTGCTCTAAAGCAGAGTGTGTTTCATGGATGAGAACTGTGCCGTGTGTTTCCCTTCAGAAACGGAGTTAAATGCCAGGCTCTGTGTCTTCCTTGAAGCAACACTTCGTTTCATGTAAACACAGTCACTTTAGAGCTCAAACGAAGCTACATTGTTCACGAAGCTCACACGTTTCTCGCTCTTAACTGAAAAGCATTGGATGTTAGAGGACCTGTGGTTTGTATCAGTTTCAGAAACAGAGTTGAACTAGATATGGTCCGTGTGTGTAGGAAACACAGTTCTTTTGTTCTGAGTACACTCACGTTTCCCTCTGTATTAGAGACTCTACAAAGCAAGAGCATGCTTCTTCCTCTAAAGCAGAGTGTGTTTCATGGATGAGAACTGTGCCGTGTGTGTCCCTTCAGAAACGGAGTTAAATGCCAGGCTCTGTGTCTTTCTTCAATCAAGACTTCGTTTCAGGTAAACGCAGTCACTTTTCAGCTCAAACGATGCTACATTGTTCACGAAGCTCACACGTTTCTCGCTCTTAACTGAAAAGAATTGGATGTTAGAGGACCTGTGGTTTGTATCAGTTTCAGAAACTGAGTTGAACTAGATGTGGTCCGTGTGTAGGAAACACAGTTCTTTTGTTCTGAGCACACTCACGTTTCCCTCTGTAATAGAGACTCTAGAAAGCAAGAGCGTGATTCTTGTTCTAAAGCAGAGTGTGTTTGATGGATGAGAACTGTGCCGTCTGTTTCCCTTCAGAAAGGGAGTTAAATGCCAGGCGTGTGTCTTCCTACAAGCAAGACTTCGTTTCAGGTAAACGCAGTCACTTTTCAGCTCAAACGAAGCTACATTGTTCACGAAGCTCACATGTTTCTCGCTGTTAACTGAAAAGCATGGATGTTAGAGGACCTGTGGTTTGTATCAGTTTCAGAAACAGAGTTGAACTAGATATGGTCCGTGTTTAGGAAACACAGTTCTTTTGTTCTGAGCACACTCACGTTTCCCTCTTTATTAGAGACTCTAGAAAGCAAGAGCGTTCTTCTTGCTCTAAAGCAGAGTGTGTTTCATGGATGAGAGCTGTGCCGTGTGTTTCCCTTCAGAATCGGAGTTAAATGCGAGGCTCTGTGTCTTTCTTCAAGGAAGACTTCGGTTCATGTAAACGCAGTCACTTTTCAGCTCAAACGAAGCTACATTTTTCACGAAGCTCACACGTTTCTCGCTCTTAACTGAAAAGCATTGGATGTAAGAGGACCTGTGGTTTGTATCAGTTTCACAAACAGAGTTGAACTAGATATGGTCCGTGTGTAGGAAACACAGTTCTTTTGTTCTGAGCACACTCACGTTTCCCTCTGTCTTAGAGACTCTAGAAAGCAAGAGCGTGCTTCTTGCTCTAAAGCAGAGTGTGTTTCATGGACAAGCTGTGCCATGTGTTTCCCTTCAGAAACGGAGTTAAATGCCAGGCTCTGTGTCTTTCTTCAAGCAAGACTTCGTTTAAGGTAAACACAGTCACGTTAGAGCTCAAACGAAGCTACATTGTTCACGAAGCTCACACGTTTCTCGCTCTTAACTGAAAAGCATTGGATGTTAGAGGACCTGTGGTTTGTATCAGTTTCAGAAACAGAGTTCAACTAGATATGGTCCGTGTGTGTAGGAAACACAGTTCCTTTGTTCTGAGCACACTCACGTTTCCCTCTGTCTTAGAGACTCTAGAAAGCAAGAGCGTGCTTCTTGCTCTAAAGCAGAGTGTGTTTCATGGATGAGAACTGTGCCGTGTGTTTCCCTTCAGAAAAGGAGTTAAATGCCAGGTTTGTGTCTTCCTACAAGCAAGACTTCCTTTTAAGGTAAACGCAGTCACATTTCAGCTCAAACGAAGCTACATTGTTCAAAAAGCTCACATGTTTCTCGATCTTAAATGAAAAGCTTTGGATGTTAGAGGACCTGGAGTTTGTATCAGGTTCAGAATCAGAGTTCAACTACATATGGTCTGTGTGTGCAGGAAACACAGTTCTTTTGTTCTGAGCACACTCACGTTTCCCTCTGTATTAGAGACTCTAGAAAGCAAGAGCGTGCTTCTTGCTCTAAAGCAGAGTGTGTTTCATGGATGAGAACTGTGCCGTGTGTTTCCCTTCAGAAACGGAGTTAAATGCCAGGCTCTGTGTCTTTCTTCAAGCAAGACTTCGTTTCAGGTAAACGCAGTCACTTTTCAGCTCAAATGATGCTACATTGTTCACGAAGCTCACACGTTTCTCGCTCTTAACTGAAAAGAATTGGATGTTAGAGGACCTGTGGTTTGTATCAGTTTCAGAAACTGAGTTGAACTAGATATGGTCCGTGTGTAGGAAACACAGTTCTTTTGTTCTGAGCACACTCACGTTTCCCTCTGTAATAGAGACTCTAGAAAGCAAGAGCATGCTTCTTGCTCTAAAGCAGAGTGTGTTTCATGGATGAGAACTGTGCCGTGTGTTTCCCTTCAGAAACGGAGTTAAATCCCAGGCTCTGTGTCTTCCTTCAAGCAAGACTTCGTTTCAGGTAAACGCAGTCACTTTTCAGCAAAAAGGAAGCTACATTGTTCACGAAGCTCACACGTTTCTCGCTATTAACTGAAAAGCATGGATGTTAGAGGACCTGTGGTTTGTATCAGTTTCAGAAACAGAGTTGAACTAGATATGGTCCGTGTTTAGGAAACACAGTTCTTTTGTTCTGAGCACACTCACGTTTCCCTCTGTATTAGAGACTCTAGAAAGCAATTGCGTGCTTCTTGCTCTAAAGCAGAGTGTGTTTCATGGATGAGAGCTGTGCCGTGTGTTTCCCTTCAGAAACGGAGTTAAATGCCAGGCTCTGTGCCTTTCTTCAAGCAAGATTTCGTTTCATGTAAACGCAGTCACTTTTCAGCTCAAACGAAGGTACATTGTTCACGAAGCTCACACGTTTCTCGCTCTTAACTGAAAAGCATTGGATGTAAGAGGGCCTGTGGTTTGTATCAGTTTCAGAAAAAGAGTTGAACTAGATATGGTCCGTGTGTGTAGGAAACACAGTTCTTTTGTTCTGAGCACACTCACGTTTCCCTCTGTATTAGAGACTCTACAAAGCAAGAGCGTGCTTCTTGCTCTAAAGCAGAGTGTGTTTCATGGATGAGAACTGTGCGGTGTGTTTCCCTTCAGAAAAGGAGTTAAATGCCAGGTTTGTGTCTTCCTACAGGCAAGACTTCGTTTAAGGTAAACGCAGTCACATTTCAGCTCAAATGAAGCTACATTGTTCAAAAAGCTCACATGTTTCTCGATCTTAAATGAAAAGCTTTGGATGTTAGAGGACCTGGAGTTTGTATCAGGTTCAGAATCAGAGTTCAACTACATATGGTCTGTGTGTGCAGGAAACACAGTTCTTTTGTTCTGAGCACACTCACGTTTCCCTCTGTATTAGAGACTCTTGAAAGCAAGAGCGTGCTTCTTGCTCTAAAGCAGAGTGTGTTTCATGGATGAGAAATGTGCCGTGTGTTTCCCTTCAGAAACGGAGTTAAATGCCAGGCTCTGTGTCTTTCTTCAAGCAAGACTTCGTTTCAGGTAAACGCAGTCACTTTTCAGCTCAAATGATGCTACATTGTTCACGAAGCTCACACGTTTCTCGCTCTTAACTGAAAAGAATTGGATGTTAGAGGACCTGTGGTTTGTATCAGTTTCAGAAACAGAGTTCAACTAGATATGGTCCGTGTGTGTAGGAAACACAGTTCCTTTGTTCTGAGCACACTCACGTTTCCCTCTGTCTTAGAGACTCTAGAAAGCAAGAGCGTGCTTCTTGCTCTAAAGCAGAGTGTGTTTCATGGATGAGAACTGTGCCGTGTGTTTCCCTTCAGAAACGGAGTTAAATGCCAGGCTCTGTGTCTTTCTTCAAGCAAGACTTCGTTTCAGGTAAACGCAGTCACTTTTCAGCTCAAATGATGCTACATTGTTCACGAAGCTCACACGTTTCTCGCTCTTAACTGAAAAGAATTGGATGTTAGAGGACCTGTGGTTTGTATCAGTTTCAGAAACTGAGTTGAACTAGATATGGTCCGTGTGTAGGAAACACAGTTCTTTTGTTCTGAGCACACTCACGTTTCCCTCTGTCTTAGAGACTCTAGAAAGCAAGAGCGTGCTTCTTGCTCTAAAGCAGAGTGTGTTTCATGGACAAGCTGTGCCGTGTGTTTCCCTTCAGAAACGGAGTTAAATGCCAGGCTCTGTGTCTTTCTTCAAGCAAGACTTCGTTTAAGGTAAACACAGTCACGTTAGAGCTCAAACGAAGCTACATTGTTCACGAAGCTCACACGTTTCTCGCTCTTAACTGAAAAGCATTGGATGTTAGAGGACCTGTGGTTTGTATCAGTTTCAGAAACAGAGTTCAACTAGATATGGTCCGTGTGTGTAGGAAACACAGTTCCTTTGTTCTGAGCACACTCACGTTTCCCTCTGTCTTAGAGACTCTAGAAAGCAAGAGCGTGCTTCTTGCTCTAAAGCAGAGTGTGTTTCATGGATGAGAACTGTGCCGTGTGTTTCCCTTCAGAAACGGAGTTAAATGCCAGGCTCTGTGTCTTTCTTCAAGCAAGACTTCGTTTCAGGTAAACGCAGTCACTTTTCAGCTCAAATGATGCTACATTGTTCACGAAGCTCACACGTTTCTCGCTCTTAACTGAAAAGAATTGGATGTTAGAGGACCTGTGGTTTGTATCAGTTTCAGAAACTGAGTTGAACTAGATATGGTCCGTGTGTAGGAAACACAGTTCTTTTGTTCTGAGCACACTCACGTTTCCCTCTGTAATAGAGACTCTAGAAAGCAAGAGCATGCTTCTTGCTCTAAAGCAGAGTGTGTTTCATGGATGAGAACTGTGCCGTGTGTTTCCCTTCAGAAACGGAGTTAAATCCCAGGCTCTGTGTCTTCCTTCAAGCAAGACTTCGTTTCAGGTAAAAGCAGTCACTTTTCAGCAAAAAGGAAGCTACATTGTTCACGAAGCTCACACGTTTCTCGCTATTAACTGAAAAGCATGGATGTTAGAGGACCTGTGGTTTGTATCAGTTTCAGAAACAGAGTTGAACTAGATATGGTCCGTGTATAGGAAACACAGTTCTTTTGTTCTGAGCACACTCACGTTTCCCTCTGTATTAGAGACTCTAGAAAGCAATTGTGTGCTTCTTGCTCTAAAGCAGAGTGTGTTTCATGGATGAGAGCTGTGCCGTGTGTTTCCCTTCAGAAACGGAGTTAAATGCCAGGCTCTGTGCCTTTCTTCAAGCAAGATTTCGTTTCATGTAAACGCAGTCACTTTTCAGCTCAAACGAAGGTACATTGTTCACGAAGCTCACACGTTTCTCGCTCTTAACTGAAAAGCATTGGATGTAAGAGGGCCTGTGGTTTGTATCAGTTTCAGAAAAAGAGTTGAACTAGATATGGTCCGTGTGTGTAGGAAACACAGTTCTTTTGTTCTGAGCACACTCACGTTTCCCTCTGTATTAGAGACTCTACAAAGCAAGAGCGTGCTTCTTGCTCTAAAGCAGAGTGTGTTTCATGGATGAGAACTGTGCGGTGTGTTTCCCTTCAGAAAAGGAGTTAAATGCCAGGTTTGTGTCTTCCTACAAGCAAGACTTCGTTTAAGGTAAACGCAGTCACATTTCAGCTCAAACGAAGCTACATTGTTCAAAAAGCTCACATGTTTCTCGATCTTAAATGAAAAGCTTTGGATGTTAGAGGACCTGGAGTTTGTATCAGGTTCAGAATCAGAGTTCAACTACATATGGTCTGTGTGTGCAGGAAACACAGTTCTTTTGTTCTGAGCACACTCACGTTTCCCTCTGTATTAGAGACTCTTGAAAGCAAGAGCGTGCTTCTTGCTCTAAAGCAGAGTGTGTTTCATGGATGAGAACTGTGCCGTGTGTTTCCCTTCAGAAACGGAGTTAAATGCCAGGCTCTGTGCCTTTCTTCAAGCAAGACTTTGTTTCATGTAAACGCAGTCACTTTTCAGCTCAAACGAAGCTACATTGTTCACGAAGCTCACACGTTTCTCGCTCGTAAATGAAAAGCATTGGATGTAAGAGGACCTGTGGTTTGTATGAGGTTCAGAAACAGAGTTGAACTAGATATGGTCCGTGTTTAGGAAACACAGTTCTTTTGTTCTGAGCACACTCACGTTTCCCTCTGTATTAGAGACTCTAGAAAACAAGAGCGTGCTTCTTGCTCTAAAGCAGAGTGTGTTTCATGGATGAGAACTGTGCCGTGTGTTTCCCTTCAGAAACGGAGTAAAATGCCAGGCTCTGTGTCTTTCTTCAAGCAAGACTTCGTTTCATATAAACGCAGTCACTTTTCAGCTCAAACGAAGCTACATTGTTCATGAAGCTCACACGTTTCTCGCTCTTAAATGAAAAGCATTGGATGTACGAGGGCCTGTGGTTTGTATCAGTTTCAGAAACAGTGTTCAACTACATATGGTCCGTGTGTGTAGGAAACACAGTACTTTTATTCTGAGCAGAATCACGTTTCCCTCTCTATTAGAGAGTCTAGAAAGCAAGAGCATGCTTCTTGCTCTAAAGTAGAGTGTGTTTCATGGATGAGAACTGTGCCGTGTGTTTCCCTTCAGAAACGGAGTTAAATCCCAGGCTCTGTGTCTTCCTTCAAGCAAGACTTCGTTTCATGTAAACACAGTCACGTTAGAGCTCAAACGAAGCTACATTGTTCACGAAGCTCACACGTTTCTCGCTCTTAACTGAAAAGCATTGGATGTTAGAGGACCTGTGGTTTGTATCAGTTTCAGAAACAGAGTTGAACTAGATATGGTCCGTGTGTGTAGGAAACACAGTTCTTTTGTTCTGAGCACACTCACGTTTCCCTCTGTATTAGAGACTCTAGAAAGCAAGAGCATGCTTCTTGCTCTAAAGCAGAGTGTGTTTCATGGATGAGAACTGTGCCGTGTGTTTCCCTTCAGAAAAGGAGTTAAATGCCAGGTTTGTGTCTTTCTTCAAGCAAGACTTCGTTTCAGGTAAACGCAGTCACTTTTCAGCTCAAACGATGCTACATTGTTCACGAAGCTCACACGTTTCTCGCTCTTAACTGAAAAGAATTGGATGTTAGAGGACCTGTGGTTTGTATCAGTTTCAGAAACTGAGTTGAACTAGATATGGTCCGTGTGTAGGAAACACAGTTCTTTTGTTCTGAGCACACTCATGTTTCCCTCTGTAATAGAGACTCTAGAAAGCAAGAGCATGCTTCTTGCTCTAAAGCAGAGTGTGTTTCATGGATGAGAACTGTGCCGTGTGTTTCCCTTCAGAAACGGAGTTAAATCCCAGGCTCTGTGTCTTCCTTCAAGCAAGACTTCGTTTCAGGTAAACGCAGTCACTTTTCAGCAAAAAGGAAGCTACATTGTTCACGAAGCTCACACGTTTCTCGCTATTAACTGAAAAGCATGGATGTTAGAGGACCTGTGGTTTGTATCAGTTTCAGAAACAGAGTTGAACTAGATATGGTCCGTGTTTAGGAAACACAGTTCTTTTGGTCTGAGCACACTCACGTTTCCCTCTGTATTAGAGACTCTAGGAAGCAATTGCGTGCTTCTTGCTCTAAAGCAGAGTGTGTTTCATGGATGAGAGCTGTGCCGTGTGTTTCCCTTCAGAAACGGAGTTAAATGCCAGGCTCTGTGCCTTTCTTCAAGCAAGATTTCGATTCATGTAAACGCAGTCACTTTTCAGCTCAAACGAAGGTACATTGTTCACGAAGCTCACACGTTTCTCGCTCTTAACTGAAAAGCATTGGATGTAAGAGGGCCTGTGGTTTGTATCAGTTTCAGAAACAGAGTTCAACTAGATATGGTCCGTGTGTGTAGGAAACACAGTTCTTTTGTTCTGAGCACACTCACATTTCCCTCTGTATTAGAGACTCTAGAAAGCAAGAGCGTGCTTCTTGCTCTAAAGTAGAGTGTGTTTCATGGATGAGAACTGTGCCGTGTGTTTCCCTTCAGAAACGGAGTTAAATGCCAGGCTCTGTGTCTTTCTTCAAGCAAGACTTCGTTTCATGTAAACGCAGTCACTTTTCAGCTCAAATGAAGCTACATTGTTCACAGAGCTCACATGTTTCTCGATCTTAACTGAAAATCATTGGATGTTAGAGGACCTGGTGTTTGTATCAGTTTCACAAACAGAGTTGAACTAGATATGGTCCGTGTGTGTAGGAAACACAGTTCTTTTGTTCTGAGCACACTCACGTTTCCCTCTGTATTAGAGACTCTACAAAGCAAGAGCGTGCTTCTTGCTCTAAAGCAGAGTGTGTTTCATGGATGAGAACTGTGCGGAGTGTTTCCCTTCAGAAAAGGAGTTAAATGCCAGGTTTGTGTCTTCCTACAAGCAAGACTTCGTTTAAGGTAAACGCAGTCACATTTCAGCTCAAACGAAGCTACATTGTTCAAAAAGCTCACATGTTTCTCGATCTTAAATGAAAAGCTTTGGATGTTAGAGGACCTGGAGTTTGTATCAGGTTCAGAACCAGAGTTCAACTACATATGGTCTGTGTGTGCAGGAAACACAGTTCTTTTGTTCTGAGCACACTCACGTTTCCCTCTGTATTAGAGACTCTTGAAAGCAAGAGCGTGCTTCTTGCTCTAAAGCAGAGTGTGTTTCATGGATGAGAACTGTGCCGTGTGTTTCCCTTCAGAAACGGAGTTAAATGCCAGGCTCTGTGTCTTTCTTCAAGCAAGACATCGTTTCAGGTAAACGCAGTCACTTTTCAGCTCAAACGATGCTACATTGTTCACGAAGCTCACACGTTTCTCGCTCTTAACTGAAAAGAATTGGATGTTAGAGGACCTGTGGTTTGTATCAGTTTCAGAAAGTGAGTTGAACTAGATATGGTCCGTGTGTAGGAAACACAGTTCTTTTGTTCTGAGCACACTCACGTTTCCCTCTGTATTAGAGACTCTAGTAAGCAAGAGCATGCTTCTTGCTCTAAAGCAGAGTGTGTTTCATGGATGAGAGCTGTGCCGTGTGTTTCCCTTCAGAAACGGAGTTAAATGCCAGGCTCTGTGCCTTTCTTCAAGCAAGACTTTGTTTCATGTAAACGCAGTCACTTTTCAGCTCAAACGAAGCTACATTGTTCACGAAGCTCACACGTTTCTCGCTCGTAAATGAAAAGCATTGGATGTAAGAGGACCTGTGGTTTGTATGAGGTTCAGAAACAGAGTTGAACTAGATATGGTCCGTGTTTAGGAAACACAGTTCTTTTGTTCTGAGCACACTCACGTTTCCCTCTGTATTAGAGACTCTAGAAAACAAGAGCGTGCTTCTTGCTCTAAAGCAGAGTGTGTTTCATGGATGAGAACTGTGCCGTGTGTTTCCGTTCAGAAACGGAGTAAAATGCCAGGCTCTGTGTCTTTCTTCAAGCAAGACTTCGTTTCATATAAACGCAGTCACTTTTCAGCTCAAACGAAGCTACATTGTTCATGAAGCTCACACGTTTCTCGCTCTTAAATGAAAAGCATTGGATGTACGAGGGCCTGTGGTTTGTATCAGTTTCAGAAACAGTGTTCAACTACATATGGTCCGTGTGTGTAGGAAACACAGTACTTTTATTCTGAGCAGAATCACGTTTCCCTCTCTATTAGAGAGTCTAGAAAGCAAGAGCATGCTTCTTGCTCTAAAGCAGAGTGTGTTTCATGGATGAGAACTGTGCCGTGTGTTTCCCTTCAGAAACGGAGTTAAATCCCAGGCTCTGTGTCTTCCTTCAAGCAAGACTTCGTTTCAGGTAAACGCAGTCACTTTTCAGCTCAAACGATGCTACATTGTTCACGAAGCTCACACGTTTCTCGCTCTTAACTGAAAAGAATTGGATGTTAGAGGACCTGTGGTTTGTATCAGTTTCAGAAACTGAGTTGAACTAGATATGGTCCGTGTGTAGGAAACACAGTTCTTTTGTTCTGAGCACACTCACGTTTCCCTCTGTAATAGAGACTCTAGAAAGCAAGAGCATGCTTCTTGCTCTAAAGCAGAGTGTGTTTCATGGATGAGAACTGTGCCGTGTGTTTCCCTTCAGAAACGGAGTTAAATCCCAGGCTCTGTGTCTTCCTTCAAGCAAGACTTCGTTTCAGGTAAACGCAGTCACTTTTCAGCAAAAAGGAAGCTACATTGTTCACGAAGCTCACACGTTTCTCGCTATTAACTGAAAAGCATGGATGTTAGAGGACCTGTGGTTTGTATCAGTTTCAGAAACAGAGTTGAACTAGATATGGTCTGTGTTTAGGAAACACAGTTCTTTTGTTCTGAGCACACTCACGTTTCCCTCTGTATTAGAGACTCTAGGAAGCAATTGCGTGCTTCTTGCTCTAAAGCAGAGTGTGTTTCATGGATGAGAGCTGTGCCGTGTGTTTCCCTTCAGAAACGGAGTTAAATGCCAGGCTCTGTGCCTTTCTTCAAGCAAGATTTCGATTCATGTAAACGCAGTCACTTTTCAGCTCAAACGAAGGTACATTGTTCACGAAGCTCACACGTTTCTCGCTCTTAACTGAAAAGCATTGGATGTAAGAGGGCCTGTGGTTTGTATCAGTTTCAGAAACAGAGTTCAACTAGATATGGTCCGTGTGTGTAGGAAACACAGTTCTTTTGTTCTGAGCACACTCACATTTCCCTCTGTATTAGAGACTCTAGAAAGCAAGAGCGTGCTTCTTGCTCTAAAGTAGAGTGTGTTTCATGGATGAGAACTGTGCCGTGTGTTTCCCTTCAGAAACGGAGTTAAATGCCAGGCTCTGTGTCTTTCTTCAAGCAAGACTTCGTTTCATGTAAACGCAGTCACTTTTCAGCTCAAATGAAGCTACATTGTTCACAGAGCTCACATGTTTCTCGATCTTAACTGAAAATCATTGGATGTTAGAGGACCTGGTGTTTGTATCAGTTTCACAAACAGAGTTGAACTAGATATGGTCCGTGTGTGTAGGAAACACAGTTCTTTTGTTCTGAGCACACTCACGTTTCCCTCTGTATTAGAGACTCTACAAAGCAAGAGCGTGCTTCTTGCTCTAAAGCAGAGTGTGTTTCATGGGTGAGAACTGTGCGGTGTGTTTCCCTTCAGAAAAGGAGTTAAATGCCAGGTTTGTGTCTTCCTACAAGCAAGACTTCGTTTAAGGTAAACGCAGTCACATTTCAGCTCAAACGAAGCTACATTGTTCAAAAAGCTCACATGTTTCTCGATCTTAAATGAAAAGCTTTGGATGTTAGAGGACCTGGAGTTTGTATCAGGTTCAGAACCAGAGTTCAACTACATATGGTCTGTGTGTGCAGGAAACACAGTTCTTTTGTTCTGAGCACACTCACGTTTCCCTCTGTATTAGAGACTCTTGAAAGCAAGAGCGTGCTTCTTGCTCTAAAGCAGAGTGTGTTTCATGGATGAGAACTGTGCCGTGTGTTTCCCTTCAGAAACGGAGTTAAATGCCAGGCTCTGTGTCTTTCTTCAAGCAAGACTTCGTTTCAGGTAAACGCAGTCACTTTTCAGCTCAAACGATGCTACATTGTTCACGAAGCTCACACGTTTCTCGCTCTTAACTGAAAAGAATTGGATGTTAGAGGACCTGTGGTTTGTATCAGTTTCAGAAAGTGAGTTGAACTAGATATGGTCCGTGTGTAGGAAACACAGTTCTTTTGTTCTGAGCACACTCACGTTTCCCTCTGTATTAGAGACTCTAGTAAGCAAGAGCATGCTTCTTGCTCTAAAGCAGAGTGTGTTTCATGGATGAGAGCTGTGCCGTGTGTTTCCCTTCAGAAACGGAGTTAAATGCCAGGCTCTGTGCCTTTCTTCAAGCAAGACTTTGTTTCATGTAAACGCAGTCACTTTTCAGCTCAAACGAAGCTACATTGTTCACGAAGCTCACACGTTTCTCGCTCGTAAATGAAAAGCATTGGATGTAAGAGGACCTGTGGTTTGTATGAGGTTCAGAAACAGAGTTGAACTAGATATGGTCCGTGTTTAGGAAACACAGTTCTTTTGTTCTGAGCACACTCACGTTTCCCTCTGTATTAGAGACTCTAGAAAACAAGAGCGTGCTTCTTGCTCTAAAGCAGAGTGTGTTTCATGGATGAGAACTGTGCCGTGTGTTTCCGTTCAGAAACGGAGTAAAATGCCAGGCTCTGTGTCTTTCTTCAAGCAAGACTTCGTTTCATATAAACGCAGTCACTTTTCAGCTCAAACGAAGCTACATTGTTCATGAAGCTCACACGTTTCTCGCTCTTAAATGAAAAGCATTGGATGTACGAGGGCCTGTGGTTTGTATCAGTTTCAGAAACAGTGTTCAACTACAATGGTCCGTGCGTGTAGGAAACACAGTACTTTTATTCTGAGCAGAATCACGTTTCCCTCTCTATTAGAGAGTCTAGAAAGCAAGAGCATGCTTCTTGCTCTAAAGCAGAGTGTGTTTCATGGATGAGAACTGTGCCGTGTGTTTCCCTTCAGAAACGGAGTTAAATCCCAGGCTCTGTGTCTTCCTTCAAGCAAGACTTCGTTTCATGTAAACACAGTCACGTTAGATTTCAAACGAAGCTACATTGTTCACGAAGCTCACACGTTTGTCGCTCTTAACTGAAAAGCATTGGATGTTAGAGGACCTGTGGTTTGTATCAGTTTCAGAAACAGAGTTGAACTAGATATGGTCCGTGTGTGTAGGAAACACAGTTCTTTTGTTCTGAGCACACTCACGTTTCCCTCTGTATTAGAGACTCTACAAAGCAAGAGCGTGCTTCTTGCTCTAAAGCAGAGTGTGTTTCATGGATGAGAACAGTGCCGTGTGTTTCCCTTCAGAAATGGAGTTAAATGCCAGGTTTGTGTCTTCCTACAAGCAAGACTTCGTTTAAGGTAAACGCAGTCACATTTCAGCTCAAACGAAGCTACATTGTTCAAAAAGCTCACATGTTTCTCGATCTTAAATGAAAAGCTTTGGATGTTAGAGGACCTGGAGTTTGGATCAGGTTCAGAATCAGAGTTCAACTACATATGGTCTGTGTGTGCAGGAAACACAGTTCTTTTGTTCTGAGCACACTCACGTTTCCCTCTGTATTAGAGACTCTAGAAAGCAAGAGCGTGCTTCTTGCTCTAAAGCAGAGTGTGTTTCATGGATGAGAACTGTGCCGTGTGTTTCCCTTCAGAAACGGAGTTAAATGCCAGGCTCTGTGTCTTTCTTCAAGCAAGACTTCGTTTCAGGTAAACGCAGTCACTTTTCAGCTCAAACGATGCTACATTGTTCACGAAGCTCACACGTTTCTCGCTCTTAACTGAAAAGAATTGGATGTTAGAGGACCTGTGGTTTGTATCAGTTTCAGAAACTGAGTTGAACTAGATATGGTCCGTGTGTAGGAAACACAGTTCTTTTGTTCTGAGCACACTCACGTTTCCCTCTGTAATAGAGACTCTAGAAAGCAAGAGCATGCTTCTTGCTCTAAAGCAGAGTGTGTTTCATGGATGAGAACTGTGCCGTGTGTTTCCCTTCAGAAACGGAGTTAAATCCCAGGCTCTGTGTCTTCCTTCAAGCAAGACTTCGTTTCAGGTAAACGCAGTCACTTTTCAGCAAAAAGGAAGCTACATTGTTCACGAAGCTCACACGTTTCTCGCTATTAACTGAAAAGCATGGATGTTAGAGGACCTGTGGTTTGTATCAGTTTCAGAAACAGAGTTGAACTAGATATGGTCCGTGTTTAGGAAACACAGTTCTTTTGTTCTGAGCACACTCACGTTTCCCTCTGTATTAGAGACTCTAGAAAGCAATTGCGTGCTTCTTGCTCTAAAGCAGAGTGTGTTTCATGGATGAGAGCTGTGCCGTGTGTTTCCCTTCAGAAACGGAGTTAAATGCCAGGCTCTGTGCCTTTCTTCAAGCAAGATTTCGTTTCATGTAAACGCAGTCACTTTTCAGCTCAAACGAAGGTACATTGTTCACGAAGCTCACACGTTTCTCGCTCTTAACTGAAAAGCATTGGATGTAAGAGGGCCTGTGGTTTGTATCAGTTTCAGAAAAAGAGTTGAACTAGATATGGTCCGTGTGTGTAGGAAACACAGTTCTTTTGTTCTGAGCACACTCACGTTTCCCTCTGTATTAGAGACTCTACAAAGCAAGAGCGTGCTTCTTGCTCTAAAGCAGAGTGTGTTTCATGGATGAGAACTGTGCGGTGTGTTTCCCTTCAGAAAAGGAGTTAAATGCCAGGTTTGTGTCTTCCTACAGGCAAGACTTCGTTTAAGGTAAACGCAGTCACATTTCAGCTCAAATGAAGCTACATTGTTCAAAAAGCTCACATGTTTCTCGATCTTAAATGAAAAGCTTTGGATGTTAGAGGACCTGGAGTTTGTATCAGGTTCAGAATCAGAGTTCAACTACATATGGTCTGTGTGTGCAGGAAACACAGTTCTTTTGTTCTGAGCACACTCACGTTTCCCTCTGTATTAGAGACTCTTGAAAGCAAGAGCGTGCTTCTTGCTCTAAAGCAGAGTGTGTTTCATGGATGAGAAATGTGCCGTGTGTTTCCCTTCAGAAACGGAGTTAAATGCCAGGCTCTGTGCCTTTCTTCAAGCAAGACTTTGTTTCATGTAAACGCAGTCACTTTTCAGCTCAAACGAAGCTACATTGTTCACGAAGCTCACACGTTTCTCGCTCGTAAATGAAAAGCATTGGATGTAAGAGGACCTGTGGTTTGTATGAGGTTCAGAAACAGAGTTGAACTAGATATGGTCCGTGTTTAGGAAACACAGTTCTTTTGTTCTGAGCACACTCACGTTTCCCTCTGTATTAGAGACTCTAGAAAACAAGAGCGTGCTTCTTGCTCTAAAGCAGAGTGTGTTTCATGGATGAGAACTGTGCCGTGTGTTTCCCTTCAGAAACGGAGTAAAATGCCAGGCTCTGTGTCTTTCTTCAAGCAAGACTTCGTTTCATATAAACGCAGTCACTTTTCAGCTCAAACGAAGCTACATTGTTCATGAAGCTCACACGTTTCTCGCTCTTAAATGAAAAGCATTGGATGTACGAGGGCCTGTGGTTTGTATCAGTTTCAGAAACAGTGTTCAACTACATATGGTCCGTGTGTGTAGGAAACACAGTACTTTTATTCTGAGCAGAATCACGTTTCCCTCTCTATTAGAGAGTCTAGAAAGCAAGAGCATGCTTCTTGCTCTAAAGCAGAGTGTGTTTCATGGATGAGAACTGTGCCGTGTGTTTCCCTTCAGAAACGGAGTTAAATCCCAGGCTCTGTGTCTTCCTTCAAGCAAGACTTCGTTTCATGTAAACACAGTCACGTTAGAGCTCAAACGAAGCTACATTGTTCACGAAGCTCACACGTTTCTCGCTCTTAACTGAAAAGCATTGGATGTTAGAGGACCTGTGGTTTGTATCAGTTTCAGAAACAGAGTTGAACTAGATATGGTCCGTGTGTGTAGGAAACACAGTTCTTTTGTTCTGAGCACACTCACGTTTCCCTCTGTCTTAGAGACTCTAGAAAGCAAGAGCGTGCTTCTTGCTCTAAAGCAGAGTGTGTTTCATGGACAAGCTGTGCCGTGTGTTTCCCTTCAGAAACGGAGTTAAATGCCAGGCTCTGTGTCTTTCTTCAAGCAAGACTTCGTTTAAGGTAAACACAGTCACGTTAGAGCTCAAACGAAGCTACATTGTTCACGAAGCTCACACGTTTCTCGCTCTTAACTGAAAAGCATTGGATGTTAGAGGACCTGTGGTTTGTATCAGTTTCAGAAACAGAGTTCAACTAGATATGGTCCGTGTGTGTAGGAAACACAGTTCCTTTGTTCTGAGCACACTCACGTTTCCCTCTGTCTTAGAGACTCTAGAAAGCAAGAGCGTGCTTCTTGCTCTAAAGCAGAGTGTGTTTCATGGATGAGAACTGTGCCGTGTGTTTCCCTTCAGAAACGGAGTTAAATGCCAGGCTCTGTGTCTTTCTTCAAGCAAGACTTCGTTTCAGGTAAACGCAGTCACTTTTCAGCTCAAATGATGCTACATTGTTCACGAAGCTCACACGTTTCTCGCTCTTAACTGAAAAGAATTGGATGTTAGAGGACCTGTGGTTTGTATCAGTTTCAGAAACTGAGTTGAACTAGATATGGTCCGTGTGTAGGAAACACAGTTCTTTTGTTCTGAGCACACTCACGTTTCCCTCTGTAATAGAGACTCTAGAAAGCAAGAGCATGCTTCTTGCTCTAAAGCAGAGTGTGTTTCATGGATGAGAACTGTGCCGTGTGTTTCCCTTCAGAAACGGAGTTAAATCCCAGGCTCTGTGTCTTCCTTCAAGCAAGACTTCGTTTCAGGTAAAAGCAGTCACTTTTCAGCAAAAAGGAAGCTACATTGTTCACGAAGCTCACACGTTTCTCGCTATTAACTGAAAAGCATGGATGTTAGAGGACCTGTGGTTTGTATCAGTTTCAGAAACAGAGTTGAACTAGATATGGTCCGTGTATAGGAAACACAGTTCTTTTGTTCTGAGCACACTCACGTTTCCCTCTGTATTAGAGACTCTAGAAAGCCATTGTGTGCTTCTTGCTCTAAAGCAGAGTGTGTTTCATGGATGAGAGCTGTGCCGTGTGTTTCCCTTCAGAAACGGAGTTAAATGCCAGGCTCTGTGCCTTTCTTCAAGCAAGATTTCGTTTCATGTAAACGCAGTCACTTTTCAGCTCAAACGAAGGTACATTGTTCACGAAGCTCACACGTTTCTCGCTCTTAACTGAAAAGCATTGGATGTAAGAGGGCCTGTGGTTTGTATCAGTTTCAGAAAAAGAGTTGAACTAGATATGGTCCGTGTGTGTAGGAAACACAGTTCTTTTGTTCTGAGCACACTCACGTTTCCCTCTGTATTAGAGACTCTACAAAGCAAGAGCGTGCTTCTTGCTCTAAAGCAGAGTGTGTTTCATGGATGAGAACTGTGCGGTGTGTTTCCCTTCAGAAAAGGAGTTAAATGCCAGGTTTGTGTCTTCCTACAAGCAAGACTTCGTTTAAGGTAAACGCAGTCACATTTCAGCTCAAACGAAGCTACATTGTTCAAAAAGCTCACATGTTTCTCGATCTTAAATGAAAAGCTTTGGATGTTAGAGGACCTGGAGTTTGTATCAGGTTCAGAATCAGAGTTCAACTACATATGGTCTGTGTGTGCAGGAAACACAGTTCTTTTGTTCTGAGCACACTCACGTTTCCCTCTGTATTAGAGACTCTTGAAAGCAAGAGCGTGCTTCTTGCTCTAAAGCAGAGTGTGTTTCATGGATGAGAACTGTGCCGTGTGTTTCCCTTCAGAAACGGAGTTAAATGCCAGGCTCTGTGCCTTTCTTCAAGCAAGACTTTGTTTCATGTAAACGCAGTCACTTTTCAGCTCAAACGAAGCTACATTGTTCACGAAGCTCACACGTTTCTCGCTCGTAAATGAAAAGCATTGGATGTAAGAGGACCTGTGGTTTGTATGAGGTTCAGAAACAGAGTTGAACTAGATATGGTCCGTGTTTAGGAAACACAGTTCTTTTGTTCTGAGCACACTCACGTTTCCCTCTGTATTAGAGACTCTAGAAAACAAGAGCGTGCTTCTTGCTCTAAAGCAGAGTGTGTTTCATGGATGAGAACTGTGCCGTGTGTTTCCCTTCAGAAACGGAGTAAAATGCCAGGCTCTGTGTCTTTCTTCAAGCAAGACTTCGTTTCATATAAACGCAGTCACTTTTCAGCTCAAACGAAGCTACATTGTTCATGAAGCTCACACGTTTCTCGCTCTTAAATGAAAAGCATTGGATGTACGAGGGCCTGTGGTTTGTATCAGTTTCAGAAACAGTGTTCAACTACATATGGTCCGTGTGTGTAGGAAACACAGTACTTTTATTCTGAGCAGAATCACGTTTCCCTCTCTATTAGAGAGTCTAGAAAGCAAGAGCATGCTTCTTGCTCTAAAGTAGAGTGTGTTTCATGGATGAGAACTGTGCCGTGTGTTTCCCTTCAGAAACGGAGTTAAATCCCAGGCTCTGTGTCTTCCTTCAAGCAAGACTTCGTTTCATGTAAACACAGTCACGTTAGAGCTCAAACGAAGCTACATTGTTCACGAAGCTCACACGTTTCTCGCTCTTAACTGAAAAGCATTGGATGTTAGAGGACCTGTGGTTTGTATCAGTTTCAGAAACAGAGTTGAACTAGATATGGTCCGTGTGTGTAGGAAACACAGTTCTTTTGTTCTGAGCACACTCACGTTTCCCTCTGTATTAGAGACTCTAGAAAGCAAGAGCATGCTTCTTGCTCTAAAGCAGAGTGTGTTTCATGGATGAGAACTGTGCCGTGTGTTTCCCTTCAGAAAAGGAGTTAAATGCCAGGTTTGTGTCTTTCTTCAAGCAAGACTTCGTTTCAGGTAAACGCAGTCACTTTTCAGCTCAAACGATGCTACATTGTTCACGAAGCTCACACGTTTCTCGCTCTTAACTGAAAAGAATTGGATGTTAGAGGACCTGTGGTTTGTATCAGTTTCAGAAACTGAGTTGAACTAGATATGGTCCGTGTGTAGGAAACACAGTTCTTTTGTTCTGAGCACACTCATGTTTCCCTCTGTAATAGAGACTCTAGAAAGCAAGAGCATGCTTCTTGCTCTAAAGCAGAGTGTGTTTCATGGATGAGAACTGTGCCGTGTGTTTCCCTTCAGAAACGGAGTTAAATCCCAGGCTCTGTGTCTTCCTTCAAGCAAGACTTCGTTTCAGGTAAACGCAGTCACTTTTCAGCAAAAAGGAAGCTACATTGTTCACGAAGCTCACACGTTTCTCGCTATTAACTGAAAAGCATGGATGTTAGAGGACCTGTGGTTTGTATCAGTTTCAGAAACAGAGTTGAACTAGATATGGTCCGTGTTTAGGAAACACAGTTCTTTTGGTCTGAGCACACTCACGTTTCCCTCTGTATTAGAGACTCTAGGAAGCAATTGCGTGCTTCTTGCTCTAAAGCAGAGTGTGTTTCATGGATGAGAGCTGTGCCGTGTGTTTCCCTTCAGAAACGGAGTTAAATGCCAGGCTCTGTGCCTTTCTTCAAGCAAGATTTCGATTCATGTAAACGCAGTCACTTTTCAGCTCAAACGAAGGTACATTGTTCACGAAGCTCACACGTTTCTCGCTCTTAACTGAAAAGCATTGGATGTAAGAGGGCCTGTGGTTTGTATCAGTTTCAGAAACAGAGTTCAACTAGATATGGTCCGTGTGTGTAGGAAACACAGTTCTTTTGTTCTGAGCACACTCACATTTCCCTCTGTATTAGAGACTCTAGAAAGCAAGAGCGTGCTTCTTGCTCTAAAGTAGAGTGTGTTTCATGGATGAGAACTGTGCCGTGTGTTTCCCTTCAGAAACGGAGTTAAATGCCAGGCTCTGTGTCTTTCTTCAAGCAAGACTTCGTTTCATGTAAACGCAGTCACTTTTCAGCTCAAATGAAGCTACATTGTTCACAGAGCTCACATGTTTCTCGATCTTAACTGAAAATCATTGGATGTTAGAGGACCTGGTGTTTGTATCAGTTTCACAAACAGAGTTGAACTAGATATGGTCCGTGTGTGTAGGAAACACAGTTCTTTTGTTCTGAGCACACTCACGTTTCCCTCTGTATTAGAGACTCTACAAAGCAAGAGCGTGCTTCTTGCTCTAAAGCAGAGTGTGTTTCATGGATGAGAACTGTGCGGAGTGTTTCCCTTCAGAAAAGGAGTTAAATGCCAGGTTTGTGTCTTCCTACAAGCAAGACTTCGTTTAAGGTAAACGCAGTCACATTTCAGCTCAAACGAAGCTACATTGTTCAAAAAGCTCACATGTTTCTCGATCTTAAATGAAAAGCTTTGGATGTTAGAGGACCTGGAGTTTGTATCAGGTTCAGAACCAGAGTTCAACTACATATGGTCTGTGTGTGCAGGAAACACAGTTCTTTTGTTCTGAGCACACTCACGTTTCCCTCTGTATTAGAGACTCTTGAAAGCAAGAGCGTGCTTCTTGCTCTAAAGCAGAGTGTGTTTCATGGATGAGAACTGTGCCGTGTGTTTCCCTTCAGAAACGGAGTTAAATGCCAGGCTCTGTGTCTTTCTTCAAGCAAGACATCGTTTCAGGTAAACGCAGTCACTTTTCAGCTCAAACGATGCTACATTGTTCACGAAGCTCACACGTTTCTCGCTCTTAACTGAAAAGAATTGGATGTTAGAGGACCTGTGGTTTGTATCAGTTTCAGAAAGTGAGTTGAACTAGATATGGTCCGTGTGTAGGAAACACAGTTCTTTTGTTCTGAGCACACTCACGTTTCCCTCTGTATTAGAGACTCTAGTAAGCAAGAGCATGCTTCTTGCTCTAAAGCAGAGTGTGTTTCATGGATGAGAGCTGTGCCGTGTGTTTCCCTTCAGAAACGGAGTTAAATGCCAGGCTCTGTGCCTTTCTTCAAGCAAGACTTTGTTTCATGTAAACGCAGTCACTTTTCAGCTCAAACGAAGCTACATTGTTCACGAAGCTCACACGTTTCTCGCTCGTAAATGAAAAGCATTGGATGTAAGAGGACCTGTGGTTTGTATGAGGTTCAGAAACAGAGTTGAACTAGATATGGTCCGTGTTTAGGAAACACAGTTCTTTTGTTCTGAGCACACTCACGTTTCCCTCTGTATTAGAGACTCTAGAAAACAAGAGCGTGCTTCTTGCTCTAAAGCAGAGTGTGTTTCATGGATGAGAACTGTGCCGTGTGTTTCCGTTCAGAAACGGAGTAAAATGCCAGGCTCTGTGTCTTTCTTCAAGCAAGACTTCGTTTCATATAAACGCAGTCACTTTTCAGCTCAAACGAAGCTACATTGTTCATGAAGCTCACACGTTTCTCGCTCTTAAATGAAAAGCATTGGATGTACGAGGGCCTGTGGTTTGTATCAGTTTCAGAAACAGTGTTCAACTACATATGGTCCGTGTGTGTAGGAAACACAGTACTTTTATTCTGAGCAGAATCACGTTTCCCTCTCTATTAGAGAGTCTAGAAAGCAAGAGCATGCTTCTTGCTCTAAAGCAGAGTGTGTTTCATGGATGAGAACTGTGCCGTGTGTTTCCCTTCAGAAACGGAGTTAAATCCCAGGCTCTGTGTCTTCCTTCAAGCAAGACTTCGTTTCAGGTAAACGCAGTCACTTTTCAGCTCAAACGATGCTACATTGTTCACGAAGCTCACACGTTTCTCGCTCTTAACTGAAAAGAATTGGATGTTAGAGGACCTGTGGTTTGTATCAGTTTCAGAAACTGAGTTGAACTAGATATGGTCCGTGTGTAGGAAACACAGTTCTTTTGTTCTGAGCACACTCACGTTTCCCTCTGTAATAGAGACTCTAGAAAGCAAGAGCATGCTTCTTGCTCTAAAGCAGAGTGTGTTTCATGGATGAGAACTGTGCCGTGTGTTTCCCTTCAGAAACGGAGTTAAATCCCAGGCTCTGTGTCTTCCTTCAAGCAAGACTTCGTTTCAGGTAAACGCAGTCACTTTTCAGCAAAAAGGAAGCTACATTGTTCACGAAGCTCACACGTTTCTCGCTATTAACTGAAAAGCATGGATGTTAGAGGACCTGTGGTTTGTATCAGTTTCAGAAACAGAGTTGAACTAGATATGGTCTGTGTTTAGGAAACACAGTTCTTTTGTTCTGAGCACACTCACGTTTCCCTCTGTATTAGAGACTCTAGGAAGCAATTGCGTGCTTCTTGCTCTAAAGCAGAGTGTGTTTCATGGATGAGAGCTGTGCCGTGTGTTTCCCTTCAGAAACGGAGTTAAATGCCAGGCTCTGTGCCTTTCTTCAAGCAAGATTTCGATTCATGTAAACGCAGTCACTTTTCAGCTCAAACGAAGGTACATTGTTCACGAAGCTCACACGTTTCTCGCTCTTAACTGAAAAGCATTGGATGTAAGAGGGCCTGTGGTTTGTATCAGTTTCAGAAACAGAGTTCAACTAGATATGGTCCGTGTGTGTAGGAAACACAGTTCTTTTGTTCTGAGCACACTCACATTTCCCTCTGTATTAGAGACTCTAGAAAGCAAGAGCGTGCTTCTTGCTCTAAAGTAGAGTGTGTTTCATGGATGAGAACTGTGCCGTGTGTTTCCCTTCAGAAACGGAGTTAAATGCCAGGCTCTGTGTCTTTCTTCAAGCAAGACTTCGTTTCATGTAAACGCAGTCACTTTTCAGCTCAAATGAAGCTACATTGTTCACAGAGCTCACATGTTTCTCGATCTTAACTGAAAATCATTGGATGTTAGAGGACCTGGTGTTTGTATCAGTTTCACAAACAGAGTTGAACTAGATATGGTCCGTGTGTGTAGGAAACACAGTTCTTTTGTTCTGAGCACACTCACGTTTCCCTCTGTATTAGAGACTCTACAAAGCAAGAGCGTGCTTCTTGCTCTAAAGCAGAGTGTGTTTCATGGGTGAGAACTGTGCGGTGTGTTTCCCTTCAGAAAAGGAGTTAAATGCCAGGTTTGTGTCTTCCTACAAGCAAGACTTCGTTTAAGGTAAACGCAGTCACATTTCAGCTCAAACGAAGCTACATTGTTCAAAAAGCTCACATGTTTCTCGATCTTAAATGAAAAGCTTTGGATGTTAGAGGACCTGGAGTTTGTATCAGGTTCAGAACCAGAGTTCAACTACATATGGTCTGTGTGTGCAGGAAACACAGTTCTTTTGTTCTGAGCACACTCACGTTTCCCTCTGTATTAGAGACTCTTGAAAGCAAGAGCGTGCTTCTTGCTCTAAAGCAGAGTGTGTTTCATGGATGAGAACTGTGCCGTGTGTTTCCCTTCAGAAACGGAGTTAAATGCCAGGCTCTGTGTCTTTCTTCAAGCAAGACTTCGTTTCAGGTAAACGCAGTCACTTTTCAGCTCAAACGATGCTACATTGTTCACGAAGCTCACACGTTTCTCGCTCTTAACTGAAAAGAATTGGATGTTAGAGGACCTGTGGTTTGTATCAGTTTCAGAAAGTGAGTTGAACTAGATATGGTCCGTGTGTAGGAAACACAGTTCTTTTGTTCTGAGCACACTCACGTTTCCCTCTGTATTAGAGACTCTAGTAAGCAAGAGCATGCTTCTTGCTCTAAAGCAGAGTGTGTTTCATGGATGAGAGCTGTGCCGTGTGTTTCCCTTCAGAAACGGAGTTAAATGCCAGGCTCTGTGCCTTTCTTCAAGCAAGACTTTGTTTCATGTAAACGCAGTCACTTTTCAGCTCAAACGAAGCTACATTGTTCACGAAGCTCACACGTTTCTCGCTCGTAAATGAAAAGCATTGGATGTAAGAGGACCTGTGGTTTGTATGAGGTTCAGAAACAGAGTTGAACTAGATATGGTCCGTGTTTAGGAAACACAGTTCTTTTGTTCTGAGCACACTCACGTTTCCCTCTGTATTAGAGACTCTAGAAAACAAGAGCGTGCTTCTTGCTCTAAAGCAGAGTGTGTTTCATGGATGAGAACTGTGCCGTGTGTTTCCGTTCAGAAACGGAGTAAAATGCCAGGCTCTGTGTCTTTCTTCAAGCAAGACTTCGTTTCATATAAACGCAGTCACTTTTCAGCTCAAACGAAGCTACATTGTTCATGAAGCTCACACGTTTCTCGCTCTTAAATGAAAAGCATTGGATGTACGAGGGCCTGTGGTTTGTATCAGTTTCAGAAACAGTGTTCAACTACAATGGTCCGTGTGTGTAGGAAACACAGTACTTTTATTCTGAGCAGAATCACGTTTCCCTCTCTATTAGAGAGTCTAGAAAGCAAGAGCATGCTTCTTGCTCTAAAGCAGAGTGTGTTTCATGGATGAGAACTGTGCCGTGTGTTTCCCTTCAGAAACGGAGTTAAATCCCAGGCTCTGTGTCTTCCTTCAAGCAAGACTTCGTTTCATGTAAACACAGTCACGTTAGATTTCAAACGAAGCTACATTGTTCACGAAGCTCACACGTTTGTCGCTCTTAACTGAAAAGCATTGGATGTTAGAGGACCTGTGGTTTGTATCAGTTTCAGAAACAGAGTTGAACTAGATATGGTCCGTGTGTGTAGGAAACACAGTTCTTTTGTTCTGAGCACACTCACGTTTCCCTCTGTATTAGAGACTCTACAAAGCAAGAGCGTGCTTCTTGCTCTAAAGCAGAGTGTGTTTCATGGATGAGAACAGTGCCGTGTGTTTCCCTTCAGAAATGGAGTTAAATGCCAGGTTTGTGTCTTCCTACAAGCAAGACTTCGTTTAAGGTAAACGCAGTCACATTTCAGCTCAAACGAAGCTACATTGTTCAAAAAGCTCACATGTTTCTCGATCTTAAATGAAAAGCTTTGGATGTTAGAGGACCTGGAGTTTGGATCAGGTTCAGAATCAGAGTTCAACTACATATGGTCTGTGTGTGCAGGAAACACAGTTCTTTTGTTCTGAGCACACTCACGTTTCCCTCTGTATTAGAGACTCTAGAAAGCAAGAGCGTGCTTCTTGCTCTAAAGCAGAGTGTGTTTCATGGATGAGAACTGTGCCGTGTGTTTCCCTTCAGAAACGGAGTTAAATGCCAGGCTCTGTGTCTTTCTTCAAGCAAGACTTCGTTTCAGGTAAACGCAGTCACTTTTCAGCTCAAACGATGCTACATTGTTCACGAAGCTCACACGTTTCTCGCTCTTAACTGAAAAGAATTGGATGTTAGAGGACCTGTGGTTTGTATCAGTTTCAGAAACTGAGTTGAACTAGATATGGTCCGTGTGTAGGAAACACAGTTCTTTTGTTCTGAGCACACTCACGTTTCCCTCTGTAATAGAGACTCTAGAAAGCAAGAGCATGCTTCTTGCTCTAAAGCAGAGTGTGTTTCATGGATGAGAACTGTGCCGTGTGTTTCCCTTCAGAAACGGAGTTAAATCCCAGGCTCTGTGTCTTCCTTCAAGCAAGACTTCGTTTCAGGTAAACGCAGTCACTTTTCAGCAAAAAGGAAGCTACATTGTTCACGAAGCTCACACGTTTCTCGCTATTAACTGAAAAGCATGGATGTTAGAGGACCTGTGGTTTGTATCAGTTTCAGAAACAGAGTTGAATTAGATATGGTCCGTGTTTAGGAAACACAGTTCTTTTGTTCTGAGCACACTCACGTTTCCCTCTGTATTAGAGACTCTAGAAAGCAAGAGCGTGCTTCTTGCTCTAAAGCATTGTGTGTTTCATGGATGAGAGCTGTGCCGTGTGTTTCCCTTCAGAAACGGAGTTAAATGCCATGCTCTGTGCCTTTCTTCAAGCAAGACTTTGTTTCAGGTAAACGCAGTCATTTTTCAGCTCAAAGGATGCTACATTGTTCACGAAGCTCACACGTTTCTCGCTCTTAAATGAAAAGCATTGGATGTAAGAGGACCTGTGGTTTGTATCAGTTTCAGAAACAGAGTTCAACTAGATGTGGTCCGTGTGTGTAGGAAACACAGTTCTTTTGTTCTGAGCACACTCACATTTCCCTCTGTATTAGAGACTCTAGAAAGCAAGAGCGTGCTTCTTGCTCTAAAGCAGAGTGTGTTTCATGGATGAGAACTGTGCCGCGTGTTTCCCTTCAGAAACGGAGTTAAATGCCAGGCTCTCTGTCTTTCTTCAAGAAAGACTTCGTTTAAGGTAAACGCAGTCACTTTTCAGCTCAAATGAAGCTACATTGTTCACAAAGCTCACATGTTTCTCGATCTTAACTGAAAATCATTGGATGTTAGAGGACCTGGTGTTTGTATCAGTATCAGAAACAGAGCTGAACTAGATATGGTCCGTGTGTGTAGGAAACACAGTTCTTTTGTTCTGAGCACACTCACGTTTCCTTCTGTATTAGAGAATCTAGAAAGCAAGAGCGATCTTCTTGCTCTAAAGCAGAGTGGGTTTCATGGATGAGAACTGTGCCTTGTGTTTCCCTTCAGAAACGGAGTTAAATGCCAGACTCTGTGCCTTTCTTCAAGCAAGACTTCATTTCATGTAAACGCAGTCACTTTTCAGCTCAAACGAAGGTACATTGTTCACGAAGCTCACACGTTTCTCGCTCTTAACTGAAAAGCATTGGATGTAAGAGGGCCTGTGGTTTGTATCAGTTTTAGAAACAGAGTTCAACTAGATATGGTCCGTGTGTGTAGAAAACACTGTTCTTTTGTTCTGAGCACACTCACATTTCCCTCTGTATTAGAGACTCTAGAAAGCAAGAGCGTGCTTCTTGCTCTAAAGCAGAGTGTGTTTCATGGATGAGAACTGTGCCGTGTGTTTCCCTTCAGAAACGGAGTTAAATGCCAGGCTCTGTGTCTTTCTTCAAGAAAGACTTCGTTTAAGGTAAACGCAGTCACTTTTCAGCTCAAATGAGGCTACATTGTTCACAAAGCTCACATGTTTCTCGATCTTAAATGAAAAGCTTTGGATGTTAGAGGACCTGGAGTTTGTATCAGGTTCAGAATCAGAGTTCAACTACATATGATCTGTGTCTGCAGGAAACACAGTTCTTTTGTTCTGAGCACACTCACGTTTCCCTCTGTATTAGAGACTCTTGAAAGCAAGAGCGTGCTTCTTGCTCTAAAGCAGAGTGTGTTTCATGGATGAGAACTGTGTCGTGTGTTTCCCTTCAGAAACGGAGTTAAATGCCAGGCTCTGTGTCTTTCTTCAAGCAAGACTTCGTTTCAGGTAAACGCAGTCACTTTTCAGCTCAAATGATGCTACATTGTTCACGAAGCTCACACGTTTCTCGCTCTTAACTGAAAAGAATTGGATGTTAGAGGACCTGTGGTTTGTATCAGTTTCAGAAACTGAGTTGAACTAGATATGGTCCGTGTGTAGGAAACACAGTTCTTTTGTTCTGAGCACACTCACGTTTCCCTCTGTATTAGAGACTCTAGAAAGCAAGAGCGTGCTTCTTGCTCTAAAGCAGAGTGTGTTTCATGGATGAGAGCTGTGCCGTGTGTTTCCCTTCAGAAACGGAGTTAAATGCCAGGCTCTGTGCCTTTCTTCAAGCAAGACTTTGTTTCATGTAAACGTAGTCACTTTTCAGCTCAAACGAAGCTACATTGTTCACGAAGCTCACACGTTTCTCGCTCTTAAATGAAAAGCATTGGATGTAAGAGGACCTGTGGTTTGTATCAGTTTCAGAAACAGAGTTCAACTAGATGTGGTCCGTGTGTAGGAAACACAGTTCTTTTGTTCTGAGCACACTCACATTTCCCTCTGTATTAGAGACTCTAGAAAGCAAGAGGGTGCTTCTTGCTCTAAAGCAGAGTGTGTTTCATGAATGAGAACTGTACCATGTGTTTTCCATCAGAAAGGGGGTTAAATGCCAGGCATGTGTCTTCCTTCAAGCAAGACTTCGTTTAAGGTAAACGCAGTCACTTTTCAGCTCAAATGAAGCTACATTGTTCACAAAGCTCACATGTTTCTCGATTTTAACTGAAAATCATTGGTTGTTAGAGGACCTGGTGTTTGTATCAGTTTCAGAAACAGAGCTGAACTAGATATGGTCCGTGTGTGTAGGAAACACAGTTCTTTTGTTCTGAGCACACTCACGTTTCCTTCTGTATTAGAGAATCTAGAAAGCAAGAGCTTGCTTCTTGCTCTAAAGCAGAGTGTGTTTCATGGATGAGAGCTGTGCCGTGTGTTTCCCTTCAGAAACGGAGTTAAATGCCAGGCTCTGTGCCTTTCTTCAAGCAAGACTTTGTTTCATGTAAACGCAGTCACTTTTCAGCTCTAACGAAGCTACATAGTTCACGAAGCTCACACGTTTCTTGCTCTTAAATGAAAAGCATTGGATGTAAGAGGACCTGTGGTTTGTATCAGTTTCAGAAACAGAGTTCAACTAGATGTGGTCCGTGTGTGTAGGAAACAAAGTTCTTTTGTTCTGAGCACACTAACATTTCCCTCTGTATTAGAGACTCTAGAAAGCAAGAGGGTGCTTCTTGCTCTAAGGCAGAGTGTGTTTCATGGATGAGAACTGTGCCGTGGGTTTTCCCTCAGAAAGGGAGTTAAATGCCAGGCGTGTGTCTTCCTTCAAGCAAGACTTCTATTCAGGTAAACGCAGTAACTTTTCAGCAAAAAGGAAGCTACATTGTTCAAGAAGCTCACACGTTTCTCGCTATTAACTGAAAAGCATGGATGTTAGAGGACCTGTGGTTTGTATCAGTTTCAGAAAAAGAGTTGAACTAGATATGGTCCGTGTTTAGGAAACACAGTTCTTTTGTTCTGAGCACAGTCACGTTTCCCTCTGTATTAGAGACTCTAGAAAGCAATTGCGTGCTTCTTGCTCTAAAGCAGAGTGTGTTTCATGGATGAGAGCTGTGCCGTATGTTTCCCTTCAGAAACGGAGTTAAATGCCAGGCTCTGTGCCTTTCTTCAAGCAAGACTTCGTTTCAGGTAAACGCAGTCACTTTTCAGCTCAAAGGAAGGTACATTGTTCACGAAGCTCACACGTTTCTCGCTCTTAACTGAAAAGCATTGGATGTAAGAGGGCCTGTGGTTTGTATCAGTTTCAGAAACAGAGTTCAACTAGATATGGTCCGTGTGTGTAGGAAACACAGTTCTTTTGTTCAGAGCACACTCACATTTCCCTCTGTATTAGAGACTCTAGAAAGCAAGAGCGTGCTTCTTGCTCTAAAGTAGAGTGTGTTTCATGGATGAGAACTGTGCCATGTGTTTCCCTTCAAAACGGAGTTAAATGCCAGGCTCTGTGTCTTTCTTCAAGCAAGACTTCGTTTCATGTAAACGCAGTCACTTTTCAGCTCAAATGAAGCTACATTGTTCACAAAGCTCACATGTTTCTCGATCTTAACTGAAAATCATTGGATGTTAGAGGACCTGGTGTTTGTATCAGTTTCACAAACAGAGTTGAACTAGATATGGTCCGTGTGTGTAGGAAACACAGTTCTTTGTTCTGAGCACACTCACGTTTCCCTCTCTATTAGAGAGTCTAGAAACCAAGAGCGTGCTTCTTGCTCTAAAGCAGAGTGTGTTTCATGGATGAGAACTGTGCCGTGTGTTTCTCTTCAGAAACGGATTTAAATCCCAGGCTCTGTGTCTTCCTTCAAGCAAGACTTCGTTTCATGAAAACACAGTCACTTTAGAGCTCAAACGAAGCTACATTGTTCACGAAGCTCACACGTTTCTCGCTCTTAACTGAAAAGCATTGGATGTTAGAGGACCTGTGGTTTGTATCAGTTTCAGAAAAAGAGTTGAACTAGATATGGTCCGTGTGTGTAGGAAACACAGTTCTTTTGTTCTGAGCACACTCACGTTTCCCTCTGTATTAGAGACTCTACAAAGCAAGAGCGTGCTTCTTGCTCTAAAGCAGAGTGTGTTTCATGGATGACAACTCTGCCGTGTGTTTTCCTTCAGAAAGGGAGTTAAATGCCAGGCGTGTGTCTTCCTTCAAGCAAGACTTCGTTTCAGGTAAACGCATTCACTTTTCAGCTCAAACGAAGCTACATTGTTCACGAAGCTCACACGTTTCTCGCTCTTAACTGAAAAGAATTGGATGTTAGAGGATCTGTGGTTTGTATCAGTTTCAGAAACTGAGTTGAACTAGATATGGTCCGTGTGTAGGAAACACAGTTCTTTTGTTCTGAGCACACTCACATTTCCCTCTGTAATAGAGACTCTAGAAAGCAAGAGCGTGCTTCTTGTTCTAAAGCAGAGTGTGTTTCATGGATGAGAACTGTGCCGTGTGTTTTCCTTCAGAATGGGAGTTAAATGCCAGGCGTGTGTCTTCCTTCAAGCAAGACTTCGTTTCAGGTAAACGCAGTCACTTTTCAGCTCAAACGAAGCTACATTGTTCACGAAGCTCACAGGTTTCTCGCTGTTAACTGAAAAGCATGGATGTTAGAGGACCTGTGGTTTGTATCAGTTTCAGAAACAGAGTTGAACTAGATATGGTCCGTGTTTAGGAAACACATGTCTTTTGTTCTGAGCACACTCACGTTTCCCTCTTTATTAGAGACTCTAGAAAGCAAGAGCGTTCTTCTTGCTCTAAAGCAGAGTGTGTTTCATGGATGAGAGCTGTGCCGTGTGTTTCCCTTCAGAAACGGAGTTAAATGCCAGGCTCTGTGTCTTTCTTCAAGGAAGACTTCGTTTCATGTAAACGAGTCACTTTTCAGCTCAAACGAAGCTACATTTTTCACGAAGCTCACACGTTTCTCGCTCTTAACTGAAAAGCATTGGATGTAAGAGGACCTGTGGTTTGCATCAGTTTCACAAACACAGTTGAACTAGATATGGTCTGTGTGTAGGAAACACAGTTCTTTTGTTCTGAGCACACTCACGTTTCCCTCTGTATTAGAGACTCTAGAAAGCAAGAGCGTGCTTCTTGCTCTAAACAGAGTGTGTTTCATGGATGAGAACTGTGCCGCGTGTTTCCCTTCAGAAACGGAGTTAAATGCCAGGCTCTGTGTCTTTCTTCAAGAAAGACTTCGTTTAAGGTAAACGCAGTCACTTTTCAGCTCAAATGAAGCTACATTGTTCACAAAGCTCACATGTTTCTCGCTCTTAACTGAATAGCATTGGATGTAAGAGGACCTGGTGTTTGTATCAGTTTCAGAAACAGACTTGAAATAGATATGGTCCAAGTGTGTAGGAAACACAGTTCTTTTGTTCTGAGCACACTCACGTTTCCTTCTGTATTAGAGACTCTAGAAAGCAAGAGGGTGCTTCTTGCGCTAAAGCAGAGTGTGTTTCATGGATGAGAACTGTGCCGTGGGTTTTCCTTCACAATGGGAGTTAAATGCCAGGCGTGTGTCTTCCTTCAAGCAAGACTTCGTTTCTGGTAAACGCAGTCACTTTCAGCAAAAAGGAAGCTACATTGTTCAAGAAGCTCACACGTTTCTCGCTATTAACTGAAAAGCATTGGATGTAAGAGGGCCTGTGGTTTGTATCAGTTTCAGAAACAGAGTTCAACTAGATATGGTCCGTGTGTGTAGGAAACACAGTTCTTTTGTTCTGAGCACACTCACATTTCCCTCTGTATTAGAGACTCTAGAAAGCAAGAGCGTGCTTCTTGCTCTAAAGTAGAGTGTGTTTCATGGATGAGAACTGTGCCGTGTGTTTCCCTTCAGAAACCGAGTTAAATGCCAGGCTCTGTGTCTTTCTTCAAGCAAGACTTCGTTTAAGGTAAACGCAGTCACTTTTCAGCTCAAATGAAGCTACATTGTTCACAAAGCTCACATGATTCTCGATCTTAACTGAAAATCTTTGGATGTTAGAGGACCTGGTGTTTGTATCAGTTTCACAAACAGAGTTGAACTAGATATGGGCCGTGTGTGTAGGAAACACAGTTCTTTTGTTCTGAGCACACTCACCTTTCCCTCTCTATTAGAGAGTCTAGAAAGCAAGAGCGTGCTTCTTGCTCTAAAGCAGAGTGTGTTTCATGGATGAGAACTGTGCCGTGTGTTTCCCTTCAGAAACGGAGTTAAATCCCAGGCTCTGTGTCTTCCTTCAAGCAAGACTTCGTTTCATGTAAACACAGTCACTTTAGAGCTCAAACGAAGCTACATTGTTCACGAAGCTCACACGTTTCTCGCTCTTAACTGAAAAGCATTGGATGGTAGAGGACCTGTGGTTTGTATCAGTTTCAGAAAAAGAGTTGAACTAGATATGGTCCGTGTGTGTAGGAAACACAGTTCTTTTGTTCTGAGCACACTCACGTTTCCCTCTGTATTAGAGACTCTACAAAGCAAGAGCGTGCTTCTTGCTCTAAAGCAGAGTGTGTTTCATGGATGAGAACTGTGCCGTGTGTTTCCCTTCAGAAAAGGAGTTAAATGCCAGGTTTGTGTCTTCCTACAAGCAAGACTTCGTTTAAGGTAAACACAGTCACATTTCAGCTCAAACGAAGCTACATTGTTCAAAAAGCTCACATGTTTCTCGATCTTAAATGAAAAGCTTTGGATGTTAGAGGACCTGGAGTTTGTATCAGGTTCAGAATCAGAGTTCAACTACATATGGTCTGTGTGTGCAGGAAACACAGTTCTTTTGTTCTGAGCACACTCACGTTTCGCTCTGTATTAGAGACTCTTGAAAGCAAGAGCGTGCTTCTTGCTCTAAAGCAGAGTGTGTTTCATGGATGAGAACTGTGCCGTGTGTTTCCCTTCAGAAACGGAGTTAAATGCCAGGCTCTGTGTCTTTCTTCAAGCAAGACTTCGTTTCAGGTAAACGCAGTCACTTTTCAGCTCAAATGATGCTACATTGTTCACGAAGCTCACACGTTTCTCGCTCTTAACTGAAAAGAATTGGATGTTAGAGGACCTGTGGTTTGTATCAGTTTCAGAAACTGAGTTGAACTAGATATGGTCCGTGTGTAGGAAACACAGTTCTTTTGTTCTGAGCACACTCACGTTTCCCTCTGTAATTGAGACTCTAGAAAGCAAGAGCGTGCTTCTTGTTCTAAAGCAGAGTGTGTTTCATGGATGACAACTCTGCCGTGTGTTTTCCTTCAGAAAGGGAGTTAAATGCCAGGCGTGTGTCTTCCTTCAAGCAAGACTTCGTTTCAGGTAAACGCATTCACTTTTCAGCTCAAACGAAGCTACATTGTTCACGAAGCTCACATGTTTCTCGCTGTTAACTGAAAAGCATGGATGTTAGAGGACCTGTGGTTTGTATCAGTTTCAGAAACAGAGTTGAACTAGATATGGTCCGTGTTTAGGAAACACAGTTCTTTTGTTCTGAGCACACTCACGTTTCCCTCTTTATTAGAGACTCTAGAAAGCAAGAGCGTTCTTCTTGCTCTAAAGCAGAGTGTGTTTCATGGAAGAGAGCTGTGCCGCGTGTTTCCCTTCAGAAACGGAGTTAAATGCCAGGCTCTGTGTCTTTCTTCAAGAAAGACTTCGTTTAAGGTAAACGCAGTCGCTTTTCAGCTCAAATGAAGCTACATTGTTCACAAAGCTCACATGTTTCTCGATCTTAACTGAAAAGCATTGGATGTAAGAGGACCTGGTGTTTGTATCAGTTTCAGAAACAGAGTTGAACTAGATATGGTCCAAGTGTGTAGGAAACACAGTTCTTTTGTTCTGAGCACACTCACATTTCCCTCTGTATTAGAGACTCTAGAAAGCAAGAGCGTGCTTCTTGCTCTAAAGCAGAGTGTGTTTCATGGATGAGAACTGTGCCGTGTGTTTCCCTTCAGAAACGGAGTTAAATGCCAGGCTCTGTGTCTTTCTTCAAGCAAGACTTCGTTTCATGTAAACGCAGTCACTTTTCAGCTCAAATGAAGCTACATTGTTCACAAAGCTCACATGTTTCTCGATCTTAACTGAAAATCATTGGATGTTAGAGGACCTGGTGTTTGTATCAGTTTCCCAAACAGAGTTGAACTAGATATGGGCCGTGTGTGTAGGAAACACAGTTCTTTTGTTCTGAGCACACTCACGTTTCCCTCTCTATTAGAGAGTCTAGAAAGCAAGAGTGTGCTTCTTGCTCTAAAGCAGAGTGTGTTTCATGGATGAGAACTGTGCCGTGTGTTTCCCTTCAGAAACGGAGTTAAATCCCAGGCTCTGTGTCTTCCTTCAAGCAAGACTTCGTTTCATGTAAACACAGTCACTTTAGAGCTCAAACGAAGCTACATTGTTCACGAAGCTCACACGTTTCTCGCTCTTAACTGAAAAGCATTGGATGTTAGAGGACCTGTGGTTTGTATCAGTTTCAGAAAAAGAGTTGAACTAGATATGGTCCGTGTGTGTAGGAAACACAGTTCTTTTGTTCTGAGCACACTCACGTTTCCCTCTGTATTAGAGACTCTACAAAGCAAGAGCGTGCTTCTTGCTCTAAAGCAGAGTGTGTTTCATGGATGAGAACTGTGCCGTGTGTTTCCCTTCAGAAAAGGAGTTACATGCCAGGTTTGTGTCTTCCTACAAGGAAGACTTCGTTTAAGGTAAACACAGTCACATTTCAGCTCAAACGAAGCTACATTGTTCAAAAAGCTCACATGTTTCTCGATCTTAAATGAAAAGCTTTGGATGTTAGAGGACCTGGAGTTTGTATCAGGTTCAGAATCAGAGTTCAACTACATATGGTCTGTGTGTGCAGGAAACACAGTTCTTTTGTTCTGAGCACACTCACGTTTCCCTCTGTATTAGAGACTCTTGAAAGCAAGAGCGTGCTTCTTGCTCTAAAGCAGAGTGTGTTTCATGGATGAGAACTGTGCCGTGTGTTTCCGTTCAGAAACGGAGTTA
Source organism: Onychomys leucogaster (assembly GCA_949786385.1). NCBI lineage: Eukaryota > Metazoa > Chordata > Mammalia > Rodentia > Cricetidae > Onychomys > Onychomys leucogaster. The sequence goes on from CATKUP010000089.1 coordinate 1,350,979, forward strand.
AATGCCAGGCTCTGTGTCTTTCTTCAAGCAAGACTTCGTTTCAGGTAAACGCAGTCACTTTTCAGCTCAAACGATGCTACATTGTTCACGAAGTTCACACGTTTCTCGCTCTTAACTGAAAAGAATTGGATGTTAGAGGACCTGTGGTTTGTATCAGTTTCAGAAACTGAGTTGAACTAGATATGGTCCGTGTGTAGGAAACACAGTTCTTTTGTTCTGAGCACACTCACGTTTCCCTCTGTAATAGAGACTCTAGAAAGCAAGAGCGTGCTTCTTGTTCTAAAGCAGAGTGTGTTTCATGGATGAGAACTGTGCCGTGTGTTTTCCTTCAGAAAGCGAGTTAAATGCCAGGCGTGTGTCTTCCTTCAAGCAAGACTTCGTTTCAGGTAAACGCAGTCACTTTTCAGCTCAAACGAAGCTACATTGTTCACGAAGCTCACATGTTTCTCGCTGTTAACTGAAAAGCATGGATGTTAGAGGACCTGTGGTTTGTATCAGTTTCAGAAACAGAGTTGAACTAGATATGGTCCGTGTGTAGGAAACACAGTTCTTTTGTTCTGAGCACACTCACGTTTCCCTCTGTAATAGAGACTCTAGAAAGCAAGAGCGTGCTTCTTGTTCTAAAGCAGAGTGTGTTTCATGGATGAGAGCTGTGCCGTGTGTTTCCCTTCAGAATCGGAGTTAAATGCGAGGCTCTGTGTCTTTCTTCAAGGAAGACTTCGTTTCATGTAAACGCAGTCACTTTTCAGCTCAAACGAAGCTACATTTTTCACGAAGCTCACACGTTTCTCGCTCTTAACTGAAAAGCATTGGATGTAAGAGGACCTGTGGTTTGTATCAGTTTCACAAACAGAGTTGAACTAGATATGGTCTGTGTGTAGGAAACACAGTTCTTTTGTTCTGAGCAAACTCACGTTTCCCTCTGTATTAGAGACTCTAGAAAGCAAGAGCGTGCTTCTTGCTCTAAAGCAGAGTGTGTTTCATGGATGAGAACTGTGCCGTGTGTTTCCCTTCAGAAACGGAGTTAAATGCCAGGCTCTGTGTCTTTCTTCAAGCAAGACATCGTTTCAGGTAAACCCAGTCACTTTTCAGCTCAAACGATGCTACATTGTTCACGAAGCTCACACGTTTCTCGCTCTTAACTGAAAAGCATTGGATGTTAGAGGACCTGTGGTTTGTATCAGTTTCAGAAACTGAGTTGAACTAGATATGGTCCTTGTGTAGGAAACACAGTTCTTTTGTTCTGAGCACACTCACATTTCCCTCTGTATTAGAGACTCTAGAAAGCAAGAGCGTGCTTCTTGCTCTAAAGCAGAGTGTGTTTCATGGACAAGCTGTGCCGTGTGTTTCCCTTCAGAAACGGAGTTAAATGCCAGGCTCTGTGTCTTTCTTCAAGCAAGACTTCGTTACATGTAAACGCAGTCACTTTTCAGCTCAAACGAAGCTACATTGTTCACGAAGCTCACACGTCTCTCGCTCTTAACTGAAAAGCATTGGATGTAAGAGGACCTGTGGTTTGTATCAGTTTCAGAAACAGAGTTCAACTAGATATGGTCCGTGTGTAGGAAACACAGTACTTTTGTTCTGAGCACACTCACATTTCCCTCTGTGTTAGAGACTCTAGAAAGCAAGAGTGTGCTTCTTGCTCTAAAGTAGAGTGTGTTTCATGGATGAGAACTGTGCCGTGTGTTTCCCTTCAGAAACGGAGTTAAATGCCAGGCTCTGTGTCTTTCTTCAAGCAAGACTTCGTTTAAGGTAACGCAGTCACTTTTCAGCTCAAATAAAGCTACATTGTTCACAAAGCTCACATGTTTCTCGATCTTAACTGAAAATCATTGAATGTTAGAGGACCTGGTGTTTGTATCAGTTTCACAAACAGAGTTGAACTAGATATGGTCCGTGTGTGTAGGAAACACAGTTCTTTTGTTCTGAGCACACTCACTTTTCCTTCTGCATTAGAGAATCTAGAAAGCAAGAGCGTGCTTCTTGCTCTAAAGCAGAGTGGGTTTCATGGATGAGAACTGTGCTGTGTGTTTCCCTTCAGAAACGGAGTTAAATGCCAGGTTAGTGTCTTCCTACAAGCAAGACTTCGTTTAAGGTAAACGCAGTCACTTTTCAGCTCAAACGAAGCTACTTTGTTCACAAAGCTCACATGTTTCTCGATCTTAACTGAAAAGCATTGGATGTTAGAGGACCTGTGGTTTGTATCACTTTCAGAAACAGTGTTGAACTAGATATGGTCCGTGTGTAGGAAACACAGTTCTTTTGTTCTGAGCACACTCACGTATCCCGCTGTAATAGAGACTCTAGAAAGCAAGAGTGTGCTTCTTGCTCTAAACCAGAGAGTGTTTCATGGATGATAACTGTGCCGTGTGTTTCCCTTCAGAAACGGAGTTAAATGCCAGGGTCTGTGTCTTCCTTCAAGCAAGATTTCGTTTCAAGTAAATACAGTCACTTTTCAGCTCAAAGGAAGCTACATTGTTCACGAAGCTCACACGTTTCTCGCTATTAACTGAAAATCATGGATGTTAGAGGACCTGTGGTTTGTATCAGTTTCAGAAACAGAGTTGAACTAGATATGGTACGTGTTTAGGAAACAAAGTTCTTTTGTTCTGAGCACACTCACGTTTCCCTCTGTATTAGAGACTCTAGAAAGCAATTGCGTGCTTCTTGCTCTAAAGCAGAGTGTGTTTCATGGATGAGAGCTGTGCCGTGTGTTTCCCTTCAGAAACGGAGTTAAATGTCAGGCTCTGTGCCTTTCTTCAAGCAAGACTTCGTTTCATGTAAACGCAGTCACTTTTCAGCTCAAACGAAGCTACATTGTTCACGAAGCTCACACGTTTCTCGCTCTTAAATGAAAAGCATTGGATGTAAGAGGACCTGTGGTTTGTATCAGTTTCAGAAACAGAGTTCAACTAGATGTGGTCCGTGTGTGTAGGAAACACAGTTCTTTTGTTCTGAGCACACTCACATTTCCCTCTGTATTAGAGACTCTAGAAAGCAAGAGGGTGCTTCTTGCTCTAAAGCAGAGTGTGTTTCATGGATGAGAACTGTACCACGTGTTTCCCTTCAGAAACGGAGTTAAATGCCAGGCTCTGTGTCTTTCTTCAAGAAAGAATTCGTTTAAGGTAAACGCAGTCACTTTTCAGCTCAAATGAAGCTACATTGTTCACAAAGCTCACATGTTTCTCGATCTTAACTGAAAAGCATTGGATGTTAGAGGACCTGGTGTTTGTATCAGTTTCAGAAACAGAGTTGAACTAGATATGGTCCAAGTGTGTAGGAAACACAGTTCTTTTGTTCTGAGCACTCTCACGTTTCCTTGTGTATTAGAGACTCTAGAAAGCAAGAGGGTGCTTCTTGCTCTAAAGCAGAGTGTGTTTCATGGATGAGAACTGTGCCGTGGGTTTTCCTTCAGAAAGGGAGTTAAATGCCAGGCGTGTGTCTTCCTTCAAGCAAGACTTCGTTTCAGGTAAACGCAGTCACTTTTCACCAAAAAGGAAGCTACATTGTTCAAGAAGCTCACACGTTTCTCGCTATTAACTGAAAAGCATGGATGTTAGAGGACCTCTGGTTTGTATCTGTTTCAGAAACAGAGTTGAACTAGATATGGTCCGTGTTTAGGAAACACAGTTCTTTTGTTCTGCGCACACTCACGTTTCCCTCTGTATTAGAGACTCTAGAAAGCAATTGCGTGCTTCTTGCTCTAAAGCAGAGTGTGTTTCATGGATGAGAGCTGTGCCGCGTGTTTCCCTTCAGAAACGGAGTTAAATGCCAGGCTCTGTGTCTTTCTTCAAGAAAGACTTCGTTTAAGGTAAACGCAGTCACATTTCAGCTCAAATGAAGCTACATTGTTCACAAAGCTCACATGTTTCTCGATCTTAACTGAAAAGCATTGGATGTAAGAGGACCTGGTGTTTGTATCAGTTTCAGAAACAGAGTTGAACTAGATATGGTCCAAGTGTGTAGGAAACACAGTTCTTTTGTTCTGAGCACACTCACATTTCCCTCTGTATTAGAGACTCTAGAAAGCAAGAGCGTGCTTCTTGCTCTAAAGCAGAGTGTGTTTCATGGATGAGAACTGTGCCGTGTGTTTCCCTTCAGAAACGGAGTTAAATGCCAGGCTCTGTGTCTTTCTTCAAGCAAGACTTCGTTTAAGGTAAACGCAGTCACTTTTCAGCTCAAATGAAGCTACATTGTTCACAAAGCTCACATGTTTCTCGATCTTAACTGAAAATCATTGGATGTTAGAGGACCTGGTGTTTGTATCAGTTTCACAAACAGAGTTGAACTAGATATGGGCCGTGTGTGTAGGAAACACAGTTCTTTTGTTCTGAGCAAACTCACGTTTCCCTCTCTATTAGAGAGTCTAGAAAGCAAGAGTGTGCTTCTTGCTCTAAAGCAGAGTGTGTTTCATGGATGAGAACTGTGCCGTGTGTTTCCCTTCAGAAACGGAGTTAAATCCCAGGCTCTGTGTCTTCCTTCAAGCAAGACTTCGTTTCATGTAAACACAGTCACTTTAGAGCTCAAAGGAAGCTACATTGTTCACGAAGCTCACACGTTTCTCGCTCTTAACTGAAAAGCATTGGATGTTAGAGGACCTGTGGTTTGTATCAGTTTCAGATAAAGAGTTGAACTAGATATGGGCCGTGTGTGTAGGAAACACAGTTCTTTTGTTCTGAGCACACTCACGTTTCCCTCTGTATTAGAGACTCTACAAAGCAAGAGCGTGCTTCTTGCTCTAAAGCAGAGTGTGTTTCATGGATGAGAACTGTGCCGTGTGTTTCCCTTCAGAAAAGGAGTTAAATGCCAGGTTTGTGTCTTCCTACAAGGAAGACTTCGTTTAAGGTAAACACAGTCACATTTCAGCTCAAACGAAGCTACATTGTTCAAAAAGCTCACATGTTTCTCGATCTTAAATGAAAAGCTTTGGATGTTAGAGGACCTGGAGTTTGTATCAGGTTCAGAATCAGAGTTCAACTACATATGGTCTGTGTGTGCAGGAAACACAGTTCTTTTGTTCTGAGCACACTCACGTTTCCCTCTGTATTAGAGACTCTTGAAAGCAAGAGCGTGCTTCTTGCTCTAAAGCAGAGTGTGTTTCATGGATGAGAACTGTGCCGTGTGTTTCCGTTCAGAAACGGAGTTAAATGCCAGGCTCTGTGTCTTTCTTCAAGCAAGACTTCGTTTCAGGTAAACGCAGTCACTTTTCAGCTCAAACGATGCTACATTGTTCACGAAGTTCACACGTTTCTCGCTCTTAACTGAAAAGAATTGGATGTTAGAGGACCTGTGGTTTGTATCAGTTTCAGAAACTGAGTTGAACTAGATATGGTCCGTGTGTAGGAAACACAGTTCTTTTGTTCTGAGCACACTCACGTTTCCCTCTGTAATAGAGACTCTAGAAAGCAAGAGCGTGCTTCTTGTTCTAAAGCAGAGTGTGTTTCATGGATGAGAACTGTGCCGTGTGTTTTCCTTCAGAAAGCGAGTTAAATGCCAGGCGTGTGTCTTCCTTCAAGCAAGACATCGTTTCAGGTAAACGCAGTCACTTTTCAGCTCAAACGAAGCTACATTGTTCACGAAGCTCACAAGTTTCTCGCTGTTAACTGAAAAGCATGGATGTTAGAGGACCTGTGGTTTGTATCAGTTTCAGAAACAGAGTTGAACTAGATATGGTCCGTGTGTAGGAAACACAGTTCTTTTGTTCTGAGCACACTCACGTTTCCCTCTGTAATAGAGACTCTAGAAAGCAAGAGCGTGCTTCTTGTTCTAAAGCAGAGTGTGTTTCTTGGATGAGAGCTGTGCCGTGTGTTTCCCTTCAGAATCGGAGTTAAATGCGAGGCTCTGTGTCTTTCTTCAAGGAAGACTTCGTTTCATGTAAACGCAGTCACTTTTCAGCTCAAACGAAGCTACATTTTTCACGAAGCTCACACGTTTCTCGCTCTTAACTGAAAAGCATTGGATGTAAGAGGACCTGTGGTTTGTATCAGTTTCACAAACAGAGTTGAACTAGATATGGTCTGTGTGTAGGAAACACAGTTCTTTTGTTCTGAGCAAACTCACGTTTCCCTCTGTATTAGAGACTCTAGAAAGCAAGAGCGTGCTTCTTGCTCTAAAGCAGAGTGTGTTTCATGGATGAGAACTGTGCCGTGTGTTTCCCTTCAGAAACGGAGTTAAATGCCAGGCTCTGTGTCTTTCTTCAAGCAAGACATCGTTTCAGGTAAACCCAGTCACTTTTCAGCTCAAAGGATGCTACATTGTTCACGAAGCTCACACGTTTCTCGCTCTTAACTGAAAAGCATTGGATGTTAGAGGACCTGTGGTTTGTATCAGTTTCAGAAACTGAGTTGAACTAGATATGGTCCTTGTGTAGGAAACACAGTTCTTTTGTTCTGAGCACACTCACATTTCCCTCTGTATTAGAGACTCTAGAAAGCAAGAGCGTGCTTCTTGCTCTAAAGCAGAGTGTGTTTCATGGACAAGCTGTGCCGTGTGTTTCCCTTCAGAAATGGAGTTAAATGCCAGGCTCTGTGTCTTTCTTCAAGCAAGACTTCGTTACATGTAAACGCAGTCAATTTTCAGCTCAAACGAAGCTACATTGTTCACGAAGCTCACACGTCTCTCGCTCTTAACTGAAAAGCATTGGATGTAAGAGGACCTGTGGTTTGTATCAGTTTCAGAAACAGAGTTCAACTAGTATGGTCCGTGTGTAGGAAACACAGTTCTTTTGTTCTGAGCACACTCACATTTCCCTCTGTGTTAGAGACTCTAGAAAGCAAGAGTGTGCTTCTTGCTCTAAAGTAGAGTGTGTTTCATGGATGAGAACTGTGCCGTGTGTTTCCCTTCAGAAACGGAGTTAAATGCCAGGCTCTGTGTCTTTCTTCAAGCAAGACTTCGTTTAAGGTAACGCAGTCACTTTTCAGCTCAAATAAAGCTACATTGTTCACAAAGCTCACATGTTTCTCGATCTTAACTGAAAATCATTGAATGTTAGAGGACCTGGTGTTTGTATCAGTTTCACAAACATGGTCCGTGTGTGTAGGAAACACAGTTCTTTTGTTCTGAGCACACTCACTTTTCCTTCTGTATTAGAGAATCTAGAAAGCAAGAGCGTGCTTCTTGCTCTAAAGCAGAGTGGGTTTCATGGATGAGAACTGTGCCGTGAGTTTCCCTTCAGAAACGGAGTTAAATGCCAGGTCAGTGTCTTCCTACAAGCAAGACTTCGTTTAAGGTAAACGCAGTCACTTTTCAGCTCAAACGAAGCTACTTTGTTCACAAAGCTCACATGTTTCTCGATCTTAACTGAAAAGCATTGGATGTTAGAGGACCTGTGGTTTGTATCACTTTCAGAAACAGTGTTGAACTAGATATGGTCCGTGTGTAGGAAACACAGTTCTTTTGTTCTGAGCACACTCACGTATCCCTCTGTAATAGAGACTCTAGAAAGCAAGAGTGTGCTTCTTGCTCTAAACCAGAGAGTGTTTCATGGATGATAACTGTGCCGTGTGTTTCCCTTCAGAAACGGAGTTAAATACCAGGGTCTGTGTCTTCCTTCAAGCAAGATTTCGTTTCAAGTAAATACAGTCACTTTTCAGCTCAAAGGAAGCTACATTGTTCACGAAGCTCACACGTTTCTCGCTCTTAACTGAAAAGCATGGATGTTAGAGGACCTGTGGTTTGTATCAGTTTCAGAAACAGAGTTGAACTAGATATGGTACGTGTTTAGGAAACACAGTTCTTTTGTTCTGAGCACACTCACGTTTCCCTCTGTATTAGAGACTCTAGAAAGCAATTGCGTGCTTCTTGCTCTAAAGCAGAGTGTGTTTCATGGATGAGAGCTGTGCCGTGTGTTTCCCTTCAGAAACGGAGTTAAATGTCAGGCTCTGTGCCTTTCTTCAAGCAAGACTTCGTTTCATGTAAACGCAGTCACTTTTCAGCTCAAACGAAGCTACATTGTTCACGAAGCTCACACGTTTCTCGCTCTTAAATGAAAAGCATTGGATGTAAGAGGACCTGTGGTTTGTATCAGTTTCAGAAACAGAGTTCAACTAGATGTGGTCCGTGTGTGTAGGAAGCACAGTTCTTTTGTTCTGAGCACACTCACATTTCCCTCTGTATTAGAGACTCTAGAAAGCAAGAGGGTGCTTCTTGCTCTAAAGCAGAGTGTGTTTCATGGATGAGAACTGTACCACCTGTTTCCCTTCAGAAACGGAGTTAAATGCCAGGCTCTGTGTCTTTCTTCAAGCAAGACTTCGTTTAAGGTAAACGCAGTCACTTTTCAGCTCAAATGAAGCTACATTGTTCACAAAGCTCACATGTTTCTCGATCTTAACTGAAAATCATTGGATGTTAGAGGACCTGGTGTTTGTATCAGTTTCACAAACAGAGTTGAACCAAATATGGGCCGTGTGTGTAGGAAACACAGTTCTTTTGTTCTGAGCAAACTCACGTTTCCCTCTCTATTAGAGAGTCTAGAAAGCAAGAGTGTGCTTCTTGCTCTAAAGCAGAGTGTGTTTCATGGATGAGAACTGTGCCGTGTGTTTCCCTTCAGAAACGGAGTTAAATCCCAGGCTCTGTGTCTTCCTTCAAGCAAGACTTCGTTTCATGTAAACACAGTCACTTTAGAGCTCAAAGGAAGCTACATTGTTCACGAAGCTCACACGTTTCTCGCTCTTAACTGAAAAGCATTGGATGTTAGAGGACCTGTGGTTTGTATCAGTTTCAGATAAAGAGTTGAACTAGATATGGGCCGTGTGTGTAGGAAACACAGTTCTTTTGTTCTGAGCACACTCACGTTTCCCTCTGTATTAGAGACTCTACAAAGCAAGAGCGTGCTTCTTGCTCTAAAGCAGAGTGTGTTTCATGGATGAGAACTGTGCCGTGTGTTTCCCTTCAGAAAAGGAGTTAAATGCCAGGTTTGTGTCTTCCTACAAGGAAGACTTCGTTTAAGGTAAACACAGTCACATTTCAGCTCAAACGAAGCTACATTGTTCAAAAAGCTCACATGTTTCTCGATCTTAAATGAAAAGCTTTGGATGTTAGAGGACCTGGAGTTTGTATCAGGTTCAGAATCAGAGTTCAACTACATATGGTCTGTGTGTGCAGGAAACACAGTTCTTTTGTTCTGAGCACACTCACGTTTCCCTCTGTATTAGAGACTCTTGAAAGCAAGAGCGTGCTTCTTGCTCTAAAGCAGAGTGTGTTTCATGGATGAGAACTGTGCCGTGTGTTTCCGTTCAGAAACGGAGTTAAATGCCAGGCTCTGTGTCTTTCTTCAAGCAAGACTTCGTTTCAGGTAAACGCAGTCACTTTTCAGCTCAAACGATGCTACATTGTTCACGAAGTTCACACGTTTCTCGCTCTTAACTGAAAAGAATTGGATGTTAGAGGACCTGTGGTTTGTATCAGTTTCAGAAACTGAGTTGAACTAGATATGGTCCGTGTGTAGGAAACACAGTTCTTTTGTTCTGAGCACACTCACGTTTCCCTCTGTAATAGAGACTCTAGAAAGCAAGAGCGTGCTTCTTGTTCTAAAGCAGAGTGTGTTTCATGGATGAGAACTGTGCCGTGTGTTTTCCTTCAGAAAGCGAGTTAAATGCCAGGCGTGTGTCTTCCTTCAAGCAAGACATCGTTTCAGGTAAACGCAGTCACTTTTCAGCTCAAACGAAGCTACATTGTTCACGAAGCTCACAAGTTTCTCGCTGTTAACTGAAAAGCATGGATGTTAGAGGACCTGTGGTTTGTATCAGTTTCAGAAACAGAGTTGAACTAGATATGGTCCGTGTGTAGGAAACACAGTTCTTTTGTTCTGAGCACACTCACGTTTCCCTCTGTAATAGAGACTCTAGAAAGCAAGAGCGTGCTTCTTGTTCTAAAGCAGAGTGTGTTTCTTGGATGAGAGCTGTGCCGTGTGTTTCCCTTCAGAATCGGAGTTAAATGCGAGGCTCTGTGTCTTTCTTCAAGGAAGACTTCGTTTCATGTAAACGCAGTCACTTTTCAGCTCAAACGAAGCTACATTTTTCACGAAGCTCACACGTTTCTCGCTCTTAACTGAAAAGCATTGGATGTAAGAGGACCTGTGGTTTGTATCAGTTTCACAAACAGAGTTGAACTAGATATGGTCTGTGTGTAGGAAACACAGTTCTTTTGTTCTGAGCAAACTCACGTTTCCCTCTGTATTAGAGACTCTAGAAAGCAAGAGCGTGCTTCTTGCTCTAAAGCAGAGTGTGTTTCATGGATGAGAACTGTGCCGTGTGTTTCCCTTCAGAAACGGAGTTAAATGCCAGGCTCTGTGTCTTTCTTCAAGCAAGACATCGTTTCAGGTAAACCCAGTCACTTTTCAGCTCAAAGGATGCTACATTGTTCACGAAGCTCACACGTTTCTCGCTCTTAACTGAAAAGCATTGGATGTTAGAGGACCTGTGGTTTGTATCAGTTTCAGAAACTGAGTTGAACTAGATATGGTCCTTGTGTAGGAAACACAGTTCTTTTGTTCTGAGCACACTCACATTTCCCTCTGTATTAGAGACTCTAGAAAGCAAGAGCGTGCTTCTTGCTCTAAAGCAGAGTGTGTTTCATGGACAAGCTGTGCCGTGTGTTTCCCTTCAGAAACGGAGTTAAATGCCAGGCTCTGTGTCTTTCTTCAAGCAAGACTTCGTTACATGTAAACGCAGTCAATTTTCAGCTCAAACGAAGCTACATTGTTCACGAAGCTCACACGTCTCTCGCTCTTAACTGAAAAGCATTGGATGTAAGAGGACCTGTGGTTTGTATCAGTTTCAGAAACAGAGTTCAACTAGTATGGTCCGTGTGTAGGAAACACAGTTCTTTTGTTCTGAGCACACTCACATTTCCCTCTGTGTTAGAGACTCTAGAAAGCAAGAGTGTGCTTCTTGCTCTAAAGTAGAGTGTGTTTCATGGATGAGAACTGTGCCGTGTGTTTCCCTTCAGAAACGGAGTTAAATGCCAGGCTCTGTGTCTTTCTTCAAGCAAGACTTCGTTTAAGGTAACGCAGTCACTTTTCAGCTCAAATAAAGCTACATTGTTCACAAAGCTCACATGTTTCTCGATCTTAACTGAAAATCATTGAATGTTAGAGGACCTGGTGTTTGTATCAGTTTCACAAACATGGTCCGTGTGTGTAGGAAACACAGTTCTTTTGTTCTGAGCACACTCACTTTTCCTTCTGTATTAGAGAATCTAGAAAGCAAGAGCGTGCTTCTTGCTCTAAAGCAGAGTGGGTTTCATGGATGAGAACTGTGCCGTGAGTTTCCCTTCAGAAACGGAGTTAAATGCCAGGTTAGTGTCTTCCTACAAGCAAGACTTCGTTTAAGGTAAACGCAGTCACTTTTCAGCTCAAACGAAGCTACTTTGTTCACAAAGCTCACATGTTTCTAGATCTTAACTGAAAAGCATTGGATGTTAGAGGACCTGTGGTTTGTATCACTTTCAGAAACAGTGTTGAACTAGATATGGTCCGTGTGTAGGAAACACAGTTCTTTTGTTCTGAGCACACTCACGTATCCCTCTGTAATAGAGACTCTAGAAAGCAAGAGTGTGCTTCTTGCTCTAAACCAGAGAGTGTTTCATGGATGATAACTGTGCCGTGTGTTTCCCTTCAGAAACGGAGTTAAATACCAGGGTCTGTGTCTTCCTTCAAGCAAGATTTCGTTTCAAGTAAATACAGTCACTTTTCAGCTCAAAGGAAGCTACATTGTTCACGAAGCTCACACGTTTCTCGCTCTTAACTGAAAAGCATGGATGTTAGAGGACCTGTGGTTTGTATCAGTTTCAGAAACAGAGTTGAACTAGATATGGTACGTGTTTAGGAAACACAGTTCTTTTGTTCTGAGCACACTCACGTTTCCCTCTGTATTAGAGACTCTAGAAAGCAATTGCGTGCTTCTTGCTCTAAAGCAGAGTGTGTTTCATGGATGAGAGCTGTGCCGTGTGTTTCCCTTCAGAAACGGAGTTAAATGTCAGGCTCTGTGCCTTTCTTCAAGCAAGACTTCGTTTCATGTAAACGCAGTCACTTTTCAGCTCAAACGAAGCTACATTGTTCACGAAGCTCACACGTTTCTCGCTCTTAAATGAAAAGCATTGGATGTAAGAGGACCTGTGGTTTGTATCAGTTTCAGAAACAGAGTTCAACTAGATGTGGTCCGTGTGTGTAGGAAGCACAGTTCTTTTGTTCTGAGCACACTCACATTTCCCTCTGTATTAGAGACTCTAGAAAGCAAGAGGGTGCTTCTTGCTCTAAAGCAGAGTGTGTTTCATGGATGAGAACTGTACCACGTGTTTCCCTTCAGAAACGGAGTTAAATGCCAGGCTCTGTGTCTTTCTTCAAGAAAGACTTCGTTTAAGTTAAACGCAGTCACTTTTCAGCTCAAATGAAGCTACATTGTTCACAAAGCTCACATGTTTCTCGATCTTAAATGAAAAGCATTGGATGTTAGAGGACCTGGTGTTTGTATCAGTTTCAGAAACAGAGTTGAACTAGATATGGTCCAAGTGTGTAGGAAACACAGTTCTTTTGTTCTGAGCACTCTCACGTTTCCTTGTGTATTAGAGACTCTAGAAAGCAAGAGTGTGCTTCTTGTTCTAAAGCAGAGTGTGTTTCATGGATGAGAACTGTGCCGTGTGTTTTCCTTCAGAAAGGGAGTTAAATGCCAGGCGTGTGTCTTCCTTCAAGCAAGACTTCGTTTCAGGTAAACGCAGTCACTTTTCAGCTCAAACGAAGCTACATTGTTCACGAAGCTCACAAGTTTCTCGCTCTTAACTGAAAAGAATTGGATGTTAGAGGACCTGTGGTTTGTATCAGTTTCAGAAACAGAGTTGAACTAGATATGGTCCGTGTGTAGGAAACACAGTTCTTTTGTTCTGAGCACACTCACGTTTCCCTCTGTAATAGAGACTCTAGAAAGCAAGAGCGTGCTTCTTGTTCTAAAGCAGAGTGTGTTTCTTGGATGAGAGCTGTGCCGTGTGTTTCCCTTCAGAATCGGAGTTAAATGCGAGGCTCTGTGTCTTTCTTCAAGGAAGACTTCGTTTCATGTAAACGCAGTCACTTTTCAGCTCAAACGACGCTACATTTTTCACGAAGCTCACACGTTTCTCGCTCTTAACTGAAAAGCATTGGATGTAAGAGGACCTGTGGTTTGTATCAGTTTCACAAACAGAGTTGAACTAGATATGGTCTGTGTGTAGGAAACACAGTTCTTTTGTTCTGAGCAAACTCACGTTTCCCTCTGTATTAGAGACTCTAGAAAGCAAGAGCGTGCTTCTTGCTCTAAAGCAGAGTGTGTTTCATGGATGAGAACTGTGCCGTGTGTTTCCCTTCAGAAACGGAGTTAAATGCCAGGCTCTGTGTCTTTCTTCAAGCAAGACATCGTTTCAGGTAAACCCAGTCACTTTTCAGCTCAAAGGATGCTACATTGTTCACGAAGCTCACACGTTTCTCGCTCTTAACTGAAAAGCATTGGATGTTAGAGGACCTGTGGTTTGTATCAGTTTCAGAAACTGAGTTGAACTAGATATGGTCCTTGTGTAGGAAACACAGTTCTTTTGTTCTGAGCACACTCACATTTCCCTCTGTATTAGAGACTCTAGAAAGCAAGAGCGTGCTTCTTGCTCTAAAGCAGAGTGTGTTTCATGGACAAGCTGTGCCGTGTGTTTCCCTTCAGAAACGGAGTTAAATGCCAGGCTCTGTGTCTTTCTTCAAGCAAGACTTCGTTACATGTAAACGCAGTCAATTTTCAGCTCAAACGAAGCTACATTGTTCACGAAGCTCACACGTCTCTCGCTCTTAACTGAAAAGCATTGGATGTAAGAGGACCTGTGGTTTGTATCAGTTTCAGAAACAGAGTTCAACTAGTATGGTCCGTGTGTAGGAAACACAGTTCTTTTGTTCTGAGCACACTCACATTTCCCTCTGTGTTAGAGACTCTAGAAAGCAAGAGTGTGCTTCTTGCTCTAAAGTAGAGTGTGTTTCATGGATGAGAACTGTGCCGTGTGTTTCCCTTCAGAAACGGAGTTAAATGCCAGGCTCTGTGTCTTTCTTCAAGCAAGACTTCGTTTAAGGTAACGCAGTCACTTTTCAGCTCAAATAAAGCTACATTGTTCACAAAGCTCACATGTTTCTCGCTCTTAACTGAAAATCATTGAATGTTAGAGGACCTGGTGTTTGTATCAGTTTCACAAACATGGTCCGTGTGTGTAGGAAACACAGTTCTTTTGTTCTGAGCACACTCACTTTTCCTTCTGTATTAGAGAATCTAGAAAGCAAGAGCGTGCTTCTTGCTCTAAAGCAGAGTGGGTTTCATGGATGAGAACTGTGCCGTGTGTTTCCCTTCAGAAACGGAGTTAAATGCCAGGTTAGTGTCTTCCTACAAGCAAGACTTCGTTTAAGGTAAACGCAGTCACTTTTCAGCTCAAACGAAGCTACTTTGTTCACAAAGCTCACATGTTTCTCGATCTTAACTGAAAAGCATTGGATGTTAGAGGACCTGTGGTTTGTATCACTTTCAGAAACAGTGTTGAACTAGATATGGTCCGTGTGTAGGAAACACAGTTCTTTTGTTCTGAGCACACTCACGTATCCCTCTGTAATAGAGACTCTAGAAAGCAAGAGTGTGCTTCTTGCTCTAAACCAGAGAGTGTTTCATGGATGATAACTGTGCCGTGTGTTTCCCTTCAGAAACGGAGTTAAATACCAGGGTCTGTGTCTTCCTTCAAGCAAGATTTCGTTTCAAGTAAATACAGTCACTTTTCAGCTCAAAGGAAGCTACATTGTTCACGAAGCTCACACGTTTCTCGCTCTTAACTGAAAAGCATGGATGTTAGAGGACCTGTGGTTTGTATCAGTTTCAGAAACAGAGTTGAACTAGATATGGTACGTGTTTAGGAAACACAGTTCTTTTGTTCTGAGCACACTCACGTTTCCCTCTGTATTAGAGACTCTAGAAAGCAATTGCGTGCTTCTTGCTCTAAAGCAGAGTGTGTTTCATGGATGAGAGCTGTGCCGTGTGTTTCCCTTCAGAATCGGATTTAAATGTCAGGCTCTGTGCCTTTCTTCAAGCAAGACTTCGTTTCATGTAAACGCAGTCACTTTTCAGCTCAAACGAAGCTACATTGTTCACGAAGCTCACACGTTTCTCGCTCTTAAATGAAAAGCATTGGATGTAAGAGGACCTGTGGTTTGTATCAGTTTCAGAAACAGAGTTCAACTAGATGTGGTCCGTGTGTGTAGGAAGCACAGTTCTTTTGTTCTGAGCACACTCACATTTCCCTCTGTATTAGAGACTCTAGAAAGCAAGAGGGTGCTTCTTGCTCTAAAGCAGAGTGTGTTTCATGGATGAGAACTGTACCACGTGTTTCCCTTCAGAAACGGAGTTAAATGCCAGGCTCTGTGTCTTTCTTCAAGAAAGACTTCGTTTAAGTTAAACGCAGTCACTTTTCAGCTCAAATGAAGCTACATTGTTCACAAAGCTCACATGTTTCTCGATCTTAAATGAAAAGCATTGGATGTTAGAGGACCTGGTGTTTGTATCAGTTTCAGAAACAGAGTTGAACTAGATATGGTCCAAGTGTGTAGGAAACACAGTTCTTTTGTTCTGAGCACTCTCACGTTTCCTTGTGTATTAGAGACTCTAGAAAGCAAGAGGGTGCTTCTTGCTCTAAAGCAGAGTGTGTTTCATGGATGAGAACTGTGCCGTGGGTTTTCCTTCAGAAAGGGAGTTAAATGCCAGGCGTGTTTCTTCCTTCAAGCAAGACTTCGTTTCAGGTAAACGCAGTCACTTTTCACCAAAAAGGAAGCTACATTGTTCAAGAAGCTCACACGTTTCTCGCTATTAACTGAAAAGCATGGATGTTAGAGGACCTGGTGTTTGTATCAGTTTCACAAACAGAGTTGAACTAGATATGGTCCGTGTGTGTAGGAAACACAGTTCTTTTGTTCTGAGCACACTCACGTTTCCTTCTGTATTAGAGAATCTAGAAAGCAAGAGCGTGCTTCTTGCTCTAAAGCAGAGTGGGTTTCATGGATGAGAACTGTGCCGTGTGTTTCCCTTCAGAAACGGAGTTAAATGCCAGGTTTGTGTCTTCCTACAAGCAAGAGTTCGTTTAAGGTAAACGCAGTTACTTTTCAGCTCAAACGAAGCTACTTTGTTCACAAAGCTCACATGTGTCTCGATCTTAACTGAAAAGCATTGGATGTTAGAGGACCTGTGGTTTGTATCACTTTCAGAAACAGTGTTGAACTAGATATGGTCCGTGTGTAGGAAACACAGTTCTTTTTTTCTGAGCACACTCACGTATCCCTGTGTAATAGAGACTCTAGAAAGCAAGAGTGTGCTTCTTGCTCTAAACCAGAGAGTGTTTCATGGATGAGAACTGTGCCGTGTGTTTCCCTTCAGAAACGGAGTTAAATGCCAGGCTCTGTGTCTTCCTTCAAGCAAGATTTTGTTTCAAGTAAATACAGTCACTTTTCAGCTCAAAGGAAGCTACATTGTTCACGAAGCTCACACGTTTCTCGCTCTTAACTGAAAAGCATGGATGTTAGAGGACCTGTGGTTTGTATCAGTTTCAGAAACAGAGTTGAACTAGATATGGTCCGTGTTTAGGAAACACAGTTCTTTTGTTCTGAGCACACTCACGTTTCCCTCTGTATTAGAGACTCTAGAAAGCAATTGCGTGCTTCTTGCTCTAAAGCAGAGTATGTTTCATGGATGAGAGCTCTGCCGTGTGTTTCCCTTCAGAAACGGAGTTAAATGTCAGGCTCTGTGCCTTTCTTCAAGCAAGACTTCGTTTCATGTAAACGCAGTCACTTTTCAGCTCAAACGAAGGTACATTGTTCACGAAGCTCACACGTTTCTCGCTCTTAACTGAAAAGCATTGGATGTAAGAGGGCCTGTGTTTTGTATCAGTTTCAGAAACAGAGTTAAACTAGATATGGTCCGTGTGTGTAGGAAACACAGTTCTTTTGTTCTGAGCACACTCACATTTCCCTCTGTATTAGAGACTCTAGAAAGCAAGAGCGTGCTTCTTGCTCTAAAGCAGAGTGTGTTTCATGGATAAGCTGTGCCGTGTGTTTCCCTTGAGAAACGGAGTAAAATGCCAGGCTCTGTGTCTTTCTTCAAGCAAGACTTCGTTACATGTAAACGCAGTCACTTTTCAGCTCAAACGAAGATTCACAGTTCATGAAGCTCACACGTTTTTCGCTCTTAACTGAAAAGCATTGGATGTAAGAGGACCAGTTGTTTGTATCAGTTTCAGAAACAGAGTTCAACTAGATATGGTCCGTGTGTAGGAAACACAGTTCTTTTGTTCAGAGCACACTCACATTTCCCTCTGTGTTAGAGACTCTAGAAAGCAAGAGCGTGCTTCTTGCTCTAAAGCAGAGTGTGTTTCATGGACAAGCTGTGCCGTGTGTTTCCCTTCAGAAACGGAGTTAAATGCCAGGCTCTGTGTCTTTCTTCAAGCAAGACTTCGTTACATGTAAACGCAGTCACTTTTCAGCTCAAACGAAGCTACATTGTTCACGAAGCTCACACGTTTCTCGCTCTTAACTGAAAAGCATTGGATGTAAGAGGACCTGTGGTTTGTATCAGTTTCAGAAACAGAGTTCAACTAGATATGGTCCGTGTGTAGGAAACACAGTTCTTTTGTTCTGAGCACACTCACATTTCCCTCTGTATTAGAGACTCTAGAAAGCAAGAGTGTGCTTCTTGCTCTAAAGTAGAGTGTGTTTCATGGATGAGAACTGTGCCGTGTGTTTCTCTTCAGAAACGGAGTTAAATGCAAGGCTCTGTGTCTTTCTTCAAGTAAGACTTCGTTTAAGGTAACGCAGTCACTTTTCAGCTCAAATGAAGCTACATTGGTCACAAAGCTCACATGTTTCTTGATCTTAACTGAAAATCATTGGATGTTAGAGGACCTGGTGATTGTATCAGTTTCACAAACAGAGTTGAACTAGATATGGTCCGTGTGTGTAGGAAACACAGTTCTTTTGTTCTGAGCACACTCACGTTTCCTTCTGTATTAGAGAATCTAGAAAGCAAGAGCGTGCTTCTTGCTCTAAAGCAGAGTGGGTTTCATGGATGAGAACTGTGCCATGTGTTTCCCTTCAGAAACGGAGATAAATGCCAGGTTTGTGTCTTCCTACAAGCAAGAGTGCGTTTAAGGTAAACGCAGTTACTTTTCAGCTCAAACGAAGCTACTTTGTTCACAAAGCTCACATGTGTCTCGCTGTTAACTGAAAAGCATGGATGTTAGAGGACCTGTGGTTTGTATCAGTTTCAGAAACAGAGTTGAACTAGATATGGTCCATGTTTAGGAAACACAGTTCTTTTGTTCTGAGAACACTCACGTTTCCCTCTCTATTAGAGACTCTAGAAAGCAAGAGCGTTCTTCTTGCTCTAAAGCAGAGTGTGTTTCATGGATGAGAGCTGTGCCGTGTGTTTCCCTTCAGAATCGGAGTTAAATGCCAGGCTCTGTGTCTTTCTTCAAGCAAGACTTCGTTTCAGGTAAACCCAGTCACTTTTCAGCTCAAACGATGCTACATTGTTCACGAAGCTCACACGTTTCTCGCTCTTAACTGAAAAGCATTGGATGTAAGAGGACCTGTGGTTTGTATCAGTTTCACAAACAGAGTTGAACTAGATATGGTACGTGTTTAGGAAACACAGTTCTTTTGTTCTGAGCACACTCACGTTTCCCTCTGTATTAGAGACTCTAGAAAGCAATTGCGTGCTTCTTGCTCTAAAGCAGAGTGTGTTTCATGGATGAGAGCTGTGCCGTGTGTTTCCCTTCAGAAACGGAGTTAAATGTCAGGCTCTGTGCCTTTCTTCAAGCAAGACTTCGTTTCATGTAAACGCAGTCACTTTTCAGCTCAAACGAAGCTACATTGTTCACGAAGCTCACACGTTTCTCGCTCTTAAATGAAAAGCATTGGATGTAAGAGGACCTGTGGTTTGTATCAGTTTCAGAAACAGAGTTCAACTAGATGTGGTCCGTGTGTGTAGGAAGCACAGTTCTTTTGTTCTGAGCACACTCACATTTCCCTCTGTATTAGAGACTCTAGAAAGCAAGAGGGTGCTTCTTGCTCTAAAGCAGAGTGTGTTTCATGGATGAGAACTGTACCACGTGTTTCCCTTCAGAAACGGAGTTAAATGCCAGGCTCTGTGTCTTTCTTCAAGAAAGACTTCGTTTAAGTTAAACGCAGTCACTTTTCAGCTCAAATGAAGCTACATTGTTCACAAAGCTCACATGTTTCTCGATCTTAAATGAAAAGCATTGGATGTTAGAGGACCTGGTGTTTGTATCAGTTTCAGAAACAGAGTTGAACTAGATATGGTCCAAGTGTGTAGGAAACACAGTTCTTTTGTTCTGAGCACTCTCACGTTTCCTTGTGTATTAGAGACTCTAGAAAGCAAGAGGGTGCTTCTTGCTCTAAAGCAGAGTGTGTTTCATGGATGAGAACTGTGCCGTGGGTTTTCCTTCAGAAAGGGAGTTAAATGCCAGGCGTGTTTCTTCCTTCAAGCAAGACTTCGTTTCAGGTAAACGCAGTCACTTTTCACCAAAAAGGAAGCTACATTGTTCAAGAAGCTCACACGTTTCTCGCTATTAACTGAAAAGCATGGATGTTAGAGGACCTGGTGTTTGTATCAGTTTCACAAACAGAGTTGAACTAGATATGGTCCGTGTGTGTAGGAAACACAGTTCTTTTGTTCTGAGCACACTCACGTTTCCTTCTGTATTAGAGAATCTAGAAAGCAAGAGCGTGCTTCTTGCTCTAAAGCAGAGTGGGTTTCATGGATGAGAACTGTGCCGTGTGTTTCCCTTCAGAAACGGAGTTAAATGCCAGGTTTGTGTCTTCCTACAAGCAAGAGTTCGTTTAAGGTAAACGCAGTTACTTTTCAGCTCAAACGAAGCTACTTTGTTCACAAAGCTCACATGTGTCTCGATCTTAACTGAAAAGCATTGGATGTTAGAGGACCTGTGGTTTGTATCACTTTCAGAAACAGTGTTGAACTAGATATGGTCCGTGTGTAGGAAACACAGTTCTTTTGTTCTGAGCACACTCACGTATCCCTGTGTAATAGAGACTCTAGAAAGCAAGAGTGTGCTTCTTGCTCTAAACCAGAGAGTGTTTCATGGATGAGAACTGTGCCGTGTGTTTCCCTTCAGAAACGGAGTTAAATGCCAGGCTCTGTGTCTTCCTTCAAGCAAGATTTTGTTTCAAGTAAATACAGTCACTTTTCAGCTCAAAGGAAGCTACATTGTTCACGAAGCTCACACGTTTCTCGCTCTTAACTGAAAAGCATGGATGTTAGAGGACCTGTGGTTTGTATCAGTTTCAGAAACAGAGTTGAACTAGATATGGTCCGTGTTTAGGAAACACAGTTCTTTTGTTCTGAGCACACTCACGTTTCCCTCTGTATTAGAGACTCTAGAAAGCAATTGCGTGCTTCTTGCTCTAAAGCAGAGTATGTTTCATGGATGAGAGCTCTGCCGTGTGTTTCCCTTCAGAAACGGAGTTAAATGTCAGGCTCTGTGCCTTTCTTCAAGCAAGACTTCGTTTCATGTAAACGCAGTCACTTTTCAGCTCAAACGAAGGTACATTGTTCACGAAGCTCACACGTTTCTCGCTCTTAACTGAAAAGCATTGGATGTAAGAGGGCCTGTGTTTTGTATCAGTTTCAGAAACAGAGTTAAACTAGATATGGTCCGTGTGTGTAGGAAACACAGTTCTTTTGTTCTGAGCACACTCACATTTCCCTCTGTATTAGAGACTCTAGAAAGCAAGAGCGTGCTTCTTGCTCTAAAGCAGAGTGTGTTTCATGGATAAGCTGTGCCGTGTGTTTCCCTTGAGAAACGGAGTAAAATGCCAGGCTCTGTGTCTTTCTTCAAGCAAGACTTCGTTACATGTAAACGCAGTCACTTTTCAGCTCAAACGAAGATTCACAGTTCATGAAGCTCACACGTTTTTCGCTCTTAACTGAAAAGCATTGGATGTAAGAGGACCAGTTGTTTGTATCAGTTTCAGAAACAGAGTTCAACTAGATATGGTCCGTGTGTAGGAAACACAGTTCTTTTGTTCAGAGCACACTCACATTTCCCTCTGTGTTAGAGACTCTAGAAAGCAAGAGCGTGCTTCTTGCTCTAAAGCAGAGTGTGTTTCATGGACAAGCTGTGCCGTGTGTTTCCCTTCAGAAACGGAGTTAAATGCCAGGCTCTGTGTCTTTCTTCAAGCAAGACTTCGTTACATGTAAACGCAGTCACTTTTCAGCTCAAACGAAGCTACATTGTTCACGAAGCTCACACGTTTCTCGCTCTTAACTGAAAAGCATTGGATGTAAGAGGACCTGTGGTTTGTATCAGTTTCAGAAACAGAGTTCAACTAGATATGGTCCGTGTGTAGGAAACACAGTTCTTTTGTTCTGAGCACACTCACATTTCCCTCTGTATTAGAGACTCTAGAAAGCAAGAGTGTGCTTCTTGCTCTAAAGTAGAGTGTGTTTCATGGATGAGAACTGTGCCGTGTGTTTCTCTTCAGAAACGGAGTTAAATGCAAGGCTCTGTGTCTTTCTTCAAGTAAGACTTCGTTTAAGGTAACGCAGTCACTTTTCAGCTCAAATGAAGCTACATTGGTCACAAAGCTCACATGTTTCTTGATCTTAACTGAAAATCATTGGATGTTAGAGGACCTGGTGATTGTATCAGTTTCACAAACAGAGTTGAACTAGATATGGTCCGTGTGTGTAGGAAACACAGTTCTTTTGTTCTGAGCACACTCACGTTTCCTTCTGTATTAGAGAATCTAGAAAGCAAGAGCGTGCTTCTTGCTCTAAAGCAGAGTGGGTTTCATGGATGAGAACTGTGCCATGTGTTTCCCTTCAGAAACGGAGATAAATGCCAGGTTTGTGTCTTCCTACAAGCAAGAGTGCGTTTAAGGTAAACGCAGTTACTTTTCAGCTCAAACGAAGCTACTTTGTTCACAAAGCTCACATGTGTCTCGCTGTTAACTGAAAAGCATGGATGTTAGAGGACCTGTGGTTTGTATCAGTTTCAGAAACAGAGTTGAACTAGATATGGTCCGTGTTTAGGAAACACAGTTCTTTTGTTCTGAGAACACTCACGTTTCCCTCTCTATTAGAGACTCTAGAAAGCAAGAGCGTTCTTCTTGCTCTAAAGCAGAGTGTGTTTCATGGATGAGAGCTGTGCCGTGTGTTTCCCTTCAGAATCGGAGTTAAATGCCAGGCTCTGTGTCTTTCTTCAAGCAAGACTTCGTTTCAGGTAAACCCAGTCACTTTTCAGCTCAAACGATGCTACATTGTTCACGAAGCTCACACGTTTCTCGCTCTTAACTGAAAAGCATTGGATGTAAGAGGACCTGTGGTTTGTATCAGTTTCACAAACAGAGTTGAACTAGATATGGTACGTGTTTAGGAAACACAGTTCTTTTGTTCTGAGCACACTCACGTTTCCCTCTGTATTAGAGACTCTAGAAAGCAATTGCGTGCTTCTTGCTCTAAAGCAGAGTGTGTTTCATGGATGAGAGCTGTGCCGTGTGTTTCCCTTCAGAAACGGAGTTAAATGTCAGGCTCTGTGCCTTTCTTCAAGCAAGACTTCGTTTCATGTAAACGCAGTCACTTTTCAGCTCAAACGAAGCTACATTGTTCACGAAGCTCACACGTTTCTCGCTCTTAAATGAAAAGCATTGGATGTAAGAGGACCTGTGGTTTGTATCAGTTTCAGAAACAGAGTTCAACTAGATGTGGTCCGTGTGTGTAGGAAGCACAGTTCTTTTGTTCTGAGCACACTCACATTTCCCTCTGTATTAGAGACTCTAGAAAGCAAGAGGGTGCTTCTTGCTCTAAAGCAGAGTGTGTTTCATGGATGAGAACTGTACCACGTGTTTCCCTTCAGAAACGGAGTTAAATGCCAGGCTCTGTGTCTTTCTTCAAGAAAGACTTCGTTTAAGTTAAACGCAGTCACTTTTCAGCTCAAATGAAGCTACATTGTTCACAAAGCTCACATGTTTCTCGATCTTAAATGAAAAGCATTGGATGTTAGAGGACCTGGTGTTTGTATCAGTTTCAGAAACAGAGTTGAACTAGATATGGTCCAAGTGTGTAGGAAACACAGTTCTTTTGTTCTGAGCACTCTCACGTTTCCTTGTGTATTAGAGACTCTAGAAAGCAAGAGGGTGCTTCTTGCTCTAAAGCAGAGTGTGTTTCATGGATGAGAACTGTGCCGTGGGTTTTCCTTCAGAAAGGGAGTTAAATGCCAGGCGTGTTTCTTCCTTCAAGCAAGACTTCGTTTCAGGTAAACGCAGTCACTTTTCACCAAAAAGGAAGCTACATTGTTCAAGAAGCTCACACGTTTCTCGCTATTAACTGAAAAGCATGGATGTTAGAGGACCTGGTGTTTGTATCAGTTTCACAAACAGAGTTGAACTAGATATGGTCCGTGTGTGTAGGAAACACAGTTCTTTTGTTCTGAGCACACTCACGTTTCCTTCTGTATTAGAGAATCTAGAAAGCAAGAGCGTGCTTCTTGCTCTAAAGCAGAGTGGGTTTCATGGATGAGAACTGTGCCGTGTGTTTCCCTTCAGAAACGGAGTTAAATGCCAGGTTTGTGTCTTCCTACAAGCAAGAGTTCGTTTAAGGTAAACGCAGTTACTTTTCAGCTCAAACGAAGCTACTTTGTTCACAAAGCTCACATGTGTCTCGATCTTAACTGAAAAGCATTGGATGTTAGAGGACCTGTGGTTTGTATCACTTTCAGAAACAGTGTTGAACTAGATATGGTCCGTGTGTAGGAAACACAGTTCTTTTGTTCTGAGCACACTCACGTATCCCTGTGTAATAGAGACTCTAGAAAGCAAGAGTGTGCTTCTTGCTCTAAACCAGAGAGTGTTTCATGGATGAGAACTGTGCCGTGTGTTTCCCTTCAGAAACGGAGTTAAATGCCAGGCTCTGTGTCTTCCTTCAAGCAAGATTTTGTTTCAAGTAAATACAGTCACTTTTCAGCTCAAAGGAAGCTACATTGTTCACGAAGCTCACACGTTTCTCGCTCTTAACTGAAAAGCATGGATGTTAGAGGACCTGTGGTTTGTATCAGTTTCAGAAACAGAGTTGAACTAGATATGGTCCGTGTTTAGGAAACACAGTTCTTTTGTTCTGAGCACA
Source organism: Onychomys leucogaster (assembly GCA_949786385.1). Taxonomy (NCBI): domain Eukaryota; kingdom Metazoa; phylum Chordata; class Mammalia; order Rodentia; family Cricetidae; genus Onychomys; species Onychomys leucogaster. Next base: position 1,375,167 of record CATKUP010000089.1, read on the forward strand.
CTCACGTTTCCCTCTGTATTAGAGACTCTAGAAAGCAATTGCGTGCTTCTTGCTCTAAAGCAGAGTATGTTTCATGGATGAGAGCTCTGCCGTGTGTTTCCCTTCAGAAACGGAGTTAAATGTCAGGCTCTGTGCCTTTCTTCAAGCAAGACTTCGTTTCATGTAAACGCAGTCACTTTTCAGCTCAAACGAAGGTACATTGTTCACGAAGCTCACACGTTTCTCGCTCTTAACTGAAAAGCATTGGATGTAAGAGGGCCTGTGTTTTGTATCAGTTTCAGAAACAGAGTTAAACTAGATATGGTCCGTGTGTGTAGGAAACACAGTTCTTTTGTTCTGAGCACACTCACATTTCCCTCTGTATTAGAGACTCTAGAAAGCAAGAGCGTGCTTCTTGCTCTAAAGCAGAGTGTGTTTCATGGATAAGCTGTGCCGTGTGTTTCCCTTGAGAAACGGAGTAAAATGCCAGGCTCTGTGTCTTTCTTCAAGCAAGACTTCGTTACATGTAAACGCAGTCACTTTTCAGCTCAAACGAAGATTCACAGTTCATGAAGCTCACACGTTTTTCGCTCTTAACTGAAAAGCATTGGATGTAAGAGGACCAGTTGTTTGTATCAGTTTCAGAAACAGAGTTCAACTAGATATGGTCCGTGTGTAGGAAACACAGTTCTTTTGTTCAGAGCACACTCACATTTCCCTCTGTGTTAGAGACTCTAGAAAGCAAGAGCGTGCTTCTTGCTCTAAAGCAGAGTGTGTTTCATGGACAAGCTGTGCCGTGTGTTTCCCTTCAGAAACGGAGTTAAATGCCAGGCTCTGTGTCTTTCTTCAAGCAAGACTTCGTTACATGTAAACGCAGTCACTTTTCAGCTCAAACGAAGCTACATTGTTCACGAAGCTCACACGTTTCTCGCTCTTAACTGAAAAGCATTGGATGTAAGAGGACCTGTGGTTTGTATCAGTTTCAGAAACAGAGTTCAACTAGATATGGTCCGTGTGTAGGAAACACAGTTCTTTTGTTCTGAGCACACTCACATTTCCCTCTGTATTAGAGACTCTAGAAAGCAAGAGTGTGCTTCTTGCTCTAAAGTAGAGTGTGTTTCATGGATGAGAACTGTGCCGTGTGTTTCTCTTCAGAAACGGAGTTAAATGCAAGGCTCTGTGTCTTTCTTCAAGTAAGACTTCGTTTAAGGTAACGCAGTCACTTTTCAGCTCAAATGAAGCTACATTGGTCACAAAGCTCACATGTTTCTTGATCTTAACTGAAAATCATTGGATGTTAGAGGACCTGGTGATTGTATCAGTTTCACAAACAGAGTTGAACTAGATATGGTCCGTGTGTGTAGGAAACACAGTTCTTTTGTTCTGAGCACACTCACGTTTCCTTCTGTATTAGAGAATCTAGAAAGCAAGAGCGTGCTTCTTGCTCTAAAGCAGAGTGGGTTTCATGGATGAGAACTGTGCCATGTGTTTCCCTTCAGAAACGGAGATAAATGCCAGGTTTGTGTCTTCCTACAAGCAAGAGTGCGTTTAAGGTAAACGCAGTTACTTTTCAGCTCAAACGAAGCTACTTTGTTCACAAAGCTCACATGTGTCTCGCTGTTAACTGAAAAGCATGGATGTTAGAGGACCTGTGGTTTGTATCAGTTTCAGAAACAGAGTTGAACTAGATATGGTCCGTGTTTAGGAAACACAGTTCTTTTGTTCTGAGAACACTCACGTTTCCCTCTCTATTAGAGACTCTAGAAAGCAAGAGCGTTCTTCTTGCTCTAAAGCAGAGTGTGTTTCATGGATGAGAGCTGTGCCGTGTGTTTCCCTTCAGAATCGGAGTTAAATGCCAGGCTCTGTGTCTTTCTTCAAGCAAGACTTCGTTTCAGGTAAACCCAGTCACTTTTCAGCTCAAACGATGCTACATTGTTCACGAAGCTCACACGTTTCTCGCTCTTAACTGAAAAGCATTGGATGTAAGAGGACCTGTGGTTTGTATCAGTTTCACAAACAGAGTTGAACTAGATATGGTACGTGTTTAGGAAACACAGTTCTTTTGTTCTGAGCACACTCACGTTTCCCTCTGTATTAGAGACTCTAGAAAGCAATTGCGTGCTTCTTGCTCTAAAGCAGAGTGTGTTTCATGGATGAGAGCTGTGCCGTGTGTTTCCCTTCAGAAACGGAGTTAAATGTCAGGCTCTGTGCCTTTCTTCAAGCAAGACTTCGTTTCATGTAAACGCAGTCACTTTTCAGCTCAAACGAAGCTACATTGTTCACGAAGCTCACACGTTTCTCGCTCTTAAATGAAAAGCATTGGATGTAAGAGGACCTGTGGTTTGTATCAGTTTCAGAAACAGAGTTCAACTAGATGTGGTCCGTGTGTGTAGGAAGCACAGTTCTTTTGTTCTGAGCACACTCACATTTCCCTCTGTATTAGAGACTCTAGAAAGCAAGAGGGTGCTTCTTGCTCTAAAGCAGAGTGTGTTTCATGGATGAGAACTGTACCACGTGTTTCCCTTCAGAAACGGAGTTAAATGCCAGGCTCTGTGTCTTTCTTCAAGAAAGACTTCGTTTAAGTTAAACGCAGTCACTTTTCAGCTCAAATGAAGCTACATTGTTCACAAAGCTCACATGTTTCTCGATCTTAAATGAAAAGCATTGGATGTTAGAGGACCTGGTGTTTGTATCAGTTTCAGAAACAGAGTTGAACTAGATATGGTCCAAGTGTGTAGGAAACACAGTTCTTTTGTTCTGAGCACTCTCACGTTTCCTTGTGTATTAGAGACTCTAGAAAGCAAGAGGGTGCTTCTTGCTCTAAAGCAGAGTGTGTTTCATGGATGAGAACTGTGCCGTGGGTTTTCCTTCAGAAAGGGAGTTAAATGCCAGGCGTGTTTCTTCCTTCAAGCAAGACTTCGTTTCAGGTAAACGCAGTCACTTTTCACCAAAAAGGAAGCTACATTGTTCAAGAAGCTCACACGTTTCTCGCTATTAACTGAAAAGCATGGATGTTAGAGGACCTGGTGTTTGTATCAGTTTCACAAACAGAGTTGAACTAGATATGGTCCGTGTGTGTAGGAAACACAGTTCTTTTGTTCTGAGCACACTCACGTTTCCTTCTGTATTAGAGAATCTAGAAAGCAAGAGCGTGCTTCTTGCTCTAAAGCAGAGTGGGTTTCATGGATGAGAACTGTGCCGTGTGTTTCCCTTCAGAAACGGAGTTAAATGCCAGGTTTGTGTCTTCCTACAAGCAAGAGTTCGTTTAAGGTAAACGCAGTTACTTTTCAGCTCAAACGAAGCTACTTTGTTCACAAAGCTCACATGTGTCTCGATCTTAACTGAAAAGCATTGGATGTTAGAGGACCTGTGGTTTGTATCACTTTCAGAAACAGTGTTGAACTAGATATGGTCCGTGTGTAGGAAACACAGTTCTTTTGTTCTGAGCACACTCAGGTATCCCTGTGTAATAGAGACTCTAGAAAGCAAGAGTGTGCTTCTTGCTCTAAACCAGAGAGTGTTTCATGGATGAGAACTGTGCCGTGTGTTTCCCTTCAGAAACGGAGTTAAATGCCAGGCTCTGTGTCTTCCTTCAAGCAAGATTTTGTTTCAAGTAAATACAGTCACTTTTCAGCTCAAAGGAAGCTACATTGTTCACGAAGCTCACACGTTTCTCGCTCTTAACTGAAAAGCATGGATGTTAGAGGACCTGTGGTTTGTATCAGTTTCAGAAACAGAGTTGAACTAGATATGGTCCGTGTTTAGGAAACACAGTTCTTTTGTTCTGAGCACACTCACGTTTCCCTCTGTATTAGAGACTCTAGAAAGCAATTGCGTGCTTCTTGCTCTAAAGCAGAGTATGTTTCATGGATGAGAGCTCTGCCGTGTGTTTCCCTTCAGAAACGGAGTTAAATGTCAGGCTCTGTGCCTTTCTTCAAGCAAGACTTCGTTTCATGTAAACGCAGTCACTTTTCAGCTCAAACGAAGGTACATTGTTCACGAAGCTCACACGTTTCTCGCTCTTAACTGAAAAGCATTGGATGTAAGAGGGCCTGTGTTTTGTATCAGTTTCAGAAACAGAGTTAAACTAGATATGGTCCGTGTGTGTAGGAAACACAGTTCTTTTGTTCTGAGCACACTCACATTTCCCTCTGTATTAGAGACTCTAGAAAGCAAGAGCGTGCTTCTTGCTCTAAAGCAGAGTGTGTTTCATGGATAAGCTGTGCCGTGTGTTTCCCTTGAGAAACGGAGTAAAATGCCAGGCTCTGTGTCTTTCTTCAAGCAAGACTTCGTTACATGTAAACGCAGTCACTTTTCAGCTCAAACGAAGATTCACAGTTCATGAAGCTCACACGTTTTTCGCTCTTAACTGAAAAGCATTGGATGTAAGAGGACCAGTTGTTTGTATCAGTTTCAGAAACAGAGTTCAACTAGATATGGTCCGTGTGTAGGAAACACAGTTCTTTTGTTCAGAGCACACTCACATTTCCCTCTGTGTTAGAGACTCTAGAAAGCAAGAGCGTGCTTCTTGCTCTAAAGCAGAGTGTGTTTCATGGACAAGCTGTGCCGTGTGTTTCCCTTCAGAAACGGAGTTAAATGCCAGGCTCTGTGTCTTTCTTCAAGCAAGACTTCGTTACATGTAAACGCAGTCACTTTTCAGCTCAAACGAAGCTACATTGTTCACGAAGCTCACACGTTTCTCGCTCTTAACTGAAAAGCATTGGATGTAAGAGGACCTGTGGTTTGTATCAGTTTCAGAAACAGAGTTCAACTAGATATGGTCCGTGTGTAGGAAACACAGTTCTTTTGTTCTGAGCACACTCACATTTCCCTCTGTATTAGAGACTCTAGAAAGCAAGAGTGTGCTTCTTGCTCTAAAGTAGAGTGTGTTTCATGGATGAGAACTGTGCCGTGTGTTTCTCTTCAGAAACGGAGTTAAATGCAAGGCTCTGTGTCTTTCTTCAAGTAAGACTTCGTTTAAGGTAACGCAGTCACTTTTCAGCTCAAATGAAGCTACATTGGTCACAAAGCTCACATGTTTCTTGATCTTAACTGAAAATCATTGGATGTTAGAGGACCTGGTGATTGTATCAGTTTCACAAACAGAGTTGAACTAGATATGGTCCGTGTGTGTAGGAAGCACAGTTCTTTTGTTCTGAGCACACTCACGTTTCCTTCTGTATTAGAGAATCTAGAAAGCAAGAGCGTGCTTCTTGCTCTAAAGCAGAGTGGGTTTCATGGATGAGAACTGTGCCATGTGTTTCCCTTCAGAAACGGAGATAAATGCCAGGTTTGTGTCTTCCTACAAGCAAGAGTGCGTTTAAGGTAAACGCAGTTACTTTTCAGCTCAAACGAAGCTACTTTGTTCACAAAGCTCACATGTGTCTCGCTGTTAACTGAAAAGCATGGATGTTAGAGGACCTGTGGTTTGTATCAGTTTCAGAAACAGAGTTGAACTAGATATGGTCCGTGTTTAGGAAACACAGTTCTTTTGTTCTGAGAACACTCACGTTTCCCTCTCTATTAGAGACTCTAGAAAGCAAGAGCGTTCTTCTTGCTCTAAAGCAGAGTGTGTTTCATGGATGAGAGCTGTGCCGTGTGTTTCCCTTCAGATTCGGAGTTAAATGCCAGGCTCTGTGTCTTTCTTCAAGCAAGACTTCGTTTCAGGTAAACCCAGTCACTTTTCAGCTCAAACGATGCTACATTGTTCACGAAGCTCACACGTTTCTCGCTCTTAACTGAAAAGCATTGGATGTAAGAGGACCTGTGGTTTGTATCAGTTTCACAAACAGAGTTGAACTAGATATGGTCCGTGTGTAGGAAACACAGTTCTTTTGTTCTGAGCACACTCACATTTCCCTCTGTATTAGAGACTCTAGAAAGCAAGAGCGTGCTTCTTGCTCTAAAGCAGAGTGTGTTTCATGGATGAGAACTGTGCCATGTGTTTCCCTTCAGAAACGGAGTTAAATGCCAGGCTCTGTGTCTTTCTTCAAGCAAGACTTCGTTTCAGGTAAACCCAGTCACTTTTCAGCTCAAACGATGCTACATTGTTCATGAAGCTCACACGTTTCTTGCTCTTAACTGAAAAGCATTGGATGTTAGAGGACCTGTGGTTTGTATCAGTTTCAGAAACTGAGTTGAACTATATATGGTCCTTGTGTAGGAAACACAGTTCTTTTGTTCTGAGCACACTCACATTTCCCTCTGTATTAGAGACTCTAGAAAGCAAGAGCGTGCTTCTTGCTCTAAAGCAGAGTGTGTTTCATGGACAAGCTGTGCCGTGTGTTTCCCTTCAGAAATGGAGTTAAATGCCAGGCTCTGTGTCTTTCTTCAAGCAAGACATCGTTACATGTAAACGCAGTCACTTTTCAGCTCAAACGAAGCTACATTGTTCACGAAGCTCACACGTTTCTCGCTCTTAACTGAAAAGCATTGGATGTAAGAGGACCTGTGGTTTGTATGAGTTTCAGAAACAGAGTTCAACTAGATATGGTCCGTGTGTAGGAAACACAGTTCTTTTGTTCTGAGCACACTCACATTTCCCTCTGTGTTAGAGACTCTAGAAAGCAAGAGTGTGCTTCTTGCTCTAAAGTAGAGTGTGTTTCATGGATGAGAACTGTGCCGTGTGTTTCCCTTCAGAAACGGAGTTAAATGCCAGGCTCTGTGTCTTTCTTCAAGCAAGACTTCGTTTAAGGTAACGCAGTCACTTTTCAGCTCAAATGAAGCTACATTGTTCACAAAGCTCACATGTTTCTCGATCTTAACTGAAAATCATTGGATGTTAGAGGACCTGGTGTTTGTATCAGTTTCACAAACAGAGTTGAACTAGATATGGTCCGTGTGTGTAGGAAACACAGTTCTTTTGTTCTGAGCACACTCACGTATCCCTGTGTAATAGAGACTCTAGAAAGCAAGAGTGTGCTTCTTGCTCTAAACCAGAGAGTGTTTCATGGATGAGAACTGTGCCGTGTGTTTCCCTTCAGAAACGGAGTTAAATGCCAGGCTCTGTGTCTTCCTTCAAGCAAGATTTCGTTTCAAGTAAATACAGTCACTTTTCAGCTCAAAGGAAGCTACATTGTTCACGAAGCTCACACGTTTCTCGCTCTTAACTGAAAAGCATGGATGTTAGAGGACCTGTGGTTTGTATCAGTTTCAGAAACAGAGTTGAACTAGATATGGTCCGTGTTTAGGAAACACAGTTCTTTTGTTCTGAGCACACTCACGTTTCCCTCTGTATTAGAGACTCTAGAAAGCAATTGCGTTCTTCTTGCTCTAAAGCAGAGTATGTTTCATGGATGAGAGCTCTGCCGTGTGTTTCCCTTCAGAAACGGAGTTAAATGTCAGGCTCTGTGCCTTTCTTCAAGCAAGACTTCGTTTCATGTAAACGCAGTCACTTTTCAGCTCAAACGAAGGTACATTGTTCACGAAGCTCACACGTTTCTCGCTCTTAACTGAAAAGCATTGGATGTAAGAGGGCCTGTGTTTTGTATCAGTTTCAGAAACAGAGTTAAACTAGATATGGTCCGTGTGTGTAGGAAACACAGTTCTTTTGTTCTGAGCACACTCACATTTCCCTCTGTATTAGAGACTCTAGAAAGCAAGAGCGTGCTTCTTGCTCTAAAGCAGAGTGTGTTTCATGGATAAGCTGTGCCGTGTGTTTCCCTTCAGAATCAGAGTTAAATGCCAGGCTCTGTGTCTTTCTTCAAGCAAGACTTCGTTTCAGGTAAACCCAGTCACTTTTCAGCTCAAACGATGCTACATTGTTCACGAAGCTCACACGTTTCTCGCTCTTAACTGAAAAGCATTGGATGTAAGAGGACCTGTGGTTTGTATCAGTTTCACAAACAGAGTTGAACTAGATATGGTCCGTGTGTAGGAAACACAGTTCTTTTGTTCTGAGCACACTCACGTTTCCCTCTGTATTAGAGACTCTAGAAAGCAAGAGCGTGCTTCTTGCTCTAAAGCAGAGTGTGTTTCATGGATGAGAACTGTGCCGTGTGTTTCCCTTCAGAAACGGAGTTAAATGCCATTCTCTGTGTCTTTCTTCAAGCAAGACTTCGTTTCAGGTAAACCCAGTCACTTTTCAGCTCAAACGATGCTACATTGTTCATGAAGCTCACACGTTTCTTGCTCTTAACTGAAAAGCATTGGATGTTAGAGGACCTGTGGTTTGTATCAGTTTCAGAAACTGAGTTGAACTATATATGGTCCTTGTGTAGGAAACACAGTTCTTTTGTTCTGAGCACACTCACATTTCCCTCTGTATTAGAGACTCTAGAAAGCAAGAGCGTGCTTCTTGCTCTAAAGCAGAGTGTGTTTCATGGACAAGCTGTGCCGTGTGTTTCCCTTCAGAAATGGAGTTAAATGCCAGGCTCTGTGTCTTTCTTCAAGCAAGACATCGTTACATGTAAACGCAGTCACTTTTCAGCTCAAACGAAGCTACATTGTTCACGAAGCTCACACGTTTCTCGCTCTTAACTGAAAAGCATTGGATGTAAGAGGACCTGTGGTTTGTATGAGTTTCAGAAACAGAGTTCAACTAGATATGGTCCGTGTGTAGGAAACACAGTTCTTTTGTTCTGAGCACACTCACATTTCCCTCTGTGTTAGAGACTCTAGAAAGCAAGAGTGTGCTTCTTGCTCTAAAGTAGAGTGTGTTTCATGGATGAGAACTGTGCCGTGTGTTTCCCTTCAGAAACGGAGTTAAATGCCAGGCTCTGTGTCTTTCTTCAAGCAAGACTTCGTTTAAGGTAACGCAGTCACTTTTCAGCTCAAATGAAGCTACATTGTTCACAAAGCTCACATGTTTCTCGATCTTAACTGAAAATCATTGGATGTTAGAGGACCTGGTGTTTGTATCAGTTTCACAAACAGAGTTGAACTAGATATGGTCCGTGTGTGTAGGAAACACAGTTCTTTTGTTCTGAGCACACTCACGTATCCCTGTGTAATAGAGACTCTAGAAAGCAAGAGTGTGCTTCTTGCTCTAAACCAGAGAGTGTTTCATGGATGAGAACTGTGCCGTGTGTTTCCCTTCAGAAACGGAGTTAAATGCCAGGCTCTGTGTCTTCCTTCAAGCAAGATTTCGTTTCAAGTAAATACAGTCACTTTTCAGCTCAAAGGAAGCTACATTGTTCACGAAGCTCACACGTTTCTCGCTCTTAACTGAAAAGCATGGATGTTAGAGGACCTGTGGTTTGTATCAGTTTCAGAAACAGAGTTGAACTAGATATGGTCCGTGTTTAGGAAACACAGTTCTTTTGTTCTGAGCACACTCACGTTTCCCTCTGTATTAGAGACTCTAGAAAGCAATTGCGTTCTTCTTGCTCTAAAGCAGAGTATGTTTCATGGATGAGAGCTCTGCCGTGTGTTTCCCTTCAGAAACGGAGTTAAATGTCAGGCTCTGTGCCTTTCTTCAAGCAAGACTTCGTTTCATGTAAACGCAGTCACTTTTCAGCTCAAACGAAGGTACATTGTTCACGAAGCTCACACGTTTCTCGCTCTTAACTGAAAAGCATTGGATGTAAGAGGGCCTGTGTTTTGTATCAGTTTCAGAAACAGAGTTAAACTAGATATGGTCCGTGTGTGTAGGAAACACAGTTCTTTTGTTCTGAGCACACTCACATTTCCCTCTGTATTAGAGACTCTAGAAAGCAAGAGCGTGCTTCTTGCTCTAAAGCAGAGTGTGTTTCATGGATAAGCTGTGCCGTGTGTTTCCCTTCAGAATCAGAGTTAAATGCCAGGCTCTGTGTCTTTCTTCAAGCAAGACTTCGTTTCAGGTAAACCCAGTCACTTTTCAGCTCAAACGATGCTACATTGTTCACGAAGCTCACACGTTTCTCGCTCTTAACTGAAAAGCATTGGATGTAAGAGGACCTGTGGTTTGTATCAGTTTCACAAACAGAGTTGAACTAGATATGGTCCGTGTGTAGGAAACACAGTTCTTTTGTTCTGAGCACACTCACGTTTCCCTCTGTATTAGAGACTCTAGAAAGCAAGAGCGTGCTTCTTGCTCTAAAGCAGAGTGTGTTTCATGGATGAGAACTGTGCCGTGTGTTTCCCTTCAGAAACGGAGTTAAATGCCATTCTCTGTGTCTTTCTTCAAGCAAGACTTCGTTTCAGGTAAACCCAGTCACTTTTCAGCTCAAACGATGCTACATTGTTCATGAAGCTCACACGTTTCTTGCTCTTAACTGAAAAGCATTGGATGTTAGAGGACCTGTGGTTTGTATCAGTTTCAGAAACTGAGTTGAACTATATATGGTCCTTGTGTAGGAAACACAGTTCTTTTGTTCTGAGCACACTCACATTTCCCTCTGTATTAGACATTCTAGAATGCAAGAGCGTGCTTCTTGCTCTAAAGCAGAGTGTGTTTCATGGACAAGCTGTGCCGTGTGTTTCCCTTCAGAAATGGAGTTAAATGCCAGGCTCTGTGTCTTTCTTCAAGCAAGACATCGTTACATGTAAACGCAGTCACTTTTCAGCTCAAACGAAGCTACATTGTTCACGAAGCTCACACGTTTCTCGCTCTTAACTGAAAAGCATTGGATGTAAGAGGACCTGTGGTTTGTATCAGTTTCAGAAACAGAGTTCAACTAGATATGGTCCGTGTGTAGGAAACACAGTTCTTTTGTTCTGTGCACACTCACATTTCCCTCTGTGTTAGAGACTCTAGAAAGCAAGAGTGTGCTTCTTGCTCTAAAGTAGAGTGTGTTTCATGGATGAGAACTGTGCCGTGTGTTTCCCTTCAGAAACGGAGTTAAATGCCAGGCTCGGTGTCTTTCTTCAAGCAAGACTTCGTTTAAGGTAACGCAGTCACTTTTCAGCTCAAATGAAGCTACATTGTTCACAAAGCTCACATGTTTCTCGATCTTAACTGAAAATCATTGGATGTTAGAGGACCTGGTGTTTGTATCAGTTTCACAAACAGAGTTGAACTAGATATGGTCCGTGTGTGTAGGAAACACAGTTCTTTTGTTCTGAGCACACTCACGTTTCCTTCTGTATTAGAGAATCTAGAAAGCAAGAGCGTGCTTCTTGCTCTAAAGCAGAGTGGGTTTCATGGATGAGAACTGTGCCGTGAGTTTCCCTTCAGAAACGGAGTTAAATGCCAGGTTTGTGTCTTCCTACAAGCAAGAGTTCGTTTAAGGTAAACGCAGTTACTTTTCAGCTCAAACGAAGCTACTTTGTTCACAAAGCTCACATGTGTCTCGATCTTAACTGAAAAGCATTGGATGTTAGAGGACCTGTGGTTTGTATCACTTTCAGAAACAGTGTTGAACTAGATATGGTCCGTGTGTAGGAAACACAGTTCTTTTGTTCTGAGCACACTCACGTATCCCTGTGTAATAGAGACTCTAGAAAGCAAGAGTGTGCTTCTTGCTCTAAACCAGAGAGTGTTTCATGGATGAGAACTGTGCCGTGTGTTTCCCTTCAGAAACGGAGTTAAATGCCAGGCTCTGTGTCTTCCTTCAAGCAAGATTTCGTTTCAAGTAAATACAGTCACTTTTCAGCTCAAAGGAAGGTACATTGTTCACGAAGCTCACACGTTTCTCGCTCTTAACTGAAAAGCATTGGATGTAAGAGGGCCTGTGTTTTGTATCAGTTTCAGAAACAGAGTTAAACTAGATATGGTCCGTGTGTGTAGGAAACACAGTTCTTTTGTTCTGAGCACACTCACATTTCCCTCTGTATTAGAGACTCTAGAAAGCAAGAGCGTGCTTCTTGCTCTAAAGCAGAGTGTGTTTCATGGATAAGCTGTGCCGTGTGTTTCCCTTGAGAAACGGCGTAAAATGCCAGGCTCTGTGTCTTTCTTCAAGCAAGACTTCGTTACATGTAAACGCAGTCACTTTTCAGCTCAAACAAAGATTCACAGTTCATGAAGATCACACGTTTTTCGCTCTTAACTGAAAAGCATTGGATGTAAGAGGACCTGTGGTTTGTATCAGTTTCAGAAACAGAGTTCAACTAGATATGGTCCGTGTGTAGGAAACACAGTTCTTTTGTTCAGAGCACACTCACATTTCCCTCTGTGTTAGAGACTCTAGAAAGCAAGAGCGTGCTTCTTGCTCTAAAGCAGAGTGGGTTTCATGGATGAGAACTGTGCCGTGTGTTTCCCTTCAGAAACGGAGTTAAATGCCAGGTTTGTGTCTTCCTACAAGCAAGAGTGCGTTTAAGGTAAACGCAGTTACTTTTCAGCTCAAACGAAGCTACTTTGTTCACAAAGCTCACGTGTGTCTCGCTGTTAACTGAAAAGCATGGATGTTAGAGGACCTGTGGTTTGTATCAGTTTCAGAAACAGAGTTGAACTAGATATGGTCCGTGTTTAGGAAACACAGTTCTTTTGTTCTGAGAACACTCACGTTTCCCTCTCTATTAGAGACTCTAGAAAGCAAGAGCGTTCTTCTTGCTCTAAAGCAGAGTGTGTTTCATGGATGAGAGCTGTGCCGTGTGTTTCCCTTCAGAATCGGATTTAAATGCCAGGCTCTGTGTCTTTCTTCAAGCAAGACTTCGTTTCAGGTAAACCCAGTCACTTTTCAGCTCAAACGATGCTACATTGTTCACGAAGCTCACACGTTTCTCGCTCTTAACTGAAAAGCATTGGATGTAAGAGGACCTGTGGTTTGTATCAGTTTCACAAACAGAGTTGAACTAGATATGGTCCGTGTGTAGGAAACACAGTTCTTTTGTTCTGAGCACACTCACGTTTCCCTCTGTATTAGAGACTCTAGAAAGCAAGAGCGTGCTTCTTGCTCTAAAGCAGAGTGTGTTTCATGGACAAGCTGTGCCGTGTGTTTCCCTTCAGAAACGGAGTTAAATGCCAGGCTCTGTGTCTTTCCTCAAGCAAGACTTCGTTACATGTAAACGCAGTCACTTTTCAGCTCAAACGAAGCTACATTGTTCACGAAGCTCACACGTTTCTCGCTCTTAAGTAAAAGCATTGGATGTAAGAGGACCTGTGGTTTGTATCAGTTTCAGAAACAGAGTTCAACTAGATATGGTCCGTGTGTAGGAAACACAGTTCTTTTGTTCTGAGCACACTCACATTTCCCTCTGTGCTAGAGACTCTAGAAAGCAAGAGTGTGCTTCTTGCTCTAAAGTAGAGTGTGTTTCATGGATGAGAACTGTGCCGTGTGTTTCCCTTCAGAAACGGAGTTAAATGCCAGGCTCTGTGTCTTTCTTCAAGCAAGACTTCGTTTAAGGTAAACGCAGTCACTTTTCAGCTCAAACGAAGCTACTTTGTTCACAAAGCTCACAAGTTTCTCGATCTTAACTGAAAAGCATTGGATGTTAGAGGACCTGTGGTTTGTATCACTTTCAGAAACAGTGTTGAACTAGATATGGTCCGTGTGTAGGAAACACAGTTCTTTTGTTCTGAGCACACTCACGTATCCCTCTGTAATAGAGACTCTAGAAAGCAAGAGTGTGCTTCTTGCTCTAAACCAGAGAGTGTTTCATGGATGAGAACTGTGCCGTCTGTTTCCCTTCAGAAACGGAGTTAAATGCCAGGCTCTGTGTCTTCCTTCAAGCAAGACTTCGTTTCATATAAACGCAGTCACTTTTCAGCTTAAATGAAGCTACATTGTTCACGAAGCTCACACGTTTCTCGCTCTTAAATGAAAAGCATTGGATGTATGAGGGCCTGTGGTTAGTATCAGTTTCAGAAACTGAGTTGAACTAGATATGGTCCGTGTGTAGGAAACACAGTTCTTTTGTTCTGAGCACACTCACGTTTCCCTCTGTAATAGAGACTCTAGAGAGCAAGAGCGTGCCTCTTGTTCTAAGGCAGAGTGTGTTTCATGGATGAGAACTGTGCCGTGTGTTTTCCTTCAGAAAGGGAGTTAAATGCCAGGCGTGTGTCTTCCTTCAAGCAAGACTTCGTTTCAGGTAAACTCAGTCACTTTACGGCTCAAACAAAGCTACATTGTTCACGAAGCTCACATGTTTCTCGCTCTTAACTGAAAAGCATGGATGTTAGAGGACCTGTGGTTTGTATCAGTTTCAGAAACAGAGTTGAACTAGATATGGTCCGTGTTTAGGAAACACAGTTCTTTTGTTCTGAGCACACTCACGTTTCCCTCTTTATTAGAGACTCTATAAAGCAAGAGCGTGCTTCTTGCTCTAAAGCAGAGTGTGTTTCATGGATGAGAGCTGTGCCGTGTGTTTCCCTTCAGAAACGGAGTTAAATGCCAGGCTCTGTGTCTTTCTTCAAGGAAGACTTCGTTTCATATAAACGCAGTCACTTTTCAGCTCAAACGAAGCTACATTGTTCACGAAGCTCACACGTTTCTCGCTCTTAACTGAAAAGCATTGGATGTAAGAGGACCTGTGGTTTGTACGAGTTTCACAAACAGAGTTGAACTAGATATGGTCCGTGTGTAGGAAACACAGTTCTTTTGTTCTGAGCACACTCACGTTTCCCTCTGGATTAGAGACTCTAGAAAGCAAGAGCGTGCTTCTTGCTCTAAAGCAGAGTGTGTTTCATGGATGAGAACTGTGCCGTGTGTTTGACTTCAGAAACGGAGTTAAATGCCAGGCTCTGTGTCTTTCTTCAAGCACGACTTCGTTTCAGGTAAACCCAATCACTTTTCAGCTCAAACGATGCTACATTGTTCACGAAGCTCACACGTTTCTCGCTCTTAATTGAAAAGCAATGGATGTTAGAGGACCTGTGGTTTGTATCAGTTTCAGAAACTGAGTTGAACTACATATGGTCCTTGTGTGTAGGAAACACAGTTCTTTTGTTCTGAGCACACTCACGTTTCCCTCTGTATTAGAGACTCTACAAAGCAAGAGCGTGCTTCTTGCTCTAAAGCAGAGTGTGTTTCATGGATCAGAACTGTGCCGTGTGTTTCCCTTCAGAAAAGGAGTTAAATGCAAGGTTTGTGTCTTCCTACATGCAAGACTTCGTTTAAGGTAAACGCAGGCACTTTTCAGTTCAAACGAAGCTACATTGTTCAAAAAGCTCACATGTTTCTCGATCTTAACTGAAAATCAATGGATGTTAGAGGACCTGGTGTTTGTATCAGTTTCACAAACAGAGTTGAACTAGATATGGTCCGTGTGTGTAGGAAACACAGTTCTTTTGTTCTGAGCACACTCACGTTTCCTTCTGTATTATAGAATCTAGAAAGCAAGAGCATGCTTGTTGCTCTAAAGCAGAGTGGGTTTCATGGATGAGAACTGTGCCGTGTGTTTCCCTTCAGAAACGGAGTTAAATGCCAGGTTTGTGTCTTCCTACAAGCAAGACTTCGTTTCAGGTAAACGCAGTCACTTTTCAGCTCAAACGAAGCTACTTTGTTCACAAAGCTCACATGTTTCTCGATCTTAACTGAAAAGCATTGGATGGTAGAGGACCTGTGGTTTGTATCACTTTCAGAAACAGTGTTGAACTAGATATGGTCCGTGTGTAGGAAACACAGTTCTTTTGTTCTGAGCACACTCACGTATCCCTCTGTAATAGAGACTCTAGAAAGCAAGAGTGTGCTTCTTGCTCTAAAGCAGAGAGTGTTTCATGGATGAGAACTGTGCCGTGTGTTTCCCTTCAGAAAAGGAGTTAAATGCCAGGCTCTGTGTCTTCCTACAAGCAAGAGTGCGTTTAAGGTAAACGCAGTTACTTTTCAGCTCAAACGAAGCTACTTTGTTCACAAAGCTCACATGTGTCTCGCTGTTAACTGAAAAGCATGGATGTTAGAGGACCTGTGGTTTGTATCAGTTTCAGAAACAGAGTTGAACTAGATATGGTCCGTGTTTAGGAAACACAGTTCTTTTGTTCTGAGAACACTCACGTTTCCCTCTCTATTAGAGACTCTAGAAAGCAAGAGCGTTCTTCTTGCTCTAAAGCAGAGTGTGTTTCATGGATGAGAGCTGTGCCGTGTGTTTCCCTTCAGAATCGGAGTTAAATGCCAGGCTCTGTGTCTTTCTTCAAGCAAGACTTCGTTTCAGGTAAACCCAGTCACTTTTCAGCTCAAACGATGCTACATTGTTCACGAAGCTCACACGTTTCTCGCTCTTAACTGAAAAGCATTGGATGTAAGAGGACCTGTGGTTTGTATCAGTTTCACAAACAGAGTTGAACTAGATATGGTACGTGTTTAGGAAACACAGTTCTTTTGTTCTGAGCACACTCACGTTTCCCTCTGTATTAGAGACTCTAGAAAGCAATTGCGTGCTTCTTGCTCTAAAGCAGAGTGTGTTTCATGGATGAGAGCTGTGCCGTGTGTTTCCCTTCAGAAACGGAGTTAAATGTCAGGCTCTGTGCCTTTCTTCAAGCAAGACTTCGTTTCATGTAAACGCAGTCACTTTTCAGCTCAAACGAAGCTACATTGTTCACGAAGCTCACACGTTTCTCGCTCTTAAATGAAAAGCATTGGATGTAAGAGGACCTGTGGTTTGTATCAGTTTCAGAAACAGAGTTCAACTAGATGTGGTCCGTGTGTGTAGGAAGCACAGTTCTTTTGTTCTGAGCACACTCACATTTCCCTCTGTATTAGAGACTCTAGAAAGCAAGAGGGTGCTTCTTGCTCTAAAGCAGAGTGTGTTTCATGGATGAGAACTGTACCACGTGTTTCCCTTCAGAAACGGAGTTAAATGCCAGGCTCTGTGTCTTTCTTCAAGAAAGACTTCGTTTAAGTTAAACGCAGTCACTTTTCAGCTCAAATGAAGCTACATTGTTCACAAAGCTCACATGTTTCTCGATCTTAAATGAAAAGCATTGGATGTTAGAGGACCTGGTGTTTGTATCAGTTTCAGAAACAGAGTTGAACTAGATATGGTCCAAGTGTGTAGGAAACACAGTTCTTTTGTTCTGAGCACTCTCACGTTTCCTTGTGTATTAGAGACTCTAGAAAGCAAGAGGGTGCTTCTTGCTCTAAAGCAGAGTGTGTTTCATGGATGAGAACTGTGCCGTGGGTTTTCCTTCAGAAAGGGAGTTAAATGCCAGGCGTGTTTCTTCCTTCAAGCAAGACTTCGTTTCAGGTAAACGCAGTCACTTTTCACCAAAAAGGAAGCTACATTGTTCAAGAAGCTCACACGTTTCTCGCTATTAACTGAAAAGCATGGATGTTAGAGGACCTGGTGTTTGTATCAGTTTCACAAACAGAGTTGAACTAGATATGGTCCGTGTGTGTAGGAAACACAGTTCTTTTGTTCTGAGCACACTCACGTTTCCTTCTGTATTAGAGAATCTAGAAAGCAAGAGCGTGCTTCTTGCTCTAAAGCAGAGTGGGTTTCATGGATGAGAACTGTGCCGTGTGTTTCCCTTCAGAAACGGAGTTAAATGCCAGGTTTGTGTCTTCCTACAAGCAAGAGTTCGTTTAAGGTAAACGCAGTTACTTTTCAGCTCAAACGAAGCTACTTTGTTCACAAAGCTCACATGTGTCTCGATCTTAACTGAAAAGCATTGGATGTTAGAGGACCTGTGGTTTGTATCACTTTCAGAAACAGTGTTGAACTAGATATGGTCCGTGTGTAGGAAACACAGTTCTTTTGTTCTGAGCACACTCACGTATCCCTGTGTAATAGAGACTCTAGAAAGCAAGAGTGTGCTTCTTGCTCTAAACCAGAGAGTGTTTCATGGATGAGAACTGTGCCGTGTGTTTCCCTTCAGAAACGGAGTTAAATGCCAGGCTCTGTGTCTTCCTTCAAGCAAGATTTTGTTTCAAGTAAATACAGTCACTTTTCAGCTCAAAGGAAGCTACATTGTTCACGAAGCTCACACGTTTCTCGCTCTTAACTGAAAAGCATGGATGTTAGAGGACCTGTGGTTTGTATCAGTTTCAGAAACAGAGTTGAACTAGATATGGTCCGTGTTTAGGAAACACAGTTCTTTTGTTCTGAGCACACTCACGTTTCCCTCTGTATTAGAGACTCTAGAAAGCAATTGCGTGCTTCTTGCTCTAAAGCAGAGTATGTTTCATGGATGAGAGCTCTGCCGTGTGTTTCCCTTCAGAAACGGAGTTAAATGTCAGGCTCTGTGCCTTTCTTCAAGCAAGACTTCGTTTCATGTAAACGCAGTCACTTTTCAGCTCAAACGAAGGTACATTGTTCACGAAGCTCACACGTTTCTCGCTCTTAACTGAAAAGCATTGGATGTAAGAGGGCCTGTGTTTTGTATCAGTTTCAGAAACAGAGTTAAACTAGATATGGTCCGTGTGTGTAGGAAACACAGTTCTTTTGTTCTGAGCACACTCACATTTCCCTCTGTATTAGAGACTCTAGAAAGCAAGAGCGTGCTTCTTGCTCTAAAGCAGAGTGTGTTTCATGGATAAGCTGTGCCGTGTGTTTCCCTTGAGAAACGGAGTAAAATGCCAGGCTCTGTGTCTTTCTTCAAGCAAGACTTCGTTACATGTAAACGCAGTCACTTTTCAGCTCAAACGAAGATTCACAGTTCATGAAGCTCACACGTTTTTCGCTCTTAACTGAAAAGCATTGGATGTAAGAGGACCAGTTGTTTGTATCAGTTTCAGAAACAGAGTTCAACTAGATATGGTCCGTGTGTAGGAAACACAGTTCTTTTGTTCAGAGCACACTCACATTTCCCTCTGTGTTAGAGACTCTAGAAAGCAAGAGCGTGCTTCTTGCTCTAACGCAGAGTGTGTTTCATGGACAAGCTGTGCCGTGTGTTTCCCTTCAGAAACGGAGTTAAATGCCAGGCTCTGTGTCTTTCTTCAAGCAAGACTTCGTTACATGTAAACGCAGTCACTTTTCAGCTCAAACGAAGCTACATTGTTCACGAAGCTCACACGTTTCTCGCTCTTAACTGAAAAGCATTGGATGTAAGAGGACCTGTGGTTTGTATCAGTTTCAGAAACAGAGTTCAACTAGATATGGTCCGTGTGTAGGAAACACAGTTCTTTTGTTCTGAGCACACTCACATTTCCCTCTGTATTAGAGACTCTAGAAAGCAAGAGTGTGCTTCTTGCTCTAAAGTAGAGTGTGTTTCATGGATGAGAACTGTGCCGTGTGTTTCTCTTCAGAAACGGAGTTAAATGCAAGGCTCTGTGTCTTTCTTCAAGTAAGACTTCGTTTAAGGTAACGCAGTCACTTTTCAGCTCAAATGAAGCTACATTGGTCACAAAGCTCACATGTTTCTTGATCTTAACTGAAAATCATTGGATGTTAGAGGACCTGGTGATTGTATCAGTTTCACAAAGAGAGTTGAACTAGATATGGTCCGTGTGTGTAGGAAACACAGTTCTTTTGTTCTGAGCACACTCACGTTTCCTTCTGTATTAGAGAATCTAGAAAGCAAGAGCGTGCTTCTTGCTCTAAAGCAGAGTGGGTTTCATGGATGAGAACTGTGCCATGTGTTTCCCTTCAGAAACGGAGATAAATGCCAGGTTTGTGTCTTCCTACAAGCAAGAGTGCGTTTAAGGTAAACGCAGTTACTTTTCAGCTCAAACGAAGCTACTTTGTTCACAAAGCTCACATGTGTCTCGCTGTTAACTGAAAAGCATGGATGTTAGAGGACCTGTGGTTTGTATCAGTTTCAGAAACAGAGTTGAACTAGATATGGTCCGTGTTTAGGAAACACAGTTCTTTTGTTCTGAGAACACTCACGTTTCCCTCTCTATTAGAGACTCTAGAAAGCAAGAGCGTTCTTCTTGCTCTAAAGCAGAGTGTGTTTCATGGATGAGAGCTGTGCCGTGTGTTTCCCTTCAGAATCGGAGTTAAATGCCAGGCTCTGTGTCTTTCTTCAAGCAAGACTTCGTTTCAGGTAAACCCAGTCACTTTTCAGCTCAAACGATGCTACATTGTTCACGAAGCTCACACGTTTCTCGCTCTTAACTGAAAAGCATTGGATGTAAGAGGACCTGTGGTTTGTATCAGTTTCACAAACAGAGTTGAACTAGATATGGTCCGTGTGTAGGAAACACAGTTCTTTTGTTCTGAGCACACTCACATTTCCCTCTGTATTAGAGACTCTAGAAAGCAAGAGCGTGCTTCTTGCTCTAAAGCAGAGTGTGTTTCATGGATGAGAACTGTGCCGTGTGTTTCCCTTCAGAAACGGAGTTAAATGCCAGGCTCTGTGTCTTTCTTCAAGCAAGACTTCGTTTCAGGTAAACCCAGTCACTTTTCAGCTCAAACGATGCTACATTGTTCATGAAGCTCACACGTTTCTTGCTCTTAACTGAAAAGCATTGGATGTTAGAGGACCTGTGGTTTGTATCAGTTTCAGAAACTGAGTTGAACTATATATGGTCCTTGTGTAGGAAACACAGTTCTTTTGTTCTGAGCACACTCACATTTCCCTCTGTATTAGAGACTCTAGAAAGCAAGAGCGTGCTTCTTGCTCTAAAGCAGAGTGTGTTTCATGGACAAGCTGTGCCGTGTGTTTCCCTTCAGAAATGGAGTTAAATGCCAGGCTCTGTGTCTTTCTTCAAGCAAGACATCGTTACATCTAAACGCAGTCACTTTTCAGCTCAAACGAAGCTACATTGTTCACGAAGCTCACACGTTTCTCGCTCTTAACTGAAAAGCATTGGATGTAAGAGGACCTGTGGTTTGTATGAGTTTCAGAAACAGAGTTCAACTAGATATGGTCCGTGTGTAGGAAACACAGTTCTTTTGTTCTGAGCACACTCACATTTCCCTCTGTGTTAGAGACTCTAGAAAGCAAGAGTGTGCTTCTTGCTCTAAAGTAGAGTGTGTTTCATGGATGAGAACTGTGCCGTGTGTTTCCCTTCAGAAACGGAGTTAAATGCCAGGCTCTGTGTCTTTCTTCAAGCAAGACTTCGTTTAAGGTAACGCAGTCACTTTTCAGCTCAAATGAAGCTACATTGTTCACAAAGCTCACATGTTTCTCGATCTTAACTGAAAATCATTGGATGTTAGAGGACCTGGTGTTTGTATCAGTTTCACAAACAGAGTTGAACTAGATATGGTCCGTGTGTGTAGGAAACACAGTTCTTTTGTTCTGAGCACACTCACGTATCCCTGTGTAATAGAGACTCTAGAAAGCAAGAGTGTGCTTCTTGCTCTAAACCAGAGAGTGTTTCATGGATGAGAACTGTGCCGTGTGTTTCCCTTCAGAAACGGAGTTAAATGCCAGGCTCTGTGTCTTCCTTCAAGCAAGATTTCGTTTCAAGTAAATACAGTCACTTTTCAGCTCAAAGGAAGCTACATTGTTCACGAAGCTCACACGTTTCTCGCTCTTAACTGAAAAGCATGGATGTTAGAGGACCTGTGGTTTGTATCAGTTTCAGAAACAGAGTTGAACTAGATATGGTCCGTGTTTAGGAAACACAGTTCTTTTGTTCTGAGCACACTCACGTTTACCTCTGTATTAGAGACTCTAGAAAGCAATTGCGTTCTTCTTGCTCTAAAGCAGAGTATGTTTCATGGATGAGAGCTCTGCCGTGTGTTTCCCTTCAGAAACGGAGTTAAATGTCAGGCTCTGTGCCTTTCTTCAAGCAAGACTTCGTTTCATGTAAACGCAGTCACTTTTCAGCTCAAACGAAGGTACATTGTTCACGAAGCTCACACGTTTCTCGCTCTTAACTGAAAAGCATTGGATGTAAGAGGGCCTGTGTTTTGTATCAGTTTCAGAAACAGAGTTAAACTAGATATGGTCCGTGTGTGTAGGAAACACAGTTCTTTTGTTCTGAGCACACTCACATTTCCCTCTGTATTAGAGACTCTAGAAAGCAAGAGCGTGCTTCTTGCTCTAAAGCAGAGTGTGTTTCATGGATAAGCTGTGCCGTGTGTTTCCCTTCAGAATCAGAGTTAAATGCCAGGCTCTGTGTCTTTCTTCAAGCAAGACTTCGTTTCAGGTAAACCCAGTCACTTTTCAGCTCAAACGATGCTACATTGTTCACGAAGCTCACACGTTTCTCGCTCTTAACTGAAAAGCATTGGATGTAAGAGGACCTGTGGTTTGTATCAGTTTCACAAACAGAGTTGAACTAGATATGGTCCGTGTGTAGGAAACACAGTTCTTTTGTTCTGAGCACACTCACGTTTCCCTCTGTATTAGAGACTCTAGAAAGCAATTGCGTTCTTCTTGCTCTAAAGCAGAGTGTGTTTCATGGATGAGAACTGTGCCGTGTGTTTCCCTTCAGAAACGGAGTTAAATGCCATTCTCTGTGTCTTTCTTCAAGCAAGACTTCGTTTCAGGTAAACCCAGTCACTTTTCAGCTCAAACGATGCGACATTGTTCATGAAGCTCACACGTTTCTTGCTCTTAACTGAAAAGCATTGGATGTTAGAGGACCTGTGGTTTGTATCAGTTTCAGAAACTGAATTGAACTATATATGGTCCTTGTGTAGGAAACACAGTTCTTTTGTTCTGAGCACACTCACATTTCCCTCTGTATTAGAGACTCTAGAAAGCAAGAGCGTGCTTCTTGCTCTAAAGCAGAGTGTGTTTCATGGACAAGCTGTGCCGTGTGTTTCCCTTCAGAAATGGAGTTAAATGCCAGGCTCTGTGTCTTTCTTCAAGCAAGACATCGTTACATGTAAACGCAGTCACTTTTCAGCTCAAACGAAGCTACATTGTTCACGAAGCTCACACGTTTCTCGCTCTTAACTGAAAAGCATTGGATGTAAGAGGACCTGTGGTTTGTATGAGTTTCAGAAACAGAGTTCAACTAGATATGGTCCGTGTGTAGGAAACACAGTTCTTTTGTTCTGAGCACACTCACATTTCCCTCTGTGTTAGAGACTCTAGAAAGCAAGAGTGTGCTTCTTGCTCTAAAGTAGAGTGTGTTTCATGGATGAGAACTGTGCCGTGTGTTTCCCTTCAGAAACGGAGTTAAATGCCAGGCTCTGTGTCTTTCTTCAAGCAAGACTTCGTTTAAGGTAACGCAGTCACTTTTCAGCTCAAATGAAGCTACATTGTTCACAAAGCTCACATGTTTCTCGATCTTAACTGAAAATCATTGGATGTTAGAGGACCTGGTGTTTGTATCAGTTTCACAAACAGAGTTGAACTAGATATGGTCCGTGTGTGTAGGAAACACAGTTCTTTTGTTCTGAGCACACTCACGTATCCCTGTGTAATAGAGACTCTAGAAAGCAAGAGTGTGCTTCTTGCTCTAAACCAGAGAGTGTTTCATGGATGAGAACTGTGCCGTGTGTTTCCCTTCAGAAACGGAGTTAAATGCCAGGCTCTGTGTCTTCCTTCAAGCAAGATTTCGTTTCAAGTAAATACAGTCACTTTTCAGCTCAAAGGAAGCTACATTGTTCACGAAGCTCACACGTTTCTCGCTCTTAACTGAAAAGCATGGATGTTAGAGGACCTGTGGTTTGTATCAGTTTCAGAAACAGAGTTGAACTAGATATGGTCCGTGTTTAGGAAACACAGTTCTTTTGTTCTGAGCACACTCACGTTTCCCTCTGTATTAGAGACTCTAGAAAGCAATTGCGTTCTTCTTGCTCTAAAGCAGAGTATGTTTCATGGATGAGAGCTCTGCCGTGTGTTTCCCTTCAGAAACGGAGTTAAATGTCAGGCTCTGTGCCTTTCTTCAAGCAAGACTTCGTTTCATGTAAACGCAGTCACTTTTCAGCTCAAACGAAGGTACATTGTTCACGAAGCTCACACGTTTCTCGCTCTTAACTGAAAAGCATTGGATGTAAGAGGGCCTGTGTTTTGTATCAGTTTCAGAAACAGAGTTAAACTAGATATGGTCCGTGTGTGTAGGAAACACAGTTCTTTTGTTCTGAGCACACTCACATTTCCCTCTGTATTAGAGACTCTAGAAAGCAAGAGCGTGCTTCTTGCTCTAAAGCAGAGTGTGTTTCATGGATAAGCTGTGCCGTGTGTTTCCCTTCAGAATCAGAGTTAAATGCCAGGCTCTGTGTCTTTCTTCAAGCAAGACTTCGTTTCAGGTAAACCCAGTCACTTTTCAGCTCAAACGATGCTACATTGTTCACGAAGCTCACACGTTTCTCGCTCTTAACTGAAAAGCATTGGATGTAAGAGGACCTGTGGTTTGTATCAGTTTCACAAACAGAGTTGAACTAGATATGGTCCGTGTGTAGGAAACACAGTTCTTTTGTTCTGAGCACACTCACGTTTCCCTCTGTATTAGAGACTCTAGAAAGCAAGAGCGTGCTTCTTGCTCTAAAGCAGAGTGTGTTTCATGGATGAGAACTGTGCCGTGTGTTTCCCTTCAGAAACGGAGTTAAATGCCATTCTCTGTGTCTTTCTTCAAGCAAGACTTCGTTTCAGGTAAACCCAGTCACTTTTCAGCTCAAACGATGCTACATTGTTCATGAAGCTCACACGTTTCTTGCTCTTAACTGAAAAGCATTGGATGTTAGAGGACCTGTGGTTTGTATCAGTTTCAGAAACTGAGTTGAACTATATATGGTCCTTGTGTAGGAAACACAGTTCTTTTGTTCTGAGCACACTCACATTTCCCTCTGTATTAGACATTCTAGAATGCAAGAGCGTGCTTCTTGCTCTAAAGCAGAGTGTGTTTCATGGACAAGCTGTGCCGTGTGTTTCCCTTCAGAAATGGAGTTAAATGCCAGGCTCTGTGTCTTTCTTCAAGCAAGACATCGTTACATGTAAACGCAGTCACTTTTCAGCTCAAACGAAGCTACATTGTTCACGAAGCTCACACGTTTCTCGCTCTTAACTGAAAAGCATTGGATGTAAGAGGACCTGTGGTTTGTATCAGTTTCAGAAACAGAGTTCAACTAGATATGGTCCGTGTGTAGGAAACACAGTTCTTTTGTTCTGTGCACACTCACATTTCCCTCTGTGTTAGAGACTCTAGAAAGCAAGAGTGTGCTTCTTGCTCTAAAGTAGAGTGTGTTTCATGGATGAGAACTGTGCCGTGTGTTTCCCTTCAGAAACGGAGTTAAATGCCAGGCTCGGTGTCTTTCTTCAAGCAAGACTTCGTTTAAGGTAACGCAGTCACTTTTCAGCTCAAATGAAGCTACATTGTTCACAAAGCTCACATGTTTCTCGATCTTAACTGAAAATCATTGGATGTTAGAGGACCTGGTGTTTGTATCAGTTTCACAAACAGAGTTGAACTAGATATGGTCCGTGTGTGTAGGAAACACAGTTCTTTTGTTCTGAGCACACTCACGTTTCCTTCTGTATTAGAGAATCTAGAAAGCAAGAGCGTGCTTCTTGCTCTAAAGCAGAGTGGGTTTCATGGATGAGAACTGTGCCGTGAGTTTCCCTTCAGAAACGGAGTTAAATGCCAGGTTTGTGTCTTCCTACAAGCAAGAGTTCGTTTAAGGTAAACGCAGTTACTTTTCAGCTCAAACGAAGCTACTTTGTTCACAAAGCTCACATGTGTCTCGATCTTAACTGAAAAGCATTGGATGTTAGAGGACCTGTGGTTTGTATCACTTTCAGAAACAGTGTTGAACTAGATATGGTCCGTGTGTAGGAAACACAGTTCTTTTGTTCTGAGCACACTCACGTATCCCTGTGTAATAGAGACTCTAGAAAGCAAGAGTGTGCTTCTTGCTCTAAACCAGAGAGTGTTTCATGGATGAGAACTGTGCCGTGTGTTTCCCTTCAGAAACGGAGTTAAATGCCAGGCTCTGTGTCTTCCTTCAAGCAAGATTTCGTTTCAAGTAAATACAGTCACTTTTCAGCTCAAAGGAAGGTACATTGTTCACGAAGCTCACACGTTTCTCGCTCTTAACTGAAAAGCATTGGATGTAAGAGGGCCTGTGTTTTGTATCAGTTTCAGAAACAGAGTTAAACTAGATATGGTCCGTGTGTGTAGGAAACACAGTTCTTTTGTTCTGAGCACACTCACATTTCCCTCTGTATTAGAGACTCTAGAAAGCAAGAGCGTGCTTCTTGCTCTAAAGCAGAGTGTGTTTCATGGATAAGCTGTGCCGTGTGTTTCCCTTGAGAAACGGCGTAAAATGCCAGGCTCTGTGTCTTTCTTCAAGCAAGACTTCGTTACATGTAAACGCAGTCACTTTTCAGCTCAAACAAAGATTCACAGTTCATGAAGATCACACGTTTTTCGCTCTTAACTGAAAAGCATTGGATGTAAGAGGACCTGTGGTTTGTATCAGTTTCAGAAACAGAGTTCAACTAGATATGGTCCGTGTGTAGGAAACACAGTTCTTTTGTTCAGAGCACACTCACATTTCCCTCTGTGTTAGAGACTCTAGAAAGCAAGAGCGTGCTTCTTGCTCTAAAGCAGAGTGGGTTTCATGGATGAGAACTGTGCCGTGTGTTTCCCTTCAGAAACGGAGTTAAATGCCAGGTTTGTGTCTTCCTACAAGCAAGAGTGCGTTTAAGGTAAACGCAGTTACTTTTCAGCTCAAACGAAGCTACTTTGTTCACAAAGCTCACGTGTGTCTCGCTGTTAACTGAAAAGCATGGATGTTAGAGGACCTGTGGTTTGTATCAGTTTCAGAAACAGAGTTGAACTAGATATGGTCCGTGTTTAGGAAACACAGTTCTTTTGTTCTGAGAACACTCACGTTTCCCTCTCTATTAGAGACTCTAGAAAGCAAGAGCGTTCTTCTTGCTCTAAAGCAGAGTGTGTTTCATGGATGAGAGCTGTGCCGTGTGTTTCCCTTCAGAATCGGAGTTAAATGCCAGGCTCTGTGTCTTTCTTCAAGCAAGACTTCGTTTCAGGTAAACCCAGTCACTTTTCAGCTCAAACGATGCTGCATTGTTCACGAAGCTCACACGTTTCTCGCTCTTAAATGAAAAGCATTGGATGTAAGAGGACCTGTGGTTTGTATCAGTTTCACAAACAGAGTTGAACTAGATATGGTCCGTGTGTAGGAAACACAGTTCTTTTGTTCTGAGCACACTCACGTTTCCCTCTGTATTAGAGACTCTAGAAAGCAAGAGCGTGCTTCTTGCTCTAAAGCAGAGTGTGTTTCATGGACAAGCTGTGCCGTGTGTTTCCCTTCAGAAACGGAGTTAAATGCCAGGCTCTGTGTCTTTCCTCAAGCAAGACTTCGTTACATGTAAACGCAGTCACTTTTCAGCTCAAACGAAGCTACATTGTTCACGAAGCTCACACGTTTCTCGCTCTTAAGTAAAAGCATTGGATGTAAGAGGACCTGTGGTTTGTATCAGTTTCAGAAACAGAGTTCAACTAGATATGGTCCGTGTGTAGGAAACACAGTTCTTTTGTTCTGAGCACACTCACATTTCCCTCTGTGCTAGAGACTCTAGAAAGCAAGAGTGTGCTTCTTGCTCTAAAGTAGAGTGTGTTTCATGGATGAGAACTGTGCCGTGTGTTTCCCTTCAGAAACGGAGTTAAATGCCAGGCTCTGTGTCTTTCTTCAAGCAAGACTTCGTTTAAGGTAAACGCAGTCACTTTTCAGCTCAAACGAAGCTACTTTGTTCACAAAGCTCACAAGTTTCTCGATCTTAACTGAAAAGCATTGGATGTTAGAGGACCTGTGGTTTGTATCACTTTCAGAAACAGTGTTGAACTAGATATGGTCCGTGTGTAGGAAACACAGTTCTTTTGTTCTGAGCACACTCACGTATCCCTCTGTAATAGAGACTCTAGAAAGCAAGAGTGTGCTTCTTGCTCTAAACCAGAGAGTGTTTCATGGATGAGAACTGTGCCGTCTGTTTCCCTTCAGAAACGGAGTTAAATGCCAGGCTCTGTGTCTTCCTTCAAGCAAGACTTCGTTTCATATAAACGCAGTCACTTTTCAGCTTAAATGAAGCTACATTGTTCACGAAGCTCACACGTTTCTCGCTCTTAAATGAAAAGCATTGGATGTATGAGGGCCTGTGGTTAGTATCAGTTTCAGAAACTGAGTTGAACTAGATATGGTCCGTGTGTAGGAAACACAGTTCTTTTGTTCTGAGCACACTCACGTTTCCCTCTGTAATAGAGACTCTAGAGAGCAAGAGCGTGCCTCTTGTTCTAAGGCAGAGTGTGTTTCATGGATGAGAACTGTGCCGTGTGTTTTCCTTCAGAAAGGGAGTTAAATGCCAGGCGTGTGTCTTCCTTCAAGCAAGACTTCGTTTCAGGTAAACTCAGTCACTTTACGGCTCAAACAAAGCTACATTGTTCACGAAGCTCACATGTTTCTCGCTCTTAACTGAAAAGCATGGATGTTAGAGGACCTGTGGTTTGTATCAGTTTCAGAAACAGAGTTGAACTAGATATGGTCCGTGTTTAGGAAACACAGTTCTTTTGTTCTGAGCACACTCACGTTTCCCTCTTTATTAGAGACTCTATAAAGCAAGAGCGTGCTTCTTGCTCTAAAGCAGAGTGTGTTTCATGGATGAGAGCTGTGCCGTGTGTTTCCCTTCAGAAACGGAGTTAAATGCCAGGCTCTGTGTCTTTCTTCAAGGAAGACTTCGTTTCATATAAACGCAGTCACTTTTCAGCTCAAACGAAGCTACATTGTTCACGAAGCTCACACGTTTCTCGCTCTTAACTGAAAAGCATTGGATGTAAGAGGACCTGTGGTTTGTACGAGTTTCACAAACAGAGTTGAACTAGATATGGTCCGTGTGTAGGAAACACAGTTCTTTTGTTCTGAGCACACTCACGTTTCCCTCTGTATTAGAGACTCTAGAAAGCAAGAGCGTGCTTCTTGCTCTAAAGCAGAGTGTGTTTCATGGATGAGAACTGTGCCGTGTGTTTGACTTCAGAAACGGAGTTAAATGCCAGGCTCTTTGTCTTTCTTCAAGCACGACTTCGTTTCAGGTAAACCCAATCACTTTTCAGCTCAAACGATGCTACATTGTTCACGAAGCTCACACGTTTCTCGCTCTTAACTGAAAAGCAATGGATGTTAGAGGACCTGTGGTTTGTATCAGTTTCAGAAACTGAGTTGAACTACATATGGTCCTTGTGTGTAGGAAACACAGTTCTTTTGTTCTGAGCACACTCACGTTTCCCTCTGTATTAGAGACTCTACAAAGCAAGAGCGTGCTTCTTGCTCTAAAGCAGAGTGTGTTTCATGGATCAGAACTGTGCCGTGTGTTTCCCTTCAGAAAAGGAGTTAAATGCAAGGTTTGTGTCTTCCTACATGCAAGACTTCGTTTAAGGTAAACGCAGGCACTTTTCAGTTCAAACGAAGCTACATTGTTCAAAAAGCTCACATGTTTCTCGATCTTAACTGAAAATCAATGGATGTTAGAGGACCTGGTGTTTGTATCAGTTTCACAAACAGAGTTGAACTAGATATGGTCCGTGTGTGTAGGAAACACAGTTCTTTTGTTCTGAGCACACTCACGTTTCCTTCTGTATTATAGAATCTAGAAAGCAAGAGCATGCTTGTTGCTCTAAAGCAGAGTGGGTTTCATGGATGAGAACTGTGCCGTGTGTTTCCCTTCAGAAACGGAGTTAAATGCCAGGTTTGTGTCTTCCTACAAGCAAGACTTCGTTTCAGGTAAACGCAGTCACTTTTCAGCTCAAACGAAGCTACTTTGTTCACAAAGCTCACATGTTTCTCGATCTTAACTGAAAAGCATTGGATGGTAGAGGACCTGTGGTTTGTATCACTTTCAGAAACAGTGTTGAACTAGATATGGTCCGTGTGTAGGAAACACAGTTCTTTTGTTCTGAGCACACTCACGTATCCCTCTGTAATAGAGACTCTAGAAAGCAAGAGTGTGCTTCTTGCTCTAAAGCAGAGAGTGTTTCATGGATGAGAACTGTGCCGTGTGTTTCCCTTCAGAAAAGGAGTTAAATGCCAGGCTCTGTGTCTTCCTTCAAGCAAGATTTCGTTTCAAGTAAATACAGTCACTTTTCAGCTCAAACGAAGCTACATTGTTCACGAAGCTCACACGTTTCTCGCTCTTAACTGAAAAGAATTGGATGTTAGAGGACCTGGGGTTTGTATCAGTTTCAGAAACTGAGTTGAACTAGATATGGTCCGTGTGTAGGAAACACAGTTCTTTTGTTCTGAGCACACTCACGTTTCCCTCTGTAATAGAGACTCTATAAAGCAAGAGCGTTCTTCTTGCTCTAAAGCAGAGTGTGTTTCATGGATGAGAGCTGTGCCGTGTGTTTCCCTTCAGAATCGGAGTTAAATGCCAGGCTCTGTGTCTTTCTTCAAGCAAGACTTCGTTACATGTAAACGCAGTCACTTTTCAGCTCAAACGAAGCTACATTGTTCACGAAGCTCACACGTTTCTCGCTCTTAACTGAAAAGCATTGGATGTAAGAGGACCTGTGGTTTGTATGAGTTTCAGAAGCAGAGTTGAACTAGATATGGTCCGTGTGTGTAGGAAACACAGTTCTTTTGTTCTGAGCACACTCACGTTTCCCTCTGTATTAGAGACTCTACAAATCAAGAGCGTGCTTCTAGCTCTAAAACAGAGTGTGTTTCATGGATGAGAACTGTGCCGTGTGTTTCCCTTCAGAAACGGAGTTAATTGCCAGGCTCTGTGTCTTTCTTCAAGCAAGACTTCGTTTCAGGTAATGGCAGTCACTTTTCAGCTCAAACAAAGCTACATTGTTCACAAAGCTCACATGTTTCTCAATCTTAACTGAAAAGAACTAGATGTTAGAGGACCTGTGGTTTGTATCAGTTTCAGAAACAGAGTTGAACTAGATATGGTCTGTGTGTAGGAAACACAGTACTTTTGTTCTGAGCACAGTCACGTTTCCCTCTGTATTAGAGACTCTAGAAAGCAAGAGCGTGCTTCTTGATCTAAAGCGGAGTGTGTTTCATAGATGAGAACTTTGCCGTGTGTTTCCCTTCAGAAACGGAGTTAAATGCCAGGCTCTGTGTCTTACTTCAAGCAAGACTTCGTTTCTGGTAAACACAGTCACTTTTCAGCTCAAATGGAGCTACATTGAACACGAGCTCACACGTTTCTCGCTCTTAACTGAAAAGCATTGGATGTTAGAGGACCTGTGGTTTGTATCAGTTTCAGAAACAGAGTTGAACTAGATATGGTCCGTGTGTGTAGGAAACACAGTTCTTTTGTTCTGAGCACAGTCACGTTTCCCTCTGTATTGATACCCTAGAAAGCAAGAGCGTGCTTCTTGCTCTAAAGCAGAGTGTGTTTCATGGATGAGAACTGTGCCGTGTGTTTCCCTTCAGAAACGGAGTTAAATGCCAGGCTCTGTGTCTTTCTTCAAGCAAGACTTCGTTTCAGGTAAACGCAGTAACTTTTCAGCTCAAATGAAGCTACATTGATCACGAAGCTCACACGTTTCTCGCTCTTAAATGAAAAGCATTGGATGGTAGAGGACCTGTGGTTTGTATCAGTTTCAGAAGCAGAGTTGAACTAGATATGGTCCGTGTGTGTAGGAAACACAGTTCTTTTATTCTGAGCACAGTCATGTTTGCCTCTGTATTAGAGACTCTAGAAAGCAAGAGCGTGCTTCTTGATCTAAAGCAGAGTGTGTTTCATGGATGAGAACTGTGCCCTGTGTTTCCCTTCAGAAACGGAGTTAAATGCCAGGCTCTGTGTCTTCCTTCAAGCAAGACTTCGTTTCAGGTAAACACAGTCACTTTTCAGCTAAAATGGAGCCAAATTGAACACGAAGCTCACACGTTTCTCGCTCTTAACTGAAAAGCATTGGATGTTAGAGGACCTGTGGTTTGTATCAGTTTCAGAAACAGAGTTGAACTAGATATGGTCCGTGTGTGTAGGAAACACAGTTCTTTTGTTCTGAGCACACTCACATTTCCCGTTGTATTAGAGACTCTAGAAAGCAAGAGCGTGCTTCTTGCTCTAAAGCAGAGTGTGTTTCATGGATGAGAACTGTGCCGTGTGTTTCCCTTCAGAAACGGAGTTAAATGCCAGGCTCTGTGTCTTCCTACAAGCAAGACTTCCTTTCAGGTAAACACACTCAATTTTTAGCTCAAATGAAGCTACATTGATCACGAAGCTCACACGTTTGTCGCTCTTAACTGAAAAGCATTGGATGTTAGAGGACCTGTGGTTTGTATCAGTTTCAGAAACAGATTTGAACTAGATATGGTCCGCCTGAGTAGGAAACACTGTTCTTTTGTTCTGAGCACACTCACGTGTCCCTCTGTATTAGAGATTCTAGAAAGCAAGAGCGTGCTTCTTGCTCTAAAGCAGAGTGTGTTTCATGGATGAGAACTGTGCCATGTGTTTCCCTTCAGAAACGGAGTTAAATGCCAGGCTCTGTGTCTTCCTTCAAGCAAGAATTCGTTTCAGGTAAATGCAGTCAATTTTCAGCTCAAACGAAGCTACATTGTTCACAAAGCTCACACGTTTCTCGCTCTTACCTGAAAAGCATTGGATGTTAGAGGACCTGTGGTTTGTATCAGTGTCAGAAACAGTGTTGAACTAGATATGGTCCGTGTGTGTTTGAAACACAGTTCTTTTGTTCTCAGCACACTCACGTTTCCCTCTGTATTAGAGACTCTAGAAAGCAAGAGTGTGCTTCTTGCTCTAAAGCAGAGAGTGTTTCATGGATGAGAACTGTGCCGTGTGTTTCCCTTCAGAAACGGAGTTAAATGCCAGGCTCTGTGTCTTCCTTCAAGCAAGATTTCGTTTCAAGTAAATACAGTCACTTTTCAGCTCAAACGAAGCTACATTGTTCACGAAGCTCACACGTTTCTCGCTCTTAACTGAAAAGAATTGGATGTTAGAGGACCTGGGGTTTGTATCAGTTTCAGAAACTGAGTTGAACTAGATATGGTCCGTGTGTAGGAAACACAGTTCTTTTGTTCTGAGCACACTCACGTTTCCCTCTGTAATAGAGACTCTATAAAGCAAGAGCGTTCTTCTTGCTCTAAAGCAGAGTGTGTTTCATGGATGAGAGCTGTGCCGTGTGTTTCCCTTCAGAATCGGAGTTAAATGCCAGGCTCTGTGTCTTTCTTCAAGCAAGACTTCGTTACATGTAAACGCAGTCACTTTTCAGCTCAAACGAAGCTACATTGTTCACGAAGCTCACACGTTTCTCGCTCTTAACTGAAAAGCATTGGATGTAAGAGGACCTGTGGTTTGTATCAGTTTCAGAAGCAGAGTTGAACTAGATATGGTCCGTGTGTGTAGGAAACACAGTTCTTTTGTTCTGAGCACACTCACGTTTCCCTCTGTATTAGAGACTCTACAAATCAAGAGCGTGCTTCTAGCTCTAAAACAGAGTGTGTTTCATGGATGAGAACTGTGCCGTGTGTTTCCCTTCAGAAACGGAGTTAAATGCCAGGCTCTGTGTCTTTCTTCAAGCAAGACTTCGTTTCAGGTAAACGCAGTCACTTTTCTGCTCAAACAAATCTACATTGTTCACGAAGCTCACCCGTTTCTCGCTCTTAACTGAAAAGCATTGGATGGTAGAGTACCTGTGGTTTGTATCAGTTTCAGAAGCGGAGTTGAACTAGATATGGTCCGTGTGTGTAGGAAACACAGTTCTTTTGTTCTGAGCACACTCACATTTCCCTCTGTAATAGAGGCTCTAGAAAGCAAGAGCATGCTTCTTGCTCTAAAGCAGAGTGTGTTTCATGGATGAGAACTGTGCGGTGTGTTTCCCTTCAAAAACGGAGTTAAATGGCATGCTCTGTGTCTTCCTACAAGCAAGACTTCGTTTCAGGTAATGGCAGTCACTTTTCAGCTCAAACAAAGCTACATTGTTCACAAAGCTCACATGTTTCTCAATCTTAACTGAAAAGAACTAGATGTTAGAGGACCTGTGGTTTGTATCATTTTCAGAAACAGAGTTGAACTAGATATGGTCTGTGTGTAGGAAACACAGTACTTTTGTTCTGAGCACAGTCACGTTTCCCTCTGTATTAGAGACTCTAGAAAGCAAGAGCGTGCTTCTTGATCTAAAGCAGAGTGTGTTTCATAGATGAGAACTGTGCCGTGTGTTTCCCTTCAGAAACGGAGTTAAATGCAAGGCTCTGTGTCTTACTTCAAGCAAGACTTCGTTTCTGGTAAACACAGTCACTTTTCAGCTCAAAGGGAGCTACATTGAACACGAGCTCACACGTTTCTCACTCTTAACTGAAAAGCATTGGATGTTAGAGGACCTGTGGTTTGTATCAGTTTCAGAAACAGAGTTGAACTAGATATGGTCCGTGTGTGTAGGAAACACAGTTCTTTTGATCTGAGCACACTCACGTTTCCCGTTGTATTATAGACTCTAGAAAGCAAGAGCGTGCTTCTTGCTCTAAAGCAGAGTGTGTTTCATGGATGAGAATTGTGCCGTGTGTTTCCCTTCACCAACAGAGTTAAAAGCCAGGCTCTCTGTCTTCCTACAAGCAAGACTTCGTTTCAGGTAATTGCATTCACTTTTCAGCTCAAACAAAGCTACATTGTTCACACAGCTCAAATGTTTCTCCATCTTAACTGAAAAGCATTTTATGTTAGAGGACCTGTTGTTTGTATCAGTTTCAGAAACAGAGTTCAACTAGATATGGTCCATGTGTAGCAAACACAGTTCTTTTGTTCTGAGCACAGTCACGTTTCCCTCTGTATTAGAGACTCTAGAAAGCAAGAGCGTGCTTCTTGCTCTAAAGCAGAGTGTGTTTCATGGATGAGAACTGTGCAGTGTGTTTCCCTTCAGAAACGGAGTTAAATGCCAGGCTCTGTGTCTTCCTTAAGCAAGACTTCGTTTCAGGCAAACGCAGTCACTTTTCAGCTCAAACAAAGCTACATTGTTCACGCAGCTCACAGGTTTCTCGCTCTTAACTAAAAAGCATTGGATGTTAGAGGACCTGTGGTTTGTATGACTTTCAGAAACAGAGTTGAACTAGATATGGTCCGTGTGTGTAGGAAACACAGTTCTTTTGTTCTGAGCACAGTCACGTTTCCCTCTGTATTGATACCCTAGAAAGCAAGAGCGTGCTTCTTGCTCTAAAGCAGAGTGTGTTTCATGGATGAGAACTGTGCCGTGTGTTTCCCTTCAGAAACGGAGTTAAATGCCAGGCTCTGTGTCTTTCTTCAAGCAAGACTTCGTTTCAGGTAAACGCAGTAACTTTTCAGCTCAAATGAAGCTACATTGATCACGAAGCTCACTCGTTTCTCGCTCTTAAATGAAAAGCATTGGATGGTAGAGGACCTGTGGTTTGTATCAGTTTCAGAAGCAGAGTTGAACTAGATATGATCCGTGTGTGTAGGAAACACAGTTCTTTTATTCTGAGCACAGTCACGTTTGCCTCTGTATTAGAGACTCTAGAAAGCAAGAGCGTGCTTCTTGCTCTAAAGCAGAGTGTGTTTCATGGATGAGAACTGTGCCGTGTGTTTCCCTTCAGAAACGGAGTTAAATGCCAGGCTCTGTGTCTTCCTACAAGCAAGACTTCCTTTCAGGTAAACACACTCAATTTTTAGCTCAAATGAAGCTACATTGATCACGAAGCTCACACGTTTGTCGCTCTTAACCGAAAAGCATTGGATGTTAGAGGACCTGTGGTTTGTATCAGTTTCAGAAACAGAGTTGAACTAGATATGGGCCGTGTGTGTAGGAAACACAGTTCTTTTGTTCTGAGCACACTCACGTGTCCCTCTGTATTAGAGATTCTAGAAAGCAAGAGCGTGCTTCTTGCTCTAAAGCCGAGTGTGTTTCATGGATGAGCACTGTGCCATGTGTTTCCCTTCAGAAACGGAGTTAAATGCCAGGCTCTGTGTCTTCCTTCAAGCAAGAATTCGTTTCAGGTAAATGCAGTCAATTTTTAGCTCAAACGAACCTACATTGTTCACAAAGCTCACACGTTTCTCGCTCTTACCTGAAAAGCATTGGATGTTAGAGGACCTGTGGTTTGTATCAGTGTCAGAAACAGTGTTGAACTAGATATGGTCCGTGTGTGTTTGAAACACAGTTCTTTTGTTCTCAGCACACTCACGTTTCCCTCTGTATTAGAGACTCTAGAAAGCAAGAGCGTGCTTCTTGCTCTAAAGCAGAGTGTGTTTCATGGATGAGAACTGTGCCGTGTGTTTCCCTTCAGAAACGGAGTTAAATGCCAGGCTCTGTGTCTTCCTTCAAGCAAGGCTTCGTTTCAGGAAAACGCAATCACTTTTCAGCTCAAAGGAATCTACATTGTTCACGAAGCTCACACGTTTCTCGCTCTTAGCTGAAAAGCATTGGATGTTAGAGGACCTGTGGTTTGTATGAGTTTCAGAAACAGAGTTGAACTAGATATGGTCCGTGTGTGTAGGAAACACAGTTCTTTTATTCTGAGCACAGTCACGTTTCCCTCTGTATTAGAGACTCTAGAAAGCAAGAGCGTGCTTCTTGATCTAAAGCAGAGTGTGTTTCATGGATGAGAACTGTGCCCTGTGTTTCCCTTCAGAAACGGAGTTAAATGCCAGGCTCTGTGTCTTACTTCAAGCAAGACTTCGTTTCAGGTAAACACAGTCACTTTTCAGCTAAAATGGAGCCAAATTGAACACGAAGCTCACACGTTTCTCGCTCTTAACTGAAAAGCATTGGATGTTAGAGGACCTGTGGTTTGTATCAGTTTCAGAAACAGAGTTGAACTAGATATGGTCCTTGTGTGTAGGAAACACAGTTCTTTTGTTCTGAGCACACTCACGTTTCCCGTTGCATTAGAGACTCTAGAAAGCAAGAGCGTGCTTCTTGCTCTAAAGCAGAGTGTGTTTCATGGATGAGAACTGTGCCGTGTTTCCCTTCAGAAACGGAGTTAAATGCCAGGCTCTGTGTCTTCCTACAAGCAAGACTTCGTTTCAGGTAAACACACTCAATTTTTAGCTCAAATGAAGCTACATTGATCACGAAGCTCACACGTTTGTCGCTCTTAACTGAAAAGCATTGGATGTTAGAGGACCTGTGGTTTGTATCAGTTTCAGAAACAGAGTTGAACTAGATATGGTCCGCCTGAGTAGGAAACACAGTTCTTTTGTTCTGAGCACAGTCACGTTTCCCTCTGTATTAGAGACCCTAGAAAGCAAGAGCGTGCTTCTTGCTCTAAAGCAGAGTGTGTTTCATGGATGAGAACTGTGCCGTGTGTTTCCCTTCAGAAACGGAGTTAAATGCCAGGCTCTGTGTCTTTCTTCAAGCAAGGCTTTGTTTCAGGAAAACGCAATCACTTTTCAGCTCAAAGGAATCTACATTGTTCACGAAGCTGACACGTTTCTCGCTCTTAGCTGAAAAGCATTTGATGTTAGAGGACCTGTGGTTTGTATCAGTTTCAGAAACAGAGTTGAAGTAGATATGGTCCGTGTGGAGGAAACACAGTTCTTTTGTTCTGAGCACACTCACGTTTCCCTCTGTAATAGAGAAACTAGAATGCAAGAGCGTGCTTCTTGCTCTAAAGCAGATAGTGTTTCATGGATGAGAACTGTGCAGTGTGTTTCCCTTAAGAAATGGAGTTAAATGCCAGGCTCTTTGTATTCCTTC
This sequence comes from Onychomys leucogaster, assembly GCA_949786385.1. Classification (NCBI taxonomy): domain Eukaryota; kingdom Metazoa; phylum Chordata; class Mammalia; order Rodentia; family Cricetidae; genus Onychomys; species Onychomys leucogaster. The sequence continues at coordinate 1,412,351 of CATKUP010000089.1, forward strand.
AAACAAGACTTCTTTTCAGGTAAACGCAGTCACTTTTCAGCTCAAACGAAGCTCCATTGTTCACGAAGCTCACACGTTTCTCGCTCTTAACTGAAAAGCATTGGATGTTAGACGACCTGTGGTTTGTATCAGTTTCAGAAACAGAGTTGAACTAGGTATGGTCCGTGTGTAGGAAACACAGTTCTTTTTTTCTGAGCACACTCACGTTTCCCTCTTTATTAGTGAGTCTAGAAAGCAAGAGCATGCTTCTTGCTCTAAAGCAGAGTGTGTTTCATGGATGAGAACTGTGCCATGTGTTTCCCTTCAGAAACGGAGTTAAATGCCAGGCTCTGTGTTTTTCTTCAAGCAATACTTCGTTCCAGGTAAACACAGTCACTTTTCAGCTCAAATGAAGCTACATTATTCACGAAGCTCACTTGATTCTCGCTCTTAACTGAAAAGCATTGGATGTTAGAGGACCTGTGGTTTGTATCAGTTTCAGAAACAGTGTTGAACTACATATGGTCCGTGTGTGTGTAGGAAACACAGTTCTTTTGTTCTCAGCACACTCACGTTTCCATCTGTATTAGAGAAACTAGAAAGCAAGAGCGTGCTTCTTGCTCTAAAGCAAAGTGTGTTTCATGGATGAGAACTGTGCCATGTGTTTCCCTTCAGAAGCGGAGTAAAATACCAGGCTCTGTGTCTTCCTTCAAGCAAGACTTCGTTTCATGTAAACACAGTCACTTTTCAGCTCAAACGAAGCTCCATTGTTCACAAAGCTCACACGTTTCTTGCTCTTAAATGAAAAGCATTGGATGTTAGAGGACCTGTGGTGTGTATCAGTTTCAGAAGCAGAGTTGAACTAGATATGGTCCGTGTGTGTAGGAAACACAGTTCTTTTGTTCTGAGCACACTCACGTTTCCCTTTGTATTAGAGACTCTAGAAAGCAAGAGCGTGCTTCTAGCTCTAAAGCAGAGTGTGTTTCATGGATGAGAACTGTGCTGTGTGTTTCCCTTCAGAAACGGAGTTAATTGCCAGGCTCTGTGTCTTTCTTCAAGCAAGACTTCGTTTCAGGTAAACGCTGTCACTTTTCAGCTCAAACAAAGCTACATTGTTCACGAAGCTCACTCGTTTCTCGCTCTTAACTGAAAAGCATTGGATGATAGAGGACCTGTGGTTTGTATCAGTTTCAGAAGCAGAGTTGAACTAGATATGGTCCGTGTGTGTAGGAAACACAGTTCTTTTGTTCTTAGCACACTCACATTTTCCTCTTTAATAGAGGCTCTGGAAAGCAAGAGCATGCTTCTTGCTCTAAAGCAGAGTGTGTTTCATGGATGAGAACTGTGCCGTGTGTTTCCCTTCAGAAACGGAGTTAAATGCCAGGCTCTGTGTCTTCCTTCAAGCAAGACTTCGTTTCAGGTAAACACAGTCACTTTTCAGCTAAAATGGAGCCAAATTGAACACGAAGCTCACACGTTTCTCGCTCTTAACTGAAAAGCATTGGATGTTAGAGGACCTGTAGTTTGTATCAGTTTCAGAAACAGAGTTGATCTAGATATGGTCCGTGTGTAGGAAACACAGTTCTTTTGTTCTGAGCACACTCACGTTTCCCTCTGTAATAGAGAAACTAGAATGCAAGAGCGTGCTTCTTGACTAAAGCAGAGAGTGTTTCATGGATGAGAACTGTGCAGTGTGTTTCCCTTAAGAAATGGAGTTAAATGCCAGGCTCTTTGTCTTCCTTCAAACAAGACTTCGTTTCAGGTAAACCCAGTCACTTTTCAGCTCAAACGAAGCACCATTGTTCACGAAGCTCACACGTTTCTCGCTCTTAGCTGAAAAGCATTGGATGTTAGAGGACCTGTGGTTTGTATCAGTTTCAGAAACATTGTAGAACTAGATATGGTCTGTGTGGAGGAAACACAGTTCTTTTGTTCTGAGCACAGTCATGTTTCCCTCTGTATTAGAGACTCTAGGAAGCAAGAGCGTGCTTCTTGATCTAAAGCAGAGTGTGTTTCATGGATGAGAACTGTGCCGTGTGTTTCCCTTCAGAAACGGAGTTGAATGGCATGCTCTGTGTCTTCCTACAAGCAAGACTTCCTTTTAGGTAATGGCAGTCACTTTTCAGCTCAAACAAAGCTACATTCTTCGCACAGCTCAAATGTTTCTCGATCTTAACTGAAAAGAATTTTATGTTAGAGGACCTGTTGTTTGTATCAGTTTCAGAAACAGAGTTCAACTAGATATGGTCCATGTGTAGCAAACACAGTTCTTTTGTTCTGAGCACAGTCACGTTTCCCTCTGTATTAGAGACTCTAGAAAGCAAGAGCGTGCTTCTTGATCTAAAGCAGAGTGTGTTTCATGGATGAGAACTGTGCCCTGTGTTTCCCTTCAGAAACGGAGTTAAATGCCAGGCTCTGTGTCTTCCTTCAAGCAAGACTTCGTTTCAGGTAAACACAGTCACTTTTCAGCTCAAATGGAGCTACATTGAACACGAAGCTCACACGTTTCTCGCTCTTAAATGAAAAGCATTGGATGTTAGAGGACCTGTGGTTTGTATCAGTTTCAGAAACAGAGTTGAACTAGATATGGTCCGTGTGTGTAGGAAACACAGTTCTTTTGTTCTGAGCACACTCATGTTTCTCGTTGTATTAGAGACTCTAGAAAGCAAGAGCGTGCTTCTTGCTCTAAAGCAGAGTGTGTTTCATGGATGAGAACTGTGCCATGTGTTTCCCTTCAGAAACGGAGTTCAATTCCAGGCTCTGTGTCTTCCTACAAGCAAGACTTCATTTCAGGTAACCACAGTCACTTTTAAGCTTAAACGAAGCTACATTGTTCACAAAGCTCACATGTTTCTCGATCTTAGCTGAAAAGCATTGCATGATAGAGGACCTGTAGTTTGTATCAGTTTCAGAAACAGAGTTGAACTAGATATGGTCCGTGTGTGTAGGATACACAGTTCTTTTGTTCTGAGCACAGTCACGTTTCCCTCTGTATTAGAGACTCTAGAAAGCAAGAGCGTGCTTCTTGCTCTAAAGCAGAGTGTGTTTCATGGATGAGAACCGTGCCGTGTGTTTCCCTTCAGAAACGGAGTTAAATGCCAGCCTCTGTGTCTTTCTTTAAGCAAGACTTCGTTTCAGGTAAACGCAGACACTTTTCAGCTCAAACAAAGCTACATTGTTCACGAAGCTCACACGTTTCTCGCTTTTAACTGAAAAGAGCTGGATGTTAGAGGACCTGTGGTTTGTATCACTTTCAGAAACAGTGTTGAACTAGATATGGTCCGTGTGTGTAGGAAACACAGTTCTTTTGTTCTGAGTACATTCACGTTTCCCTCTGTATTAGAGACTCTAGAAAGCAAGAGCGTGCTTCTTGCTCTAAAGCAGAGTGTGTTTCATGGATGAGAACTGTGCCGTGTGTTTCCCTTCAGAAACGGAGTTAAATGCCAGGCTCTGTGTCTTTCTTCAAGCAAGACTTCGTTTCAGGTAAACACAGTCACTTTTCAGCTAAAATGGAGCCAAATTGAACACGAAGCTCACACGTTTCTCGCTCTTAACTGAAAAGCATTGGATGTTAGAGGACCTGTAGTTTGTATCAGTTTCAGAAACAGAGTTGATCTAGATATGGTCCGTGTGTAGGAAACACAGTTCTTTTGTTCTGAGCACACTCACGTTTCCCTCTGTAATAGAGAAACTAGAATGCAAGAGCGTGCTTCTTGACTAAAGCAGAGAGTGTTTCATGGATGAGAACTGTGCAGTGTGTTTCCCTTCAGAAACGGAGTTGAATGGCATGCTCTGTGTCTTCCTACAAGCAAGACTTCCTTTTAGGTAATGGCAGTCACTTTTCAGCTCAAACAAAGCTACATTCTTCGCACAGCTCAATGTTTCTCAATCTTAACTGAAAAGAATTTTATGTTAGAGGACCTGTTGTTTGTATCAGTTTCAGAAACAGAGTTCAACTAGATATGGTCCATGTGTAGCAAACACAGTTCTTTTGTTCTGAGCACAGTCACGTTTCCCTCTGTATTAGAGACTCTAGAAAGCAAGAGCGTGCTTCTTGATCTAAAGCAGAGTGTGTTTCATGGATGAGAACTGTGCCCTGTGTTTCCCTTCAGAAACGGAGTTAAATGCCAGGCTCTGTGTCTTCCTTCAAGCAAGACTTCGTTTCAGGTAAACACAGTCACTTTTCAGCTCAAATGGAGCTACATTGAACACGAAGCTCACACGTTTCTCGCTCTTAAATGAAAAGCATTGGATGTTAGAGGACCTGTGGTTTGTATCAGTTTCAGAAACAGAGTTGAACTAGATATGGTCCGTGTGTGTAGGAAACACAGTTCTTTTGTTCTGAGCACACTCATGTTTCTCGTTGTATTAGAGACTCTAGAAAGCAAGAGCGTGCTTCTTGCTCTAAAGCAGAGTGTGTTTCATGGATGAGAACTGTGCCATGTGTTTCCCTTCAGAAACGGAGTTCAATTCCAGGCTCTGTGTCTTCCTACAAGCAAGACTTCATTTCAGGTAACCACAGTCACTTTTAAGCTTAAACGAAGCTACATTGTTCACAAAGCTCACATGTTTCTCGATCTTAGCTGAAAAGCATTGCATGATAGAGGACCTGTAGTTTGTATCAGTTTCAGAAACAGAGTTGAACTAGATATGGTCCGTGTGTGGAGGATACACAGTTCTTTTGTTCTGAGCACAGTCACGTTTCCCTCTGTATTAGAGACTCTAGAAAGCAAGAGCATGCTTCTTGCTCTAAAGCAGAGTGTGTTTCATGGATGAGAACTGTGCCGTGTGTTGCCCTTCAGAAACGGAGTTAAATGCCAGCCTCTGTGTCTTTCTTTAAGCAAGACTTCGTTTCAGGTAAACGCAGACACTTTTCAGCTCAAACAAAGCTACATTGTTCAGGAAGGTCACACGTTTCTCGCTTTTAACTGAAAAGAGCTGGATGTTAGAGGACCTGTGGTTTGTATCAGTTTCAGAAATAGAGTTGAACTAGATATGGTCCATGTGTAGGATACACAGTTCTTTTGTTCTGAGCACACTCACGTTTCCCTCTGTATTAGAGACTCTAGAAAGCAAGAGCGTGCTTCTTGCTCTAAAGCAGAGTGTGTTTCATGGATGAGAACTGTGCCGTGTGTTTCCCTTCAGAAACGGAGTTAAATGCCAGGCTCTGTGTCTTCCTTCAAGCAAGACTTTGTTTCAGGTAAAAACAGTCACTTTTCAGCTCAAATGAAGCTACATTGTCCACGAAGCTCACTCGTTTCTCGCTCTTAAATGAAAAGGATTGGATGGTAGAAGACCTGTGGTTTGTATCAGTTTCAGAAGCAGAGTTGAACTAGATATGATCCGTGTGTGTAGGAAACACTGTTCTTTTGTTCTGAGCACAGTCACGTTTCCCTCTGTATTAGAGACTCTAGAAAGCAAGAGCGTGCTTCTTGCTCTAAAGCAGAGTGTGTTTCATGGATGAGAACTGTGCCATGTGTTTCCCTTCAGAAACGGAGTTCAATTCCACGCTCTGTGTCTTCCTACAAGCAAGACTTCATTTCAGGTAACCGCAGTCACTTTTAAGCTTAAACGAAGCTACATTGTTCACAAAGCTCACATGTTTCTCAATCTTAGCTGAAAAGCATTGGATGATAGAGGACATGTTGTTTGTATCAGTTTCAGAAACAGAGTTGAACTAGATATGGTCCGTGTGTGTAGGATACACAGTTCTTTTGTTCTGAGCACAGTCACGTTTCCCTCTGTATTAGAGACTCTAGAAAGCAAGAGCGTGCTTCTTGCTCTAAAGCAGAGTGTGTTTCATGGATGAGAACTGTGCCGTGTGTTTCCCTTCAGAAACGGAGTTAAATGCCAGGCTCTGTGTCTTTCTTCAAGCAAGACTTCGTTTCAGGTAAACGCAGTCACTTTTCAGCTCAAATGAAGCTACATTGATCACGAAGCTCACTCGTTTCTCACTCTTAACTGAAAAGCATTGGATGGTAGAGGACCTGTGGTTTGTATCAGTTTCAGAAGCAGGGTTGAACTGGATATGGTCCGTGTGTGTTGGAAACACAGTTCTTTGGTCTGAGCACACTCACGTTTCCCTCTGTATTAGAGACTCTAGAAAGCAAGAGCGTGCTTCTTGCTCTAAAGCAGAGTGTGTTTCATGGATGAGAACTGTGCCGTGTGTTTCCCTTCAGAAACGGAGTTAAATGCCAGGCTCTGTGTCTTCCTTCAAGCAAGACTTTGTTTCAGGTAAAAACAGTCACTTTTCAGCTCAAATGAAGCTACATTGTCCACGAAGCTCACTCGTTTCTCGCTCTTAAATGAAAAGGATTGGATGGTAGAAGACCTGTGGTTTGTATCAGTTTCAGAAGCAGAGTTGAACTAGATATGATCCGTGTGTGTAGGAAACACAGTTCTTTTGTTCTGAGCACAGTCACGTTTCCCTCTGTATTAGATACTCTAGAAAGCAAGAGCGTGCTTCTTGCTCTAAAGCAGAGTGTGTTTCATGGATGAGAACTGTGCCATGTGTTTCCCTTCAGAAACGGAGTTCAATTCCACGGTCTGTGTCTTCCTACAAGCAAGACTTCATTTCAGGTAACCACAGTCACTTTTAAGCTTAAAGGAAGCTACATTGTTCACAAAGCTCACATGTTTCTCGATCTTAGCTGAAAAGCATTGTATGATAGAGGACCTGTTGTTTGTATCAGTTTCAGAAACAGAGTTGAACTAGATATGGTCCGTGTGTGTAGGATACACAGTTCTTTTGTTCTGAGCACAGTCATGTTTCCCTCTGTATTAGAGACTCTAGAAAGCAAGAGCGTGCTTCTTGCTCTAAAGCAGAGTGTGTTTCATGGATGAGAACCGTGCCGTGTGTTTCCCTTCAGAAACGGAGTTAAATGCCAGCCTCTGTGTCTTTCTTTAAGCAAGACTTCGTTTCAGGTAAACGCAGACACTTTTCAGCTCAAACAAAGCTACATTGTTCAGGAAGGTCACACGTTTCTCGCTTTTAACTGAAAAGAGCTGGATGTTAGAGGACCTGTGGTTTGTATCAGTTTCAGAAATAGAGTTGAACTAGATATGGTCCATGTGTAGGATACACAGTTCTTTTGTTCTGAGCACACTCACGTTTCCCTCTGTATTAGAGACTCTAGAAAGCAAGAGCGTGCTTCTTGCTCTAAAGCAGAGTGTGTTTCATGGATGAGAACTGTGCCGTGTGTTTCCCTTCAGAAACGGAGTTAAATGCCAGGCTCTGTGTCTTCCTTCAAGCAAGACTTTGTTTCAGGTAAAAACAGTCACTTTTCAGCTCAAATGAAGCTACATTGTCCACGAAGCTCACTCGTTTCTCGCTCTTAAATGAAAAGGATTGGATGGTAGAAGACCTGTGGTTTGTATCAGTTTCAGAAGCAGAGTTGAACTAGATATGATCCGTGTGTGTAGGAAACACTGTTCTTTTGTTCTGAGCACAGTCACGTTTCCCTCTGTATTAGAGACTCTAGAAAGCAAGAGCGTGCTTCTTGCTCTAAAGCAGAGTGTGTTTCATGGATGAGAACTGTGCCATGTGTTTCCCTTCAGAAACGGAGTTCAATTCCACGCTCTGTGTCTTCCTACAAGCAAGACTTCATTTCAGGTAACCGCAGTCACTTTTAAGCTTAAACGAAGCTACATTGTTCACAAAGCTCACATGTTTCTCAATCTTAGCTGAAAAGCATTGGATGATAGAGGACCTGTTGTTTGTATCAGTTTCAGAAACAGAGTTGAACTAGATATGGTCCGTGTGTGTAGGATACACAGTTCTTTTGTTCTGAGCACAGTCATGTTTCCCTCTGTATTAGAGACTCTAGAAAGCAAGAGCGTGCTTCTTGCTCTAAAGCAGAGTGTGTTTCATGGATGAGAACCGTGCCGTGTGTTTCCCTTCAGAAACGGAGTTAAATGCCAGCCTCTGTGTCTTTCTTTAAGCAAGACTTCGTTTCAGGTAAACGCAGACACTTTTCAGCTCAAACAAAGCTACATTGTTCAGGAAGGTCACACGTTTCTCGCTTTTAACTGAAAAGAGCTGGATGTTAGAGGACCTGTGGTTTGTATCAGTTTCAGAAATAGAGTTGAACTAGATATGGTCCATGTGTAGGATACACAGTTCTTTTGTTCTGAGCACACTCACGTTTCCCTCTGTATTAGAGACTCTAGAAAGCAAGAGCGTGCTTCTTGCTCTAAAGCAGAGTGTGTTTCATGGATGAGAACTGTGCCGTGTGTTTCCCTTCAGAAACGGAGTTAAATGCCAGGCTCTGTGTCTTCCTTCAAGCAAGACTTTGTTTCAGGTAAAAACAGTCACTTTTCAGCTCAAATGAAGCTACATTGTCCACGAAGCTCACTCGTTTCTCGCTCTTAAATGAAAAGGATTGGATGGTAGAAGACCTGTGGTTTGTATCAGTTTCAGAAGCAGAGTTGAACTAGATATGATCCGTGTGTGTAGGAAACACTGTTCTTTTGTTCTGAGCACAGTCACGTTTCCCTCTGTATTAGAGACTCTAGAAAGCAAGAGCGTGCTTCTTGCTCTAAAGCAGAGTGTGTTTCATGGATGAGAACTGTGCCATGTGTTTCCCTTCAGAAACGGAGTTCAATTCCACGCTCTGTGTCTTCCTACAAGCAAGACTTCATTTCAGGTAACCGCAGTCACTTTTAAGCTTAAACGAAGCTACATTGTTCACAAAGCTCACATGTTTCTCAATCTTAGCTGAAAAGCATTGGATGATAGAGGACCTGTTGTTTGTATCAGTTTCAGAAACAGAGTTGAACTAGATATGGTCCGTGTGTGTAGGATACACAGTTCTTTTGTTCTGAGCACAGTCACGTTTCCCTCTGTATTAGAGACTCTAGAAAGCAAGAGCGTGCTTCTTGCTCTAAAGCAGAGTGTGTTTCATGGATGAGAACCGTGCCGTGTGTTTCCCTTCAGAAACGGAGTTAAATGCCAGCCTCTGTGTCTTTCTTTAAGCAATACTTCGTTTCAGGTAAACGCAGACACTTTTCAGCTCAAACAAAGCTACATTGTTCAGGAAGGTCACACGTTTCTCGCTTTTAACTGAAAAGAGCTGGATGTTAGAGGACCTGTGGTTTGTATCACTTTCTGAAACAGTGTTGAACTAGATATGGTCCGTGTGTGTAGGAAACACAGTTCTTTTGGTCTGAGCACACTCACGTTTCCCTCTGTATTAGAGACTCTAGAAAGCAAGAGCGTGCTTCTTGCTCTAAAGCAGAGTGTGTTTCATGGATGAGAACTGTGCCGTGTGTTTCCCTTCAGAAACGGAGTTAAATGCCAGGCTCTTTGTCTTCCTTCAAGCAAGACTTTGTTTCAGGTCAAAACAGTCACTTTTCAGCTCAAATGAAGCTACATTGTCCACGAAGCTCACTCGTTTCTCGCTCTTAAATGAAAAGTATTGGATGGTAGAAGACCTGTGGTTTGTATCAGTTTCAGAAGCAGAGTTGAACTAGATATGATCCGTGTGTGTAGGAAACACAGTTCTTTTGTTCTGAGCACAGTCACGTTTCCCTCTGTATTAGAGACTCTAGAAAGCAAGAGCGTGCTTCTTGCTCTAAAGCAGAGTGTGTTTCATGGATGAGAACTGTGCCATGTGTTTCCCTTCAGAAACGGAGTTCAATTCCACGCTCTGTGTCTTCCTACAAGCAAGACTTCATTTCAGGTAACCACAGTCACTTTTAAGCTTAAACGAAGCTACATTGTTCACAAAGCTCACATGTTTCTCGATCTTAGCTGAAAAGCATTGGATGATAGAGGACCTGTTGTTTGTATCAGTTTCAGAAACAGAGTTGAACTAGATATGGTCCGTGTGTGTAGGATACACAGTTCTTTTGTTCTGAGCACAGTCATGTTTCCCTCTGTATTAGAGACTCTAGAAAGCAAGAGCGTGCTTCTTGCTCTAAAGCAGAGTGTGTTTCATGGATGAGAACCGTGCCGTGTGTTTCCCTTCAGAAACGGAGTTAAATGCCAGCCTCTGTGTCTTTCTTTAAGCAAGACTTCGTTTCAGGTAAACGCAGACACTTTTCAGCTCAAACAAAGCTACATTGTTCAGGAAGGTCACACGTTTCTCGCTTTTAACTGAAAAGAGCTGGATGTTAGAGGACCTGTGGTTTGTATCACTTTCTGAAACAGTGTTGAACTAGATATGGTCCGTGTGTGTAGGAAACACAGTTCTTTTGTTCTGAGTACATTCACGTTTCCCTCTGTATTAGAGACTCTAGAAAGCAAGAGCGTGCTTCTTGCTCTAAAGCAGAGTGTGTTTCATGGATGAGAACTGTGCCGTGTGTTTCCCTTCAGAAACGGAGTTAAATGCCAGGCTCTGTGTCTTTCTTCAAGCAAGACTTCGTTTCAGGTAAACGCAGTCACTTTTCAGCTCAAATGAAGCTACATTGATCACAAAGCTCACTCGTTTCTCACTCTTAACTGAAAAGCATTGGATGGTAGAGGACCTGTGGTTTGTATCAGTTTCAGAAGCAGGGTTGAACTGGATATGGTCCGTGTGTGTTGGAAACACAGTTCTTTGGTCTGAGCACACTCACGTTTCCCTCTGTATTAGAGACTCTAGAAAGCAAGAGCGTGCTTCTTCTCTAAAGCAGAGTGTGTTTCATGGATGAGAACTGTGCCGTGTGTTTCCCTTCAGAAACGGAGTTAAATGCCAGGCTCTGTGTCTTCCTTCAAGCAAGACTTTGTTTCAGGTAAACACAGTCACTTTTCAGCTCAAATGAAGCTACATTGTCCACGAAGCTCACTCGTTTCTCGCTCTTAACTGAAAAGGATTGGATGTTAGAGGACCTGTGGTTTGTATCAGTTTCAGAAACAGAGTTGAACTAGATATGGTCCTTGTGTGTAGGAAACACAGTTCTTTTGTTCTGAGCACACTCACGTTTCCCGTTGCATTAGAGACTCTAGAAAGCAAGAGCGTGCTTCTTGCTCTAAAGCAGTGTGTGTTTCATGGATGAGAACTGTGCCGTGTTTCCCTTCAGAAACGGAGTTAAATGCCAGGCTCTGTGTCTTCCTACAAGCAAGACTTCGTTTCAGGTAAACACACTCAATTTTTAGCTCAAATGAAGCTACATTGATCACGAAGCTCACACGTTTGTCGCTCTTAACTGAAAAGCATTGGATGTTAGAGGACCTGTGGTTTGTATCAGTTTCAGAAACAGAGTTGAACTAGATATGGTCCGCCTGAGTAGGAAACACAGTTCTTTTGTTCTGAGCACAGTCACGTTTCCCTCTGTATTAGAGACCCTAGAAAGCAAGAGCGTGCTTCTTGCTCTAAAGCAGAGTGTGTTTCATGGATGAGAACTGTGCCTTCTGTTTCCATTCAGAAACGGAGTTAAATGCCAGGCTCTGTGTCTTTCTTTTAGCAAGGCTTCGTTTCAGGAAACGCAATCACTTTTCAGCTCAAAGGAATCTACATTGTTCACGAAGCTGACACGTTTCTCGCTCTTAGCTGAAAAGCATTTGATGTTAGAGGACCTGTGGTTTGTATCAGTTTCAGAAACAGAGTTGAAGTAGATATGGTCCGTGTGGAGGAAACACAGTTCTTTTGTTCTGAGCACACTCACGTTTCCCTCTGTAATAGAGAAACTAGAATGCAAGAGCGTGCTTCTTGCTCTAAAGCAGATAGTGTTTCATGGATGAGAACTGTGCAGTGTGTTTCCCTTAAGAAATGGAGTTAAATGCCAGGCTCTTTGTATTCCTTCAAACAAGACTTCTTTTCAGGTAAACGCAGTCACTTTTCAGCTCAAACGAAGCTCCATTGTTCACGAAGCTCACACGTTTCTCGCTCTTAACTGAAAAGCATTGGATGTTAGACGACCTGTGGTTTGTATCAGTTTCAGAAACAGAGTTGAACTAGATATGGTCCGTGTGTAGGAAACACAGTTCTTTTTTTCTGAGCACACTCACGTTTCCCTCTTTATTAGTGAGTCTAGAAAGCAAGAGCATGCTTCTTGCTCTAAAGCAGAGTGTGTTTCATGGATGAGAACTGTGCCATGTGTTTCCCTTCAGAAACAGAGTTAAATGCCAGGCTCTGTGTTTTTCTTCAAGCAATACTTCGTTCCAGGTAAACACAGTCACTTTTCAGCTCAAATGAAGCTACATTATTCACGAAGCTCACTCGATTCTCGCTCTTAACTGAAAAGCATTGGATGTTAGAGGACCTGTGGTTTGTATCAGTTTCAGAAACAGTGTTGAACTACATATGGTCCGTGTGTGTGTAGGAAACACAGTTCTTTTGTTCTCAGCACACTCACGTTTCCATCTGTATTAGAGAAACTAGAAAGCAAGAGCGTGCTTCTTGCTCTAAAGCAAAGTGTGTTTCATGGATGAGAACTGTGCCATGTGTTTCCCTTCAGAAGCGGAGTAAAATACCAGGCTCTGTGTCTTCCTTCAAGCAAGACTTCGTTTCATGTAAACGCAGTCAATTTTCAGCTCAAACGAAGCTCCATTGTTCACAAAGCTCACACGTTTCTTGCTCTTAAATGAAAAGCATTGGATGTTAGAGGACCTGTGGTGTGTATCAGTTTCAGAAGCAGAGTTGAACTAGATATGGTCCGTGTGTGTAGGAAACACAGTTCTTTTGTTCTGAGCACACTCACGTTTCCCTTTGTATTAGAGACTCTAGAAAGCAAGAGCGTGCTTCTAGCTCTAAAGCAGAGTGTGTTTCATGGATGAGAACTGTGCTGTGTGTTTCCCTTCAGAAACGGAGTTAATTGCCAGGCTCTGTGTCTTTCTTCAAGCAAGACTTCGTTTCAGGTAAACGCTGTCACTTTTCAGCTCAAACAAAGCTACATTGTTCACGAAGCTCACTCGTTTCTCGCTCTTAACTGAAAAGCATTGGATGATAGAGGACCTGTGGTTTGTATCAGTTTCAGAAGCAGAGTTGAACTAGATATGGTCCGTGTGTGTAGGAAACACAGTTCTTTTGTTCTGAGCACACTCACATTTCCCTCTTTAATAGAGGCTCTGGAAAGCAAGAGCATGCTTCTTGCTCTAAAGCAGAATGTGTTTCATGGATGAGAACTGTGCCGTGGGTTTCCCTTCAGAAACGGAGTTAAATGCCAGGCTCTGTGTCTTCCTTCAAGCAAGACTTCGTTTCAGGTAAACACAGTCACTTTTCAGCTAAAATGGAGCCAAATTGAACACGAAGCTCACACGTTTCTCGCTCTTAACTGAAAAGCATTGGATGTTAGAGGACCTGTAGTTTGTATCAGTTTCAGAAACAGAGTTGATCTAGATATGGTCCGTGTGTAGGAAACACAGTTCTTTTGTTCTGAGCACACTCACGTTTCCCTCTGTAATAGAGAAACTAGAATGCAAGAGCGTGCTTCTTGACTAAAGCAGAGAGTGTTTCATGGATGAGAACTGTGCAGTGTGTTTCCCTTAAGAAATGGAGTTAAATGCCAGGCTCTTTGTCTTCCTTCAAACAAGACTTCGTTTCAGGTAAACCCAGTCACTTTTCAGCTCAAACGAAGCACCATTGTTCACGAAGCTCACACGTTTCTCGCTCTTAGCTGAAAAGCATTGGATGTTAGAGGACCTGTGGTTTGTATCAGTTTCAGAAACATTGTAGAACTAGATATGGTCTGTGTGGAGGAAACACAGTTCTTTTGTTCTGAGCACAGTCATGTTTCCCTCTGTATTAGAGACTCTAGGAAGCAAGAGCGTGCTTCTTGATCTAAAGCAGAGTGTGTTTCATGGATGAGAACTGTGCCGTGTGTTTCCCTTCAGAAACGGAGTTGAATGGCATGCTCTGTGTCTTCCTACAAGCAAGACTTCCTTTTAGGTAATGGCAGTCACTTTTCAGCTCAAACAAAGCTACATTCTTCGCACAGCTCAAATGTTTCTCGATCTTAACTGAAAAGAATTTTATGTTAGAGGACCTGTTGTTTGTATCAGTTTCAGAAACAGAGTTCAACTAGATATGGTCCATGTGTAGCAAACACAGTTCTTTTGTTCTGAGCACAGTCACGTTTCCCTCTGTATTAGAGACTCTAGAAAGCAAGAGCGTGCTTCTTGCTCTAAAGCAGAGTGTGTTTCATGGATGAGAACTGTGCCCTGTGTTTCCCTTCAGAAACGGAGTTAAATGCCAGGCTCTGTGTCTTCCTTCAAGCAAGACTTCGTTTCAGGTAAACACAGTCACTTTTCAGCTCAAATGGAGCTACATTGAACACGAAGCTCACACGTTTCTCGCTCTTAAATGAAAAGCATTGGATGTTAGAGGACCTGTGGTTTGTATCAGTTTCAGAAACAGAGTTGAACTAGATATGGTCCGTGTGTGTAGGAAACACAGTTCTTTTGTTCTGAGCACACACATGTTTCTCGTTGTATTAGAGACTCTAGAAAGCAAGAGCGTGCTTCTTGCTCTAAAGCAGAGTGTGTTTCATGGATGAGAACTGTGCCATGTGTTTCCCTTCAGAAACGGAGTTCAATTCCAGGCTCTGTGTCTTCCTACAAGCAAGACTTCATTTCAGGTAACCACAGTCACTTTTAAGCTTAAACGAAGCTACATTGTTCACAAAGCTCACATGTTTCTCGATCTTAGCTGAAAAGCATTGCATGATAGAGGACCTGTAGTTTGTATCAGTTTCAGAAACAGAGTTGAACTAGATATGGTCCGTGTGTGTAGGATACACAGTTCTTTTGTTCTGAGCACAGTCACGTTTCCCTCTGTATTAGAGACTCTAGAAAGCAAGAGCATGCTTCTTGCTCTAAAGCAGAGTGTGTTTCATGGATGAGAACTGTGCCGTGTGTTGCCCTTCAGAAACGGAGTTAAATGCCAGCCTCTGTGTCTTTCTTTAAGCAAGACTTCGTTTCAGGTAAACGCAGACACTTTTCAGCTCAAACAAAGCTACATTGTTCAGGAAGGTCACACGTTTCTCGCTTTTAACTGAAAAGAGCTGGATGTTAGAGGACCTGTGGTTTGTATCAGTTTCAGAAATAGAGTTGAACTAGATATGGTCCATGTGTAGGATACACAGTTCTTTTGTTCTGAGCACACTCACGTTTCCCTCTGTATTAGAGACTCTAGAAAGCAAGAGCGTGCTTCTTGCTCTAAAGCAGAGTGTGTTTCATGGATGAGAACTGTGCCGTGTGTTTCCCTTCAGAAACGGAGTTAAATGCCAGGCTCTGTGTCTTCCTTCAAGCAAGACTTCGTTTCAGGTAAAAACAGTCACTTTTCAGCTCAAATGAAGCTACATTGTCCACGAAGCTCACTCGTTTCTCGCTCTTAAATGAAAAGGATTGGATGGTAGAAGACCTGTGGTTTGTATCAGTTTCAGAAGCAGAGTTGAACTAGATATGATCCGTGTGTGTAGGAAACACTGTTCTTTTGTTCTGAGCACAGTCACGTTTCCCTCTGTATTAGAGACTCTAGAAAGCA
The DNA here is from genome assembly GCA_949786385.1 of Onychomys leucogaster. Classification (NCBI taxonomy): domain Eukaryota; kingdom Metazoa; phylum Chordata; class Mammalia; order Rodentia; family Cricetidae; genus Onychomys; species Onychomys leucogaster. The sequence continues at coordinate 1,427,734 of CATKUP010000089.1, forward strand.
AGAGCGTGCTTCTTGCTCTAAAGCAGAGTGTGTTTCATGGATGAGAACTGTGCCATGTGTTTCCCTTCAGAAACGGAGTTCAATTCCACGCTCTGTGTCTTCCTACAAGCAAGACTTCATTTCAGGTAACCACAGTCACTTTTAAGCTTAAACGAAGCTACATTGTTCACAAAGCTCACATGTTTCTCAATCTTAGCTGAAAAGCATTGGATGATAGAGGACCTGTTGTTTGTATCAGTTTCAGAAACAGAGTTGAACTAGATATGGTCCGTGTGTGTAGGATACACAGTTCTTTTGTTCTGAGCACAGTCACGTTTCCCTCTGTATTAGAGACTCTAGAAAGCAAGAGCGTGCTTCTTGCTCTAAAGCAGAGTGTGTTTCATGGATGAGAACCTTACCGTGTGTTTCCCTTCAGAAACGGAGTTAAATGCCAGCCTCTGTGTCTTTCTTTAAGCAAGACTTCGTTTCAGGTAAACGCAGACACTTTTCAGCTCAAACAAAGCTACATTGTTCACGAAGCTCACACGTTTCTCGCTTTTAACTGAAAAGAGCTGGATGTTAGAGGACCTGTGGTTTGTATCACTTTCAGAAACAGTGTTGAACTAGATATGGTCCGTGTGTGTAGGAAACACAGTTCTTTTGTTCTGAGTACATTCACGTTTCCCTCTGTATTAGAGACTCTAGAAAGCAAGAGCGTGCTTCTTGCTCTAAAGCAGAGTGTGTTTCATGGATGAGAACTGTGCCGTGTGTTTCCCTTCAGAAACGGAGTTAAATGCCAGGCTCTGTGTCTTTCTTCAAGCAAGACTTCGTTTCAGGTAAACACAGTCACTTTTCAGCTAAAATGGAGCCAAATTGAACACGAAGCTCACACGTTTCTCGCTCTTAACTGAAAAGCATTGGATGTTAGAGGACTTGTAGTTTGTATCAGTTTCAGAAACAGAGTTGATCTAGATATGGTCCGTGTGTAGGAAACACAGTTCTTTTGTTCTGAGCACACTCACGTTTCCCTCTGTAATAGAGAAACTAGAATGCAAGAGCGTGCTTCTTGACTAAAGCAGAGAGTGTTTCATGGATGAGAACTGTGCAGTGTGTTTCCCTTAAGAAATGGAGTTAAATGCCAGGCTCTTTGTCTTCCTTCAAACAAGACTTCGTTTCAGGTAAACCCAGTCACTTTTCAGCTCAAACGAAGCACCATTGTTCACGAAGCTCACACGTTTCTCGCTCTTAGCTGAAAAGCATTGGATGTTAGAGGACCTGTGGTTTGTATCAGTTTCAGAAACATTGTAGAACTAGATATGGTCTGTGTGGAGGAAACACAGTTCTTTTGTTCTGAGCACAGTCATGTTTCCCTCTGTATTAGAGACTCTAGGAAGCAAGAGCGTGCTTCTTGATCTAAAGCAGAGTGTGTTTCATGGATGAGAACTGTGCCGTGTGTTTCCCTTCAGAAACGGAGTTGAATGGCATGCTCTGTGTCTTCCTACAAGCAAGACTTCCTTTTAGGTAATGGCAGTCACTTTTCAGCTCAAACAAAGCTACATTCTTCGCACAGCTCAAATGTTTCTCGATCTTAACTGAAAAGAATTTTATGTTAGAGGACCTGTTGTTTGTATCAGTTTCAGAAACAGAGTTCAACTAGATATGGTCCATGTGTAGCGAACACAGTTCTTTTGTTCTGAGCACAGTCACGTTTCCCTCTGTATTAGAGACTCTAGAAAGCAAGAGCGTGCTTCTTGATCTAAAGCAGAGTGTGTTTCATGGATGAGAACTGTGCCCTGTGTTTCCCTTCAGAAACGGAGTTAAATGCCAGGCTCTGTGTCTTCCTTCAAGCAAGACTTCGTTTCAGGTAAACACAGTCACTTTTCAGCTCAAATGGAGCTACATTGAACACGAAGCTCACACGTTTCTCGCTCTTAAATGAAAAGCATTGGATGTTAGAGGACCTGTGGTTTGTATCAGTTTCAGAAACAGAGTTGAACTAGATATGGTCCGTGTGTGTAGGAAACACAGTTCTTTTGTTCTGAGCACACTCATGTTTCTCGTTGTATTAGAGACTCTAGAAAGCAAGAGCGTGCTTCTTGCTCTAAAGCAGAGTGTGTTTCATGGATGAGAACTGTGCCATGTGTTTCCCTTCAGAAACGGAGTTCAATTCCAGGCTCTGTGTCTTCCTACAAGCAAGACTTCATTTCAGGTAACCACAGTCACTTTTAAGCTTAAACGAAGCTACATTGTTCACAAAGCTCACATGTTTCTCGATCTTAGCTGAAAAGCATTGCATGATAGAGGACCTGTAGTTTGTATCAGTTTCAGAAACAGAGTTGAACTAGATATGGTCCGTGTGTGTAGGATACACAGTTCTTTTGTTCTGAGCACAGTCACGTTTCCCTCTGTATTAGAGACTCTAGAAAGCAAGAGCATGCTTCTTGCTCTAAAGCAGAGTGTGTTTCATGGATGAGAACCGTGCCGTGTGTTGCCCTTCAGAAACGGAGTTAAATGCCAGCCTCTGTGTCTTTCTTTAAGCAAGACTTCGTTTCAGGTAAACGCAGACACTTTTCAGCTCAAACAAAGCTACATTGTTCAGGAAGGTCACACGTTTCTCGCTTTTAACTGAAAAGAGCTGGATGTTAGAGGACCTGTGGTTTGTATCAGTTTCAGAAATAGAGTTGAACTAGATATGGTCCATGTGTAGGATACACAGTTCTTTTGTTCTGAGCACACTCACGTTTCCCTCTGTATTAGAGACTCTAGAATGCAAGAGCGTGCTTCTTGCTCTAAAGCAGAGTGTGTTTCATGGATGAGAACTGTGCCGTGTGTTTCCCTTCAGAAACGGAGTTAAATGCCAGGCTCTGTGTCTTCCTTCAAGCAAGACTTTGTTTCAGGTAAAAACAGTCACTTTTCAGCTCAAATGAAGCTACATTGTCCACGAAGCTCACTCGTTTCTCGCTCTTAAATGAAAAGGATTGGATGGTAGAAGACCTGTGGTTTGTATCAGTTTCAGAAGCAGAGTTGAACTAGATATGATCCGTGTGTGTAGGAAACACTGTTCTTTTGTTCTGAGCACAGTCACGTTTCCCTCTGTATTAGAGACTCTAGAAAGCAAGAGCGTGCTTCTTGCTCTAAAGCAGAGTGTGTTTCATGGATGAGAACTGTGCCATGTGTTTCCCTTCAGAAACGGAGTTCAATTCCACGCTCTGTGTCTTCCTACAAGCAAGACTTCATTTCAGGTAACCGCAGTCACTTTTAAGCTTAAACGAAGCTACATTGTTCACAAAGCTCACATGTTTCTCAATCTTAGCTGAAAAGCATTGGATGATAGAGGACCTGTTGTTTGTATCAGTTTCAGAAACAGAGTTGAACTAGATATGGTCCGTGTGTGTAGGATACACAGTTCTTTTGTTCTGAGCACAGTCACGTTTCCCTCTGTATTAGAGACTCTAGAAAGCAAGAGCGTGCTTCTTGCTCTAAAGCAGAGTGTGTTTCATGGATGAGAACCTTACCGTGTGTTTCCCTTCAGAAACGGAGTTAAATGCCAGCCTCTGTGTCTTTCTTTAAGCAAGACTTCGTTTCAGGTAAACGCAGACACTTTTCAGCTCAAACAAAGCTACATTGTTCACGAAGCTCACACGTTTCTCGCTTTTAACTGAAAAGAGCTGGATGTTAGAGGACCTGTGGTTTGTATCACTTTCAGAAACAGTGTTGAACTAGATATGGTCCGTGTGTGTAGGAAACACAGTTCTTTTGTTCTGAGTACATTCACGTTTCCCTCTGTATTAGAGACTCTAGAAAGCAAGAGCGTGCTTCTTGCTCTAAAGCAGAGTGTGTTTCATGGATGAGAACTGTGCCGTGTGTTTCCCTTCAGAAACGGAGTTAAATGCCAGGCTCTGTGTCTTTCTTCAAGCAAGACTTCGTTTCAGGTAAACACAGTCACTTTTCAGCTAAAATGGAGCCAAATTGAACACGAAGCTCACACGTTTCTCGCTCTTAACTGAAAAGCATTGGATGTTAGAGGACTTGTAGTTTGTATCAGTTTCAGAAACAGAGTTGATCTAGATATGGTCCGTGTGTAGGAAACACAGTTCTTTTGTTCTGAGCACACTCACGTTTCCCTCTGTAATAGAGAAACTAGAATGCAAGAGCGTGCTTCTTGACTAAAGCAGAGAGTGTTTCATGGATGAGAACTGTGCAGTGTGTTTCCCTTAAGAAATGGAGTTAAATGCCAGGCTCTTTGTCTTCCTTCAAACAAGACTTCGTTTCAGGTAAACCCAGTCACTTTTCAGCTCAAACGAAGCACCATTGTTCACGAAGCTCACACGTTTCTCGCTCTTAGCTGAAAAGCATTGGATGTTAGAGGACCTGTGGTTTGTATCAGTTTCAGAAACATTGTAGAACTAGATATGGTCTGTGTGGAGGAAACACAGTTCTTTTGTTCTGAGCACAGTCATGTTTCCCTCTGTATTAGAGACTCTAGGAAGCAAGAGCGTGCTTCTTGATCTAAAGCAGAGTGTGTTTCATGGATGAGAACTGTGCCGTGTGTTTCCCTTCAGAAACGGAGTTGAATGGCATGCTCTGTGTCTTCCTACAAGCAAGACTTCCTTTTAGGTAATGGCAGTCACTTTTCAGCTCAAACAAAGCTACATTCTTCGCACAGCTCAAATGTTTCTCGATCTTAACTGAAAAGAATTTTATGTTAGAGGACCTGTTGTTTGTATCAGTTTCAGAAACAGAGTTCAACTAGATATGGTCCATGTGTAGCGAACACAGTTCTTTTGTTCTGAGCACAGTCACGTTTCCCTCTGTATTAGAGACTCTAGAAAGCAAGAGCGTGCTTCTTGATCTAAAGCAGAGTGTGTTTCATGGATGAGAACTGTGCCCTGTGTTTCCCTTCAGAAACGGAGTTAAATGCCAGGCTCTGTGTCTTCCTTCAAGCAAGACTTCGTTTCAGGTAAACACAGTCACTTTTCAGCTCAAATGGAGCTACATTGAACACGAAGCTCACACGTTTCTCGCTCTTAAATGAAAAGCATTGGATGTTAGAGGACCTGTGGTTTGTATCAGTTTCAGAAACAGAGTTGAACTAGATATGGTCCGTGTGTGTAGGAAACACAGTTCTTTTGTTCTGAGCACACTCATTTTTCTCGTTGTATTAGAGACTCTAGAAAGCAAGAGCGTGCTTCTTGCTCTAAAGCAGAGTGTGTTTCATGGATGAGAACTGTGCCATGTGTTTCCCTTCAGAAACGGAGTTCAATTCCAGGCTCTGTGTCTTCCTACAAGCAAGACTTCATTTCAGGTAACCACAGTCACTTTTAAGCTTAAACGAAGCTACATTGTTCACAAAGCTCACATGTTTCTCGATCTTAGCTGAAAAGCATTGCATGATAGAGGACCTGTAGTTTGTATCAGTTTCAGAAACAGAGTTGAACTAGATATGGTCCGTGTGTGTAGGATACACAGTTCTTTTGTTCTGAGCACAGTCACGTTTCCCTCTGTATTAGAGACTCTAGAAAGCAAGAGCATGCTTCTTGCTCTAAAGCAGAGTGTGTTTCATGGATGAGAACCGTGCCGTGTGTTGCCCTTCAGAAACGGAGTTAAATGCCAGCCTCTGTGTCTTTCTTTAAGCAAGACTTCGTTTCAGGTAAACGCAGACACTTTTCAGCTCAAACAAAGCTACATTGTTCAGGAAGGTCACACGTTTCTCGCTTTTAACTGAAAAGAGCTGGATGTTAGAGGACCTGTGGTTTGTATCAGTTTCAGAAATAGAGTTGAACTAGATATGGTCCATGTGTAGGATACACAGTTCTTTTGTTCTGAGCACACTCACGTTTCCCTCTGTATTAGAGACTCTAGAATGCAAGAGCGTGCTTCTTGCTCTAAAGCAGAGTGTGTTTCATGGATGAGAACTGTGCCGTGTGTTTCCCTTCAGAAACGGAGTTAAATGCCAGGCTCTGTGTCTTCCTTCAAGCAAGACTTTGTTTCAGGTAAAAACAGTCACTTTTCAGCTCAAATGAAGCTACATTGTCCACGAAGCTCACTCGTTTCTCGCTCTTAAATGAAAAGGATTGGATGGTAGAAGACCTGTGGTTTGTATCAGTTTCAGAAGCAGAGTTGAACTAGATATGATCCGTGTGTGTAGGAAACACTGTTCTTTTGTTCTGAGCACAGTCACGTTTCCCTCTGTATTAGAGACTCTAGAAAGCAAGAGCGTGCTTCTTGCTCTAAAGCAGAGTGTGTTTCATGGATGAGAACTGTGCCATGTGTTTCCCTTCAGAAACGGAGTTCAATTCCACGCTCTGTGTCTTCCTACAAGCAAGACTTCATTTCAGGTAACCGCAGTCACTTTTAAGCTTAAACGAAGCTACATTGTTCACAAAGCTCACATGTTTCTCAATCTTAGCTGAAAAGCATTGGATGATAGAGGACCTGTTGTTTGTATCAGTTTCAGAAACAGAGTTGAACTAGATATGGTCCGTGTGTGTAGGATACACAGTTCTTTTGTTCTGAGCACAGTCACGTTTCCCTCTGTATTAGAGACTCTAGAAAGCAAGAGCGTGCTTCTTGCTCTAAAGCAGAGTGTGTTTCATGGATGAGAACCGTGCCGTGTGTTTCCCTTCAGAAACGGAGTTAAATGCCAGCCTCTGTGTCTTTCTTTAAGCAAGACTTCGTTTCAGGTAAACGCAGACACTTTTCAGCTCAAACAAAGCTACATTATTCACGAAACTCACACGTTTCTCGCTTTTAACTGAAAAGAGCTGGATGTTAGAGGACCTGTGGTTTGTATCACTTTCAGAAACAGTGTTGAACTGGATATGGTCCGTGTGTGTAGGAAACACAGTTCTTTTGTTCTGAGTACATTCACGTTTCCCTCTGTATTAGAGACTCTAGAAAGCAAGAGCGTGCTTCTTGCTCTAAAGCAGAGTGTGTTTCATGGATGAGAACTGTGCCGTGTGTTTCCCTTCAGAAACGGAGTTAAATGCCAGGCTCTGTGTCTTTCTTCAAGCAAGACTTCGTTTCAGGTAAACGCAGTCACTTTTCAGCTCAAATGAAGCTACATTGATCACGAAGCTCACTCGTTTCTCACTCTTAACTGAAAAGCATTGGATGGTAGAGGACCTGTGGTTTGTATCAGTTTCAGAAGCAGGGTTGAACTGGATATGGTCCGTGTGTGTTGGAAACACAGTTCTTTGGTCTGAGCACACTCACGTTTCCCTCTGTATTAGAGACTCTAGAAAGCAAGAGCGTGCTTCTTGCTCTAAAGCAGAGTGTGTTTCATGGATGAGAACTGTGCCGTGTGTTTCCCTTCAGAAACGGAGTTAAATGCCAGGCTCTGTGTCTTCCTTCAAGCAAGACTTTGTTTCAGGTAAAAACAGTCACTTTTCAGCTCAAATGAAGCTACATTGTCCACGAAGCTCACTCGTTTCTCGCTCTTAAATGAAAAGGATTGGATGGTAGAAGACCTGTGGTTTGCATCAGTTTCAGAAGCAGAGTTGAACTAGATATGATCCGTGTGTGTAGGAAACACAGTTCTTTTGTTCTGAGCACAGTCACGTTTCCCTCTGTATTAGATACTCTAGAAAGCAAGAGCGTGCTTCTTGCTCTAAAGCAGAGTGTGTTTCATGGATGAGAACTGTGCCATGTGTTTCCCTTCAGAAACGGAGTTCAATTCCACGCTCTGTGTCTTCCTACAAGCAAGACTTCATTTCAGGTAACCACAGTCACTTTTAAGCTTAAACGAAGCTACATGGTTCACAAAGCTCACATGTTTCTCGATCTTAGCTGAAAAGCATTGGATGATAGAGGACCTGTTGTTTGTATCAGTTTCAGAAACAGAGTTCAACTAGATATGGTCCATGTGTAGCAAACACAGTTCTTTTGTTCTGAGCACAGTCACGTTTCCCTCTGTATTAGAGACTCTAGAAAGCAAGAGCGTGCTTCTTGCTCTAAAGCAGAGTGTGTTTCATGGATGAGAACCGTGCCGTGTGTTTCCCTTCAGAAACGGAGTTAAATGCCAGCCTCTGTGTCTTTCTTTAAGCAAGACTTCGTTTCAGGTAAACGCAGACACTTTTCAGCTCAAACAAAGCTACATTGTTCAGGAAGGTCACACGTTTCTCGCTTTTAACTGAAAAGAGCTGGATGTTAGAGGACCTGTGGTTTGTATCAGTTTCAGAAATAGAGTTGAACTAGATATGGTCCATGTGTAGGATACACAGTTCTTTTTTTCTGAGCACACTCACGTTTCCCTCTGTATTAGAGACTCTAGAAAGCAAGAGCGTGCTTCTTGCTCTAAAGCAGAGTGTGTTTCATGGATGAGAACTGTGCCGTGTGTTTCCCTTCAGAAACGGAGTTAAATGCCAGGCTCTGTGTCTTCCTTCAAGCAAGACTTTGTTTCAGGTAAAAACAGTCACTTTTCAGCTCAAATGAAGCTACATTGTCCACGAAGCTCACTCGTTTCTCGCTCTTAAATGAAAAGGATTGGATGGTAGAAGACCTGTGGTTTGTATCAGTTTCAGAAGCAGAGTTGAACTAGATATGATCCGTGTGTGTAGGAAACACTGTTCTTTTGTTCTGAGCACAGTCACGTTTCCCTCTGTATTAGAGACTCTAGAAAGCAAGAGCGTGCTTCTTGCTCTAAAGCAGAGTGTGTTTCATGGATGAGAACTGTGCCATGTGTTTCCCTTCAGAAACGGAGTTCAATTCCACGCTCTGTGTCTTCCTACAAGCAAGACTTCATTTCAGGTAACCGCAGTCACTTTTAAGCTTAAACGAAGCTACATTGTTCACAAAGCTCACATGTTTCTCAATCTTAGCTGAAAAGCATTGGATGATAGAGGACCTGTTGTTTGTATCAGTTTCAGAAACAGAGTTGAACTAGATATGGTCCGTGTGTGTAGGATACACAGTTCTTTTGTTCTGAGCACAGTCACGTTTCCCTCTGTATTAGAGACTCTAGAAAGCAAGAGCGTGCTTCTTGCTCTAAAGCAGAGTGTGTTTCATGGATGAGAACCGTGCCGTGTGTTTCCCTTCAGAAACGGAGTTAAATGCCAGCCTCTGTGTCTTTCTTTAAGCAAGACTTCGTTTCAGGTAAACGCAGACACTTTTCAGCTCAAACAAAGCTACATTGTTCACGAAGCTCACACGTTTCTCGCTTTTAACTGAAAAGAGCTGGATGTTAGAGGACCTGTGGTTTGTATCACTTTCAGAAACAGTGTTGAACTAGATATGGTCCGTGTGTGTAGGAAACACAGTTCTTTTGTTCTGAGTACATTCACGTTTCCCTCTGTATTAGAGACTCTAGAAAGCAAGAGCGTGCTTCTTGCTCTAAAGCAGAGTGTGTTTCATGGATGAGAACTGTGCCGTGTGTTTCCCTTCAGAAACGGAGTTAAATGCCAGGCTCTGTGTCTTCCTTCAAGCAAGACTTTGTTTCAGGTAAAAACAGTCACTTTTCAGCTCAAATGAAGCTACATTGTCCACGAAGCTCACTCGTTTCTCGCTCTTAAATGAAAAGGATTGGATGGTAGAAGACCTGTGGTTTGTATCAGTTTCAGAAGCAGAGTTGAACTAGATATGATCCGTGTGTGTAGGAAACACTGTTCTTTTGTTCTGAGCACAGTCACGTTTCCCTCTGTATTAGAGACTCTAGAAAGCAAGAGCGTGCTTCTTGCTCTAAAGCAGAGTGTGTTTCATGGATGAGAACTGTGCCATGTGTTTCCCTTCAGAAACGGAGTTCAATTCCACGCTCTGTGTCTTCCTACAAGCAAGACTTCATTTCAGGTAACCGCAGTCACTTTTAAGCTTAAACGAAGCTACATTGTTCACAAAGCTCACATGTTTCTCAATCTTAGCTGAAAAGCATTGGATGATAGAGGACCTGTTGTTTGTATCAGTTTCAGAAACAGAGTTGAACTAGATATGGTCCGTGTGTGTAGGATACACAGTTCTTTTGTTCTGAGCACAGTCACGTTTCCCTCTGTATTAGAGACTCTAGAAAGCAAGAGCGTGCTTCTTCCTCTAAAGCAGAGTGTGTTTCATGGATGAGAACCGTGCCGTGTGTTTCCCTTCAGAAACGGAGTTAAATGCCAGCCTCTGTGTCTTTCTTTAAGCAAGACTTCGTTTCAGGTAAACGCAGACACTTTTCAGCTCAAACAAAGCTACATTGTTCACGAAGCTCACACGTTTCTCGCTTTTAACTGAAAAGAGCTGGATGTTAGAGGACCTGTGGTTTGTATCACTTTCAGAAACAGTGTTGAACTAGATATGGTCCGTGTGTGTAGGAAACACAGTTCTTTTGTTCTGAGTACATTCACGTTTCCCTCTGTATTAGAGACTCTAGAAAGCAAGAGCGTGCTTCTTGCTCTAAAGCAGAGTGTGTTTCATGGATGAGAACTGTGCCGTGTGTTTCCCTTCAGAAACGGAGTTAAATGCCAGGCTCTGTGTCTTCCTTCAAGCAAGACTTTGTTTCAGGTAAAAACAGTCACTTTTCAGCTCAAATGAAGCTACATTGTCCACGAAGCTCACTCGTTTCTCGCTCTTAAATGAAAAGGATTGGATGGTAGAAGACCTGTGGTTTGTATCAGTTTCAGAAGCAGAGTTGAACTAGATATGATCCGTGTGTGTAGGAAACACTGTTCTTTTGTTCTGAGCACAGTCACGTTTCCCTCTGTATTAGAGACTCTAGAAAGCAAGAGCGTGCTTCTTGCTCTAAAGCAGAGTGTGTTTCATGGATGAGAACTGTGCCATGTGTTTCCCTTCAGAAACGGAGTTCAATTCCACGCTCTGTGTCTTCCTACAAGCAAGACTTCATTTCAGGTAACCGCAGTCACTTTTAAGCTTAAACGAAGCTACATTGTTCACAAAGCTCACATGTTTCTCAATCTTAGCTGAAAAGCATTGGATGATAGAGGACCTGTTGTTTGTATCAGTTTCAGAAACAGAGTTGAACTAGATATGGTCCGTGTGTGTAGGATACACAGTTCTTTTGTTCTGAGCACAGTCACGTTTCCCTCTGTATTAGAGACTCTAGAAAGCAAGAGCGTGCTTCTTGCTCTAAAGCAGAGTGTGTTTCATGGATGAGAACCGTGCCGTGTGTTTCCCTTCAGAAACGGAGTTAAATGCCAGCCTCTGTGTCTTTCTTTAAGCAAGACTTCGTTTCAGGTAAACGCAGACACTTTTCAGCTCAAACAAAGCTACATTGTTCACGAAGCTCACACGTTTCTCGCTTTTAACTGAAAAGAGCTGGATGTTAGAGGACCTGTGGTTTGTATCACTTTCAGAAACAGTGTTGAACTAGATATGGTCCGTGTGTGTAGGAAACACAGTTCTTTTGTTCTGAGTACATTCACGTTTCCCTCTGTATTAGAGACTCTAGAAAGCAAGAGCGTGCTTCTTGCTCTAAAGCAGAGTGTGTTTCATGGATGAGAACTGTGCCGTGTGTTTCCCTTCAGAAACGGAGTTAAATGCCAGGCTCTGTGTCTTTCTTCAAGCAAGACTTCGTTTCAGGTAAACGCAGTCACTTTTCAGCTCAAATGAAGCTACATTGATCACGAAGCTCACTCGTTTCTCACTCTTAACTGAAAAGCATTGGATGGTAGAGGACCTGTGGTTTGTATCAGTTTCAGAAGCAGGGTTGAACTGGATATGGTCCGTGTGTGTTGGAAACACAGTTCTTTGGTCTGAGCACACTCACGTTTCCCTCTGTATTAGAAACTCTAGAAAGCAAGAGCGTGCTTCTTGCTCTAAAGCAGAGTGTGTTTCATGGATGAGAACTGTGCCGTGTGTTTCCCTTCAGAAACGGAGTTAAATGCCAGGCTCTGTGTCCTCCTTCAAGCAAGACTTTGTTTCAGGTAAAAACAGTCACTTTTCAGCTCAAATGAAGCTACATTGTCCATGAAGCTCACTCGTTTCTCGCTCTTAAATGAAAAGGATTGGATGGTAGAAGACCTGTGGTTTGTATCAGTTTCAGAAGCAGAGTTGAACTAGATATGATCCGTGTGTGTAGGAAACACAGTTCTTTTGTTCTGAGCACAGTCACGTTTCCCTCTGTATTAGATACTCTAGAAAGCAAGAGCGTGCTTCTTGCTCTAAAGCAGAGTGTGTTTCATGGATGAGAACTGTGCCATGTGTTTCCCTTCAGAAACGGAGTTCAATTCCACGGTCTGTGTCTTCCTACAAGCAAGACTTCATTTCAGGTAACCACAGTCACTTTTAAGCTTAAACGAAGCTACATTGTTCACAAAGCTCACATGTTTCTCGATCTTAGCTGAAAAGCATTGGATGATAGAGGACCTGTTGTTTGTATCAGTTTCAGAAACAGAGTAGAACTAGATATGGTCCGTGTGTGTAGGATACACAGTTCTTTTGTTCTGAGCACAGTCATGTTTCCCTCTGTATTAGAGACTCTAGAAAGCAAGAGCGTGCTTCTTGCTCTAAAGCAGAGTGTGTTTCATGGATGAGAACCGTGCCGTGTGTTTCCCTTCAGAAACGGAGTTAAATGCCAGCCTCTGTGTCTTTCTTTAAGCAAGACTTCGTTTCAGGTAAACGCAGACACTTTTCAGCTCAAACAAAGCTACATTGTTCAGGAAGGTCACACGTTTCTCGCTTTTAACTGAAAAGAGCTGGATGTTAGAGGACCTGTGGTTTGTATCAGTTTCAGAAATAGAGTTGAACTAGATATGGTCCATGTGTAGGATACACAGTTCTTTTTTTCTGAGCACACTCACGTTTCCCTCTGTATTAGAGACTCTAGAAAGCAAGAGCGTGCTTCTTGCTCTAAAGCAGAGTGTGTTTCATGGATGAGAACTGTGCCGTGTGTTTCCCTTCAGAAACGGAGTTAAATGCCAGGCTCTGTGTCTTCCTTCAAGCAAGACTTTGTTTCAGGTAAAAACAGTCACTTTTCAGCTCAAATGAAGCTACATTGTCCACGAAGCTCACTCGTTTCTCGCTCTTAAATGAAAAGGATTGGATGGTAGAAGACCTGTGTTTTGTATCAGTTTCAGAAGCAGAGTTGAACTAGATATGATCCGTGTGTGTAGGAAACACTGTTCTTTTGTTCTGAGCACAGTCACGTTTCCCTCTGTATTAGAGACTCTAGAAAGCAAGAGCGTGCTTCTTGCTCTAAAGCAGAGTGTGTTTCATGGATGAGAACTGTGCCATGTGTTTCCCTTCAGAAACGGAGTTCAATTCCACGCTCTGTGTCTTCCTACAAGCAAGACTTCATTTCAGGTAACCGCAGTCACTTTTAAGCTTAAACGAAGCTACATTGTTCACAAAGCTCACATGTTTCTCAATCTTAGCTGAAAAGCATTGGATGATAGAGGACGTGTAGTTTGTATCAGTTTCAGAAACAGAGTTGAACTAGATATGGTCCGTGTGTGTAGGATACACAGTTCTTTTGTTCTGAGCACAGTCACGTTTCCCTCTGTATTAGAGACTCTAGAAAGCAAGAGCGTGCTTCTTGCTCTAAAGCAGAGTGTGTTTCATGGATGAAAACCGTGCCGTGTGTTTCCCTTCAGAAACGGAGTTAAATGCCAGCCTCTGTGTCTTTCTTTAAGCAAGACTTCGTTTCAGGTAAACGCAGACACTTTTCAGCTCAAACAAAGCTACATTGTTCACGAAGCTCACACGTTTCTCGCTTTTAACTGAAAAGAGCTGGATGTTAGAGGACCTGTGGTTTGTATCACTTTCAGAAACAGTGTTGAACTAGATATGGTCCGTGTGTGTAGGAAACACAGTTCTTTTGTTCTGAGTACATTCACGTTTCCCTCTGTATTAGAGACTCTAGAAAGCAAGAGCGTGCTTCTTGCTCTAAAGCAGAGTGTGTTTCATGGATGAGAACTGTGCCGTGTGTTTCCCTTCAGAAACGGAGTTAAATGCCAGGCTCTGTGTCTTTCTTCAAGCAAGACTTCGTTTCAGGTAAACACAGTCACTTTTCAGCTCAAATGAAGCTACATTGATCACGAAGCTCACTCGTTTCTCACTCTTAACTGAAAAGCATTGGATGGTAGAGGACCTGTGGTTTGTATCAGTTTCAGAAGCAGGGTTGAACTGGATATGGTCCGTGTGTGTTGGAAACACAGTTCTTTGGTCTGAGCACACTCACGTTTCCCTCTGTATTAGAGACTCTAGAAAGCAAGAGCGTGCTTCTTGCTCTAAAGCAGAGTGTGTTTCATGGATGAGAACTGTGCCGTGTGTTTCCCTTCAGAAACGGAGTTAAATGCCAGGCTCTTTGTCTTCCTTCAAGCAAGACTTTGTTTCAGGTAAAAACAGTCACTTTTCAGCTCAAATGAAGCTACATTGTCCACGAAGCTCACTCGTTTCTCGCTCTTAAATGAAAAGGATTGGATGGTAGAAGACCTGTGGTTTGTATCAGTTTCAGAAGCAGAGTTGAACTAGATATGATCCGTGTGTGTAGGAAACACAGTTCTTTTGTTCTGAGCACAGTCACGTTTCCCTCTGTATTAGAGACTCTAGAAAGCAAGAGCGTGCTTCTTGCTCTAAAGCAGAGTGTGTTTCATGGATGAGAACTGTGCCATGTGTTTCCCTTCAGAAACGGAGTTCAATTCCACGGTCTGTGTCTTCCTACATGCAAGACTTCATTTCAGGTAACCACAGTCACTTTTAAGCTTAAACGAAGCTACATTGTTCACAAAGCTCACATGTTTCTCGATCTTAGCTGAAAAGCATTGGATGATAGAGGACCTGTTGTTTGTATCAGTTTCAGAAACAGAGTTGAACTAGATATGGTCCGTGTGTGTAGGATACACAGTTCTTTTGTTCTGAGCACAGTCATGTTTCCCTCTGTATTAGAGACTCTAGAAAGCAAGAACGTGCTTCTTGCTCTAAAGCAGAGTGTGTTTCATGGATGAGAACCGTGCCGTGTGTTTCCCTTCAGAAACGGAGTTAAATGCCAGCCTCTGTGTCTTTCTTTAAGCAAGACTTCGTTTCAGGTAAACGCAGACACTTTTCAGCTCAAACAAAGCTACATTGTTCAGGAAGGTCACACGTTTCTCGCTTTTAACTGAAAAGAGCTGGATGTTAGAGGACCTGTGGTTTGTATCACTTTCTGAAACAGTGTTGAACTAGATATGGTCCGTGTGTGTAGGAAACACAGTTCTTTTGTTCTGAGTACATTCACGTTTCCCTCTGTATTAGAGACTCTAGAAAGCAAGAGCGTGCTTCTTGCTCTAAAGCAGAGTGTGTTTCATGGATGAGAACTGTGCCGTGTGTTTCCCTTCAGAAACGGAGTTAAATGCCAGGCTCTGTGTCTTTCTTCAAGCAAGACTTCGTTTCAGGTAAACGCAGTCACTTTTCAGCTCAAATGAAGCTACATTGATCACGAAGCTCACTCGTTTCTCACTCTTAACTGAAAAGCATTGGATGGTAGAGGACCTGTGGTTTGTATCAGTTTCAGAAGCAGGGTTGAACTGGATATGGTCCGTGTGTGTTGGAAACACAGTTCTTTGGTCTGAGCACACTCACGTTTCCCTCTGTATTAGAGACTCTAGAAAGCAAGAGCGTGCTTCTTCTCTAAAGCAGAGTGTGTTTCATGGATGAGAACTGTGCCGTGTGTTTCCCTTCAGAAACGGAGTTAAATGCCAGGCTCTGTGTCTTCCTTCAAGCAAGACTTTGTTTCAGGTAAACACAGTCACTTTTCAGCTCAAATGAAGCTACATTGTCCACGAAGCTCACTCGTTTCTCGCTCTTAACTGAAAAGGATTGGATGGTAGAAGACCTGTGGTTTGTATCAGTTTCAGAAGCAGAGTTGAACTAGATATGATCCGTGTGTGTAGGAAACACAGTTCTTTTGTTCTGAGCACAGTCACGTTTCCCTCTGTATTAGAGACTCTAGAAAGCAAGAGCGTGCTTCTTGCTCTAAAGCAGAGTGTGTTTCATGGATGAGAACTGTGCCATGTGTTTCCCTTCAGAAACGGAGTTAAATGCCAGGCTCTGTGTCTTTCTTCAAGGAAGACTTCGTTTCAGGAAAACGCAGACACTTTTCAGCTCAAACAAAGCTACATTGTCCACGAAGGTCACACGTTTCTCGCTTTTAACTGAAAATAACTGGATATTAGAGGACCTGTGGTTTGTATCAGTTTCAGAAATAGAGTTGAACTAGATATTGTCCGTGGGTAGGAAACACAGTTCTTTTGTTCTGAGCACAGTCACGTTTCCCTCTGTAATAGAGACTCTAGAAAGCAAGAGCGTGCTTCTTGCTATAAGCAGAGTGTGTTTCATGGATGAGAACTGTTCCATGTGTTTCCCTTCAGAAACGGAGTTGAATGGCAGGCTCTGTGTCTTCCTACAAGCAAGACTTCCTTTCCGGTAATGTCAGTCACTTTTCCGCTCAAACAAAGCTACTTTCTTCACACAGCTCAAATGTTTCTCGATCTTAACTGAAAAGAATTTTATGTTACAGGACCTGTTGTTTGTATCAGTTTCAGAAACAGAGTTCAACTAGATATGGTCCATGTGTAGCAAACACAGTTCTTTTGTTCTGAGCACAGTCATGTGCCCTCTGTATTAGAGACTCTAGAAAGCAAGAGCGTGCTTCTTGATCTAAAGCAGAGTGTGTTTCATGGATGAGAACTGTGCCCTGTGTTTCCCTTCAGAAACGGAGTTAAATGCCAGGCTCTGTGTCTTCCTTCAAGCAAGACTTCGTTTCAGGTAAACACAGTCACTTTTCAGCTCAAATGGAGCTACATTGAACACGAAGCTCACACGTTTCTCGCTCTTAAATGAAAAGCATTGGATGTTAGAGGACCTGTGGTTTGTATCAGTTTCAGAAACAGAGTTGAACTAGATATGGTCCGTGTGTGCAGGAAACACAGTTCTTTTGTTCTGAGCACACTCATGTTTCTCGTTGTATTAGAGACTCTAGAAAGCAAGAGCGTGCTTCTTGCTCTAAAGCAGAGTGTGTTTCATGGATGAGAACTGTGCCATGTGTTTCCCTTCAGAAACGGAGTTCAATTCCAGGCTCTGTGTCTTCCTACAAGCAAGACTTCATTTCAGGTAACCGCAGTCACTTTTAAGCTTAAACGAAGCTACATTGTTCACAAAGCTCACATGTTTCTCGATCTTAGCTGAAAAGCATTGGATGATAGAGGACCTGTAGTTTGTATCAGTTTCAGAAACAGAGTTGAACTAGATATGGTCCGTGTGTGTAGGATACACAGTTCTTTTGTTCTGAGCACAGTCACGTTTCCCTCTGTATTAGAGACTCTAGAAAGCAAGAGCGTGCTTCTTCCTCTAAAGCAGAGTGTGTTTCATGGATGAGAACTGTGCCGTGTGTTTCCCTTCAGAAACGGAGTTAAATGCCAGCCTCTGTGTCTTTCTTTAAGCAAGACTTCGTTTCAGGTAAACGCAGACACTTTTCAGCTCAAACAAAGCTACATTGTTCACGAAGCTCACACGTTTCTCGCTTTTAACTGAAAAGAGCTGGATGTTAGAGGACCTGTGGTTTGTATCAGTTTCAGAAATAGAGTTGAACTAGATATGGTCCGTGTGTAGGAAACACAGTTCTTTTGTTCTGAGCACAGTCACGTTTCCCTCTGTAATAGAGACTCTAGAAAGCAAGAGCGTGCTCTTGCTCTAAAGCAGAGTGTGTTTCCTGGATGAGAACTGTGCCGTGTGTTTCCCTTCAGAAACGGAGTGAAATGGCAGGCTCTGTGTCTTCCTACAAGCAAGACTTCCTTTCAGGTAAACGCAGTCACTTTTCAGCTCAATCGAAGCTACCTTTTTCACGATTCTCACAGGTTTCTCGCTCTTAACTAAAAAGCATTGGATGTTAGAGGACCTGTGGTTTGTATCACTTTCAGAAACAGTGTTGAACTAGATATGGTCCGTGTGTGTAGGAAACACAGTTCTTTTGTTCTGAGTACATTCACGTTTCCCTCTGTATTAGAGACTCTAGAAAGCAAGAGCGTGCTTCTTGCTCTAAAGCAGAGTGTGTTTCATGGATGAGAACTGTGCCGTGTGTTTTCCTTCAGAAACGGAGTTAAATGCCAGGCTCTGTGTCTTTCTTCAAGCAAGACTTCGTCTCAGGTAAACGCAGTCACTTTTTAGCTCAAACAAAGCTACATTCTTCACGAAGCTCACACGTTTCTCGCTTTTAACTGAAAAGAATTGGATGTTAGAGGACCTGTGGTTTGTATCAGTTTCAGAAATAGAGTTGAACTAGATATGGTCCGTGGGTAGGAAAAACAGTTCTTTTGTTCTGAGCACAGTCACGTTTCCCTCTGTAATAGAGACTCTAGAAAGCAAGAGCGTGCTTCTTGCTATAAGCAGAGTGTGTTTCATGGATGAGAACTGTTCCGTGTGTTTCCCTTCAGAAACGGAGTTGAATGGCAGGCTCTGTGTCTTCCTACAAGCAAGACTTCCTTTCAGGTAATGGCAGTCACTTTTCAGCTCAAACAAAGCTACATTCTTCACACAGCTCAAATGTTTCTCGATCTTAACTGAAAAGAATTTTATGTTAGAGGACCTGTTGTTTGTATCAGTTTCAGAAATAGAGTTCAACTAGATATGGTCCATGTGTAGCAAACACAGTTCTTTTGTTCTGAGCACAGTCACGTTTCCCTCTGTATTAGAGACTCTAGAAAGCAAGAACGTGCTTCTTGATCTAAAGCAGAGTGTGTTTCATGGATGAGAACTGTGCCCTGTGTTTCCCTTCAGAAATGGAGTTAAATGCCAGGCTCTGTGTCTTCCTTCAAGCAAGACTTCGTTTCAGGTAAACAAAGTCACTTTTCAGCTCAAATGGAGCTACATTGAACACGAAGCTCACACGTTTCTCGCTCTTAAATGAAAAGCATTGGATGTTAGAGGACCTGTGGTTTGTATCAGTTTCAGAAACAGAGTTGAACTAGATATGGTCCGTGTGTGTAGGAAACACAGTTCTTTTGTTCTGAGCACACTCATGTTTCTCGTTGTATTAGAGACTCTAGAAAGCAAGAGCGTGCTTCTTGCTCTAAAGCAGAGTGTGTTTCATGGATGAGAACTGTGCCATGTGTTTCCCTTCAGAAACGGAGTTAAATGCCAGGCTCTGTGTCTTTCTTCAAGGAAGACTTCGTTTCAGGTAAACGCAGACACTTTTCAGCTCAAACAAAGCTACATTGTCCACAAAGGTCACACGTTTCTCGCTTTTAACTGAAAATAACTGGATATTAGAGGACCTGTGGTTTGTATCAGTTTCAGAAATAGAGTTGAACTAGATATGGTCCGTGGGTAGGAAACACAGTTCTTTTGTTCTGAGCACAGTCACGTTTCCCTCTGTAATAGAGACTCTAGAAAGCAAGAGTGTGCTTCTTGCTATAAGCGGAGTGTGTTTCATGGATGAGAACTGTTCCGTGTGTTTCCCTTCAGAAACGGAGTTGAATGGCAGGCTCTGTGTCTTCCTACAAGAAAGACTTCCTTTCAGGTAATGTCAGTCACTTTACAGCTCAAACAAAGCTACATTCTTCACACAGCTCAAATGTTTCTCGATCTTAACTGAAAAGAATTTTATGTTACAGGACCTGTTGTTTGTATCAGTTTCAGAAACAGAGTTCAACTAGATATGGTCCATGTGTAGCAAACACAGTTCTTTTGTTCTGAGCACAGTCACGTTTCCCTCTGTATTAGAGACTCTAGAAAGCAAGAGCGTGCTTCTTGATCTAAAGCAGAGTGTGTTTCATGGATGAGAACTGTGCCCTGTGTTTCCCTTCAGAAACGGAGTTAAATGCCAGGCTCTGTGTCTTCCTTCAAGCAAGACTTCGTTTCAGGTAAACACAGTCACTTTTCAGCTCAAATGGAGCTACATTGAACACGAAGCTCACACGTTTCTCGCTCTTAAATGAAAAGCATTGGATGTTAGAGGACCTGTGGTTTGTATCAGTTTCAAAAACAGAGTTGAACTCGATATGGTCCGTGTGTGTAGGAAACACAGTTCTTTTGTTCTGAGCACAGTCACGTTTCCCTCTGTATTAGAGACTCTAGAAAGCAAGAGCGTGCTTCTTGCTCTAAAGCAGAGTGTGTTTCATGGATGAGAACTGTGCCGTGTGTTTCCCTTCAGAAACAGAGTTAAATGCCAGCCTCTGTGTCTTTCTTTAAGCAAGACTTCGTTTCAGGTAAACGCAGACACTTTTCAGCTCAAACAAAGCTACATTGTTCACGAAGCTCACACGTTTCTCGCTTTTAACTGAAAAGAGCTGGATGTTAGAGGACCTGTGGTTTCTATCAGTTTCAGAAATAGAGTTGAACTAGATATGGTCCGTGTGTAGGAAACACAGTTCTTTTGTTCTGAGCACAGTCACGTTTCCCTCTGTATTAGAGACTCTATAGAGCAAGAGTGTGCTTCTTGCTCTAAAGCAGAGTGTGTTTCATGGATGAGAACTGTGCCATGTGTTTCCCTTCAGAAACGGATGTTAAATGCCAGGCTCTGTGTTTTTCTTCAAGCAAGACTTCGTTCCAGGTAAACACAGTCACTTTTCAGCTCAAATGAAGCTACATTATTCACGAAGCTCACTCGATTCTCGCTCTTAACTGAAAAGCATTGGATGGTAGAGGACCTGTGGTCTGTATCAGTTTCAGAAACAGAGTTGAACTAGATATGGTCCGTGTGTGTAGGAAACACAGTTCTTTTGTTCTGAGCACGTCACCTTTCCCTCTGTATTAGAGACCCTAGAAAGCAAGAGCGTGTTTCTTGCTCTAAAGCAGAGTGTGTTTCATGGATGAGAACTGTGCCGTGTGTTTCCCTTCAGAAACGGAGTTAAATGCCAGGCTCTGTGTCTTTCTTCAAGCAAGACTTCGTCTCAGGTAAACGCAGTCACTTTTTAGCTCAAACAAAGCTACATTCTTCACGAAGCTCACACGTTTCTCGCTTTTAACTGAAAAGAATTGGATGTTAGAGGACCTGTGGTTTGTATCAGTTTCAGAAATAGAGTTGAACTAGATATGGTCCGTGGGTAGGAAACACAGTTCTTTTGTTCTGAGCACAGTCACGTTTCCCTCTGTAATAGAGACTCTAGAAAGCAAGAGCGTGCTTCTTGCTATAAGCAGAGTGTGTTTCATGGATGAGAACTGTTCCGTGTGTTTCCTTCAGAAACGGAGTTGAATGGCAGGCTCTGTGTCTTCCTACAAGCAAGACTTCCTTTCAGGTAATGGCAGTCACTTTTCAGCTCAAACAAAGCTACATTCTTCACACAGCTCAAATGTTTCTCGATCTTAACTGAAAAGAATTTTATGTTAGAGGACCTGTTGTTTGTATCAGTTTCAGAAATAGAGTTCAACTAGATATGGTCCATGTGTAGCAAACACAGTTCTTTTGTTCTGAGCACAGTCACGTTTCCCTCTGTATTAGAGACTCTAGAAAGCAAGAGCGTGCTTCTTGATCTAAAGCAGAGTGTGTTTCATGGATGAGAACTGTGCCCTGTGTTTCCCTTCAGAAATGGAGTTAAATGCCAGGCTCTGTGTCTTCCTTCAAGCAAGACTTCGTTTCAGGTAAATACAGTCACTTTTCAGCTCAAATGGAGCTACATTGAACACGAAGCTCACACGTTTCTCGCTCTTAAATGAAAAGCATTGGATGTTAGAGGACCTGTGGTTTGTATCAGTTTCAGAAACAGAGTTGAACTAGATATGGTCCGTGTGTGTAGGAAACACAGTTCTTTTGTTCTGAGCACACTCATGTTTCTCGTTGTATTAGAGACTCTAGAAAGCAAGAGCGTGCTTCTTGCTCTAAAGCAGAGTGTGTTTCATGGATGAGAACTGTGCCATGTGTTTCCCTTCAGAAACGGAGTTAAATGCCAGGCTCTGTGTCTTTCTTCAAGGAAGACTTCGTTTCAGGTAAACGCAGACACTTTTCAGCTCAAACAAAGCTACATTGTCCACGAAGGTCACACGTTTCTCGCTTTTAACTGAAAATAACTGGATATTAGAGGACCTGTGGTTTGTATCAGTTTCAGAAATAGAGTTGAACTAGATATGGTCCGTGGGTAGGAAACACAGTTCTTTTGTTCTGAGCACAGTCACGTTTCCCTCTGTAATAGAGACTCTAGAAAGCAAGAGTGTGCTTCTTGCTATAAGCGGAGTGTGTTTCATGGATGAGAACTGTTCCGTGTGTTTCCCTTCAGAAACGGAGTTGAATGGCAGGCTCTGTGTCTTCCTACAAGAAAGACTTCCTTTCAGGTAATGTCAGTCACTTTACAGCTCAAACAAAGCTACATTCTTCACACAGCTCAAATGTTTCTCGATCTTAACTGAAAAGAATTTTATGTTACAGGACCTGTTGTTTGTATCAGTTTCAGAAACAGAGTTCACCTAGATATGGTCCATGTGTAGCAAACACAGTTCTTTTGTTCTGAGCACAGTCATGTTTCCCTCTGTATTAGAGACTCTAGAAAGCAAGAGCGTGCTTCTTGACTAAAGCAGAGTGTGTTTCATGGATGAGAACTGTGCCCTGTGTTTCCCTTCAGAAACGGAGTTAAATGCCAGGCTCTGTGTCTTCCTTCAAGCAAGACTTCGTTTCAGGTAAACACAGTCACTTTTCAGCTCAAATGGAGCTACATTGAACACGAAGCTCACACGTTTCTCGCTCTTAAATGAAAAGCATTGGATGTTAGAGGACCTGTGGTTTGTATCAGTTTCAAAAACAGAGTTGAACTAGATATGGTCCGTGTGTGTAGGAAACACAGTTCTTTTGTACTGAGCACACTCATGTATCTCGTTGTATTAGAGACTCTAGAAAGCAAGAGCGTGCTTCTTGCTCTAAAGCAGAGTGTGTTTCATGGATGAGAACTGTGCCATGTGTTTCCCTTCAGAAACAGAGTTCAATTCCAGGCTCTGTGTCTTCCTACAAGCAAGACTTCATTTCAGGTAACCGCAGTCACTTTTAAGCTTAAACGAAGCTACATTGTTCACAAAGCTCACATGTTTCTCGATCTTAGCTGAAAAGCATTGGATGATAGAGGACCTGTTGTTTGTATCAGTTTCAGAAACAGAGTTGAACTAGATATGGTCCGTGTGTAGGAAACACAGTTCTTTTGTTCTGAGCACAGTCACGTTTCCCTCTGTATTAGAGACTCTATAGAGCAAGAGTGTGCTTCTTGCTCTAAAGCAGAGTGTGTTTCATGGATGAGAACTGTGCCATGTGTTTCCCTTCAGAAACGGATGTTAAATGCCAGGCTCTGTGTTTTTCTTCAAGCAAGACTTCGTTCCAGGTAAACACAGTCACTTTTCAGCTCAAATGAAGCTACATTATTCACGAAGCTCACTCGATTCTCGCTCTTAACTGAAAAGCATTGGATGGTAGAGGACCTGTGGTCTGTATCAGTTTCAGAAACAGAGTTGAACTAGATATGGTCCGTGTGTGTAGGAAACACAGTTCTTTTGTTCTGAGCACGTCACCTTTCCCTCTGTATTAGAGACCCTAGAAAGCAAGAGCGTGTTTCTTGCTCTAAAGCAGAGTGTGTTTCATGGATGAGAACTCTGCCGTCTGTTAACCTTCACAAACGGAGTTAAATGCCAGGCTCTGTGTCTTTCTTCAAGGAAGACTTCGTTTCAGGTAAACGCAGACACTTTTCAGCTCAAACAAAGCTACATTGTCCACGAAGGTCACACGTTTCTCGCTTTTAACTGAAAATAACTGGATATTAGAGGACCTGTGGTTTGCATCAGTTTCAGAAATAGAGTTGAACTAGATATGGTCCGTGGGTAGGAAACACAGTTCTTTTGTTCTGAGCACAGTCACGTTTCCCTCTGTAATAGAGACTCTAGAAAGCAAGAGTGTGCTTCTTGCTATAAGCGGAGTGTGTTTCATGGATGAGAACTGTTCCGTGTGTTTCCCTTCAGAAACGGAGTTGAATGGCAGGCTCTGTGTCTTCCTACAAGAAAGACTTCCTTTCAGGTAATGTCAGTCACTTTACAGCTCAAACAAAGCTACATTCTTCACACAGCTCAAATGTTTCTCGATCTTAACTGAAAAGAATTTTATGTTACAGGACCTGTTGTTTGTATCAGTTTCAGAAACAGAGTTCAACTAGATATGGTCCATGTGTAGCAAACACAGTTCTTTTGTTCTGAGCACAGTCATGTTTCCCTCTGTATTAGAGACTCTAGAAAGCAAGAGCATGCTTCTTGATCTAAAGCAGAGTGTGTTTCATGGATGAGAACTGTGCCCTGTGTTTCCCTTCAGAAACGGAGTTAAATGCCAGGCTCTGTGTCTTCCTTCAAGCAAGACTTCGTTTCAGGTAAACACAGTCACTTTTCAGCTCAAATGGAGCTACATTGAACACGAAGCTCACACGTTTCTCGCTCTTAAATGAAAAGCATTGGATGTTAGAGGACCTGTGGTTTGTATCAGTTTCAGAAACAGAGTTGAACTAGATATGGTCCGTGTGTGTAGGAAACACAGTTCTTTTGTACTGAGCACACTCATGTTTCTCGTTGTATTAGAGACTCTAGAAAGCAAGAGCGTGCTTCTTGCTCTAAAGCAGAGTGTGTTTCATGGATGAGAACTGTGCCATGTGTTTCCCTTCAGAAACGGAGTTCAATTCCAGGCTCTGTGTCTTCCTACAAGCAAGACTTCATTTCAGGTAACCGCAGTCACTTTTAAGCTTAAACGAAGCTACATTGTTCACAAAGCTCACATGTTTCTCGATCTTAGCTGAAAAGCATTGGATGATAGAGGACCTGTTGTTTGTATCAGTTTCAGAAACAGAGTTGAACTAGATATGGTCCGTGTGTGTAGGATACACAGTTCTTTTGTTCTGAGCACAATCACGTTTCCCTCTGTATTAGAGACTCTAGAAAGCAAGAGTGTGCTTCTTGCTCTAAAGCAGAGTGTGTTTCATGGATGAGAACTGTGCCTTGTGTTTCCCTTCAGAAACGGAGTTAAATGCCAGGCTCTGTGTTTTTCTTCAAGCAAGACTTCGTTCCAGGTAAACACAGTCACTTTTCAGCTCAAATGAAGCTACATTATTCACGAAGCTCACTCGATTCTCGCTCTTAACTGAAAAGCATTGGATGGTAGAGGACCTGTGGTTTGTATCAGTTTCAGAAACAGAGTTGAACTAGATATGGTCCGTGTGTGTAGGAAACACAGTTCTTTTGTTCTGAGCACGTCACCTTTCCCTCTGTATTAGAGACCCTAGAAAGCAAGAGCGTGTTTCTTGCTCTAAAGCAGAGTGTGTTTCATGGATGAGAACTCTGCCGTCTGTTAACCTTCACAAACGGAGTTAAATGCCAGGCTCTGTGTCTTCCTTCAAGCAAGACTTCGTTTCAGGTAAACACAGTCACTTTTCAGCTCAAACGAAGCTACATTGTTCACGAAGCTCACACGTTTCTCGCTCTTACCTGAAAAGCATTGGATGTTAGAGGACCTGTGTTTTGTATCAGTGTCAGAAACAGTGTTGACCTAGATATGGTCCGTGTGTGTAGGAAACACAGTTCTTTTGTTCTCCGCACACTCACGTTTCCCTCTGTATTAGAGACTCTAGAAAGCAAGAGCGTGCTTCTTGCTCTAAAGCAGAGTGTGTTTCATGGATGAGAACTGTGCCGTGTGTTTCCCTTCAGAAATGGAGTTAAATGCCAGGCTCTGTGTCTTCCTTCAAGCAAGGCTTCGTTTCAGGTAAACGCAATCACTTTTCAGTTCAAAGGAAGCTACATTGTTCACGAAGCTCACACGTTTCTCGCTGTTAACTGAAAAGCATTGGATGTTAGACGACCTGTGGTTTGTATCACTTTCAGAAACAGTGTTGAACTACATATGGTCCGTGTGTGTAGGAAACACAGTTCTTTTGTTCTCAGCACACTCACGTTTCCATCTGTATTAGAGAAACTAGAAAGCAAGAGCGTGCTTCTTGCTCTAAAGCAAAGTGTGTTTCATGGATGAGAACTGTGCCATGTGTTTCCCTTCAGAAGCGGAGTAAAATGCCAGGCTCTGTGTCTTCCTTCAAGCAAGACTTCGTTTCAGGTAATGGCAGTCACTTTTCAGCTCAAACAAAGCTACATTGTTCACAAAGCTCACATGTTTCTCAATCTTAACTTAAAAGAACTAGATGTTAGAGGACCTGTGGTTTGTATCAGTTTCAGAAACAGAGTTGAACTAGATATGGTCTGTGTGTAGGAAACACAGTTCTTTTGTTCTGAGCACACTCATGTTTCTCGTTGTATTAGAGACTCTAGAAAGCAAGAGCGTGCTTCTTGCTCTAAAGCAGAGTGTGTTTCATGGATGAGAACTGTGCCATGTGTTTCCCTTCAGAAACGGAGTTAAATGCCAGGCTCTGTGTCTTTCTTTAAGCAAGACTTCGTTTCAGGTAAACGCAGACACTTTTCAGCTCAAACAAAGCTACATTGTTCACGAAGCTCACACGTTTCTCGCTTTTAACTGAAAAGAGCTGGATGTTAGAGGACCTGTGGTTTGTATCACTTTCAGAAACAGTGTTGAACTAGATATGGTCCGTGTGTGTAGGATACACAGTTCTTTTGTTCTGAGCACAATCACGTTTCCCTCTGTATTAGAGACTCTAGAAAGCAAGAGTGTGCTTCTTGCTCTAAAGCAGAGTGTGTTTCATGGATGAGAACTGTGCCTTGTGTTTCCCTTCAGAAACGGAGTTAAATGCCAGGCTCTGTGTTTTTCTTCAAGCAAGACTTCGTTCCAGGTAAACACAGTCACTTTTCAGCTCAAATGAAGCTACATTATTCACGAAGCTCACTCGATTCTCGCTCTTAACTGAAAAGCATTGGATGGTAGAGGACCTGTGGTTTGTATCAGTTTCAGAAACAGAGTTGAACTAGATATGGTCCGTGTGTGTAGGAAACACAGTTCTTTTGTTCTGAGCACGTCACCTTTCCCTCTGTATTAGAGACCCTAGAAAGCAAGAGCGTGTTTCTTGCTCTAAAGTAGAGTGTGTTTCATGGATGAGAACTCTGCCGTCTGTTAACCTTCACAAACGGAGTTAAATGCCAGGCTCTGTGTCTTCCTTCAAGCAAGACTTCGTTTCAGGTAAACACAGTCACTTTTCAGCTCAAACGAAGCTACATTGTTCACGAAGCTCACACGTTTCTCGCTCTTACCTGAAAAGCATTGGATGTTAGAGGACCTGTGTTTTGTATCAGTGTCAGAAACAGTGTTGACCTAGATATGGTCCGTGTGTGTAGGAAACACAGTTCTTTTGTTCTCCGCACACTCACGTTTCCCTCTGTATTAGAGACTCTAGAAAGCAAGAGCGTGCTTCTTGCTCTAAAGCAGAGTGTGTTTCATGGATGAGAACTGTGCCGTGTGTTTCCCTTCAGAAATGGAGTTAAATGCCAGGCTCTGTGTCTTCCTTCAAGCAAGGCTTCGTTTCAGGTAAACGCAATCACTTTTCAGTTCAAAGGAAGCTACATTGTTCACGAAGCTCACACGTTTCTCGCTGTTAACTGAAAAGCATTGGATGTTAGACGACCTGTGGTTTGTATCACTTTCAGAAACAGTGTTGAACTACATATGGTCCGTGTGTGTAGGAAACACAGTTCTTTTGTTCTCAGCACACTCACGTTTCCATCTGTATTAGAGAAACTAGAAAGCAAGAGCGTGCTTCTTGCTCTAAAGCAAAGTGTGTTTCATGGATGAGAACTGTGCCATGTGTTTCCCTTCAGAAGCGGAGTAAAATGCCAGGCTCTGTGTCTTCCTTCAAGCAAGACTTCGTTTCAGGTAATGGCAGTCACTTTTCAGCTCAAACAAAGCTACATTCTTCACGAAGCTCACACGTTTCTCGCTTTTAACTGAAAAGAATTGGATGTTAGAGGACCTGTGGTTTGTATCAGTTTCAGAAATAGAGTTGAACTAGATATGGTCCGTGGGTAGGAAACACAGTTCTTTTGTTCTGAGCACAGTCACGTTTCCCTCTGTAATAGAGACTCTAGAAAGCAAGAGCGTGCTTCTTGCTATAAGCAGAGTGTGTTTCATGGATGAGAACTGTTCCGTGTGTTTCCTTCAGAAACGGAGTTGAATGGCAGGCTCTGTGTCTTCCTACAAGCAAGACTTCCTTTCAGGTAATGGCAGTCACTTTTCAGCTCAAACAAAGCTACATTCTTCACACAGCTCAAATGTTTCTCGATCTTAACTGAAAAGAATTTTATGTTAGAGGACCTGTTGTTTGTATCAGTTTCAGAAATAGAGTTCAACTAGATATGGTCCATGTGTAGCAAACACAGTTCTTTTGTTCTGAGCACAGTCACGTTTCCCTCTGTATTAGAGACTCTAGAAAGCAAGAGCGTGCTTCTTGATCTAAAGCAGAGTGTGTTTCATGGATGAGAACTGTGCCCTGTGTTTCCCTTCAGAAATGGAGTTAAATGCCAGGCTCTGTGTCTTCCTTCAAGCAAGACTTCGTTTCAGGTAAATACAGTCACTTTTCAGCTCAAATGGAGCTACATTGAACACGAAGCTCACACGTTTCTCGCTCTTAAATGAAAAGCATTGGATGTTAGAGGACCTGTGGTTTGTATCAGTTTCAGAAACAGAGTTGAACTAGATATGGTCCGTGTGTGTAGGAAACACAGTTCTTTTGTTCTGAGCACACTCATGTTTCTCGTTGTATTAGAGACTCTAGAAAGCAAGAGCGTGCTTCTTGCTCTAAAGCAGAGTGTGTTTCATGGATGAGAACTGTGCCATGTGTTTCCCTTCAGAAACGGAGTTAAATGCCAGGCTCTGTGTCTTTCTTCAAGGAAGACTTCGTTTCAGGTAAACGCAGACACTTTTCAGCTCAAACAAAGCTACATTGTCCACGAAGGTCACACGTTTCTCGCTTTTAACTGAAAATAACTGGATATTAGAGGACCTGTGGTTTGTATCAGTTTCAGAAATAGAGTTGAACTAGATATGGTCCGTGGGTAGGAAACACAGTTCTTTTGTTCTGAGCACAGTCACGTTTCCCTCTGTAATAGAGACTCTAGAAAGCAAGAGTGTGCTTCTTGCTATAAGCGGAGTGTGTTTCATGGATGAGAACTGTTCCGTGTGTTTCCCTTCAGAAACGGAGTTGAATGGCAGGCTCTGTGTCTTCCTACAAGAAAGACTTCCTTTCAGGTAATGTCAGTCACTTTACAGCTCAAACAAAGCTACATTCTTCACACAGCTCAAATGTTTCTCGATCTTAACTGAAAAGAATTTTATGTTACAGGACCTGTTGTTTGTATCAGTTTCAGAAACAGAGTTCACCTAGATATGGTCCATGTGTAGCAAACACAGTTCTTTTGTTCTGAGCACAGTCATGTTTCCCTCTGTATTAGAGACTCTAGAAAGCAAGAGCGTGCTTCTTGACTAAAGCAGAGTGTGTTTCATGGATGAGAACTGTGCCCTGTGTTTCCCTTCAGAAACGGAGTTAAATGCCAGGCTCTGTGTCTTCCTTCAAGCAAGACTTCGTTTCAGGTAAACACAGTCACTTTTCAGCTCAAATGGAGCTACATTGAACACGAAGCTCACACGTTTCTCGCTCTTAAATGAAAAGCATTGGATGTTAGAGGACCTGTGGTTTGTATCAGTTTCAAAAACAGAGTTGAACTAGATATGGTCCGTGTGTGTAGGAAACACAGTTCTTTTGTACTGAGCACACTCATGTATCTCGTTGTATTAGAGACTCTAGAAAGCAAGAGCGTGCTTCTTGCTCTAAAGCAGAGTGTGTTTCATGGATGAGAACTGTGCCATGTGTTTCCCTTCAGAAACAGAGTTCAATTCCAGGCTCTGTGTCTTCCTACAAGCAAGACTTCATTTCAGGTAACCGCAGTCACTTTTAAGCTTAAACGAAGCTACATTGTTCACAAAGCTCACATGTTTCTCGATCTTAGCTGAAAAGCATTGGATGATAGAGGACCTGTTGTTTGTATCAGTTTCAGAAACAGAGTTGAACTAGATATGGTCCGTGTGTGTAGGATACACAGTTCTTTTGTTCTGAGCACAGTCACGTTTCCCTCTGTATTAGAGACTCTATAGAGCAAGAGTGTGCTTCTTGCTCTAAAGCAGAGTGTGTTTCATGGATGAGAACTGTGCCATGTGTTTCCCTTCAGAAACGGATGTTAAATGCCAGGCTCTGTGTTTTTCTTCAAGCAAGACTTCGTTCCAGGTAAACACAGTCACTTTTCAGCTCAAATGAAGCTACATTATTCACGAAGCTCACTCGATTCTCGCTCTTAACTGAAAAGCATTGGATGGTAGAGGACCTGTGGTCTGTATCAGTTTCAGAAACAGAGTTGAACTAGATATGGTCCGTGTGTGTAGGAAACACAGTTCTTTTGTTCTGAGCACGTCACCTTTCCCTCTGTATTAGAGACCCTAGAAAGCAAGAGCGTGTTTCTTGCTCTAAAGCAGAGTGTGTTTCATGGATGAGAACTCTGCCGTCTGTTAACCTTCACAAACGGAGTTAAATGCCAGGCTCTGTGTCTTTCTTCAAGGAAGACTTCGTTTCAGGTAAACGCAGACACTTTTCAGCTCAAACAAAGCTACATTGTCCACGAAGGTCACACGTTTCTCGCTTTTAACTGAAAATAACTGGATATTAGAGGACCTGTGGTTTGCATCAGTTTCAGAAATAGAGTTGAACTAGATATGGTCCGTGGGTAGGAAACACAGTTCTTTTGTTCTGAGCACAGTCACGTTTCCCTCTGTAATAGAGACTCTAGAAAGCAAGAGTGTGCTTCTTGCTATAAGCGGAGTGTGTTTCATGGATGAGAACTGTTCCGTGTGTTTCCCTTCAGAAACGGAGTTGAATGGCAGGCTCTGTGTCTTCCTACAAGAAAGACTTCCTTTCAGGTAATGTCAGTCACTTTACAGCTCAAACAAAGCTACATTCTTCACACAGCTCAAATGTTTCTCGATCTTAACTGAAAAGAATTTTATGTTACAGGACCTGTTGTTTGTATCAGTTTCAGAAACAGAGTTCAACTAGATATGGTCCATGTGTAGCAAACACAGTTCTTTTGTTCTGAGCACAGTCATGTTTCCCTCTGTATTAGAGACTCTAGAAAGCAAGAGCATGCTTCTTGATCTAAAGCAGAGTGTGTTTCATGGATGAGAACTGTGCCCTGTGTTTCCCTTCAGAAACGGAGTTAAATGCCAGGCTCTGTGTCTTCCTTCAAGCAAGACTTCGTTTCAGGTAAACACAGTCACTTTTCAGCTCAAATGGAGCTACATTGAACACGAAGCTCACACGTTTCTCGCTCTTAAATGAAAAGCATTGGATGTTAGAGGACCTGTGGTTTGTATCAGTTTCAGAAACAGAGTTGAACTAGATATGGTCCGTGTGTGTAGGAAACACAGTTCTTTTGTACTGAGCACACTCATGTTTCTCGTTGTATTAGAGACTCTAGAAAGCAAGAGCGTGCTTCTTGCTCTAAAGCAGAGTGTGTTTCATGGATGAGAACTGTGCCATGTGTTTCCCTTCAGAAACGGAGTTCAATTCCAGGCTCTGTGTCTTCCTACAAGCAAGACTTCATTTCAGGTAACCGCAGTCACTTTTAAGCTTAAACGAAGCTACATTGTTCACAAAGCTCACATGTTTCTCGATCTTAGCTGAAAAGCATTGGATGATAGAGGACCTGTTGTTTGTATCAGTTTCAGAAACAGAGTTGAACTAGATATGGTCCGTGTGTGTAGGATACACAGTTCTTTTGTTCTGAGCACAATCACGTTTCCCTCTGTATTAGAGACTCTAGAAAGCAAGAGTGTGCTTCTTGCTCTAAAGCAGAGTGTGTTTCATGGATGAGAACTGTGCCTTGTGTTTCCCTTCAGAAACGGAGTTAAATGCCAGGCTCTGTGTTTTTCTTCAAGCAAGACTTCGTTCCAGGTAAACACAGTCACTTTTCAGCTCAAATGAAGCTACATTATTCACGAAGCTCACTCGATTCTCGCTCTTAACTGAAAAGCATTGGATGGTAGAGGACCTGTGGTTTGTATCAGTTTCAGAAACAGAGTTGAACTAGATATGGTCCGTGTGTGTAGGAAACACAGTTCTTTTGTTCTGAGCACGTCACCTTTCCCTCTGTATTAGAGACCCTAGAAAGCAAGAGCGTGTTTCTTGCTCTAAAGCAGAGTGTGTTTCATGGATGAGAACTCTGCCGTCTGTTAACCTTCACAAACGGAGTTAAATGCCAGGCTCTGTGTCTTCCTTCAAGCAAGACTTCGTTTCAGGTAAACACAGTCACTTTTCAGCTCAAACGAAGCTACATTGTTCACGAAGCTCACACGTTTCTCGCTCTTACCTGAAAAGCATTGGATGTTAGAGGACCTGTGTTTTGTATCAGTGTCAGAAACAGTGTTGACCTAGATATGGTCCGTGTGTGTAGGAAACACAGTTCTTTTGTTCTCCGCACACTCACGTTTCCCTCTGTATTAGAGACTCTAGAAAGCAAGAGCGTGCTTCTTGCTCTAAAGCAGAGTGTGTTTCATGGATGAGAACTGTGCCGTGTGTTTCCCTTCAGAAATGGAGTTAAATGCCAGGCTCTGTGTCTTCCTTCAAGCAAGGCTTCGTTTCAGGTAAACGCAATCACTTTTCAGTTCAAAGGAAGCTACATTGTTCACGAAGCTCACACGTTTCTCGCTGTTAACTGAAAAGCATTGGATGTTAGACGACCTGTGGTTTGTATCACTTTCAGAAACAGTGTTGAACTACATATGGTCCGTGTGTGTAGGAAACACAGTTCTTTTGTTCTCAGCACACTCACGTTTCCATCTGTATTAGAGAAACTAGAAAGCAAGAGCGTGCTTCTTGCTCTAAAGCAAAGTGTGTTTCATGGATGAGAACTGTGCCATGTGTTTCCCTTCAGAAGCGGAGTAAAATGCCAGGCTCTGTGTCTTCCTTCAAGCAAGACTTCGTTTCAGGTAATGGCAGTCACTTTTCAGCTCAAACAAAGCTACATTGTTCACAAAGCTCACATGTTTCTCAATCTTAACTTAAAAGAACTAGATGTTAGAGGACCTGTGGTTTGTATCAGTTTCAGAAACAGAGTTGAACTAGATATGGTCTGTGTGTAGGAAACACAGTTCTTTTGTTCTGAGCACACTCATGTTTCTCGTTGTATTAGAGACTCTAGAAAGCAAGAGCGTGCTTCTTGCTCTAAAGCAGAGTGTGTTTCATGGATGAGAACTGTGCCATGTGTTTCCCTTCAGAAACGGAGTTAAATGCCAGGCTCTGTGTCTTTCTTTAAGCAAGACTTCGTTTCAGGTAAACGCAGACACTTTTCAGCTCAAACAAAGCTACATTGTTCACGAAGCTCACACGTTTCTCGCTTTTAACTGAAAAGAGCTGGATGTTAGAGGACCTGTGGTTTGTATCACTTTCAGAAACAGTGTTGAACTAGATATGGTCCGTGTGTGTAGGATACACAGTTCTTTTGTTCTGAGCACAATCACGTTTCCCTCTGTATTAGAGACTCTAGAAAGCAAGAGTGTGCTTCTTGCTCTAAAGCAGAGTGTGTTTCATGGATGAGAACTGTGCCTTGTGTTTCCCTTCAGAAACGGAGTTAAATGCCAGGCTCTGTGTTTTTCTTCAAGCAAGACTTCGTTCCAGGTAAACACAGTCACTTTTCAGCTCAAATGAAGCTACATTATTCACGAAGCTCACTCGATTCTCGCTCTTAACTGAAAAGCATTGGATGGTAGAGGACCTGTGGTTTGTATCAGTTTCAGAAACAGAGTTGAACTAGATATGGTCCGTGTGTGTAGGAAACACAGTTCTTTTGTTCTGAGCACGTCACCTTTCCCTCTGTATTAGAGACCCTAGAAAGCAAGAGCGTGTTTCTTGCTCTAAAGCAGAGTGTGTTTCATGGATGAGAACTCTGCCGTCTGTTAACCTTCACAAACGGAGTTAAATGCCAGGCTCTGTGTCTTCCTTCAAGCAAGACTTCGTTTCAGGTAAACACAGTCACTTTTCAGCTCAAACGAAGCTACATTGTTCACGAAGCTCACACGTTTCTCGCTCTTACCTGAAAAGCATTGGATGTTAGAGGACCTGTGTTTTGTATCAGTGTCAGAAACAGTGTTGACCTAGATATGGTCCGTGTGTGTAGGAAACACAGTTCTTTTGTTCTCCGCACACTCACGTTTCCCTCTGTATTAGAGACTCTAGAAAGCAAGAGCGTGCTTCTTGCTCTAAAGCAGAGTGTGTTTCATGGATGAGAACTGTGCCGTGTGTTTCCCTTCAGAAATGGAGTTAAATGCCAGGCTCTGTGTCTTCCTTCAAGCAAGGCTTCGTTTCAGGTAAACGCAATCACTTTTCAGTTCAAAGGAAGCTACATTGTTCACGAAGCTCACACGTTTCTCGCTGTTAACTGAAAAGCATTGGATGTTAGACGACCTGTGGTTTGTATCACTTTCAGAAACAGTGTTGAACTACATATGGTCCGTGTGTGTAGGAAACACAGTTCTTTTGTTCTCAGCACACTCACGTTTCCATCTGTATTAGAGAAACTAGAAAGCAAGAGCGTGCTTCTTGCTCTAAAGCAAAGTGTGTTTCATGGATGAGAACTGTGCCATGTGTTTCCCTTCAGAAGCGGAGTAAAATGCCAGGCTCTGTGTCTTCCTTCAAGCAAGACTTCGTTTCAGGTAATGGCAGTCACTTTTCAGCTCAAACAAAGCTACATTGTTCACAAAGCTCACATGTTTCTCAATCTTAACTTAAAAGAACTAGATGTTAGAGGACCTGTGGTTTGTATCAGTTTCAGAAACAGAGTTGAACTAGATATGGTCTGTGTGTAGGAAACACAGTTCTTTTGTTCTGAGCACACTCATGTTTCTCGTTGTATTAGAGACTCTAGAAAGCAAGAGCGTGCTTCTTGCTCTAAAGCAGAGTGTGTTTCATGGATGAGAACTGTGCCATGTGTTTCCCTTCAGAAACGGAGTTAAATGCCAGGCTCTGTGTCTTTCTTTAAGCAAGACTTCGTTTCAGGTAAACGCAGACACTTTTCAGCTCAAACAAAGCTACATTGTTCACGAAGCTCACACGTTTCTCGCTTTTAACTGAAAAGAGCTGGATGTTAGAGGACCTGTGGTTTGTATCACTTTCAGAAACAGTGTTGAACTAGATATGGTCCGTGTGTGTAGGAAACACAGTTCATTTGTTCTGAGTACATTCACGTTTCCTTCTGTATTAGAGACTCTAGAAAGCAAGAGCGTGCTTCTTGCTCTAAAGCAGAGTGTGTTTCATGGATGAGAACTGTGCCGTGTGTTTCCCTTCAGAAATGGAGTTAAATGCCAGGCTCTGTGTCTTTCTTCAAGCAAGACTTCGTTTCAGGTAAACGCAGTCACTTTTCAGCTCAAATGAAGCTACATTGATCACGAAGCTCACTCGTTTCTCGCTCTTAACTGAAAAGCATTGGATGGTAGAGGACCTGTGGTTTGTATCAGTTTCAGAAGCAGGGTTGAACTAGATATGGTCCGTGTGTGTTGGAAACACAGTTCTTTTGTTCTGAGCACAGTCACGTTTCCCTCTGTATTAGAGACTCTAGAAAGCAAGAGCGTGCTTCTTGCTCTAAAGCAGAGTGTGTTTCATGGATGAGAACTGTGCCATGTGTTTCCCTTCAGAAACGGAGTTAAATGCCAGGCTCTGTGTCTTTCTTCAAGGAAGACTTCGTTTCAGGTAAACGCAGACACTTTTCAGCTCAAACAAAGCTACATTGTCCACGAAGGTCACACGTTTCTCGCTTTTAACTGAAAATAACTGGATATTAGAGGACCTGTGGTTTGTATCAGTTTCAGAAATAGAGTTGAACTAGATATGGTCCGTGGGTAGGAAACACAGTTCTTTTGTTCTGAGCACAGTCACGTTTCCCTCTGTAATAGAGACTCTAGAAAGCAAGAGCGTGCTTCTTGCTATAAGCAGAGTGTGTTTCATGGATGAGAACTGTTCCATGTGTTTCCCTTCAGAAACGGAGTTGAATGGCAGGCTCTGTGTCTTCCTACAAGCAAGACTTCCTTTCCGGTAATGTCAGTCACTTTTCAGCTCAAACAAAGCTACTTTCTTCACACAGCTCAAATGTTTCTCGATCTTAACTGAAAAGAATTTTATGTTACAGGACCTGTTGTTTGTATCAGTTTCAGAAACAGAGTTCAACTAGATATGGTCCATGTGTAGCAAACACAGTTCTTTTGTTCTGAGCACAGTCACGTTTCCCTCTGTATTAGAGACTCTAGAAAGCAAGAGCGTGCTTCTTGATCTAAAGCAGAGTGTGTTTCATGGATGAGAACTGTGCCCTGTGTTTCCCTTCAGAAATGGAGTTAAATGCCAGGCTCTGTGTCTTCCTTCAAGCAAGACTTCGTTTCAGGTAAACACAGTCACTTTTCAGCTCAAATGGAGCTACATTGAACACGAAGCTCACACGTTTCTCACGCTTAAATGAAAAGCATTGGATGTTAGAGGACCTGTGGTTTGTATCAGTTTCAGAAACAGAGTTGAACTAGATATGGTCCGTGTGTGCAGGAAACACAGTTCTTTTGTTCTGAGCACACTCATGTTTCTCGTTGTATTAGAGACTCTAGAAAGCAAGAGCGTGCTTCTTGCTCTAAAGCAGAGTGTGTTTCATGGATGAGAACTGTGCCATGTGTTTCCCTTCAGAAACGGAGTTCAATTCCAGGCTCTGTGTCTTCCTACAAGCAAGACTTCATTTCAGGTAACTGCAGTCACTTTTAAGCTTAAACGAAGCTACATTGTTCACAAAGCTCACATGTTTCTCGATCTTAGCTGAAAAGCATTGGATGATAGAGGACCTGTAGTTTGTATCAGTTTCAGAAACAGAGTTGAACTAGATATGGTCCGTGTGTGTAGGATACACAGTTCTTTTGTTCTGAGCACAGTCACGTTTCCCTCTGTATTAGAGACTCTAGAAAGCAAGAGCGTGCTTCTTGCTCTAAAGCAGAGTGTGTTTCATGGATGAGAACTGTGCCGTGTGTTTCCCTTCAGAAACGGAGTTAAATGCCAGCCTCTGTGTCTTTCTTTAAGCAAGACTTCGTTTCAGGTAAACGCAGACACTTTTCAGCTCAAACAAAGCTACATTGTTCACGAAGCTCACACGTTTCTCGCTTTTAACTGAAAAGAGCTGGATGTTAGAGGACCTGTGGTTTGTATCAGTTTCAGAAATAGAGTTGAACTAGATATGGTCCGTGTGTAGGAAACACAGTTCTTTTGTTCTGAGCACAGTCACGTTTCCCTCTGTAATAGAGACTCTAGAAAGCAAGAGCGTGCTCTTGCTCTAAAGCAGAGTGTGTTTCATGGATGAGAACTGAGCCGTGTGTTTCCCTTCAGAAACGGAGTTAAATGGCAGGCTCTGTGTCTTCCTACAAGCAAGACTTCCTTTTAGGTAAACGCAGTCACTTTTCAGCTCAAAGGAAGCTACATTTTTCACGATTCTCACAGGTTTCTCGCTCTTAACTAAAAAGCATTGGATGTTAGAGGACCTGTGGTTTGTATCACTTTCAGAAACAGTGTTGAACTAGATATGGTCCGTGTGTGTAGGAAACACAGTTCTTTTGTTCTGAGTACATTCACGTTTCCCTCTGTATTAGAGACTCTAGAAAGCAAGAGCGTGCTTCTTGCTCTAAAGCAGAGTGTGTTTCATGGATGAGAACTGTGCCATGTGTTTCCCTTCAGAAACGGAGTTAAATGCCAGGCTCTGTGTCTTTCTTCAAGGAAGACTTCGTTTCAGGTAAACGCAGACACTTTTCAGCTCAAACAAAGCTACATTGTCCACGAAGGTCACACGTTTCTCGCTTTTAACTGAAAATAACTGGATATTAGAGGAACTGTGGTTTGTATCAGTTTCAGAAATAGAGTTGAACTAGATATGGTCCGTGGGTAGGAAACACAGTTCTTTTGTTCTGAGCACAGTCACGTTTCCCTCTGTAATAGAGACTCTAGAAAGCAAGAGCGTGCTTCTTGCTATAAGCAGAGTGTGTTTCATGGATGAGAACTGTTCCATGTGTTTCCCTTCAGAAACGGAGTTGAATGGCAGGCTCTGTGTCTTCCTACAAGCAAGACTTCCTTTCCGGTAATGTCAGTCACTTTTCAGCTCAAACAAAGCTACTTTCTTCACACAGCTCAAATGTTTCTCGATCTTAACTGAAAAGAATTTTATGTTACAGGACCTGTTGTTTGTATCAGTTTCAGAAACAGAGTTCAACTAGATATGGTCCATGTGTAGAAAACACAGTTCTTTTGTTCTGAGCACAGTCACGTTTCCCTCTGTATTAGAGACTCTAGAAAGCAAGAGCGTGCTTCTTGATCTAAAGCAGAGTGTGTTTCATGGATGAGAACTGTGCCCTGTGTTTCCCTTCAGAAATGGAGTTAAATGCCAGGCTCTGTGTCTTCCTTCAAGCAAGACTTCGTTTCAGGTAAACACAGTCACTTTTCAGCTCAAATGGAGCTACATTGAACACGAAGCTCACACGTTTCTCGCTCTTAAATGAAAAGCATTGGATGTTAGAGGACTCTGTGGTTTGTATCAGTTTCAGAAACAGAGTTGAACTAGATATGGTCCGTGTGTGTAGGAAACACAGTTCTTTTGTTCTGAGCACACTCATGTTTCTCGTTGTATTAGAGACTCTAGAAAGCAAGAGCGTGCTTCTTGCTCTAAAGCAGAGTGTGTTTCATGGATGAGAACTGTGCCATGTGTTTCCCTTCAGAAACGGAGTTAAATGCCAGGCTCTGTGTCTTTCTTCAAGGAAGACTTCGTTTCAGGTAAACGCAGACACTTTTCAGCTCAAACAAAGCTACATTGTCCACGAAGGTCACACGTTTCTCGCTTTTAACTGAAAATAACTGGATATTAGAGGACCTGTGGTTTGTATCAGTTTCAGAAATAGAGTTGAACTAGATATGGTCCATGGGTAGGAAACACAGTTCTTTTGTTCTGAGCACAGTCACGTTTCCCTCTGTAATAGAGACTCTAGAAAGCAAGAGCGTGCTTCTTGCTATAAGCAGAGTGTGTTTCATGGATGAGAACTGTTCCATGTGTTTCCCTTCAGAAACGGAGTTGAATGGCAGGCTCTGTGTCTTCCTACAAGCAAGACTTCCTTTCCGGTAATGTCAGTCACTTTTCAGCTCAAACAAAGCTACTTTCTTCACACAGCTCAAATGTTTCTTGATCTTAACTGAAAAGAATTTTACGTTACAGGACCTGTTGTTTGTATCAGTTTCAGAAACAGAGTTCAACTAGATATGGTCCATGTGTAGCAAACACAGTTCTTTTGTTCTGAGCACAGTCACGTTTCCCTCTGTATTAGAGACTCTAGAAAGCAAGGGCGTGCTTCTTGATCTAAACCAGAGTGTGTTTCATGGATGAGAACTGTGCCCTGTGTTTCCCTTCAGAAACGGAGTTAAATGCCAGGCTCTGTGTCTTCCTTCAAGCAAGACTTCGTTTCAGGTAAACACAGTCACTTTTCAGCTCAAATGGAGCTACATTGAACATGAAGCTCACACGTTTCTCGCTCTTAAATGAAAAGCATTGGATGTTAGAGGACCTGTGGTTTGTATCAGTTTCAGAAACAGAGTTGAACTAGATATGGTCCGTGTGTGCAGGAAACACAGTTCTTTTGTTCTGAGCACACTCATGTTTCTCGTTGTATTAGAGACTCTAAAAAGCAAGAGCGTGCTTCTTGCTCTAAAGCAGAGTGTGTTTCATGGATGAGAACTGTGCCATGTGTTTCCCTTCAGAAACGGAGTTCAATTCCAGGCTCTGTGTCTTCCTACAAGCAAGACTTCATTTCAGGTAACCGCAGTCACTTTTAAGCTTAAACGAAGCTACATTGTTCACAAAGCTCACATGTTTCTCGATCTTAGCTGAAAAGCATTGGATGATAGAGGACCTGTAGTTTGTATCAGTTTCAGAAACAGAGTTGAACTAGATATGGTCCGTGTGTGTAGGATACACAGTTCTTTTGTTCTGAGCACAGTCACGTTTCCCTCTGTATTAGAGACTCTAGAAAGCAAGAGCGTGCTTCTTGCGCTAAAGCACAGTGTGTTTCATGGATGAGAACTGTGCCGTGTGTTTCCCTTCAGAAACGGAGTTAAATGCCAGCCTCTGTGTCTTTCTTTAAGCAAGACTTCGTTTCAGGTAAACGCAGACACTTTTCAGCTCAAACAAAGCTACATTGTTCACGAAGCTCAGACGTTTCTCGCTTTTAACTGAAAAGAGCTGGATGTTAGAGGACCTGTGGTTTGTATCAGTTTCAGAAATAGAGTTGAACTAGATATGGTCCGTGTGTAGCAAACACAGTTCTTTTGTTCTGAGCACAGTCACGTTTCCCTCTGTATTAGAGACTCTAGAAAGCAAGAGCGTGCTTCTTGATCTAAAGCAGAGTGTGTTTCATGGATGAGAACTGTGCCCTGTGTTTCCCTTCAGAAATGGAGTTAAATGCCAGGCTCTGTGTCTTCCTTCAAGCAAGACTTCGTTTCAGGTAAACACAGTCACTTTTCAGCTCAAATGGAGCTACATTGAACACGAAGCTCACACGTTTCTCGCTCTTAAATGAAAAGCATTGGATGTTAGAGGACCTGTGGTTTATATCACTTTCAGAAACAGAGTTGAACTAGATATGGTCCGTGTGTGTAGGAAACACAGTTCTTTTGTTCTGAGCACACTCATGTTTCTCGTTGTATTAGAGACTCTAGAAAGCAAGAGCGTGCTTCTTTCTCTAAAGCAGAGTGTGTTTCATGGAAGAGAACTGTGCCATGTGTTTCCCTTCAGAAACGGAGTTAAATGCCAGGCTCTGTGTCTTTCTTCAAGGAAGACTTCGTTTCAGGTAAACGCAGACACTTTTCAGCTCAAACAAAGCTACATTGTCCACGAAGGTCACACGTTTCTTGCTTTTAACTGAAAATAACTGGATATTAGAGGACCTGTGGTTTGTATCAGTTTCAGAAGCAGAGTTGATCTAGATATGGTCCGTGTGTGTAGGAAACACAGTTCTTTTGTTCTGAGCACGTCACCTTTCCCTCTGTATTAGAGACCCTAGAAAGCAAGAGCGTGTTTCTTGCTCTAAAGCAGAGTGTGTTTCATGGATGAGAACTCTGCCGTCTGTTAACCTTCACAAACGGAGTTAAATGCCAGGCTTTGTGTCTTCCTTCAAGCAAGACTTCGTTTCAGTTAAACACAGTCACTTTTCTGCTCAAACGAAGCTACATTGTTCACGAAGCTCACACGTTTCTCGCTCTTACCTGAAAAGCATTGGATGTTAGAGGACCTGTGGTTTGTATCAGTGTCAGAAACAGTGTTGACCTAGATATGGTCCGTGTGTGTAGGAAACACAGTTCTTTTGTTCTCCGCACACTCACGTTTCCCTCTGTATTAGAGACTCTAGAAAGCAAGAGCGTGCTTCTTGCTCTAAAGCAGAGTGTGTTTCATGGATGAGAACTGTGCCGTGTGTTTCCCTTCAGAAATGGAGTTAAATGCCAGGCTCTGTGTCTTCCTTCAAGCAAGGCTTCGTTTCAGGAAAACGCAATCACTTTTCAGTTCAAAGGAAGCTACATTGCTCACGAAGCTCACACGTTTCTCGCTGTTAACTGAAAAGCATTGGATGTTAGACGACCTGTGGTTTGTATCACTTTCAGAAACAGTGTTGAACTACATATGGTCCGTGTGTGTAGGAAACACAGTTCTTTTGTTCTCAGCACACTCACGTTTC
Organism: Onychomys leucogaster; assembly: GCA_949786385.1. NCBI lineage: Eukaryota > Metazoa > Chordata > Mammalia > Rodentia > Cricetidae > Onychomys > Onychomys leucogaster. The sequence goes on from CATKUP010000089.1 coordinate 1,469,336, forward strand.
CATGTGTATTAGAGAAACTAGAAAGCAAGAGCGTGCTTCTTGCTCTAAAGCAAAGTGTGTTTCATGGATGAGAACTGTGCCATGTGTTTCCCTTCAGAAGCGGAGTAAAATGCCAGGCTCTGTGTCTTCCTTCAAGCAAGACTTCGTTTCAGATAAACGCAGTCAATTTTCAGCTCAAAGGAAGCTCCATTGTTCACAAAGCTCACACGTTTCTTGCTCTTAAATGAAAAGCATTGGATGTTAGAGGACCTGTGGTTTGTATCAGTTTCAGAAACAGAGTTGAATTAGATATGGTCCATGTGTAGCAAACACAGTTCTTTTGTTCTGAGCACAGTCACGTTTCCCTCTGTATTAGAGAAACTAGAAAGCAAGAGCGTGCTTCTTGCTATAAGCAGAGTGTGTTTCATGGATGAGAACTGTTCCATGTGTTTCCCTTCAGAAACGGAGTTGAATGGCAGGCTCTGTGTCTTCCTACAAGCAAGACTTCCTTTCCGGTAATGTCAGTCACTTTTCAGCTCAAACAAAGCTACTTCATTCACACAGCTCAAATGTTTCTCGATCTTAACTGAAAAGAATTTTATGTTACAGGACCTGTTGTTTGTATCAGTTTCAGAAACAGAGTTCAACTAGATATGGTCCATGTGTAGCAAACACAGTTCTTTTGTTCTGAGCACAGTCACGTTTCCCTCTGTATTAGAGACTCTAGAAAGCAAGAGCGTGCTTCTTGATCTAAAGCAGAGTGTGTTTCATGGATGAGAACTGTGCCCTGTGTTTCCCTTCAGAAATGGAGTTAAATGCCAGGCTCTGTGTCTTCCTTCAAGCAAGACTTCGTTTCAGGTAAACACAGTCACTTTTCAGCTCAAATGGAGCTACATTGAACACGAAGCTCACACGTTTCTCGCTCTTAAATGAAAAGCATTGGATGTTAGAGGACCTGTGGTTTGTATCAGTTTCAGAAACAGAGTTGAACTAGATATGGTCCGTGTGTGTAGGAAACACAGTTCTTTTGTTCTGAGCACACTCATGTTTCTCGTTGTATTAGAGACTCTAGAAAGCAAGAGCGTGCTTCTTGCTCTAAAGCAGAGTGTGTTTCATGGATGAGAACTGTGCCATGTGTTTCCCTTCAGAAACGGAGTTAAATGCCAGGCTCTGTGTCTTTCTTCAAGGAAGACTTCGTTTCAGGTAAACGCAGACACTTTTCAGCTCAAACAAAGCTACATTGTCCACGAAGGTCACACGTTTCTCGCTTTTAACTGAAAATAACTGGATATTAGAGGACCTGTGGTTTGTATCAGTTTCAGAAATAGAGTTGAACTAGATATGGTCTGTGGGTAGGAAACACAGTTCTTTTGTTCTGAGCACAGTCACGTTTCCCTCTGTAATAGAGACTCTAGAAAGCAAGAGTGTGCTTCTTGCTATACGCGGAGTTTGTTTCATGGATGAGAACTGTTCCGTGTGTTTCCCTTCAGAAACGGAGTTGAATGGCAGGCTCTGTGTCTTCCTACAAGAAAGACTTCCTTTCAGGTAAACACAGTCACTTTACAGCTCAAATGGAGCTACATTGAACATGAAGCTCACACGTTTCTCGCTCTTAAATGAAAAGCATTGGATGTTAGAGGACCTGTGGTTTGTATCAGTTTCAGAAACAGAGTTGAACTAGATATGGTCCGTGTGTGCAGGAAACACAGTTCTTTTGTTCTGAGCACACTCATGTTTCTCGTTGTATTAGAGACTCTAGAAAGCAAGAGCGTGCTTCTTGCTCTAAAGCAGAGTGTGTTTCATGGATGAGAACTGTGCCATGTGTTTCCCTTCAGAAACGGAGTTCAATTCCAGGCTCTGTGTCTTCCTACAAGCAAGACTTCATTTCAGGTAACCGCAGTCACTTTTAAGCTTAAACGAAGCTACATTGTTCACAAAGCTCACATGTTTCTCGATCTTAGCTGAAAAGCATTGGATGATAGAGGACCTGTAGTTTGTATCAGTTTCAGAAACAGAGTTGAACTAGATATGGTCCGTGTGTGTAGGATACACAGTTCTTTTGTTCTGAGCACAGTCACGTTTCCCTCTGTATTAGAGACTCTAGAAAGCAAGAGCGTGCTTCTTGCGCTAAAGCAGAGTGTGTTTCATGGATGAGAACTGTGCCGTGTGTTTCCCTTCAGAAACGGAGTTAAATGCCAGCCTCTGTGTCTTTCTTTAAGCAAGACTTCGTTTCAGGTAAACGCAGACACTTTTCAGCTCAAACAAAGCTACATTGTTCACGAAGCTCAGACGTTTCTCGCTTTTAACTGAAAAGAGCTGGATGTTAGAGGACCTGTGGTTTGTATCAGTTTCAGAAATAGAGTTGAACTAGATATGGTCCGTGTGTAGGAAACACAGTTCTTTTGTTCTGAGCACAGTCACGTTTCCCTCTGTAATAGAGACTCTAGAAAGCAAGAGCGTGCTCTTGCTCTAAAGCAGAGTGTGTTTCATGGATGAGAACTGTGCCGTGTGTTTCCCTTCAGAAACGGAGTTAAATGGCAGGCTCTGTGTCTTCCTACAAGCAAGACTTCCTTTCAGGTAAACGCAGTCACTTTTCAGCTCAAACGAAGCTACATTTTTCACGATTCTCACAGGTTTCTCTCTCTTAACTAAAAAGCATTGGATGTTAGAGGACCTGTGGTTTGTATCACTTTCAGAAACAGTGTTGAACTAGATATGGTCCGTGTGTGTAGGAAACACAGTTCTTTTGTTCTGAGTACATTCACGTTTCCCTCTGTATTAGAGACTCTAGAAAGCAAGAGCGTGCTTCTTGCTCTAAAGCAGAGTGTGTTTCATGGATGAGTACTGTGCCATGTGTTTCCCTTCAGAAACGGAGTTAAATGCCAGGCTTTGTGTCTTTCTTCAAGGAAGACTTCGTTTCAGGTAAACGCAGACACTTTTCAGCTCAAACAAAGCTACATTGTCCACGAAGGTCACACGTTTCTCGCTTTTAACTGAAAATAACTGGATATTAGAGGACCTGTGGTTTGTATCAGTTTCAGAAATAGAGTTGAACTAGATATGGTCCGTGGGTAGGAAACACAGTTCTTTTGTTCTGAGCACAGTCACGTTTCCCTCTGTAATAGAGACTCTAGAAAGCAAGAGCGTGCTTCTTGCTATAAGCAGAGTGTGTTTCATGGATGAGAACTGTTCCATGTGTTTCCCTTCAGAAACGGAGTTGAATGGCAGGCTCTGTGTCTTCCTACAAGCAAGACTTCCTTTCCGGTAATGTCAGTCACTGTTCAGCTCAAACAAAGCTACTTTCTTCACACAGCTCAAATGTTTCTCGATCTTAACTGAAAAGAATTTTATGTTACAGGACCTGTTGTTTGTATCAGTTTCAGAAACAGAGTTCAACTAGATATGGTCCATGTGTAGCAAACACAGTTCTTTTGTTCTGAGCACAGTCACGTTTCCCTCTGTATTAGAGACTCTAGAAAGCAAGAGCGTGCTTCTTGATCTAAAGCAGAGTGTGTTTCATGGATGAGAACTGTGCCCTGTGTTTCCCTTCAGAAATGGAGTTAAATGCCAGGCTCTGTGTCTTCCTTCAAGCAAGACTTCGTTTCAGGTAAACACAGTCACTTTTCAGCTCAAATGGAGCTACATTGAACACGAAGCTCACACGTTTCTCGCTCTTAAATGAAAAGCATTGGATGTTAGAGGACCTGTGGTTTGTATCAGTTTCAGAAACAGAGTTGAACTAGATATGGTCCGTGTGTGTAGGAAACACAGTTCTTTTGTTCTGAGCACACTCATGTTTCTCGTTGTATTAGAGACTCTAGAAAGCAAGAGCGTGCTTCTTTCTCTAAAGCAGAGTGTGTTTCATGGATGAGAACTGTGCCATGTGTTTCCCTTCAGAAACGGAGTTAAATGCCAGGCTCTGTGTCTTTCTTCAAGGAAGACTTCGTTTCAGGTAAACGCAGACACTTTTCAGCTCAAACAAAGCTACATTGTCCACGAAGGTCACACGTTTCTTGCTTTTAACTGAAAATAACTGGATATTAGAGGACCTGTGGTTTGTATCAGTTTCAGAAGCAGAGTTGAACTAGATATGGTCCGTGTGTGTAGGAAACACAGTTCTTTTGTTCTGAGCACGTCACCTTTCCCTCTGTATTAGAGACCCTAGAAAGCAAGAGCGTGTTTCTTGCTCTAAAGCAGAGTGTGTTTCATGGATGAGAACTCTGGCGTCTGTTAACCTTCACAAACGGAGTTAAATGCCAGGCTCTGTGTCTTCCTTCAAGCAAGACTTCGTTTCAGTTAAACACAGTCACTTTTCTGCTCAAACGAAGCTACATTGTTCACGAAGCTCACACGTTTCTCGCTCTTACCTGAAAAGCATTGGATGTTAGAGGACCTGTGGTTTGTATCAGTGTCAGAAACAGTGTTGACCTAGATATGGTCCGTGTGTGTAGGAAACACAGTTCTTTTGTTCTCCGCACACTCACGTTACCCTCTGTATTAGAGACTCTAGAAAGCAAGAGCGTGCTTCTTGCTCTAAAGCAGAGTGTGTTTCATGGATGAGAACTGTGCCGTGTGTTTCCCTTCAGAAATGGAGTTAAATGCCAGGCTCTGTGTCTTCCTTCAAGCAAGGCTTCGTTTCAGGAAAACGCAATCACTTTTCAGTTCAAAGGAAGCTACATTGCTCACGAAGCTCACACGTTTCTCGCTGTTAACTGAAAAGCATTGGATGTTAGACGACCTGTGGTTTGTATCACTTTCAGAAACAGTGTTGAACTACATATGGTCCGTGTGTGTAGGAAACACAGTTCTTTTGTTCTCAGCACACTCACGTTTCCATCTGTATTAGAGAAACTAGAAAGCAAGAGCGTGCTTCTTGCTCTAAAGCAAAGTGTGTTTCATGGATGAGAACTGTGCCATGTGTTTCCCTTCAGAAGCGGAGTAAAATGCCAGGCTCTGTGTCTTCCTTCAAGCAAGACTTCGTTTCAGGTAAACGCAGTCAATTTTCAGCTCAAAGGAAGCTCCATTGTTCACAAAGCTCACACGTTTCTTGCTCTTAAATGAAAAGCATTGGATGTTAGAGGACCTGTGGTTTGTATCAGTTTCAGAAACAGAGTTGAATTAGATATGGTCCATGTGTAGCAAACACAGTTCTTTTGTTCTGAGCACAGTCACGTTTCCCTCTGTATTAGAGAAACTAGAAAGCAAGAGCGTGCTTCTTGCTCTAAAGCAGAGTGTGTTTCATGGATGAGAACTGTGCCGTGTGTTTCCCTTCAAAAACGGAATTAAATGGCAAGCTCTGTGTCTTCCTATAAGCAAGAATACGTTTCAGGTAATGGCAGTCACATTTCAGCTCAAAGGAAGCTCCATTGTTCACAAAGCTCACACGTTTCTCGATCTTAACTGAAAAGAACTAGATGTTAGAGGACCTGTGGTTTGTATCAGTTTCAGAAACAGAGTTGATCTAGATATGGTCTGTGTGTAGGAAACACAGTTCTTTTGTTCTGAGCACAGTCACGTTTCCCTCTGTATTAGAGACTCTAGAAAGCAAGAGCATGCTTCTTGATCTAAAGCAGAGTGTGTTTCATGGATGAGAACTGTGCCGTGTGTTTCCCTTCAGAAACGGAGTTAAATGCCAGGCTCTGTGTCTTCCTTCAAGCAAGACTTCGTTTCAGGTAAACACAGTCACTTTTCAGCTCAAATGGAGCTACATTGAACACGTAGCTCACACGTTTCTCGCTCTTAACTGAAAAGCATTGGATGTTAGAGGACCTGTGGTTTGTATCAGTTTCAGAAACAGAGTTGAACTAGATATGGTCCGTATGTGTAGGAAACACAGTTCTTTTGTTCTGAGCACACTCATGTTTCTCGTTGTATTAGAGACTCTAGAAAGCAAGAGCGTGCTTCTTGCTCTAAAGCAGAGTGTGTTTCATGGATGAGAACTGTGCCATGTGTTTCCCTTCAGAAACGGAGTTAAATGCCAGGCTCTGTGTCTTCCTACAAGCAAGACTTCATTTCAGGTAACCGCAGTCACTTTTAAGCTTAAACGAAGCTACATTGTTCACAAAGCTCACATGTTTCTCGATCTTAGCTGAAAAGCATTGGATGGTAGAGGACCTGTTGTTTGTATCAGTTTCAGAAACAGAGTTGAACTAGATATGGTCCGTGTGTGTAGGATACACAGTTCTTTTGTTCTGAGCACAGTCACGTTTCCCTCTGTTTTAGAGACTCTAGAAAGCAAGAGCGTGCTTCTTGCTCTAAAGCAGAGTGTGTTTCATGGATGAGAACCGTGCCGTGTGTTTCCCTTCAGAAACGGAGTTAAATGCCAGCCTCTGTGTCTTTCTTCAAGGAAGACTTCGTTTCAGGTAAACGCAGACACTTTTCAGCTCAAACAAAGCTACATTGTCCACGAAGGTCACACGTTTCTCGCTTTTAACTGAAAATAACTGGATATTAGAGGACCTGTGGTTTGTATCAGTTTCAGAAATAGAGTTGAACTAGATATGGTCCGTGGGTAGGAAACACAGTTCTTTTGTTCTGAGCACAGTCACGTTTCCCTCTGTAATAGAGACTCTAGAAAGCAAGAGCGTGCTTCTTGCTATAAGCAGAGTGTGTTTCATGGATGAGAACTGTTCCATGTGTTTCCCTTCAGAAACGGAGTTGAATGGCAGGCTCTGTGTCTTCCTACAAGCAAGACTTCCTTTCCGGTAATGTCAGTCACTTTTCAGCTCAAACAAAGCTACTTTCTACACACAGCTCAAATGTTTCTCGATCTTAACTGAAAAGAATTTTATGTTACAGGACCTGTTGTTTGTATCAGTTTCAGAAACAGAGTTCAACTAGATATGGTCCATGTGTAGCAAACACAGTTCTTTTGTTCTGAGCACAGTCACGTTTCCCTCTGTATTAGAGACTCTAGAAAGCAAGAGCGTGCTTCTTGATCTAAAGCAGAGTGTGTTTCATGGATGAGAACTGTGCCCTGTGTTTCCCTTCAGAAACGGAGTTAAATGCCAGGCTCTGTGTCTTCCTTCAAGCAAGACTTCGTTTCAGGTAAACACAGTCACTTTTCAGCTCAAATGGAGCTACATTGAACACGAAGCTCACACGTTTCTCGCTCTTAAATGAAAAGCATTGGATGTTAGAGGACCTGTGGTTTGTATCAGTTTCAGAAACAGAGTTGAACTAGATATGGTCCGTGTGTGCAGGAAACACAGTTCTTTTGTTCTGAGCACACTCATGTTTCTCGTTGTATTAGAGACTCTAGAAAGCAAGAGCGTGCTTCTTGCACTAAAGCAGAGTGTGTTTCATGGATGAGAACTGTGCCATGTGTTTCCCTCCAGAAACGGAGTTCAATTCCAGGCTCTGTGTCTTCCTACAAGCAAGACTTCATTTCAGGTAACCGCAGTCACTTTTAAGCTTAAACGAAGCTACATTGTTCACAAAGCTCACATGTTTCTCGATCTTAGCTGAAAAGCATTGGATGATAGAGGACCTGTAGTTTGTATCAGTTTCAGAAACAGAGTTGAACTAGATATGGTCCGTGTGTGTAGGATACACAGTTCTTTTGTTCTGAGCACAGTCACGTTTCCCTCTGTATTAGAGACTCTAGAAAGCAAGAGCGTGCTTCTTGCTCTAAAGCAGAGTGTGTTTCATGGATGAGAACCGTGCCCTGTGTTTCCCTTCAGAAACGGAGTTAAATGCCAGCCTCTGTGTCTTTCTTTAAGCAAGACTTCGTTTCAGGTAAACGCAGACACTTTTCAGCTCAAACAAAGCTACATTGTTCACGAAGCTCAGACGTTTCTTGCTTTTAACTGAAAAGAGCTGGATGTTAGAGGACCTGTGGTTTGTATCAGTTTCAGAAATAGAGTTGAACTAGATATGGTCCGTGTGTAGGAAACACAGTTCTTTTGTTCTGAGCACAGTCACGTTTCCCTCTGTAATAGAGACTCTAGAAAGCAAGAGCGTGCTCTTGCTCTAAAGCAGAGTGTGTTTCATGGATGAGAACTGTGCCGTGTGTTTCCCTTCAGAAACGGAGTTAAATGGCAGGCTCTGTGTCTTCCTACAAGCAAGACTTCCTTTCAGGTAAACGCAGTCACTTTTCAGCTCAAACGAAGCTACATTTTTCACGATTCTCAGAGGTTTCTCGCTCTTAACTAAAAAGCATTGGATGTTAGAGGACCTGTGGTTTGTATCACTTTCAGAAACAGTGTTGAACTAGATATGGTCCGTGTGTGTAGGAAACACAGTTCTTTTGTTCTGAGTACATTCACGTTTCCCTCTGTATTAGAGACTCTAGAAAGCAAGAGCGTGCTTCTTGCTCTAAAGCAGAGTGTGTTTCATGGATGAGAACCGTGCTGTGTGTTTCCCTTCAGAAGCGGAGTTAAATGCCAGCCTCTGTGTCTTTCTTTAAGCAAGACTTCGTTTCAGGTAAACGCAGACACTTTTCAGCTCAAACAAAGCTACATTGTTCACGAAGCTCACACGTTTCTCACTTTTAACTGAAAAGAGCTGGATGTTAGAGGACCTGTGGTTTGTATCACTTTCAGAAGCAGGGTTGAACTAGATATGGTCCGTGTGTGTTGGAAACACAGTTCTTTTGTTCTGAGCACAGTCACGTTTCCCACTGTATTAGAGACTCTAGAAAGCAAGAGCGTGCTTCTTGCTCTAAAGCAGAGTGTGTTTCATGGATGAAAACTGTGCCATGTGTTTCCTTCAGGAACGGAGTTAAATGCCAGGCTCTGTGTCTTTCTTCAAGGAAGACTTCGTTTCAGGTAAACGCAGACACTTTTCAGCTCAAACAAAGCTACATTGTCCACGAAGGTCACACGTTTCTCGCTTTTAACTGAAAATAACTGGATATTAGAGGACCTGTGGTTTGTATCAGTTTCAGAAATAGAGTTGAACTAGATATGGTCCGTGGGTAGGAAACACAGTTCTTTTGTTCTGAGCACAGTCACGTTTCCCTCTCTAATAGAGACTCTAGAAAGCAAGAGCGTGCTTCTTGCTATAAGCAGAGTGTGTTTCATGGATGAGAACTGTTCCATGTGTTTCCCTTCAGAAACGGAGTTGAATGGCAGGCTCTGTGTCTTCCTACAAGCAAGACTTCCTTTCCGGTAATGTCAGTCACTTTTCAGCTCAAACAAAGCTACTTTCTACACACAGCTCAAATGTTTCTCGATCTTAACTGAAAAGAATTTTATGTTACAGGACCTGTTGTTTGTATCAGTTTCAGAAACAGAGTTCAACTAGATATGGTCCATGTGTAGCAAACACAGTTCTTTTGTTCTGAGCACAGTCACGTTTCCCTCTGTATTAGAGACTCTAGAAAGCAAGAGCGTGCTTCTTGATCTAAAGCAGAGTGTGTTTCATGGATGAGAACTGTGCCCTGTGTTTCCCTTCAGAAACGGAGTTAAATGCCAGGCTCTGTGTCTTCCTTCAAGCAAGACTTCGTTTCAGGTAAACACAGTCACTTTTCAGCTCAAATGGAGCTACATTGAACACGAAGCTCACACGTTTCTCGCTCTTAAATGAAAAGCATTGGATGTTAGAGGACCTGTGGTTTGTATCAGTTTCAGAAACAGAGTTGAACTAGATATGGTCCGTGTGTGCAGGAAACACAGTTCTTTTGTTCTGAGCACACTCATGTTTCTCGTTGTATTAGAGACTCTAGAAAGCAAGAGCGTGCTTCTTGCTCTAAAGCAGAGTGTGTTTCATGGATGAGAACTGTGCCATGTGTTTCCCTCCAGAAACGGAGTTCAATTCCAGGCTCTGTGTCTTCCTACAAGCAAGACTTCATTTCAGGTAACCGCAGTCACTTTTAAGCTTAAACGAAGCTACATTGTTCACAAAGCTCACATGTTTCTCGATCTTAGCTGAAAAGCATTGGATGATAGAGGACCTGTAGTTTGTATCAGTTTCAGAAACAGAGTTGAACTAGATATGGTCCGTGTGTGTAGGATACACAGTTCTTTTGTTCTGAGCACAGTCACGTTTCCCTCTGTATTAGAGACTCTAGAAAGCAAGAGCGTGCTTCTTGCTCTAAAGCAGAGTGTGTTTCATGGATGAGAACCGTGCCCTGTGTTTCCCTTCAGAAACGGAGTTAAATGCCAGCCTCTGTGTCTTTCTTTAAGCAAGACTTCGTTTCAGGTAAACGCAGACACTTTTCAGCTCAAACAAAGCTACATTGTTCACGAAGCTCAGATGTTTCTTGCTTTTAACTGAAAAGAGCTGGATGTTAGAGGACCTGTGGTTTGTATCAGTTTCAGAAATAGAGTTGAACTAGATATGGTCCGTGTGTAGGAAACACAGTTCTTTTGTTCTGAGCACAGTCACGTTTCCCTCTGTAATAGAGACTCTAGAAAGCAAGAGCGTGCTCTTGCTCTAAAGCAGAGTGTGTTTCATGGATGAGAACTGTGCCGTGTGTTTCCCTTCAGAAACGGAGTTAAATGGCAGGCTCTGTGTCTTCCTACAAGCAAGACTTCCTTTCAGGTAAACGCAGTCACTTTTCAGCTCAAACGAAGCTACATTTTTCACGATTCTCAGAGGTTTCTCGCTCTTAACTAAAAAGCATTGGATGTTAGAGGACCTGTGGTTTGTATCACTTTCAGAAACAGTGTTGAACTAGATATGGTCCGTGTGTGTAGGAAACACAGTTCTTTTGTTCTGAGTACATTCACGTTTCCCTCTGTATTAGAGACTCTAGAAAGCAAGAGCGTGCTTCTTGCTCTAAAGCAGAGTGTGTTTCATGGATGAGAACTGTGCCATGTGTTTCCCTTCAGAAACGGAGTTAAATGCCAGGCTCTGTGTCTTTCTTCAAGGAAGACTTCGTTTCAGGTAAACGCAGACACTTTTCAGCTCAAACAAAGCTACATTGTCCACGAAGGTCACACGTTTCTCGCTTTTAACTGAAAATAACTGGATATTAGAGGACCTGTGGTTTGTATCAGTTTCAGAAATAGAGTTGAACTAGATATGGTCCGTGGGTAGAAAACACAGTTCTTTTGTTCTGAGCACAGTCACGTTTCCCTCTGTAATAGAGACTCTAGAAAGCAAGAGCGTGCTTCTTGCTATAAGCAGAGTGTGTTTCATGGATGAGAACTGTTCCATGTGTTTCCCTTCAGAAACGGAGTTGAATGGCAGGCTCTGTGTCTTCCTACAAGCAAGACTTCCTTTCCGGTAATGTCAGTCACTTTTCAGCTCAAACAAAGCTACTTTCTTCACACAGCTCAAATGTTTCTCGATCTTAACTGAAAAGAATTTTATGTTACAGGACCTGTTGTTTGTATCAGTTTCAGAAACAGAGTTCAACTAGATATGGTCCATGTGTAGCAAACACAGTTCTTTTGTTCTGAGCACAGTCACGGTTCCCTCTGTATTAGAGACTCTAGAAAGCAAGAGCGTGCTTCTTGATCTAAAGCAGAGTGTGTTTCATGGATGAGAACTGTGCCCTGTGTTTCCCTTCAGAAATGGAGTTAAATGCCAGGCTCTGTGTCTTCCTTCAAGCAAGACTTCGTTTCAGGTAAACACAGTCACTTTTCAGCTCAAATGGAGCTACATTGAACACGAAGCTCACACGTTTCTCGCTCTTAAATGAAAAGCATTGGATGTTAGAGGACCTGTGGTTTGTATCAGTTTTAGAAACAGAGTTGAACTAGATATGGTCCGTGTGTGTAGGAAACACAGTTCTTTTGTTCTGAGCACACTCATGTTTCTCGTTGTATTAGAGACTCTAGAAAGCAAGAGCGTGCTTCTTGCTCTAAAGCAGAGTGTGTTTCATGGATGAGAACTGTGCCATGTGTTTCCCTTCAGAAACGGAGTTAAATGCCAGGCTCTGTGTCTTTCTTCAAGGAAGACTTCGTTTCAGGTAAACGCAGACACTTTTCAGCTCAAACAAAGCTACATTGTCCACGAAGGTCACACGTTTCTCGCTTTTAACTGAAAATAACTGGATATTAGAGGACCTGTGGTTTGTATCAGTTTCAGAAATAGAGTTGAACTAGATATGGTCTGTGGGTAGGAAACACAGTTCTTTTGTTCTGAGCACAGTCACGTTTCCCTCTGTAATAGAGACTCTAGAAAGCAAGAGTGTGCTTCTTGCTATACGCGGAGTTTGTTTCATGGATGAGAACTGTTCCGTGTGTTTCCCTTCAGAAACGGAGTTGAATGGCAGGCTCTGTGTCTTCCTACAAGAAAGACTTCCTTTCAGGTAATGTCAGTCACTTTACAGCTCCAACAAAGCTATATTCTTCACACAGCTCAAATGTTTCTCGATCTTAACTGAAAAGAATTTTATGTTAGAGGACCTGTTGTTTGTATCAGTTTCAGAAACAGAGTTCAACTAGATATGGTCCATGTGTAGCAAACACAGTTCTTTTGTTCTGAGCACAGTCAAGTTTCCCTCTGTATTAGAGACTCTAGAAAGCAAGAGCGTGCTTCTTGATCTAAAGCAGAGTGTGTTTCATGGATGAGAACTGTGCCCTGTGTTTCCCTTCAGAAACGGAGTTAAATGCCAGGCTCTGTGTCTTCCTTCAAGCAAGACTTCGTTTCAGGTAAACACAGTCACTTTTCAGCTCAAATGGAGCTACATTGAACACGAAGCTCACACGTTTCTCGCTCTTAAATGAAAAGCATTGGATGTTAGAGGACCTGTGGTTTGTATCAGTTTCCGAAACAGAGTTGAACTAGATATGGTCCGTGTGTGTAGGAAACACAGTTCTTTTGTACTGAGCACACTCATGTTTCTCGTTGTATTAGAGACTCTAGAAAGCAAGAGCGTGCTTCTTGCTCTAACGCAGAGTGTGTTTCATGGATGAGAACTGTGCCATGTGTTTCCCTTCAGAAACGGAGTTCAATTCCAGGCTCTGTGTCTTCCTACAAGCAAGACTTCATTTCAGGTAACCGCAGTCACTTTTAAGCTTAAACGAAGCTACATTGTTCACAAAGCTCACATGTTTCTCGATCTTAGCTGAAAAGCATTGGATGATAGAGGACCTGTGGTTTGTATCAGTTTCAGAAGCAGAGTTGAACTAGATATGGTCCGTGTGTGTAGGAAACACAGTTCTTTTGTTCTGAGCACGTCACCTTTCCCTCTGTATTAGAGACCCTAGAAAGCAAGAGCGTGTTTCTTGCTCTAAAGCAGAGTGTGTTTCATGGATGAGAACTCTGCCGTCTGTTAACCTTCACAAACGGAGTTAAATGCCAGGCTCTGTGTCTTCCTTCAAGCAAGACTTCGTTTCAGGTAAACACAGTCACTTTTCAGGACAAACGAAGCTACATTGTTCACGAAACTCACACGTTTCTTGCTCTTACCTGAAAAGCATTGGATGTTAGAGGACCTGTGGTTTGTATCAGTGTCAGAAACAGTGTTGACCTAGATATGGTCCGTGTGTGTAGGAAACACAGTTCTTTTGTTCTCCGCACACTCACGTTTCCCTCTCTATTAGAGACTCTAGAAAGCATGAGCGTGCTTCTTGCTCTAAAGTATAGTGTGTTTCATGGATGAGAACTGTGCCGTGTGTTTCCCTTCAGAAATGGAGTTAAATGCCAGGCTCTGTGTCTTCCTTCAAGCAAGGCTTCGTTTCAGGAAAACGCAATCACTTTTCAGCTCAAAGGAAGCTACATTGTTCACGAAGCTCACACGTTTCTCGCTGTTAAATGAAAAGCATTGGATGTTAGATGACCTGTGGTTTGTATCACTTTCAGAAACAGTGTTGAACTACATATGGTCCGTGTGTGTGTAGGAAACACAGTTCTTTTGTTCTCAGCACACTCACGTTTCCATCTGTATTAGAGAAACTAGAAAGCAAGAGCGTGCTTCTTGCTCTAAAGCAAAGTGTGTTTCATGGATGAGAACTGTGCCATGTGTTTCCCTTCAGAAGCGGAGTAAAATTCCAGGCTCTGTGTCTTCCTTCAAGCAAGACTTCGTTTCAGGTAAACGCAGTCAATTTTCAGCTCAAACGAAGCTCCATTGTTCACAAAGCTCACACGTTTCTTGCTCTTAAATGAAAAGCATTGGATGTTAGAGGACCTGTGGTTTGTATCAGTTTCAGAAACAGAGTTGAATTAGATATGGTCCATGTGTAGCAAACACAGTTCTTTTGTTCTGAGCACAGTCACGTTTCCCTCTGTATTAGAGAAACTAGAAAGCAAGAGCATGCTTCTTGCTCTAAAGCAGAGTGTGTTTCATGGATGAGAACTGTACCGTGTGTTTCCCTTCAAAAACGGAATTAAATTGCAGGCTCTGTGTCTTCCTATAAGCAAGAATTCGTTTCAGGTAATGGCAGTCACTTTTCAGCTCAAACAAAGCTACATTGTTCACAAAGCTCACATGTTTCTCAATCTTAACTGAAAAGAACTAGATCTTAGAGGACCTGTGGTTTGTATCAGTTTCAGAAACAGAGTTGAACTAGATATGGTCTGTGTGTAGGAAACACAGTTCTTTTGTTCTGAGCACAGTCACGTTTCCCTCTGTATTAGAGACTCTAGAAAGCAAGAGCGTGCTTCTTGATCTAAAGCAGAGTGTGTTTCATGGATGAGAACTGTGCCGTGTGTTTCCCTTCAGAAACGGAGTTAAATGCCAGGCTCTGTGTCTTCCTTCAAGCAAGACTTCGTTTCAGGTAAACACAGTCACTTTTCAGCTCAAATGGAGCTACATTGAACACGTAGTTCACACGTTTCTCGCTCTTAACTGAAAAGCATTGGATGTTAGAGCACCTGTGGTTTGTATCAGTTTCAGAAACAGAGTTGAACTAGATATGGTCCGTATGTGTAGGAAACACAGTTCTTTTGTTCTGAGCACACTCACGTTTCCCGTTGTATTAGAGACTCTAGAAAGCAAGAGTGTGCTTCTTGCTCTAAAGCAGAGTGTGTTTCATGGATGAGAACTGTGCCATGTGTTTCCCTTCACCAACGGAGTTAAAAGCCAGGCTCTGTGTCTTCCTATAAGCAAGACTTCGTTTCACATAATGGCAGTCACTTTTCAGCTCAAACAAAACTACATTTTTCACAAAGCTCACATGTTTCTCGCTCTTAAATGAAAAGCATTGGATGTTAGAGGACCTGTTGTTTGTATCAGTTTCAGAAACAGAGTAGAACTAGATATGGTCCGTGTGTGTAGGAAACACAGTTCTTTTGTTCTCAGCACACTCACGTTTCCCTCTGTATTAGAGACCCTAGAAAGCAAGAGTGTGCTTCTTGCTCTAAAGCAGAGTGTGTTTCATGGATGAGAACGGTGCCTTCTGTTTCCCTTCAGAAACGGAGTTAAATGCCAGGCTCTGTGTCTTTCTTCAAGCAAGACTTCGTTTCAGGTAAACACAGTCACTTTTCAGCTCAAACGAATCTACATTGTTCACAAAGCTCACACGTTTCTTGCTCTTAAATGAAAAGCATTGGATGTTAGAGGACCTGTGGTTTGTATCAGTTTCAGAAAGAGAGTTCAACTAGATATGGTCCGTGTGTAGGAAACACAGTTCTTTTGTTCTGAGCACACTCACGTTTCCCTGTGTATTAGAGACTCTAGAAAGCAAAAGCGTGCTTCTTGCTCTAAAGCAGAGTGTGTTTCATGGATGAGAACTGTGCCATGTGTTTCCCTTCAGAAACGGAGTTCAATTCCAGGCTCTGTGTCTTCCTACAAGCAAGACTTCATTTCAGGTAACCGCAGTCACTTTTAAGCTTTAACGAAGCTACATTGTTCACGAAGCTCACTCGATTCTCGCTCTTAACTGAAAAGCATTGGATGGTAGAGGACCTGTGGTTTGTATCAGTTTCAGAAGCAGAGTTGAACTAGATATGGTCCGTGTGTGTAGGAAACTCAGTTCTTTTGTTCTGAGCACATCACCTTTACCTCTGTATTAGAGACCCTAGAAAGCAAGAGCGTGTTTCTTGCTCTAAAGCAGAGTGTGTTTCATGGATGAGAACTCTGCCGTCTGTTAACCTTCACAAACGGAGTTAAATGCCAGGCTCTGTGTCTTCCTTCAAGCAAGACTTCGTTTCAGGTAAACACAGTCACTTTTCAGCTCAAACGAAGCTACATTGTTCACGAAGCTCACACGTTTCTCGCTCTTACCTGAAAAGCATTGGATGTTAGAGGACCTGTGGTTTGTATCAGTGTCAGAAACAGTGTTGACCTAGATATGGTCCGTGTGTGTAGGAAACACAGTTCTTTTGTTCTCCGCACACTCACGTTTCCCTCTGTATTAGAGACTCTAGAAAGCAAGAGCGTGCTTCTTGCTCTAAAGCAGAGTGTGTTTCATGGATGAGAACTGTGCCGTGTGTTTCCCTTCAGAAATGGAGTTAAATGCCAGGCTCTGTGTCTTCCTTCAAGCAAGGCTTCGTTTCAGGAAAACGCAATCACTTTTCAGCTCAAAGGAAGCTACATTGTTCACGAAGCTCACACGTTTATTGCTGTTAACTGAAAAGCATTGGGTGTTAGACGACCTGTGGTTTGTATCACTTTCAGAAACAGTGTTGAACTACATATGGTCCGTGTGTGTGTAGGAAACACAGTTCTTTTGTTCTCAGCACACTCACGTTTCCATCTGTATTAGAGAAACTAGAAAGCAAGAGCGTGCTTCTTGCTCTAAAGCAAATTGTGTTTCATGGATGAGAACTGTGCCATGTGTTTCCCTTCAGAAGCGGAGTAAAATGCCAGGCTCTGTGTCTTCCTTCAAGCAAGATTTCGTTTCATATAAACACAGTCACTTTTCAGCTCAAACGAAGCTCCATTGTTCACAAAGCTCACACGTTTCTTGCTCTTAAATGAAAAGCATTGGATGTTAGAGGACCTGTGGTTTGTATCAGTTTCAGAAACAGAGTTGAATTAGATATGGTCCATGTGTAGCAAACACAGTTCTTTTGTTCTGAGCACAGTCATGTTTCCCTCTGTATTAGAGAAACTAGAAAGCAAGAGCGTGCTTCTTGCTCTAAAGCAGAGTGTGTTTCATGGATGAAAACTGTGCCGTGTGTTTCCCTTCAAAAACGGAATTAAATGGCAGGCTCTGTGTCTTCCTATAAGCAAGAATTCGTTTCAGGTAATGGCAGTCACTTTTCAGCTCAAACAAAGCTACATTGTTCACAAAGCTCACATGTTTCTCAATCTTAACTGAAAAGAACTAGATGTTAGAGGACCTGTGGTTTGTATCAGTTTCAGAAACAGAGTTGAACTAGATATGGTCTGTGTGTAGGAAACACAGTTCTTTTGTTCTGAGCACAGTCACGTTTCCCTCTGTATTAGAGACTCTAGAAAGCAAGAGCGTGCTTCTTGATCTAAAGCAGAGTGTGTTTCATGGATGAGAACTGTGCCGTGTGTTTCCCTTCAGAAACGGAGTTAAATGCCAGGCTCTGTGTCTTCCTTCAAGCAAGACTTCGTTTCAGGTAAACACAGTCACTTTTCAGCTCAAATGGAGCTACATTGAACACGTAGCTCACACGTTTCTCGCTCTTAACTGAAAAGCATTGGATGTTAGAGGACCTGTGGTTTGTATCAGTTTCAGAAACAGAGTTGAACTAGATATGGTCCGTATGTGTAGGAAACACAGTTCTTTTGTTCTGAGCACACTCACGTTTCCCGTTGTATTAGAGACTCTAGAAAGCAAGAGTGTGCTTCTTGCTCTAAAGCAGAGTCTGTTTCATGGATGAGAACTGTGCCATGTGTTTCCCTTCACCAACGGAGTTCAATTCCAGGCTCTGTGTCTTCCTACAAGCAAGACTTCGTTTCAGGTAATGGCAGTCACTTTTCAGCTCAAACAAAGCTACATTGTTCACAAAGCTCACATGTTTCTCGCTCTTAACTGAAAAGCATTGGATGTTAGAGGACCTGTTGTTTGTATCAGTTTCAGAAACAGAGATGAACTAGATATGGTCCGTGTGTGTAGGAAACACAGTTCTTTTGTTCTCAGCACACTCACGTTTCCCTCTGTATTAGAGACCCTAGAAAGCAAGAGCGTGCTTCTTGCTCTAAAGCAGAGTGTGTTTCATGGATGAGAATGGTGCCTTCTGTTTCCCTTCAGAAACGGAGTTAAATGCCAGGCTCTGTGTCTTTCTTCAAGCAAGACTTCGTTTCAGGTAAACACAGTCACTTTTCAGCTCAAACGAATCTACATTGTTCACAAAGCTCACACGTTTCTTGCTCTTAAATGAAAAGCATTGGATGTTAGAGGACCTGTGGTTTGTATCAGTTTCAGAAAGAGAGTTCAACTAGATATGATCTGTGTGTAGGAAACACAGTATTTTGTTCTGAGCACACTCACGTTTCCCTCTGTATTAGAGCCTCTAGAAAGCAAAAGCGTGCTTCTTGCTCTAAAGCAGAGTGTGTTTCATGGATGAGAACTGTGCCATGTGTTTCCCTTCAGAAACGGAGTAAAATGCCAGGCTCTATGTCTACCTTAAGCAAGACTTCGTTTCAGGTAAACGCAGTCACTTTTCAGCTCAAACGAAGCTACATTGTTCACGAAGCTCACACGTTTCTCGCTATTAACTAAAAAGCATTGGATGTTAGAGGACCTGTGGTTTGTATCACTTTCAGAAACAGTGTTGAACTAGATATGGTCCGTGTGTGTACGAAACACAGTTCTTTTGTTCTGAGCACACTCACGTTTCCCTCTGTATTAGAGACTCTAGAAAGCAAGAGCGTGCTTCTTGCTCTAAAGCAGAGTGTGTTTCATGGATGAGAACTGTGCCGTGTGTTTCCCTTCAGAAACGGAGTTAAATGCCAGGCTCTGTGTCTTTCTTCAAGTAAGACTTCGTTTCAGGTAAACACAGTCACTTTTCAGCTCAAATGAAGCTACATTGTTTACGAAGCTCACATGTTTCTCGCTCTTAACTGAAAAGCATTGGATGGTAGAGGACCTGTGGTTTGTATCAGTTTCAGAAGCAGGGTTGAACTAGATATGGTCCGTGTGTGTAGGAAACACAGTTCTTTTGTTCTGAGCACACTCACGTTTCCCTCTGTATTAGAGACTCTAGAAAGCAAGAGCATGCTTCTTGCTCTAAAGCAGAGTGTGTTTCATGGATGAGAACTGTGCCGTGTGTTTCCCTTCAGAAATGGAGTTAAATGCCAGGCTCTGTGTCTTCCTTCAAGCAAGGCTTCGTTTCCGGAAAACGCAATCACTTTTCAGCTCAAAGGAAGCTACATTGTTCACGAAGCTCACACGTTTATCGCTGTTAACTGAAAAGCATTGGGTGTTAGACGACCTGTGGTTTGTATCACTTTCAGAAACAGAGTTGAACTACATATGGTCCGTCTGTGTGTAGGAAACACAGTTCTTTTGTTCTCAGCACACTCACGTTTCCATCTGTATTAGAGAAACTAGAAAGCAAGAGCGTGCTTCTTGCTCTAAAGCAAAGTGTGTTTCATGGATGAGATCTGTGCCATGTGTTTCCCTTCAGAAGCGGAGTAAAATGCCAGGCTCTGTGTCTTCCTTCAAGTAAGACTTCGTTTCAGGTAAACGCAGTCAATTTTCAGCTCAAACGAAGCTCCATTGTTCACAAAGCTCACACGTTTCTTGCTCTTAAATGAAAAGCATTGGATGTTAGAGGACCTGTGGTTTGTATCAGTTTCAGAAACAGAGTTGAACTAGATATGGTCTGTGTGTAGGAAACACAGTTCTTTTGTTCTGAGCACAGTCACGTTTCCCTCTGTATTAGAGACTCTAGAAAGCAAGAGCGTGCTTCTTGATCTAAAGCAGAGTGTGTTTCATGGATGAGAACTGTGCCGTGTGTTTCCCTTCAGAAACGGAGTTAAATGCCAGGCTCTGTGTCTTCCTTCAAGCAAGACTTCGTTTCAGGTAAACACAGTCACTTTTCAGCTCAAATGGAGCTACATTGAACACGTAGCTCACACGTTTCTCGCTCTTAACTGAAAAGCATTGGATGTTAGAGCACCTGTGGTTTGTATCAGTTTCAGAAACAGAGTTGAACTAGATATGGTCCGTATGTGTAGGAAACACAGTTCTTTTGTTCTGAGCACACTCACGTTTCCCGTTGTATTAGAGAATCTAGAAAGCAAGAGTGTGCTTCTTGCTCTAAAGCAGAGTGTGTTTCATGGATGAGAACTGTGCCATGTGTTTCCCTTCACCAACGGAGTTAAAAGCCAGGCTCTGTGTCTTCCTATAAGCAAGACTTCGTTTCACATAATGGCAGTCACTTTTCAGCTCAAACAAAACTACATTTTTCACAAAGCTCACATGTTTCTCGCTCTTAAATGAAAAGCATTGGATGTTAGAGGACCTGTTGTTTGTATCAGTTTCAGAAACAGAGTAGAACTAGATATGGTCCGTGTGTGTAGGAAACACAGTTCTTTTGTTCTCAGCACACTCACGTTTCCCTCTGTATTAGAGACCCTAGAAAGCAAGAGTGTGCTTCTTGCTCTAAAGCAGAGTGTGTTTCATGGATGAGAACGGTGCCTTCTGTTTCCCTTCAGAAACGGAGTTAAATGCCAGGCTCTGTGTCTTTCTTCAAGCAAGACTTCGTTTCAGGTAAACACAGTCACTTTTCAGCTCAAACGAATCTACATTGTTCACAAAGCTCACACGTTTCTTGCTCTTAAATGAAAAGCATTGGATGTTAGAGGACCTGTGGTTTGTATCAGTTTCAGAAAGAGAGTTCAACTAGATATGGTCCGTGTGTAGGAAACACAGTTCTTTTGTTCTGAGCACACTCACGTTTCCCTGTGTATTAGAGACTCTAGAAAGCAAAAGCGTGCTTCTTGCTCTAAAGCAGAGTGTGTTTCATGGATGAGAACTGTGCCATGTGTTTCCCTTCAGAAACGGAGTTCAATTCCAGGCTCTGTGTCTTCCTACAAGCAAGACTTCATTTCAGGTAACCGCAGTCACTTTTAAGCTTTAACGAAGCTACATTGTTCACGAAGCTCACTCGATTCTCGCTCTTAACTGAAAAGCATTGGATGGTAGAGGACCTGTGGTTTGTATCAGTTTCAGAAGCAGAGTTGAACTAGATATGGTCCGTGTGTGTAGGAAACTCAGTTCTTTTGTTCTGAGCACATCACCTTTCCCTCTGTATTAGAGACCCTAGAAAGCAAGAGCGTGTTTCTTGCTCTAAAGCAGAGTGTGTTTCATGGATGAGAACTCTGCCGTCTGTTAACCTTCACAAACGGAGTTAAATGCCAGGCTCTGTGTCTTCCTTCAAGCAAGACTTCGTTTCAGGTAAACACAGTCACTTTTCAGCTCAAACGAAGCTACATTGTTCACGAAGCTCACACGTTTCTCGCTCTTACCTGAAAAGCATTGGATGTTAGAGGACCTGTGGTTTGTATCAGTGTCAGAAACAGTGTTGACCTAGATATGGTCCGTGTGTGTAGGAAACACAGTTCTTTTGTTCTCCGCACACTCACGTTTCCCTCTGTATTAGAGACTCTAGAAAGCAAGAGCGTGCTTCTTGCTCTAAAGCAGAGTGTGTTTCATGGATGAGAACTGTGCCGTGTGTTTCCCTTCAGAAATGGAGTTAAATGCCAGGCTCTGTGTCTTCCTTCAAGCAAGGCTTCGTTTCAGGAAAACGCAATCACTTTTCAGCTCAAAGGAAGCTACATTGTTCACGAAGCTCACACGTTTATTGCTGTTAACTGAAAAGCATTGGGTGTTAGACGACCTGTGGTTTGTATCACTTTCAGAAACAGTGTTGAACTACATATGGTCCGTGTGTGTGTAGGAAACACAGTTCTTTTGTTCTCAGCACACTCACGTTTCCATCTGTATTAGAGAAACTAGAAAGCAAGAGCGTGCTTCTTGCTCTAAAGCAAATTGTGTTTCATGGATGAGAACTGTGCCATGTGTTTCCCTTCAGAAGCGGAGTAAAATGCCAGGCTCTGTGTCTT
This sequence comes from Onychomys leucogaster, assembly GCA_949786385.1. Lineage (NCBI taxonomy): Eukaryota > Metazoa > Chordata > Mammalia > Rodentia > Cricetidae > Onychomys > Onychomys leucogaster. Next base: position 1,491,138 of record CATKUP010000089.1, read on the forward strand.
CCTTCAAGCAAGATTTCGTTTCATATAAACACAGTCACTTTTCAGCTCAAACGAAGCTCCATTGTTCACAAAGCTCACACGTTTCTTGCTCTTAAATGAAAAGCATTGGATGTTAGAGGACCTGTGGTTTGTATCAGTTTCAGAAACAGAGTTGAATTAGATATGGTCCATGTGTAGCAAACACAGTTCTTTTGTTCTGAGCACAGTCATGTTTCCCTCTGTATTAGAGAAACTAGAAAGCAAGAGCGTGCTTCTTGCTCTAAAGCAGAGTGTGTTTCATGGATGAAAACTGTGCCGTGTGTTTCCCTTCAAAAACGGAATTAAATGGCAGGCTCTGTGTCTTCCTATAAGCAAGAATTCGTTTCAGGTAATGGCAGTCACTTTTCAGCTCAAACAAAGCTACATTGTTCACAAAGCTCACATGTTTCTCAATCTTAACTGAAAAGAACTAGATGTTAGAGGACCTGTGGTTTGTATCAGTTTCAGAAACAGAGTTGAACTAGATATGGTCTGTGTGTAGGAAACACAGTTCTTTTTTTCTGAGCACAGTCACGTTTCCCTCTGTATTAGAGACTCTAGAAAGCAAGAGCGTGCTTCTTGATCTAAAGCAGAGTGTGTTTCATGGATGAGAACTGTGCCGTGTGTTTCCCTTCAGAAACGGAGTTAAATGCCAGGCTCTGTGTCTTCCTTCAAGCAAGACTTCGTTTCAGGTAAACACAGTCACTTTTCAGCTCAAATGGAGCTACATTGAACACGTAGCTCACACGTTTCTCGCTCTTAACTGAAAAGCATTGGATGTTAGAGGACCTGTGGTTTGTATCAGTTTCAGAAACAGAGTTGAACTAGATATGGTCCGTATGTGTAGGAAACACAGTTCTTTTGTTCTGAGCACACTCACGTTTCCCGTTGTATTAGAGACTCTAGAAAGCAAGAGTGTGCTTCTTGCTCTAAAGCAGAGTCTGTTTCATGGATGAGAACTGTGCCATGTGTTTCCCTTCACCAACGGAGTTAAAAGCCAGGCTCTGTGTCTTCCTACAAGCAAGACTTCGTTTCAGGTAATGGCAGTCACTTTTCAGCTCAAACAAAGCTACATTGTTCACAAAGCTCACATGTTTCTCGCTCTTAACTGAAAAGCATTGGATGTTAGAGGACCTGTTGTTTGTATCAGTTTCAGAAACAGAGATGAACTAGATATGGTCCGTGTGTGTAGGAAACACAGTTCTTTTGTTCTCAGCACACTCACGTTTCCCTCTGTATTAGAGACCCTAGAAAGCAAGAGCGTGCTTCTTGCTCTAAAGCAGAGTGTGTTTCATGGATGAGAATGGTGCCTTCTGTTTCCCTTCAGAAACGGAGTTAAATGCCAGGCTCTGTGTCTTTCTTCAAGCAAGACTTCGTTTCAGGTAAACACAGTCACTTTTCAGCTCAAACGAATCTACATTGTTCACAAAGCTCACATGTTTCTTGCTCTTAAATGAAAAGCATTGGATGTTAGAGGACCTGTGGTTTGTATCAGTTTCAGAAAGAGAGTTCAACTAGATATGATCTGTGTGTAGGAAACACAGTATTTTGTTCTGAGCACACTCACGTTTCCCTCTGTATTAGAGCCTCTAGAAAGCAAAAGCGTGCTTCTTGCTCTAAAGCAGAGTGTGTTTCATGGATGAGAACTGTGCCATGTGTTTCCCTTCAGAAACGGAGTAAAATGCCAGGCTCTATGTCTACCTTAAGCAAGACTTCGTTTCAGGTAAACGCAGTCACTTTTCAGCTCAAACGAAGCTACATTGTTCACGAAGCTCACACGTTTCTCGCTATTAACTAAAAAGCATTGGATGTTAGAGGACCTGTGGTTTGTATCACTTTCAGAAACAGTGTTGAACTAGATATGGTCCGTGTGTGTACGAAACACAGTTCTTTTGTTCTGAGCACACTCACGTTTCCCTCTGTATTAGAGACTCTAGAAAGCAAGAGCGTGCTTCTTGCTCTAAAGCAGAGTGTGTTTCATGGATGAGAACTGTGCCGTGTGTTTCCCTTCAGAAACGGAGTTAAATGCCAGGCTCTGTGTCTTTCTTCAAGTAAGACTTCGTTTCAGGTAAACACAGTCACTTTTCAGCTCAAATGAAGCTACATTGTTTACGAAGCTCACATGTTTCTCGCTCTTAACTGAAAAGCATTGGATGGTAGAGGACCTGTGGTTTGTATCAGTTTCAGAAGCAGGGTTGAACTAGATATGGTCCGTGTGTGTAGGAAACACAGTTCTTTTGTTCTGAGCACACTCACGTTTCCCTCTGTATTAGAGACTCTAGAAAGCAAGAGCGTGCTTCTTGCTCTAAAGCAGAGTGTGTTTCATGGATGAGAACTGTGCCGTGTGTTTCCCTTCAGAAATGGAGTTAAATGCCAGGCTCTGTGTCTTCCTTCAAGCAAGGCTTCGTTTCCGGAAAACGCAATCACTTTTCAGCTCAAAGGAAGCTACATTGTTCACGAAGCTCACACGTTTATCGCTGTTAACTGAAAAGCATTGGGTGTTAGACGACCTGTGGTTTGTATCACTTTCAGAAACAGAGTTGAACTACATATGGTCCGTCTGTGTGTAGGAAACACAGTTCTTTTGTTCTCAGCACACTCACGTTTCCATCTGTATTAGAGAAACTAGAAAGCAAGAGCGTGCTTCTTGCTCTAAAGCAAAGTGTGTTTCATGGATGAGATCTGTGCCATGTGTTTCCCTTCAGAAGCGGAGTAAAATGCCAGGCTCTGTGTCTTCCTTCAAGTAAGACTTCGTTTCAGGTAAACGCAGTCAATTTTCAGCTCAAACGAAGCTCCATTGTTCACAAAGCTCACACGTTTCTTGCTCTTAAATGAAAAGCATTGGATGTTAGAGGACCTGTGGTTTGTATCAGTTTCAGAAACAGAGTTGAATTAGATATGGTCCATGTGTAGCAAACACAGTTCTTTTGTTCTGAGCACAGTCACGTTTCCCTCTGTATTAGAGAAACTAGAAAGCAAGAGCGTGCTTCTTGCTCTAAAGCAGAGTGTGTTTCATGGATGAGAACTGTGCCGTGTGTTTCCCTTCAAAAACGGAATTAAATGGTAGGCTCTGTGTCTTCCTATAAGCAAGAATTCATTTCAGGTAATGGCAGTCACTTTTCAGCTCAAACAAAGCTACATTATTCACAAAGCTCACATGTTTCTCAATCTTAACTGAAAAGAACTAGATGTTAGAGGACCTGTGGTTTGTATCAGTTTCAGAAACAGAGTTGAACTGGATATGGTCTGTGTGTAGGAAACACAGTTCTTTTGTTCTGAGCACAGTCACGTTTCCCTCTGTATTAGAGACTCTAGAAAGCAAGAGCGTGCTTCTTGATCTAAAGCAGAGTGTGTTTCATGGATGAGAACTGTGCCGTGTGTTTCCCTTCAGAAACGGAGTTAAATGCCAGGCTCTGTGTCTTTCTTCAAGCAAGACTTCGTTTCAGGTAAACACAGTCACTTTTCAGCTCAAATGGAGCTACATTGAACACGTAGCTCACACGTTTCTCGCTCTTAACTGAAAAGCATTGGATGTTAGAGGACCTGTGGTTTGTATCAGTTTCAGAAACAGAGTTGAACTAGATATGGTCCGTATGTGTAGGAAACACAGTTCTTTTGTTCTGAGCACACTCACGTTTCCCGTTGTATTAGAGACTCTAGAAAGCAAGAGTGTGCTTCTTGCTCTAAAGCAGAGTCTGTTTCATGGATGAGAACTGTGCCATGTGTTTCCCTTCACCAACGGAGTTAAAAGCCAGGCTCTGTGTCTTCCTACAAGCAAGACTTCGTTTCAGGTAATGGCAGTCACTTTTCAGCTCAAACAAAGCTACATTGTTCACAAAGCTCACATGTTTCTCGCTCTTAACTGAAAAGCATTGTATGTTAGAGGACCTGTTGTTTGTATCAGTTTCAGAAACAGAGTTGAACTAGATATGGTCCGTGTGTGTAGGAAACACAGTTCTTTTGTTCTCAGCACACTCACGTTTCCCTCTGTATTAGAGACCCTAGAAAGCAAGAGCGTGCTTCTTGCTCTAAAGCAGAGTGTGTTTCATGGATGAGAACGGTGCCTTCTGTTTCCCTTCAGAAACGGAGTTAAATGCCAGGCTCTGTGTCTTTCTTCAAGCAAGACTTCGTTTCAGGTAAACACAGTCACTTTTCAGCTCAAACGAATCTACATTGTTCACAAAGCTCACACGTTTCTTGCTCTTAAATGAAAAGCATTGGATGTTAGAGGACCTGTGGTTTGTATCAGTTTCAGAAAGAGAGTTCAACTAGATATGATCCGTGTGTAGAAAACACAGTATTTTGGTTCTGAGCACACTCACGTTTCCCTCTGTATTAGAGACTCTAGAAAGCAAGAGCGTGCTTCTTGCTCTAAAGCAGAGTGTGTTTCATGGATGAGAACTGTGCCGTGTGTTTCCCTTCAGAAACGGAGTTAAATGCCAGGCTCTGTGTCTTTCTTCAAGCAAGACTTCGTTTCAGGTAAACACAGTCACTTTTCAGCTCAAATGAAGCTACATTGTTTACGAAGCTCACATGTTTCTCGCTCTTAACTGAAAAGCATTGGATGGTAGAGGACCTGTGGTTTGTATCAGTTTCAGAAGCAGGGTTGAACTAGATATGGTCCGTGTGTGTAGGAAACACAGTTCTTTTGTTCTGAGCACACTCACGTTTCCCTCTGTATTAGAGACTCTAGAAAGCAAGAGCGTGCTTCTTGCTCTAAAGCAGAGTGTGTTTTATGGATGAGATCTGTGCCGTGTGTTTCCCTTCAAAAACGGAGTTAAATGCCAGGCTCTGTGTCTTCCTTCAAGCAAGACTTTGTTTCAGGTAAACACAGTCACTTTTCAGCTCAAATGGAGCTACATTGAACACGAAGCTCACACGTTTCTCGCTCTTAACTAAAAAGCATTGGATGTTAGAGGACCTGTGGTTTGTATCACTTTCAGAAACAGTGTTGAACTAGATATGGTCCGTGTGTGTAGGAATCACAGTTCTTTTGTTCTGAGCACACTCACGTTTCCCTCTGTATTAGAGACTCTATAAAGCAAGAGTGTGCTTCTTGGTCTAATGCAGAGTGTGTTTCATGGATGAGAACTGTGCTGTGTGTTTCCCTTCAGAAACGGAGTTAAATGCCAGGCTCTGTGTCTTTCTTCAAGCAAGACTTCGTTTCAGGTAAACACAGTCACTTTTCAGCTCAAACGAAGCTACATTGTCCACGAAGCTCACTCGTTTCTCGCTCTTAACTGAAAAGGATTGGATGGTAGAAGACCTGTGGTTTGTATCAGTTTCAGAAGCAGAGTTGAACTAGATATGGTCCGTGTGTGTAGGAAACACAGTTCTTTTGTTCTGAGCACAGTCACGTTTCCCTCTGTAATAGAGACTCTAGAAAGGAAGAGCGTGCTTCTTGCTATAAGCAGAGTGTGTTTCATGGATGAGAACTGTTCCGTGTGTTTCCCTTCAGAAACGGAGTTGAATGGCAGGCTCTGTGTCTTCCTACAAGCAAGACTTCCTTTCAGGTAATGTCAGTCACTTTTCAGCTCAAAAAAAGCTACATTCTTCACACAGCTCAAATGTTTCTCGATCTTAACTGAAAAGAATTTTATGTTAGAGGACCTGTTGTTTGTATCAGTTTCAGAAACAGAGTTCAACTAGATTTGGTCCATGTGTAGCAAACACAGTTCTTTTGTTCTGACCACAGTCACGTTTCCCTCTGTATTAGAGACTCTAGAAAGCAAGAGCGTGCTTCTTGATCTAAAGCAGAGTGTGTTTCATGGATGAGAACTGTGCCGTGTGTTTCCCTTCAGAAACGGAGTTAAATGCCAGCCTCTGTGTCTTTCTTTAAGCAAGACTTCGTTTCAGGTAAACGCAGACACTTTTCAGCTCAAACAAAGCTACATTGTTCAGGAAGCTCACACGTTTCTCGCTTTTAACTGAAAAGAGCTGGATGTTAGAGGACCAGTGGTTTGTATCAGTTTCATAAATAGAGTTGAACTAGATATGGTCCGTGTGTAGGATACACAGTTCTTTTGTTCTGAGCACAGTCACGTTTCACTCTGTAATAGAGACTCTAGAAAGCAAGAGCGTCCTCTTGCTCTAAAGCAGAGTGTGTTTCATGGATGAGAACTGTGCCGTGTGTTTCCCTTCAGAAACGGAGTTAAATGGCAGGCTCTGTGTCTTCCTACAAGCAAGACTTCCTTTCAGGTAAACGCAGTCACTTTTCAGCTCAAACGAAGCTACATTTTTCACGAAGCTCACAGGTTTCTCGCTCTTAACTAAAAAGCATTGGATGTTAGAGGACCTGTGATTTGTATCACTTTCAGAAACAGTGTTGAACTAGATATGGTCCGTGTGTGTTGGAAACACAGTTCTTTTGTTCTGAGTACATTCACGTTTCCCTCTGTATTAGAGACTCTAGAAAGCAAGAGCGTGCTTCTTGCTCTAAAGCAGAGTGTGTTTCATGGATGAGAACTGTGCCATGTGTTTTCCTTCAGAAACGGAGTTAAATGCCAGGCTCTGTGTCTTTCTTCAAGCAAGACTTCGTTTCAGGTAAACGCAGTCACTTTTTAGCTCAAACAAAGCTACATTCTTCACGAAGCTCACACGTTTCTCGCTTTTAACTGAAAAGAATTGGATGTTAGAGGACCTGTGGTTTGTATCAGTTTCAGAAATAGAGTTGAACTAGATATGGTCCGTGGGTAGGAAACACAGTTCTTTTGTTCTGAGCACAGTCACGTTTCCCTCTGTAATAGAGACTCTAGAAAGCAAGAGCGTGCTTCTTGCTATAAGCAGAGTGTGTTTCATGGATGAGAACTGTTCCGTGTGTTTCCCTTCAGAAACGGAGTTGAATGGCACTCTCTGTGTCTTCCTACAAGCAAGACTTCCTTTTAGGTAATGGCAGTCACTTTTCAGCTCAAACAAAGCTACATTCTTCACACAGCTCAAAAGTTTCTCGATCTTAACTGAAAAGAATTTTATGTTAGAGGACCTGTTGTTTGTATCAGTTTCAGAAATAGAGTTCAACTAGATATGGTCCATGTGTAGCAAACACAGTTCTTTTGTTCTGAGCACAGTCACGTTTCCCTCTGTATTAGAGACTCTAGAAAGCAAGAGCGTGCTTTTTGATCTAAAGCAGAGTGTGTTTCATGGATGAGAACTGTGCCCTGTGTTTCCCTTCAGAAACGGAGTTAAATGCCAGGCTCTGTGTCTTCCTTCAAGCAAGACTTCGTTTCAGGTAAACACAGTCACTTTTCAGCTCAAATGGAGCTACATTGAACACGAAGCTCACACGTTTCTCGCTCTTAAATGAAAAGCATTGGATGTTAGAGGACCTGTGGTTTGTATCACTTTCAGAAACAGAGTTGAACTAGATATGGTCCGTGTGTGTAGGAAACACAGTTCTTTTGTTCTGAGCACACTCTTGTTTCTCGTTGTATTAGAGACTCTAGAAAGCAAGAGCGTGCTTCTTGCTCTAAAGCAGAGTGTGTTTCATGGATGAGAACTGTGCCATGTGTTTCCCTTCAGAAACGGAGTTAAATGCCAGGCTCTGTGTCTTTCTTCAAGGAAGACTTCGTTTCAGGTAAACGCAGACACTTTTCAGCTCAAACAAAGCTACATTGTCCACGAAGGTCACACGTTTCTCGCTTTTAACTGAAAATAACTGGATATTAGAGGACCTGTGGTTTGTATCAGTTTCAGAAATAGAGTTGAACTAGATATGGTCCGTGGGTAGGAAACACAGTTCTTTTGTTCTGAGCACAGTCACGGTTCCCTCTGTAATAGAGACTCTAGAAAGCAAGAGCGTGCTTCTTGCTATAAGCAGAGTGTGTTTCATGGATGAGAACTGTTCCGTGTGTTTCCCTTCAGAAACCGAGTTGAATGGCAGGCTCTGTGTCTTCCTACAAGAAAGACTTCCTTTCAGGTAATGTCAGTCACTTTACAGCTCAAACAAAGCCACATTCTTCACACAGCTCAAATGTTTCTCGATCTTAACTGAAAAGAATTTTATGTTAGAGGACCTGTTGTTTGTATCAGTTTCAGTAACAGAGTTCAACTAGATATGGTCCATGTGTAGCAAACACAGTTCTTTTGTTCTGAGCACAGTCACGTTTCCCTCTGTATTAGAGACTCTAGAAAGCAAGAGCGTGCTTCTTGATCTAAAGCAGAGTGTGTTTCATGGATGAGAACTGAGCCCTGTGTTTCCCTTCAGAAACGGAGTTAAATGCCAGGCTCTGTGTCTTCCTTCAAGCAAGACTTCGTTTCAGGTAAACACAGTCACTTTTCAGCTCAAATGGAGCTACATTGAACACGAAGCTCACACGTTTCTCGCTCTTAAATGAAAAGCATTGGATGTTAGAGGACCTGTGGTTTGTATCAGTTTCAGAAACAGAGTTGAACTAGATATGGTCCGTGTGTGTAGGAAACACGGTTCTTTTGTTCTGAGCACACGCATGTTTCTCGTTGTATTAGAGACCCTAGAAAGCAAGAGCGTGCTTCTTGCTCTAAAGCAGAGTGTGTTTCATGGATGAGAACTGTGCCATGTGTTTCCCTTCAGAAACGGAGTTCAATTCCAGGCTCTGTGTCTTCCTACAAGCAAGACTTCATTTCAGGTAACAGCAGTCACTTTTAAGCTTAAACGAAGCTACATTTTTCACAAAGCTCACATGTTTCTCGATCTTAGCTGAAAAGCATTGGATGATAGAGGACCTGTTGTTTGTATCAGTTTCAGAAACAGAGTTGAACTAGATATGGTCCGTGTGTGTAGGATACACAGTTCTTTTGTTCTGAGCACAGTCACGTTTCCCTCTGTATTAGAGACTCTAGAAAGCAAGAGCGTGCTTCTTGCTCTAAAGCAGAGTGTGTTTCATGGATGAGAACTGTGCCGTGTGTTTCCCTTCAGAAACGGAGTTAAATGCCAGGCTCTGTGTCTTTCTTCAAGCAAGACTTCGTTTCAGGTAATCACAGTCACTTTTCAGCTCAAATGAAGCTACATTGTTTACGAAGCTCACATGTTTCTCGCTCTTAACTGAAAAGCATTGGATGGTAGAGGACCTGTGGTTTGTATCAGTTTCAGAAGCAGGGTTGAACTAGATATGGTCCGTGTGTGTAGGAAACACAGTTCTTTTGTTCTGAGCACACTCACGTTTCCCTCTGTATTAGAGACTCTAGAAAGCAAGAGCGTGCTTCTTGCTCTAAAGCAGAGTGTGTTTCATGGATGAGAACTGTGCGGTGTGTTTCCCTTCAAAAACGGAGTTAAATGCCAGGCTCTGTGTCTTCCTTCAAGCAAGACTTTGTTTCAGGTAAACACAGTCACTTTTCAGCTCAAATGGAGCTATATTGAACACGAAGCTCACACGTTTCTCGCTCTTAACTAAAAAGCATTGGATGTTAGAGGACCTGTGGTTTGTATCACTTTCAGAAACAGTGTTGAACTAGATATGGTCCGTGTGTGTAGGAATCACAGTTCTTTTGTTCTGAGCACACTCACGTTTCCCTCTGTATTAGAGACTCTATAAAGCAAGAGTGTGCTTCTTGGTCTAAAGCAGAGTGTGTTTCATGGATGAGAACTGTGCTGTGTGTTTCCCTTCAGAAACGGAGTTAAATGCCAGGCTCTGTGTCTTTCTTCAAGCAAGACTTCGTTTCAGGTAAACACAGTCACTTTTCAGCTCAAATGAAGCTACATTGTCCACGAAGCTCACTCGTTTCTCGCTCTTAACTGAAAAGGATTGGATGGTAGAAGACCTGTGGTTTGTATCAGTTTCAGAAGCAGAGTTCAACTAGATATGGTCCGTGTGTGTAGGAAACACAGTTCTTTTGTTCTGAGCACAGTCACGTTTCCCTCTGTATTAGAGACTCTAGAAAGCAAGAGCGTGCTTCTTGCTCTAAAGCAGAGTGTGTTTCATGGATGAGAACTGTGCCATGTGTTTCCCTTCAGAAACGGAGTTAAATGCCAGGCTCTGTGTCTTTCTTCAAGGAAGACTTCGTTTCAGGTAAACGAAGACACTTTTCAGCTCAAACAAAGCTACATTGTTCACGAAGCTCACACGTTTCTTGCTTTTAACTGAAAAGAGCTGGATGTTAGAGGACCTGTGGTTTGTATCACTTTCAGAAACACTGTTGAACTAGATATGGTGCGTGTGTGTAGGAAACACAGTTCTTTTGTTCTGAGTACATTCACGTTTCCCTCTGTATTAGAGACTCTAGAAAGCAAGAGCGTGCTTCTTGCTCTAAAGCAGAGTGTGTTTCATGGATGAGAACTGTGCCGTGTGTTTCCCTTCAGAAACGGAGTTAAATGCCAGGCTCTGTGTCTTTCTTCAAGCAAGACTTCGTTTCAGGTAAACGCAGTCACTTTTCAGCTCAAATGAAGCTACATTGATCACGAAGCTCACTCGTTTCTCGCTCTTAACTGAAAAGCATTGGATGGTAGAGGACCTGTGGTTTGTATCAGTTTCAGAAGCAGGGTTGAACTAGATATTGTCCGTGTGTGTTGGAAACACAGTTCTTTTGTTCTGAGCACAGTCACGTTTCCCTCTGTATTAGAGACTCTAGAAAGCAAGAGCGTGCTTCTTGCTCTAAAGCAGAGTGTGTTTCATGGATGAGAACTGTGCCATGTGTTTCCCTTCAGAAACGGAGTTAAATGCCAGGCTCTGTGTCTTTCTTCAAGGAAGACTTCGTTTCAGGTAAACGCAGACACTTTTCAGCTCAAACAAAGCTACATTGTCCACGAAGGTCACACGTTTCTCGCTTTTAACTGAAAATAACTCGATATTAGAGGACCTGTGGTTTGTATCAGTTTCAGAAATAGAGTTGAACTAGATATGGTCCGTGGGTAGGAAACACAGTTCTTTTGTTCTGAGCACAGTCACGTTTCCCTCTGTAATAGAGACTCTAGAAAGCAAGAGCGTGCTTCTTGCTATAAGCAGAGTGTGTTTCATGGATGAGAACTGTTCCATGTGTTTCCCTTCAGAAACGGAGTTGAATGGCAGGCTCTGTGTCTTCCTACAAGCAAGACTTCCTTTCCGGTAATGTGAGTCACTTTTCAGCTCAAACAAAGCTACATTCTTCACACAGCTCAAATGTTTCTCGATCTTAACTGAAAAGAATTTTATGTTAGAGGACCTGTTGTTTGTATCAGTTTCAGAAACAGAGTTCAACTAGATATGGTCCATGTGTAGCAAACACAGTTCTTTTGTTCTGAGCACAGTCACGTTTCCCTCTGTATTAGAGACTCTAGAAAGCAAGAGCATGCTTCTTGATCTAAAGCAGAGTGTGTTTCATGGATGAGAACTGTGCCCTGTGTTTCCCTTCAGAAACGGAGTTAAATGCCAGGCTCTGTGTCTTCATTCAAGCAAGACTTCGTTTCAGGTAAACACAGTCACTTTTCAGCTCAAATGGAGCTACATTGAACACGTAGCTCACACGTTTCTCGCTCTTAACTGAAAAGCATTGGATGTTAGAGGACCTGTGGTTTGTATCAGTTTCAGAAACAGAGTTGAACTAGATATGGTCCGTGTGTGCAGGAAACACAGTTCTTTTGTTCTGAGCACACTCATGTTTCTCGTTGTATTAGAGACTCTAGAAAGCAAGAGCGTGCTTCTTGCTCTAAAGCAGAGTGTGTTTCATGGATGAGAACTGTGCCATGTGTTTCCCTTCAGACTCGGAGTTCAATTCCAGGCTCTGTGTCTTCCTACAAGCAAGACTTCATTTCAGGTAAACGCAGTCACATTTAAGCTTAAATGAAGCTACATTGTTCACAAAGCTCACATGTTTCTCGATCTTAGCTGAAAAGCATTGGATGATAGAGGACCTGTAGTTTGTATCAGTTTCAGAAACAGAGTTGAACTAGATATGGTCCGTGTGTGTAGGATACACAGTTCTTTTGTTCTGAGCACAGTCACGTTTCCCTCTGTATTAGAGACTCTAGAAAGCAAGAGCGTGCTTCTTGCTCTAAAGCAGAGTGTGTTTCATGGATGAGAACTGTGCCGTGTGTTTCCCTTCAGAAACGGAGTTAAATGCCAGCCTCTGTGTCTTTCTTTAAGCAAGACTTCGTTTCAGGTAAACGCAGACACTTTTCAGCTCAAACAAAGCTACATTGTTCAGGAAGCTCACACGTTTCTCGCTTTTAACTGAAAAGAGCTGGATGTTAGAGGACCTGTGGTTTGTATCAGTGTCAGAAACAGTGTTGACCTAGATATGGTCCGTGTGTGTAGGAAACACAGTTCTTTTGTTCTCCGCACACTCACGTTTCCCTCTGTATTAGAGACTCTAGAAAGCATGAGCGTGCTTCTTGCTCTAAAGTATAGTGTGTTTCATGGATGAGAACTGTGCCGTGTGTTTCCCTTCAGAAATGGAGTTAAATGCCAGGCTCTGTGTCTTCCTTCAAGCAAGGCTTCGTTTCAGGAAAACGCAATCACTTTTCAGCTCAAAGGAAGCTACATTGTTCACGAAGCTCACACGTTTCTCGCTGTTAAATGAAAAGCATTGGATGTTAGATGACCTGTGGTTTGTATCACTTTCAGAAACAGTGTTGAACTACATATGGTCCGTGTGTGTGTAGGAAACACAGTTCTTTTGTTCTCAGCACACTCACGTTTCCATCTGTATTAGAGAAACTAGAAAGCAAGAGCGTGCTTCTTGCTCTAAAGCAAAGTGTGTTTCATGGATGAGAACTGTGCCATGTGTTTCCCTTCAAATGCGGAGTAAAATTCCAGGCTCTGTGTCTTCCTTCAAGCAAGACTTCGTTTCAGGTAAACGCAGTCAATTTTCAGCTCAAACGAAGCTCCATTGTTCACAAAGCTCACACGTTTCTTGCTCTTAAATGAAAAGCATTGGATGTTAGAGGACCTGTGGTTTGTATCAGTTTCAGAAACAGAGTTGAATTAGATATGGTCCATGTGTAGCAAACACAGTTCTTTTGTTCTGAGCACAGTCACGTTTCCCTCTGTATTAGAGAAACTAGAAAGCAAGAGCATGCTTCTTGCTCTAAAGCAGAGTGTGTTTCATGGATGAGAACTGTGCCGTGTGTTTCCCTTCAAAAACGGAATTAAATTGCAGGCTCAGTGTCTTCCTATAAGCAAGAATTCGTTTCAGGTAATGGCAGTCACTTTTCAGCTCAAACAAAGCTACATTGTTCACAAAGCTCACATGTTTCTCAATCTTAACTGAAAAGAACTAGATCTTAGAGGACCTGTGGTTTGTATCAGTTTCAGAAACAGAGTTGAACTAGATATGGTCTGTGTGTAGGAAACACAGTTCTTTTGTTCTGAGCACAGTCACGTTTCCCTCTGTATTAGAGACTCTAGAAAGCAAGAGCGTGCTTCTTGATCTAAAGCAGAGTGTGTTTCATGGATGAGAACTGTGCCGTGTGTTTCCCTTCAGAAACGGAGTTAAATGCCAGGCTCTGTGTCTTCCTTCAAGCAAGACTTCGTTTCAGGTAAACACAGTCACTTTTCAGCTCAAATGGAGCTACATTGAACACGTAGCTCACACGTTTCTCGCTCTTAACTGAAAAGCATTGGATGTTAGAGCACCTGTGGTTTGTATCAGTTTCAGAAACAGAGTTGAACTAGATATGGTCCGTATGTGTAGGAAACACAGTTCTTTTGTTCTGAGCACACTCACGTTTCCCGTTGTATTAGAGACTCTAGAAAGCAAGAGTGTGCTTCTTGCTCTAAAGCAGAGTGTGTTTCATGGATGAGAACTGTGCCATGTGTTTCCCTTCACCAACGGAGTTAAAAGCCAGGCTCTGTGTCTTCCTATAAGCAAGACTTCGTTTCACATAATGGCAGTCACTTTTCAGCTCAAACAAAACTACATTTTTCACAAAGCTCACATGTTTCTCGCTCTTAAATGAAAAGCATTGGATGTTAGAGGACCTGTTGTTTGTATCAGTTTCAGAAACAGAGTAGAACTAGATATGGTCCGTGTGTGTAGGAAACACAGTTCTTTTGTTCTCAGCACACTCACGTTTCCCTCTGTATTAGAGACCCTAGAAAGCAAGAGTGTGCTTCTTGCTCTAAAGCAGAGTGTGTTTCATGGATGAGAACGGTGCCTTCTGTTTCCCTTCAGAAACGGAGTTAAATGCCAGGCTCTGTGTCTTTCTTCAAGCAAGACTTCGTTTCAGGTAAACACAGTCACTTTTCAGCTCAAACGAATCTACATTGTTCACAAAGCTCACACGTTTCTTGCTCTTAAATGAAAAGCATTGGATGTTAGAGGACCTGTGGTTTGTATCAGTTTCAGAAAGAGAGTTCAACTAGATATGGTCCGTGTGTAGGAAACACAGTTCTTTTGTTCTGAGCACACTCACGTTTCCCTGTGTATTAGAGACTCTAGAAAGCAAAAGCGTGCTTCTTGCTCTAAAGCAGAGTGTGTTTCATGGATGAGAACTGTGCCATGTGTTTCCCTTCAGAAACGGAGTTCAATTCCAGGCTCTGTGTCTTCCTACAAGCAAGACTTCATTTCAGGTAACCGCAGTCACTTTTAAGCTTTAACGAAGCTACATTGTTCACGAAGCTCACTCGATTCTCGCTCTTAACTGAAAAGCATTGGATGGTAGAGGACCTGTGGTTTGTATCAGTTTCAGAAGCAGAGTTGAACTAGATATGGTCCGTGTGTGTAGGAAACTCAGTTCTTTTGTTCTGAGCACGTCACCTTTCCCTCTGTATTAGAGACCCTAGAAAGCAAGAGCGTGTTTCTTGCTCTAAAGCAGAGTGTGTTTCATGGATGAGAACTCTGCCGTCTGTTAACCTTCACAAACGGAGTTAAATGCCAGGCTCTGTGTCTTCCTTCAAGCAAGACTTCGTTTCAGGTAAACACAGTCACTTTTCAGCTCAAACGAAGCTACATTGTTCACGAAGCTCACACGTTTCTCGCTCTTACCTGAAAAGCATTGGATGTTAGAGGACCTGTGGTTTGTATCAGTGTCAGAAACAGTGTTGACCTAGATATGGTCCGTGTGTGTAGGAAACACAGTTCTTTTGTTCTCCGCACACTCACGTTTCCCTCTGTATTAGAGACTCTAGAAAGCATGAGCGTGCTTCTTGCTCTAAAGTATAGTGTGTTTCATGGATGAGAACTGTGCCGTGTGTTTCCCTTCAGAAATGGAGTTAAATGCCAGGCTCTGTGTCTTCCTTCAAGCAAGGCTTCGTTTCAGGAAAACGCAATCACTTTTCAGCTCAAAGGAAGCTACATTGTTCACGAAGCTCACACGTTTCTCGCTGTTAAATGAAAAGCATTGGATGTTAGATGACCTGTGGTTTGTATCACTTTCAGAAACAGTGTTGAACTACATATGGTCCGTGTGTGTGTAGGAAACACAGTTCTTTTGTTCTCAGCACACTCACGTTTCCATCTGTATTAGAGAAACTAGAAAGCAAGAGCGTGCTTCTTGCTCTAAAGCAAAGTGTGTTTCATGGATGAGAACTGTGCCATGTGTTTCCCTTCAAATGCGGAGTAAAATTCCAGGCTCTGTGTCTTCCTTCAAGCAAGACTTCGTTTCAGGTAAACGCAGTCAATTTTCAGCTCAAACGAAGCTCCATTGTTCACAAAGCTCACACGTTTCTTGCTCTTAAATGAAAAGCATTGGATGTTAGAGGACCTGTGGTTTGTATCAGTTTCAGAAACAGAGTTGAATTAGATATGGTCCATGTGTAGCAAACACAGTTCTTTTGTTCTGAGCACAGTCACGTTTCCCTCTGTATTAGAGAAACTAGAAAGCAAGAGCATGCTTCTTGCTCTAAAGCAGAGTGTGTTTCATGGATGAGAACTGTGCCGTGTGTTTCCCTTCAAAAACGGAATTAAATTGCAGGCTCAGTGTCTTCCTATAAGCAAGAATTCGTTTCAGGTAATGGCAGTCACTTTTCAGCTCAAACAAAGCTACATTGTTCACAAAGCTCACATGTTTCTCAATCTTAACTGAAAAGAACTAGATCTTAGAGGACCTGTGGTTTGTATCAGTTTCAGAAACAGAGTTGAACTAGATATGGTCTGTGTGTAGGAAACACAGTTCTTTTGTTCTGAGCACAGTCACGTTTCCCTCTGTATTAGAGACTCTAGAAAGCAAGAGCGTGCTTCTTGATCTAAAGCAGAGTGTGTTTCATGGATGAGAACTGTGCCGTGTGTTTCCCTTCAGAAACGGAGTTAAATGCCAGGCTCTGTGTCTTCCTTCAAGCAAGACTTCGTTTCAGGTAAACACAGTCACTTTTCAGCTCAAATGGAGCTACATTGAACACGTAGCTCACACGTTTCTCGCTCTTAACTGAAAAGCATTGGATGTTAGAGCACCTGTGGTTTGTATCAGTTTCAGAAACAGAGTTGAACTAGATATGGTCCGTATGTGTAGGAAACACAGTTCTTTTGTTCTGAGCACACTCACGTTTCCCGTTGTATTAGAGACTCTAGAAAGCAAGAGTGTGCTTCTTGCTCTAAAGCAGAGTGTGTTTCATGGATGAGAACTGTGCCATGTGTTTCCCTTCACCAACGGAGTTAAAAGCCAGGCTCTGTGTCTTCCTATAAGCAAGACTTCGTTTCACATAATGGCAGTCACTTTTCAGCTCAAACAAAACTACATTTTTCACAAAGCTCACATGTTTCTCGCTCTTAAATGAAAAGCATTGGATGTTAGAGGACCTGTTGTTTGTATCAGTTTCAGAAACAGAGTAGAACTAGATATGGTCCGTGTGTGTAGGAAACACAGTTCTTTTGTTCTCAGCACACTCACGTTTCCCTCTGTATTAGAGACCCTAGAAAGCAAGAGTGTGCTTCTTGCTCTAAAGCAGAGTGTGTTTCATGGATGAGAACGGTGCCTTCTGTTTCCCTTCAGAAACGGAGTTAAATGCCAGGCTCTGTGTCTTTCTTCAAGCAAGACTTCGTTTCAGGTAAACACAGTCACTTTTCAGCTCAAACGAATCTACATTGTTCACAAAGCTCACACGTTTCTTGCTCTTAAATGAAAAGCATTGGATGTTAGAGGACCTGTGGTTTGTATCAGTTTCAGAAAGAGAGTTCAACTAGATATGGTCCGTGTGTAGGAAACACAGTTCTTTTGTTCTGAGCACACTCACGTTTCCCTGTGTATTAGAGACTCTAGAAAGCAAAAGCGTGCTTCTTGCTCTAAAGCAGAGTGTGTTTCATGGATGAGAACTGTGCCATGTGTTTCCCTTCAGAAACGGAGTTCAATTCCAGGCTCTGTGTCTTCCTACAAGCAAGACTTCATTTCAGGTAACCGCAGTCACTTTTAAGCTTTAACGAAGCTACATTGTTCACGAAGCTCACTCGATTCTCGCTCTTAACTGAAAAGCATTGGATGGTAGAGGACCTGTGGTTTGTATCAGTTTCAGAAGCAGAGTTGAACTAGATATGGTCCGTGTGTGTAGGAAACTCAGTTCTTTTGTTCTGAGCACGTCACCTTTCCCTCTGTATTAGAGACCCTAGAAAGCAAGAGCGTGTTTCTTGCTCTAAAGCAGAGTGTGTTTCATGGATGAGAACTCTGCCGTCTGTTAACCTTCACAAACGGAGTTAAATGCCAGGCTCTGTGTCTTCCTTCAAGCAAGACTTCGTTTCAGGTAAACACAGTCACTTTTCAGCTCAAACGAAGCTACATTGTTCACGAAGCTCACACGTTTCTCGCTCTTACCTGAAAAGCATTGGATGTTAGAGGACCTGTGGTTTGTATCAGTGTCAGAAACAGTGTTGACCTAGATATGGTCCGTGTGTGTAGGAAACACAGTTCTTTTGTTCTCCGCACACTCACGTTTCCCTCTGTATTAGAGACTCTAGAAAGCATGAGCGTGCTTCTTGCTCTAAAGTATAGTGTGTTTCATGGATGAGAACTGTGCCGTGTGTTTCCCTTCAGAAATGGAGTTAAATGCCAGGCTCTGTGTCTTCCTTCAAGCAAGGCTTCGTTTCAGGAAAACGCAATCACTTTTCAGCTCAAAGGAAGCTACATTGTTCACGAAGCTCACACGTTTCTCGCTGTTAAATGAAAAGCATTGGATGTTAGATGACCTGTGGTTTGTATCACTTTCAGAAACAGTGTTGAACTACATATGGTCCGTGTGTGTGTAGGAAACACAGTTCTTTTGTTCTCAGCACACTCACGTTTCCATCTGTATTAGAGAAACTAGAAAGCAAGAGCGTGCTTCTTGCTCTAAAGCAAAGTGTGTTTCATGGATGAGAACTGTGCCATGTGTTTCCCTTCAAATGCGGAGTAAAATTCCAGGCTCTGTGTCTTCCTTCAAGCAAGACTTCGTTTCAGGTAAACGCAGTCAATTTTCAGCTCAAACGAAGCTCCATTGTTCACAAAGCTCACACGTTTCTTGCTCTTAAATGAAAAGCATTGGATGTTAGAGGACCTGTGGTTTGTATCAGTTTCAGAAACAGAGTTGAATTAGATATGGTCCATGTGTAGCAAACACAGTTCTTTTGTTCTGAGCACAGTCACGTTTCCCTCTGTATTAGAGAAACTAGAAAGCAAGAGCATGCTTCTTGCTCTAAAGCAGAGTGTGTTTCATGGATGAGAACTGTGCCGTGTGTTTCCCTTCAAAAACGGAATTAAATTGCAGGCTCAGTGTCTTCCTATAAGCAAGAATTCGTTTCAGGTAATGGCAGTCACTTTTCAGCTCAAACAAAGCTACATTGTTCACAAAGCTCACATGTTTCTCAATCTTAACTGAAAAGAACTAGATCTTAGAGGACCTGTGGTTTGTATCAGTTTCAGAAACAGAGTTGAACTAGATATGGTCTGTGTGTAGGAAACACAGTTCTTTTGTTCTGAGCACAGTCACGTTTCCCTCTGTATTAGAGACTCTAGAAAGCAAGAGCGTGCTTCTTGATCTAAAGCAGAGTGTGTTTCATGGATGAGAACTGTGCCGTGTGTTTCCCTTCAGAAACGGAGTTAAATGCCAGGCTCTGTGTCTTCCTTCAAGCAAGACTTCGTTTCAGGTAAACACAGTCACTTTTCAGCTCAAATGGAGCTACATTGAACACGTAGCTCACACGTTTCTCGCTCTTAACTGAAAAGCATTGGATGTTAGAGCACCTGTGGTTTGTATCAGTTTCAGAAACAGAGTTGAACTAGATATGGTCCGTATGTGTAGGAAACACAGTTCTTTTGTTCTGAGCACACTCACGTTTCCCGTTGTATTAGAGACTCTAGAAAGCAAGAGTGTGCTTCTTGCTCTAAAGCAGAGTGTGTTTCATGGATGAGAACTGTGCCATGTGTTTCCCTTCACCAACGGAGTTAAAAGCCAGGCTCTGTGTCTTCCTATAAGCAAGACTTCGTTTCACATAATGGCAGTCACTTTTCAGCTCAAACAAAACTACATTTTTCACAAAGCTCACATGTTTCTCGCTCTTAAATGAAAAGCATTGGATGTTAGAGGACCTGTTGTTTGTATCAGTTTCAGAAACAGAGTAGAACTAGATATGGTCCGTGTGTGTAGGAAACACAGTTCTTTTGTTCTCAGCACACTCACGTTTCCCTCTGTATTAGAGACCCTAGAAAGCAAGAGTGTGCTTCTTGCTCTAAAGCAGAGTGTGTTTCATGGATGAGAACGGTGCCTTCTGTTTCCCTTCAGAAACGGAGTTAAATGCCAGGCTCTGTGTCTTTCTTCAAGCAAGACTTCGTTTCAGGTAAACACAGTCACTTTTCAGCTCAAACGAATCTACATTGTTCACAAAGCTCACACGTTTCTTGCTCTTAAATGAAAAGCATTGGATGTTAGAGGACCTGTGGTTTGTATCAGTTTCAGAAAGAGAGTTCAACTAGATATGGTCCGTGTGTAGGAAACACAGTTCTTTTGTTCTGAGCACACTCACGTTTCCCTGTGTATTAGAGACTCTAGAAAGCAAAAGCGTGCTTCTTGCTCTAAAGCAGAGTGTGTTTCATGGATGAGAACTGTGCCATGTGTTTCCCTTCAGAAACGGAGTTCAATTCCAGGCTCTGTGTCTTCCTACAAGCAAGACTTCATTTCAGGTAACCGCAGTCACTTTTAAGCTTTAACGAAGCTACATTGTTCACGAAGCTCACTCGATTCTCGCTCTTAACTGAAAAGCATTGGATGGTAGAGGACCTGTGGTTTGTATCAGTTTCAGAAGCAGAGTTGAACTAGATATGGTCCGTGTGTGTAGGAAACTCAGTTCTTTTGTTCTGAGCACGTCACCTTTCCCTCTGTATTAGAGACCCTAGAAAGCAAGAGCGTGTTTCTTGCTCTAAAGCAGAGTGTGTTTCATGGATGAGAACTCTGCCGTCTGTTAACCTTCACAAACGGAGTTAAATGCCAGGCTCTGTGTCTTCCTTCAAGCAAGACTTCGTTTCAGGTAAACACAGTCACTTTTCAGCTCAAACGAAGCTACATTGTTCACGAAGCTCACACGTTTCTCGCTCTTACCTGAAAAGCATTGGATGTTAGAGGACCTGTGGTTTGTATCAGTGTCAGAAACAGTGTTGACCTAGATATGGTCCGTGTGTGTAGGAAACACAGTTCTTTTGTTCTCCGCACACTCACGTTTCCCTCTGTATTAGAGACTCTAGAAAGCAAGAGCGTGCTTCTTGCTCTAAAGCAGAGTGTGTTTCATGGATGAGAACTGTGCCGTGTGTTTCCCTTCAGAAATGGAGTTAAATGCCAGGCTCTGTGTCTTCCTTCAAGCAAGGCTTCGTTTCAGGAAAACGCAATCACTTTTCAGCTCAAAGGAAGCTACATTGTTCACGAAGCTCACACGTTTATCGCTGTTAACTGAAAAGCATTGGGTGTTAGACGACCTGTGGTTTGTATCACTTTCAGAAACAGTGTTGAACTACATATGGTCCGTGTGTGTGTAGGAAACACAGTTCTTTTGTTCTCAGCACACTCACGTTTCCATCTGTATTAGAGAAACTAGAAAGCAAGAGCGTGCTTCTTGCTCTAAAGCAAATTGTGTTTCATGGATGAGAACTGTGCCATGTGTTTCCCTTCAGAAGCGGAGTAAAATGCCAGGCTCTGTGTCTTCCTTCAAGCAAGACTTCGTTTCAGGTAAACGCAGTCAATTTTCAGCTCAAACGAAGCTCCATTGTTCACAAAGCTCACACGTTTCTTGCTCTTAAATGAAAAGCATTGGATGTTAGAGGACCTGTGGTTTGTATCAGTTTCAGAAACAGAGTTGAATTAGATATGGTCCATGTGTAGCAAACACAGTTCTTTTGTTCTGAGCACAGTCATGTTTCCCTCTGTATTAGAGAAACTAGAAAGCAAGAGCGTGCTTCTTGCTCTAAAGCAGAGTGTGTTTCATGGATGAAAACTGTGCCGTGTGTTTCCCTTCAAAAACGGAATTAAATGGCAGGCTCTGTGTCTTCCTATAAGCAAGAATTCGTTTCAGGTAATGGCAGTCACTTTTCAGCTCAAACAAAGCTACATTGTTCACAAAGCTCACATGTTTCTCAATCTTAACTGAAAAGAACTAGATGTTAGAGGACCTGTGGTTTGTATCAGTTTCAGAAACAGAGTTGAACTAGATATGGTCTGTGTGTAGGAAACACAGTTCTTTTTTTCTGAGCACAGTCACGTTTCCCTCTGTATTAGAGACTCTAGAAAGCAAGAGCGTGCTTCTTGATCTAAAGCAGAGTGTGTTTCATGGATGAGAACTGTGCCGTGTGTTTCCCTTCAGAAACGGAGTTAAATGCCAGGCTCTGTGTCTTCCTTCAAGCAAGACTTCGTTTCAGGTAAACACAGTCACTTTTCAGCTCAAATGGAGCTACATTGAACACGTAGCTCACACGTTTCTCGCTCTTAACTGAAAAGCATTGGATGTTAGAGGACCTGTGGTTTGTATCAGTTTCAGAAACAGAGTTGAACTAGATATGGTCCGTATGTGTAGGAAACACAGTTCTTTTGTTCTGAGCACACTCACGTTTCCCGTTGTATTAGAGACTCTAGAAAGCAAGAGTGTGCTTCTTGCTCTAAAGCAGAGTCTGTTTCATGGATGAGAACTGTGCCATGTGTTTCCCTTCACCAACGGAGTTAAAAGCCAGGCTCTGTGTCTTCCTACAAGCAAGACTTCGTTTCAGGTAATGGCAGTCACTTTTCAGCTCAAACAAAGCTACATTGTTCACAAAGCTCACATGTTTCTCGCTCTTAACTGAAAAGCATTGGATGTTAGAGGACCTGTTGTTTGTATCAGTTTCAGAAACAGAGATGAACTAGATATGGTCCGTGTGTGTAGGAAACACAGTTCTTTTGTTCTCAGCACACTCACGTTTCCCTCTGTATTAGAGACCCTAGAAAGCAAGAGCGTGCTTCTTGCTCTAAAGCAGAGTGTGTTTCATGGATGAGAACGGTGCCTTCTGTTTCCCTTCAGAAACGGAGTTAAATGCCAGGCTCTGTGTCTTTCTTCAAGCAAGACTTCGTTTCAGGTAAACACAGTCACTTTTCAGCTCAAACGAATCTACATTGTTCACAAAGCTCACACGTTTCTTGCTCTTAAATGAAAAGCATTGGATGTTAGAGGACCTGTGGTTTGTATCAGTTTCAGAAAGAGAGTTCAACTAGATATGATCTGTGTGTAGGAAACACAGTATTTTGGTTCTGAGCACACTCACGTTTCCCTCTGTATTAGAGCCTCTAGAAAGCAAAAGCGTGCTTCTTGCTCTAAAGCAGAGTGTGTTTCATGGATGAGAACTGTGCCATGTGTTTCCCTTCAGAAACGGAGTAAAATGCCAGGCTCTATGTCTACCTTAAGCAAGACTTCGTTTCAGGTAAACGCAGTCACTTTTCAGCTCAAACGAAGCTACATTGTTCACTAAGCTCACACGTTTCTCGCTATTAACTAAAAAGCATTGGATGTTAGAGGACCTGTGGTTTGTATCACTTTCAGAAACAGTGTTGAACTAGATATGGTCCGTGTGTGTACGAAACACAGTTCTTTTGTTCTGAGCACACTCACGTTTCCCTCTGTATTAGAGACTCTAGAAAGCAAGAGCGTGCTTCTTGCTCTAAAGCAGAGTGTGTTTCATGGATGAGAACTGTGCCGTGTGTTTCCCTTCAGAAACGGAGTTAAATGCCAGGCTCTGTGTCTTTCTTCAAGTAAGACTTCGTTTCAGGTAAACACAGTCACTTTTCAGCTCAAATGAAGCTACATTGTTTACGAAGCTCACATGTTTCTCGCTCTTAACTGAAAAGCATTGGATGGTAGAGGACCTGTGGTTTGTATCAGTTTCAGAAGCAGGGTTGAACTAGATATGGTCCGTGTGTGTAGGAAACACAGTTCTTTTGTTCTGAGCACACTCACGTTTCCCTCTGTATTAGAGACTCTAGAAAGCAAGAGCGTGCTTCTTGCTCTAAAGCAGAGTGTGTTTCATGGATGAGAACTGTGCCGTGTGTTTCCCTTCAGAAATGGAGTTAAATGCCAGGCTCTGTGTCTTCCTTCAAGCAAGGCTTCGTTTCAGGAAAACGCAATCACTTTTCAGCTCAAAGGAAGCTACATTGTTCACGAAGCTCACACGTTTATCGCTGTTAACTGAAAAGCATTGGGTGTTAGACGACCTGTGGTTTGTATCACTTTCAGAAACAGAGTTGAACTACATATGGTCCGTGTGTGTGTAGGAAACACAGTTCTTTTGTTCTCAGCACACTCACGTTTCCATCTGTATTAGAGAAACTAGAAAGCAAGAGCGTGCTTCTTGCTCTAAAGCAAAGTGTGTTTCATGGATGAGATCTGTGCCATGTGTTTCCCTTCAGAAGCGGAGTAAAATGCCAGGCTCTGTGTCTTCCTTCAAGTAAGACTTCGTTTCAGGTAAACGCAGTCAATTTTCAGCTCAAACGAAGCTCCATTGTTCACAAAGCTCACACGTTTCTTGCTCTTAAATGAAAAGCATTGGATGTTAGAGGACCTGTGGTTTGTATCAGTTTCAGAAACAGAGTTGAATTAGATATGGTCCATGTGTAGCAAACACAGTTCTTTTGTTCTGAGCACAGTCACGTTTCCCTCTGTATTAGAGAAACTAGAAAGCAAGAGCGTGCTTCTTGCTCTAAAGCAGAGTGTGTTTCATGGATGAGAACTGTGCCGTGTGTTTCCCTTCAAAAACGGAATTAAATGGTAGGCTCTGTGTCTTCCTATAAGCAAGAATTCATTTCAGGTAATGGCAGTCACTTTTCAGCTCAAACAAAGCTACATTATTCACAAAGCTCACATGTTTCTCAATCTTAACTGAAAAGAACTAGATGTTAGAGGACCTGTGGTTTGTATCAGTTTCAGAAACAGAGTTGAACTGGATATGGTCTGTGTGTAGGAAACACAGTTCTTTTGCTCTGAGCACAGTCACGTTTCCCTCTGTATTAGAGACTCTAGAAAGCAAGAGCGTGCTTCTTGATCTAAAGCAGAGTGTTTTTCATGGATAAGAACTGTGCCGTGTGTTTCCCTTCAGAAACGGAGTTAAATGCCAGGCTCTGTGTCTTCCTTCAAGCAAGACTTCGTTTCAGGTAAACACAGTCACTTTTCAGCTCAAATGGAGCTACATTGAACACGTAGCTCACACGTTTCTCGCTCTTAACTGAAAAGCATTGGATGTTAGAGGACCTGTGGTTTGTATCAGTTTCAGAAACAGAGTTGAACTAGATATGGTCCGTATGTGTAGGAAACACAGTTCTTTTGTTCTGAGCACACTCACGTTTCCCGTTGTATTAGAGACTCTAGAAAGCAAGAGTGTGCTTCTTGCTCTAAAGCAGAGTCTGTTTCATGGATGAGAACTGTGCCATGTGTTTCCCTTCACCAACGGAGTTAAAAGCCAGGCTCTGTGTCTTCCTACAAGCAAGACTTCGTTTCAGGTAATGGCAGTCACTTTTCAGCTCAAACAAAGCTACATTGTTCACAAAGCTCACATGTTTCTCGCTCTTAACTGAAAAGCATTGGATGGTAGAGGACCTGTGGTTTGTATCAGTTTCAGAAAGAGAGTTCAACTAGATATGATCCGTGTGTAGAAAACACAGTATTTTGGTTCTGAGCACACTCACGTTTCCCTCTGTATTAGAGACTCTAGAAAGCAAGAGCGTGCTTCTTGCTCTAAAGCAGAGTGTGTTTCATGGATGAGAACTGTGCCGTGTGTTTCCCTTCAGAAACGGAGTTAAATGCCAGGCTCTGTGTCTTTCTTCAAGCAAGACTTCGTTTCAGGTAAACACAGTCACTTTTCAGCTCAAATGAAGCTACATTGTTTACGAAGCTCACATGTTTCTCGCTCTTAACTGAAAAGCATTGGATGGTAGAGGACCTGTGGTTTGTATCAGTTTCAGAAGCAGGGTTGAACTAGATATGGTCCGTGTGTGTAGGAAACACAGTTCTTTTGTTCTGAGCACACTCACGTTTCCCTCTGTATTAGAGACTCTAGAAAGCAAGAGCGTGCTTCTTGCTCTAAAGCAGAGTGTGTTTTATGGATGAGAACTGTGCCGTGTGTTTCCCTTCAAAAACGGAGTTAAATGCCAGGCTCTGTGTCTTCCTTCAAGCAAGACTTTGTTTCAGGTAAACACAGTCACTTTTCAGCTCAAATGGAGCTACATTGAACACGAAGCTCACACGTTTCTCGCTCTTAACTAAAAAGCATTGGATGTTAGAGGACCTGTGGTTTGTATCACTTTCAGAAACAGTGTTGAACTAGATATGGTCCGTGTGTGTAGGAATCACAGTTCTTTTGTTCTGAGCACACTCACGTTTCCCTCTGTATTAGAGACTCTATAAAGCAAGAGTGTGCTTCTTGGTCTAATGCAGAGTGTGTTTCATGGATGAGAACTGTGCTGTGTGTTTCCCTTCAGAAACGGAGTTAAATGCCAGGCTCTGTGTCTTTCTTCAAGCAAGACTTCGTTTCAGGTAAACACAGTCACTTTTCAGCTCAAACGAAGCTACATTGTCCACGAAGCTCACTCGTTTCTCGCTCTTAACTGAAAAGGATTGGATGGTAGAAGACCTGTGGTTTGTATCAGTTTCAGAAGCAGAGTTGAACTAGATATGGTCCGTGTGTGTAGGAAACACAGTTCTTTTGTTCTGAGCACAGTCACGTTTCCCTCTGTAATAGAGACTCTAGAAAGGAAGAGCGTGCTTCTTGCTATAAGCAGAGTGTGTTTCATGGATGAGAACTGTTCCGTGTGTTTCCCTTCAGAAACGGAGTTGAATGGCAGGCTCTGTGTCTTCCTACAAGCAAGACTTCCTTTCAGGTAATGTCAGTCACTTTTCAGCTCAAAAAAAGCTACATTCTTCACACAGCTCAAATGTTTCTCGATCTTAACTGAAAAGAATTTTATGTTAGAGGACCTGTTGTTTGTATCAGTTTCAGAAACAGAGTTCAACTAGATTTGGTCCATGTGTAGCAAACACAGTTCTTTTGTTCTGAGCACAGTCACGTTTCCCTCTGTATTAGAGACTCTAGAAAGCAAGAGCGTGCTTCTTGATCTAAAGCAGAGTGTGTTTCATGGATGAGAACTGTGCCGTGTGTTTCCCTTCAGAAACGGAGTTAAATGCCAGCCTCTGTGTCTTTCTTTAAGCAAGACTTCGTTTCAGGTAAACGCAGACACTTTTCAGCTCAAACAAAGCTACATTGTTCAGGAAGCTCACACGTTTCTCGCTTTTAACTGAAAAGAGCTGGATGTTAGAGGACCTGTGGTTTGTATCAGTTTCAGAAATAGAGTTGAACTAGATATGGTCCGTGGGTAGGAAACACAGTTCTTTTGTTCTGAGCACAGTCACGTTTCCCTCTGTAATAGAGAATCTAGAAAGCAAGAGCGTGCTTCTTGCTATAAGCAGAGTGTGTTTCATGGATGAGAACTGTTCCGTGTGTTTCCCTTCAGAAACGGAGTTGAATGGCACTCTCTGTGTCTTCCTACAAGCAAGACTTCCTTTTAGGTAATGGCAGTCACTTTTCAGCTCAAACAAAGCTACATTCTTCACACAGCTCAAAAGTTTCTCGATCTTAACTGAAAAGAATTTTATGTTAGAGGACCTGTTGTTTGCATCAGTTTCCGAAACAGAGTTCAACTAGATATGGTCCATGTGTAGCAAACACAGTTCTTTTGTTCTGAGCACAGTCACGTTTCCCTCTGTATTAGAGACTCTAGAAAGCAAGAGCGTGCTTTTTGATCTAAAGCAGAGTGTGTTTCATGGATGAGAACTGTGCCCTGTGTTTCCCTTCAGAAACGGAGTTAAATGCCAGGCTCTGTGTCTTCCTTCAAGCAAGACTTCGTTTCAGGTAAACACAGTCACTTTTCAGCTCAAATGGAGCTACATTGAACACGAAGCTCACACGTTTCTCGCTCTTAAATGAAAAGCATTGGATGTTAGAGGACCTGTGGTTTGTATCACTTTCAGAAACAGAGTTGAACTAGATATGGTCCGTGTGTGTAGGAAACACAGTTCTTTTGTTCTCAGCACACTCACGTTTCCCTCTGTATTAGAGACTCTATAAAGCAAGAGTGTGCTTCTTGGTCTAAAGCAGAGTGTGTTTCATGGATGAGAACTGTGCTGTGTGTTTAACTTCAGAAACGGAGTTAAATGCCAGGCTCTGTGTCTTTCTTCAAGCAAGACTTCGTTTCAGGTAAACACAGTCACTTTTCAGCTCAAATGAAGCTACATTGTCCACGAAGCTCACTCGTTTCTCGCTCATAACTGAAAAGGATTGGATGGTAGAAGACCTGTGGTTTGTATCAGTTTCAGAAGCAGAGTTGAACTAGATATGGTCCGTGTGTGTAGGAAACACAGTTCTTTTGTTCTGAGCACAGTCACATTTCCCTCTGTATTAGAGACTCTAGAAAGCAAGAGCGTGCTTCTTGCTCTAAAGCAGAGTGTGTTTCATGGATGAGAACTGTGCCATGTGTTTCCCTTCAGAAACGGAGTTAAATGCCAGGCTCTGTGTCTTTCTTCAAGGAAGACTTCGTTTCAGGTAAACACAGACACTTTTCAGCTCAAACAAAGCTACATTGTCCACGAAGGTCACACGTTTCTCGCTTTTAACTGAAAATTACTGGATATTAGAGGACCTGTGGTTTGTATCAGTTTCAGAAATAGAGTTGAACTAGATATGGTCTGTGGTTAGGAAACACAGTTCTTTTGTTCTGAGCACAGTCACATTTCCCTCTGTAATAGAGACTCTAGAAAGGAAGAGCGTGCTTCTTGCTATAAGCAGAGTGTGTTTCATGGATGAGAACTGTTCCGTGTGTTTCCCTTCAGAAACGGAGTTGAATGGCAGGCTCTGTGTCTTCCTACAAGCAAGACTTCCTTTCAGGTAATGTCAGTCACTTTTCAGCTCAAACAAAGCTACATTCTTCACACAGCTCAAATGTTTCTCGATCTTAACTGAAAAGAATTTTATGTTAGAGGACCTGTTGTTTGTATCAGTTTCAGAAACAGAGTTCAACTAGATATGGTCCATGTGTAGCAAACACAGTTCTTTTGTTCTGAGCACAGTCACGTTTCCCTCTGTATTAGAGACTCTAGAAAGCAAGAGCGTGCTTCTTGATCTAAAGCAGAATGTGTTTCATGGATGAGAACTGTGCCCTGTGTTTCCCTTCAGAAACGGAGTTAAATGCCAGGCTCTGTGTCTTCCTTCAAGCAAGACTTCGTTTCAGGTAAACACAGTCACTTTTCAGCTCAAATGGAGCTACATTGAACACGAAGCTCACACGTTTCTTGCTCTTAAATGAAAAGCATTGGATGTTAGAGGACCTGTGGTTTGTATCAGTTTCAGAAACAGAGTTGAACTAGATATGGTCCGTGTTTGTAGGAAACACAGTTCTTTTGTTCTGAGCACACTCATGTTTCTCGTTGTATTAGAGACTCTAGAAAGCAAGAGCGTGATTCTTGCTCTAAAGCAGAGTGTGTTTCATGGATGAGAACTGTGCCGTGTGTTTCCCTTCAGAAACGGAGTTAAATGCCAGCCTCTGTGTCTTTCTTTAAGCAAGACTTCGTTTCACGTAAACGCAGACACTTTTCAGCTCAAACAAAGCTACATTGTTCAGGAAGCTCACACGTTTCTCGCTTTTAACCGAAAAGAGCTGGATGTTAGAGGACCAGTGGTTTGTATCAGTTTCATAAATAGAGTTGAACTAGATATGGTCCGTGTGTAGGATACACAGTTCTTTTGTTCTGAGCACAGTCACGTTTCACTCTGTAATAGAGACTCTAGAAAGCAAGAGCGTCCTCTTGCTCTAAAGCAGAGTGTGTTTCATGGATGAGAACTGTGCCGTGTGTTTCCCTTCAGAAACGGAGTTAAATGGCAGGCTCTGTGTCTTCCTACAAGCAAGACTTCCTTTCAGGTAAACGCAGTCACTTTTCAGCTCAAACGAAGCTACATTTTTCACGAAGCTCACAGGTTTCTCGCTCTTAACTAAAAAGCATTGGATGTTAGAGGACCTGTGATTTGTATCACTTTCAGAAACAGTGTTGAACTAGATATGGTCCGTGTGTGTTGGAAACACAGTTCTTTTGTTCTGAGTACATTCACGTTTCCCTCTGTATTAGAGACTCTAGAAAGCAAGAGCGTGCTTCTTGCTCTAAAGCAGAGTGTGTTTCATGGATGAGAACTGTGCCATGTGTTTTCCTTCAGAAACGGAGTTAAATGCCAGGCTCTGTGTCTTTCTTCAAGCAAGACTTCGTTTCAGGTAAACGCAGTCACTTTTTAGCTCAAACAAAGCTACATTCTTCACGAAGCTCACACGTTTCTCGCTTTTAACTGAAAAGAATTGGATGTTAGAGGACCTGTGGTTTGTATCAGTTTCAGAAATAGAGTTGAACTAGATATGGTCCGTGGGTAGGAAACACAGTTCTTTTGTTCTGAGCACAGTCACGTTTCCCTCTGTAATAGAGACTCTAGAAAGCAAGAGCGTGCTTCTTGCTATAAGCAGAGTGTGTTTCATGGATGAGAACTGTTCCGTGTGTTTCCCTTCAGAAACGGAGTTGAATGGCACTCTCTGTGTCTTCCTACAAGCAAGACTTCCTTTTAGGTAATGGCAGTCACTTTTCAGCTCAAACAAAGCTACATTCTTCACACAGCTCAAAAGTTTCTCGATCTTAACTGAAAAGAATTTTATGTTAGAGGACCTGTTGTTTGTATCAGTTTCAGAAATAGAGTTCAACTAGATATGGTCCATGTGTAGCAAACACAGTTCTTTTGTTCTGAGCACAGTCACGTTTCCCTCTGTATTAGAGACTCTAGAAAGCAAGAGCGTGCTTTTTGATCTAAAGCAGAGTGTGTTTCATGGATGAGAACTGTGCCCTGTGTTTCCCTTCAGAAACGGAGTTAAATGCCAGGCTCTGTGTCTTCCTTCAAGCAAGACTTCGTTTCAGGTAAACACAGTCACTTTTCAGCTCAAATGGAGCTACATTGAACACGAAGCTCACACGTTTCTCGCTCTTAAATGAAAAGCATTGGATGTTAGAGGACCTGTGGTTTGTATCACTTTCAGAAACAGAGTTGAACTAGATATGGTCCGTGTGTGTAGGAAACACAGTTCTTTTGTTCTGAGCACACTCATGTTTCTCGTTGTATTAGAGACTCTAGAAAGCAAGAGCGTGCTTCTTGCTCTAAAGCAGAGTGTGTTTCATGGATGAGAACTGTGCCATGTGTTTCCCTTCAGAAACGGAGTTAAATGCCAGGCTCTGTGTCTTTCTTCAAGGAAGACTTCGTTTCAGGTAAACGCAGACACTTTTCAGCTCAAACAAAGCTACATTGTCCACGAAGGTCACACGTTTCTCGCTTTTAACTGAAAATAACTGGATATTAGAGGACCTGTGGTTTGTATCAGTTTCAGAAATAGAGTTGAACTAGATATGGTCCGTGGGTAGGAAACACAGTTCTTTTGTTCTGAGCACAGTCACGGTTCCCTCTGTAATAGAGACTCTAGAAAGCAAGAGCGTGCTTCTTGCTATAAGCAGAGTGGGTTTCATGGATGAGAACTGTTCCGTGTGTTTCCCTTCAGAAACCGAGTTGAATGGCAGGCTCTGTGTCTTCCTACAAGAAAGACTTCCTTTCAGGTAATGTCAGTCACTTTACAGCTCAAACAAAGCCACATTCTTCACACAGCTCAAATGTTTCTCGATCTTAACTGAAAAGAATTTTATGTTAGAGGACCTGTTGTTTGTATCAGTTTCAGAAACAGAGTTCAACTAGATATGGTCCATGTGTAGCAAACACAGTTCTTTTGTTCTGAGCACAGTCACGTTTCCCTCTGTATTAGAGACTCTAGAAAGCAAGAGCGTGCTTCTTGATCTAAAGCAGAGTGTGTTTCATGGATGAGAACTGAGCCCTGTGTTTCCCTTCAGAAACGGAGTTAAATGCCAGGCTCTGTGTCTTCCTTCAAGCAAGACTTCGTTTCAGGTAAACACAGTCACTTTTCAGCTCAAATGGAGCTACATTGAACACGAAGCTCACACGTTTCTCGCTCTTAAATGAAAAGCATTGGATGTTAGAGGACCTGTGGTTTGTATCAGTTTCAGAAACAGAGTTGAACTAGATATGGTCCGTGTGTGTAGGAAACACGGTTCTTTTGTTCTGAGCACACGCATGTTTCTCGTTGTATTAGAGACCCTAGAAAGCAAGAGCGTGCTTCTTGCTCTAAAGCAGAGTGTGTTTCATGGATGAGAACTGTGCCATGTGTTTCCCTTCAGAAACGGAGTTCAATTCCAGGCTCTGTGTCTTCCTACAAGCAAGACTTCATTTCAGGTAACAGCAGTCACTTTTAAGCTTAAACGAAGCTACATTTTTCACAAAGCTCACATGTTTCTCGATCTTAGCTGAAAAGCATTGGATGATAGAGGACCTGTTGTTTGTATCAGTTTCAGAAACAGAGTTGAACTAGATATGGTCCGTGTGTGTAGGATACACAGTTCTTTTGTTCTGAGCACAGTCACGTTTCCCTCTGTATTAGAGACTCTAGAAAGCAAGAGCGTGCTTCTTGCTCTAAAGCAGAGTGTGTTTCATGGATGAGAACTGTGCCGTGTGTTTCCCTTCAGAAACGGAGTTAAATGCCAGGCTCTGTGTCTTTCTTCAAGCAAGACTTCGTTTCAGGTAATCACAGTCACTTTTCAGCTCAAATGAAGCTACATTGTTTACGAAGCTCACATGTTTCTCGCTCTTAACTGAAAAGCATTGGATGGTAGAGGACCTGTGGTTTGTATCAGTTTCAGAAGCAGGGTTGAACTAGACATGGTCCGTGTGTCTAGGAAACACAGTTCTTTTGTTCTGAGCACACTCACGTTTCCCTCTGTATTAGAGACTCTAGAAAGCAAGAGCGTGCTTCTTGCTCTAAAGCAGGATGTGTTTTATGGATGAGAACTGTGCGGTGTGTTTCCCTTCAAAAACGGAGTTAAATGCCAGGCTCTGTGTCTTCCTTCAAGCAAGACTTTGTTTCAGGTAAACACAGTCACTTTTCAGCTCAAATGGAGCTATATTGAACACGAAGCTCACACGTTTCTCGCTCTTAACTAAAAAGCATTGGATGTTAGAGGACCTGTGGTTTGTATCACTTTCAGAAACAGTGTTGAACTAGATATGGTCCGTGTGTGTAGGAATCACAGTTCTTTTGTTCTGAGCACACTCACGTTTCCCTCTGTATTAGAGACTCTATAAAGCAAGAGTGTGCTTCTTGGTCTAAAGCAGAGTGTGTTTCATGGATGAGAACTGTGCTGTGTGTTTCCCTTCAGAAACGGAGTTAAATGCCAGGCTCTGTGTCTTTCTTCAAGCAAGACTTCGTTTCAGGTAAACACAGTCACTTTTCAGCTCAAATGAAGCTACATTGTCCACGAAGCTCACTCGTTTCTCGCTCTTAACTGAAAAGGATTGGATGGTAGAAGACCTGTGGTTTGTATCAGTTTCAGAAGCAGAGTTCAACTAGATATGGTCCGTGTGTGTAGGAAACACAGTTCTTTTGTTCTGAGCACAGTCACGTTTCCCTCTGTATTAGAGACTCTAGAAAGCAAGAGCGTGCTTCTTGCTCTAAAGCAGAGTGTGTTTCATGGATGAGAACTGTGCCATGTGTTTCCCTTCAGAAACGGAGTTAAATGCCAGGCTCTGTGTCTTTCTTCAAGGAAGACTTCGTTTCAGGTAAACGCAGTCACTTTTCAGCTCAAATGAAGCTACATTGATCACGAAGCTCACTCGTTTCTCGCTCTTAACTGAAAAGCATTGGATGGTAGAGGACCTGTGGTTTGTATCAGTTTCAGAAGCAGGGTTGAACTAGATATTGTCCGTGTGTGTTGGAAACACAGTTCTTTTGTTCTGAGCACAGTCACGTTTCCCTCTGTATTAGAGACTCTAGAAAGCAAGAGCGTGCTTCTTGCTCTAAAGCAGAGTGTGTTTCATGGATGAGAACTGTGCCATGTGTTTCCCTTCAGAAACGGAGTTAAATGCCAGGCTCTGTGTCTTTCTTCAAGGAAGACTTCGTTTCAGGTAAACGCAGACACTTTTCAGCTCAAACAAAGCTACATTGTCCACGAAGGTCACACGTTTCTCGCTTTTAACTGAAAATAACTCGATATTAGAGGACCTGTGGTTTGTATCAGTTTCAGAAATAGAGTTGAACTAGATATGGTCCGTGGGTAGGAAACACAGTTCTTTTGTTCTGAGCACAGTCACGTTTCCCTCTGTAATAGAGACTCTAGAAAGCAAGAGCGTGCTTCTTGCTATAAGCAGAGTGTGTTTCATGGATGAGAACTGTTCCATGTGTTTCCCTTCAGAAACGGAGTTGAATGGCAGGCTCTGTGTCTTCCTACAAGCAAGACTTCCTTTCCGGTAATGTGAGTCACTTTTCAGCTCAAACAAAGCTACATTCTTCACACAGCTCAAATGTTTCTCGATCTTAACTGAAAAGAATTTTATGTTAGAGGACCTGTTGTTTGTATCAGTTTCAGAAACAGAGTTCAACTAGATATGGTCCATGTGTAGCAAACACAGTTCTTTTGTTCTGAGCACAGTCACGTTTCCCTCTGTATTAGAGACTCTAGAAAGCAAGAGCATGCTTCTTGATCTAAAGCAGAGTGTGTTTCATGGATGAGAACTGTGCCCTGTGTTTCCCTTCAGAAACGGAGTTAAATGCCAGGCTCTGTGTCTTCATTCAAGCAAGACTTCGTTTCAGGTAAACACAGTCACTTTTCAGCTCAAATGGAGCTACATTGAACACTAAGCTCACACGTTTCTCGCTCTTAAATGAAAAGCATTGGATGTTAGAGGACCTGTGGTTTGTATCAGTTTCAGAAACAGAGTTGAACTAGATATGGTCCGTGTGTGCAGGAAATACAGTTCTTTTGTTCTGAGCACACTCATGTTTCTCGTTGTATTAGAGACTCTAGAAAGCAAGAGCGTGCTTCTTGCTCTAAAGCAGAGTGTGTTTCATGGATGAGAACTGTGCCATGTGTTTCCCTTCAGACACGGAGTTCAATTCCAGGCTCTGTGTCTTCCTACAAGCAAGACTTCATTTCAGGTAAACGCATTCACTTTTAAGCTTAAATGAAGCTACATTGTTCACAAAGCTCACATGTTTCTCGATCTTAGCTGAAAAGCATTGGATGATAGAGGACCTGTAGTTTGTATCAGTTTCAGAAACAGAGTTGAACTAGATATGGTCCGTGTGTCTAGGAAACACAGTTCTTTTGTTCTGAACACACTCACGTTTCCCTCTGTATTAGAGATTCCAGAAAGCGAGAGCGTGCTTCTTGCTCTAAAGCAGAGTGTGTTTCATGGATGAGAACTGTGCCGTGTGTTTCCCTTCAGAAACGGAGTTAAATGCCAGCCTCTGTGTCTTTCTTTAAGCAAGACTTCGTTTCAGGTAAACGCAGACACTTTTCAGCTCAAACAAAGCTACATTGTTCAGGAAGCTCACACGTTTCTCGCTTTTAACTGAAAAGAGCTGGATGTTAGAGGACCTGTGGTTTGTATCAGTTTCAGAAATAGAGTTGAACTAGATATGGTCCGTGTGTGTAGGAAACACAGTTCTTTTGTTCTGAGCACAATCACGTTTCCCTCTGTAATAGAGACTCTAGAAAGCAAGAGCGTGCTCTTGCTCTAAAGCAGAGTGTGTTTCATGGATGAGAACTGTGCCGTGTGTTTCCCTTCAGAAACGGAGTTAAATGGCAGGCTCTGTGTCTTCCTACAAGCAAGACTTCCTTTCAGGTAAACGTCTTCACTTTTCAGCTCAAACGAAGCTACATTTTTCACGATTCTCACAGGTTTCTCGCTCTTAACTAAAAAGCATTGGATGTTAGAGGACCTGTGGTTTGTATCACTTTCAGAAACAGTGTTGAACTAGATATGGTCCGTGTGTGTAGGAAACATAGTTGTTTTGTTCTGAGTACATTCACGTTTCCCTCTGTATTAGAGACTCTTGAAAGCAAGAGCGTGCTTCTTGCTCTAAAGCAGAGTGTGTTTCATGGATGAGAACTGTGCCGTGTGTTTTCCTTCAGAAACGGAGTTAAATGCCAGGCTCTGTGTCTTTCTTCAAGCAAGACTTCGTTTCAGGTAAACGCAGTCACTTTTTAGCTCAAACAAAGCTACATTCTTCACGAAGCTCACACGTTTCTCACTTTTAACTGAAAAGAATTGGATGTTAGAGGACCTGTGGTTTGTATCAGTTTCAGAAATAGAGTTGAACTAGATATGGTGCGTGGGTAGGAAATACAGTTCTTTTGTTCTGAGCACAGTCACGGTTCCCTCTGTAATAGAGACTCTAGAAAGCAAGAGCGTGCTTCTTGCTATAAGCAGAGTGGGTTTCATGGATGAGAACTGTTCCGTGTGTTTCCCTTCAGAAACCGAGTTGAATGGCAGGCTCTGTGTCTTCCAACAAGCAAGACTTCCTTTCAGGTAATGGCAGTCACTTTTCAGCTCAAACAAAGCTACATTCTTCACACAGCTCAAATGTTTCTCGATCTTAACTGAAAAGAATTTTATGTTAGAGTACCTGTTGTTTGTATCAGTTTCAGAAACAGAGTTCAACTAGATATGGTCCATGTGTAGCAAACACAGTTCTTTTGTTCTGAGCACAGTCACGTTTCCCTCTGTATTAGAGACTCTAGAAAGCAAGAGCGTGCTTCTTGATCTAAAGCAGAGTGTGTTTCATGGATGAGAACTGTGCCCTGTGTTTCCCTTCAGAAATGGAGTTAAATGCCAGGCTCTGTGTCTTCCTTCAAGCAAGACTTCGTTTCAGGTAAACACAGTCACTTTTCAGCTCAAATGGAGCTACATTGAATACGAAGCTCACACGTTTCTCGCTCTTAAATGAAAAGCATTGGATGTTAGAGGACCTGTGGTTTGTATCAGTTTCAAAAACAGAGTTGAACTAGATATGGTCCGTGTGTGTAGGAAACACAGTTCTTTTGTTCTGAGCACACTCATGTTTCTCGTTGTATTAGAGACTCTAGAAAGCAAGAGCGTGCTTCGTGCTCTAAAGCAGAGTGTGTTTCATGGATGAGAACTGTGCCATGTGTTTCCCTTCAGAAACGGAGTTAAATGCCAGGCTCTGTGTCTTTCTTCAAGGAAGACTTCGTTTCAGGTAAACGCAGACACTTTTCAGCTCAAACAAAGCTACATTGTCCACGAAGTTCACACGTTTCTCGCTTTTAACTGAAAATAACTGGATATTAGAGGACCTGTGGTTTGTATCAGTTTCAGAAGTAGAGTTGAACTAGATATGGTCCGTGGGTAGGAAACACAGTTCTTTTGTTCTGAGCACAGTCACGTTTCCCTCTGTAATAGAGACTCTAGAAAGCAAGAGCGTCCTTCTTGCTATAAGCGGAGTGTGTTTCATGGAAGAGAACTGTTCCGTGTGTTTCCCTTCAGAAACGGAGTTGAATGGCAGGCTCTGTGTCTTCCTACAAGAAAGACTTCCTTTCAGGTAATGTCAGTCACTTTACAGCTCAAACAAAGCTACATTCTTCACACAGCTCAAATGTTTCTGGATCTTAACTGAAAAGAATTTTATGTTAGAGGACCTGTTGTTTGTATCAGTTTCAGAAACAGAGTTCAACTAGATATGGTCCATGTGTAGCAAACACAGTTCTTTTGTTCTGAGCACAGTCACGTTTCCCTCTGAATTAGAGACTCTAGAAAGCAAGAGCGTGCTTTTAGATCTAAAGCAGCGTGTGTTTCATGGATGAGAGCTGTGCCCTGTGTTTACCTTCAGAAACGGAGTTAAATGCCAGGCTCTGTGTCTTCCTTCAAGCAAGACTTCGTTTCAGGTAAACACAGTCACTTTTCAGCTCAAATGGAGCTACATTGAACACGAAGCTCACACGTTTCTCGCTCTTAAATGAAAAGCATTGGATGTTAGAGGACCTGTGGTTTGTATCAGTTTCCGAAACAGAGTTGAACTAGATATGATCCGTGTGTGTAGGAAACACAGTTCTTTTGTACTGAGCACACTCATGTTTCTCGTTGTATTAGAGACTCTAGAAAGCAAGAGCGTGCTTCTTGGTCTAAAGCAGAGTGTGTTTCATGGATGAGAACTGTGCCATGTGTTTCCCTTCAGAAACGGAGTTCAATTCCAGGCTCTGTGTCTTCCTACAAGCAAGACTTCATTTCAGGTAACTGCAGTCACTTTTAAGCTTAAACGAAGCTACATTGTTCACAAAGCTCACATGTTTCTCGATCTTAGCTGAAAAGCATTGGATGATAGAGGACCTGTTGTTTGTATCAGTTTCAGAAACAGAGTTGAACTAGATATGGTCCGTGTGTGTAGGATACACAGTTCTTTTGTTCTGAGCACAGTCACGTTTCCCTCTGTATTAGAGACTCTAGAAAGCAAGAGCGTGCTTCTTGCTCTAAAGCAGAGTGTGTTTCATGGATGAGAACTGTGCCATGTGTTTCCCTTCAGAAACGGAGTTAAATGCCAGGCTCTGTGTCTTTCTTCAAGGAAGACTTCGTTTCAGGTAAACGCAGACACTTTTCAGCTCAAACAAAGCTACATTGTCCACGAAGGTCACACGTTTCTCGCTTTTAACTGAAAATAACTGGATATTAGAGGACCTGTGGTTTGTATCAGTTTCAGAAATAGAGTTGAACTAGATATGGTCCGTGGGTAGGAAACACAGTACTTTTGTTCTGAGCACAGTCACGTTTCCCTCTGTAATAGAGACTCTAGAAGGCAAGAGCGTGCTTCTTGCTATAAGCACAGTGTGTTTCATGGATGAGAACTGTTCCATGTGTTTCCCTTCAGAAACGGAGTTGAATGGCAGGCTCTGTGTCTTCCTACAAGCAAGACTTCCTTTCTGGTAATGTCAGTCACTTTTCAGCTCAAACAAAGCTACATTCTTCACACAGCTCAAATGTTTCTCGATCTTCACTGAAAAGAATTTTATGTTAGAGGACCTGTTGTTTGTATCAGTTTCAGAAACAGAGTTCAACTAGATATGGTCCATGTGTAGCAAACACAGTTCTTTTGTTCTGAGCACAGTCACGTTTCCCTCTGTATTAGAGACTCTAGAAAGCAAGAGCGTGCTTCTTGATCTAAAGCAGAGTGTGTTTCATGGATGAGAACTGTGCCCTGTGTTTCCCTTCAGAAACGGAGTTAAATGCCAGGCTCTGTGTCTTCATTCAAGCAAGACTTCGTTTCAGGTAAACACAGTCACTTTCAGCTCAAATGGAGCTACATTGAACACGAAGCTCACACGTTTCTCGCTCTTAAATGAAATGCATTGGATGTTAGAGGACCTGTGGTTTGTATCAGTTTCAGAAACAGAGTTGAACTAGATATGGTCCGTGTGTGCAGGAAACACAGTTCTTTTGTTCTGAGCACACTCAAGTTTCTCGTTGTATTAGAGACTCTAGAAAGCAAGAGCGTGCTTCTTGCTCTAAAGCAGAGTGTGTTTCATGGATGAGAACTGTGCCATGTGTTTCCCTTCAGAAACGGAGTTCAATTCCAGGCTCTGTGTCTTCCTACAAGCAAGACTTCATTTCAGGTAAACGCAGTCACTTTTCAGCTCAAACGAAGCTACATTGTTCACAAAGCTCACATGTTTCTCGATCTTAGCTGAAAAGCATTGGATGATAGAGGACGTGTAGTTTGTATCAGTTTCAGAAACAGAGTTGAACTAGATATGGTCCGTGTGTGTAGGATACACAGTTCTTTTGTTCTGAGCACAGTCACGTATCCCTCTGTATTAGAGACTGTAGAAAGCAAGAGCGTGCTTCTTGCTCTAAAGCAGAGTGTGTTTCATGGATGAGAACTGTGCCGTGTGTTTCCCTTCAGAAACGGAGTTAAATGCCAGCCTCTGTGTCTTTCTTTAAGCAAGACTTCGTTTCAGGTAAACGCAGACACTTTTCAGCTCAAACAAAGCTACATTGTTCAGGAAGCTCACACGTTTCTCGCTTTTAACTGAAAAGAGCTGGATGTTAGAGGACATGTGGTTTGTATCAATTTCAGAAATAGAGTTGAACTAGATATGGTCCGTGTGTAGGAAACACAGTTCTTTTGTTCTGAGCACAATCACGTTTCCCTCTGTAATAGAGACTCTAGAAAGCAAGAGCGTGCTCTTGCTCTAAAGCAGAGTGTGTTTCATGGATGAGAACTGTGCCGTGTGTTTCCCTTCAGAAACGGAGTTAAATGGCAGGCTCTGTGTCTTCCTACAAGCAAGACTTCCTTTCAGGTAAACGCAGTCACTTTTCAGCTCAAACGAAGCTACATTTTTCACGAATCTCACAGGTTTCTCGCTCTTAACTAAAAAGCATTGGATGTTAGAGGACCTGTGGTTTGTATCACTTTCAGAAACAGTGTTGAACTAGATATGGTCCGTGTGTGTAGGAAACATAGTTGTTTTGTTCTGAGTACATTCACGTTTCCCTCTGTATTAGAGACTCTAGAAAGCAAGAGCGTGCTTCTTGCTCTAAAGCAGAGTGTGTTTCATGGATGAGAACTGTGCCGTGTGTTTTCCTTCAGAAACGGAGTTAAATGCCAGGCTCTGTGTCTTTCTTCAAGCAAGACTTCGTTTCAGGTAAACGCAGTCACTTTTTAGCTCAAACAAAGCTACATTCTTCACGAAGCTCACACGTTTCTCGCTTTTAACTGAAAAGAATTGGATGTTAGAGGACCTGTGGTTTGTATCAGTTTCAGAAATAGAGTTGAACTAGATATGGTCCGTGGGTAGGAAACACAGTTCTTTT
Source organism: Onychomys leucogaster (assembly GCA_949786385.1). Classification (NCBI taxonomy): domain Eukaryota; kingdom Metazoa; phylum Chordata; class Mammalia; order Rodentia; family Cricetidae; genus Onychomys; species Onychomys leucogaster. The sequence continues at coordinate 1,531,243 of CATKUP010000089.1, forward strand.
GTTCTGAGCACAGTCACGTTTCCCTCTGTAATAGAGACTCTAGAAAGTAAGAGCGTGCTTCTTGCTATAAGCAGAGTGTGTTTCATGGATGAGAACTGTTCCGTGTGTTTCCCTTCAGAAACGGAGTTGAATGGCAGGCTCTGTGTCTTCCTACAAGCAAGACTTCCTTTCAGGTAATGGCAGTCACTTTTCAGCTCAAACAAAGCTACATTCTTCACACAGCTCAAATGTTTCTCGATCTTAACTGAAAAGAATTTTATGTTAGAGGACCTGTTGTTTGTATCAGTTTCAGAAACAGAGTTCAACTAGATATGGTCCATGTGTAGCAAACACAGTTCTTTTGTTCTGAGCACAGTCACGTTTCCCTCTGTATTAGAGACTCTAGAAAGCAAGAGCGTGCTTCTTGATCTAAAGCAGAGTGTGTTTCATGGATGAGAACTGTGCCCTGTGTTTCCCTTCAGAAATGGAGTTAAATGCCAGGCTCTGTGTCTTCCTTCAAGCAAGACTTCGTTTCAGGTAAACACAGTCACTTTTCAGCTCAAATGGAGCTACATTGAACACGAAGCTCACACGTTTCTCGCTCTTAAATGAAAAGCATTGGATGTTAGAGGACCTGTGGTTTGTATCAGTTTCAGAAACAGAGTTGAACTAGATATGGTCCGTGTGTGTAGGAAACACAGTTCTTTTGTTCTGAGCACACTCATGTTTCTCGTTGTATTAGAGACTCTAGAAAGCAAGAGCGTGCTTCTTTCTCTAAAGCAGAGTGTGTTTCATGGATGAGAACTGTGCCATGTGTTTCCCTTCAGAAACGGAGTTAAATGCCAGGCTCTGTGTCTTTCTTCAAGGAAGACTTCGTTTCAGGTAAACGCAGACACTTTTCAGCTCAAACAAAGCTACATTGTCCACGAAGGTCACACGTTTCTCGCTTTTAACTGAAAATAACTGGATATTAGAGGACCTGTGGTTTGTATCAGTTTCAGAAGTAGAGTTGAACTAGATATGGTCCGTGTGTAGGAAACACAGTTCTTTTGTTCTGAGCACAATCACGTTTCCCTCTGTAATAGAGACTCTAGAAAGCAAGAGCGTGCTCTTGCTCTAAAGCAGAGTGTGTTTCATGGATGAGAACTGTGCCGTGTGTTTCCCTTCAGAAACGGAGTTAAATGGCAGGCTCTGTGTCTTCCTACAAGCAAGACTTCCTTTCAGGTAAACGCAGTCACTTTTCAGCTCAAACGAAGCTACATTTTTCACGAATCTCACAGGTTTCTCGCTCTTAACTAAAAAGCATTGGATGTTAGAGGACCTGTGGTTTGTATCACTTTCAGAAACAGTGTTGAACTAGATATGGTCCGTGTGTGTAGGAAACATAGTTGTTTTGTTCTGAGTACATTCACGTTTCCCTCTGTATTAGAGACTCTAGAAAGCAAGAGCGTGCTTCTTGCTCTAAAGCAGAGTGTGTTTCATGGATGAGAACTGTGCCGTGTGTTTTCCTTCAGAAACGGAGTTAAATGCCAGGCTCTGTGTCTTTCTTCAAGCAAGACTTCGTTTCAGGTAAACGCAGTCACTTTTTAGCTCAAACAAAGCTACATTCTTCACGAAGCTCACACGTTTCTCGCTTTTAACTGAAAAGAATTGGATGTTAGAGGACCTGTGGTTTGTATCAGTTTCAGAAATAGAGTTGAACTAGATATGGTCCGTGGGTAGGAAACACAGTTCTTTTGTTCTGAGCACAGTCACGTTTCCCTCTGTAATAGAGACTCTAGAAAGTAAGAGCGTGCTTCTTGCTATAAGCAGAGTGTGTTTCATGGATGAGAACTGTTCCGTGTGTTTCCCTTCAGAAACGGAGTTGAATGGCACTCTCTGTGTCTTCCTACAAGCAAGACTTCCTTTTAGGTAATGGCAGTCACTTTTCAGCTCAAACAAAGCTACATTCTTCACACAGCTCAAAAGTTTCTCGATCTTAACTGAAAAGAATTTTATGTTAGAGGACCTGTTGTTTGCATCAGTTTCAGAAACAGAGTTCAACTAGATATGGTCCATGTGTAGCAAACACAGTTCTTTTGTTCTGAGCACAGTCACGTTTCCCTCTGTATTAGAGACTCTAGAAAGCAAGAGCGTGCTTTTTGATCTAAAGCAGAGTGTGTTTCATGGATGAGAACTGTGCCCTGTGTTTCCCTTCAGAAACGGAGTTAAATGCCAGGCTCTGTGTCTTCCTTCAAGCAAGACTTCGTTTCAGGTAAACACAGTCACTTTTCAGCTCAAATGGAGCTACATTGAACACGAAGCTCACACGTTTCTCGCTCTTAAATGAAAAGCATTGGATGTTAGAGGACCTGTGGTTTGTATCACTTTCAGAAACAGAGTTGAACTAGATATGGTCCGTGTGTGTAGGAAACACAGTTCTTTTGTTCTCAGCACACTCACGTTTCCCTCTGTATTAGAGACTCTATAAAGCAAGAGTGTGCTTCTTGGTCTAAAGCAGAGTGTGTTTCATGGATGAGAACTGTGCTGTGTGTTTAACTTCAGAAACGGAGTTAAATGCCAGGCTCTGTGTCTTTCTTCAAGCAAGACTTCGTTTCAGGTAAACACAGTCACTTTTCAGCTCAAATGAAGCTACATTGTCCACGAAGCTCACTCGTTTCTCGCTCATAACTGAAAAGGATTGGATGGTAGAAGACCTGTGGTTTGTATCAGTTTCAGAAGCAGAGTTGAACTAGATATGGTCCGTGTGTGTAGGAAACACAGTTCTTTTGTTCTGAGCACAGTCACATTTCCCTCTGTATTAGAGACTCTAGAAAGCAAGAGCGTGCTTCTTGCTCTAAAGCAGAGTGTGTTTCATGGATGAGAACTGTGCCATGTGTTTCCCTTCAGAAACGGAGTTAAATGCCAGGCTCTGTGTCTTTCTTCAAGGAAGACTTCGTTTCAGGTAAACACAGACACTTTTCAGCTCAAACAAAGCTACATTGTCCACGAAGGTCACACGTTTCTCGCTTTTAACTGAAAATTACTGGATATTAGAGGACCTGTGGTTTGTATCAGTTTCAGAAATAGAGTTGAACTAGATATGGTCTGTGGTTAGGAAACACAGTTCTTTTGTTCTGAGCACAGTCACATTTCCCTCTGTAATAGAGACTCTAGAAAGGAAGAGCGTGCTTCTTGCTATAAGCAGAGTGTGTTTCATGGATGAGAACTGTTCCGTGTGTTTCCCTTCAGAAACGGAGTTGAATGGCAGGCTCTGTGTCTTCCTACAAGCAAGACTTCCTTTCAGGTAATGTCAGTCACTTTTCAGCTCAAACAAAGCTACATTCTTCACACAGCTCAAATGTTTCTCGATCTTAACTGAAAAGAATTTTATGTTAGAGGACCTGTTGTTTGTATCAGTTTCAGAAACAGAGTTCAACTAGATATGGTCCATGTGTAGCAAACACAGTTCTTTTGTTCTGAGCACAGTCACGTTTCCCTCTGTATTAGAGACTCTAGAAAGCAAGAGCGTGCTTCTTGATCTAAAGCAGAATGTGTTTCATGGATGAGAACTGTGCCCTGTGTTTCCCTTCAGAAACGGAGTTAAATGCCAGGCTCTGTGTCTTCCTTCAAGCAAGACTTCGTTTCAGGTAAACACAGTCACTTTTCAGCTCAAATGGAGCTACATTGAACACGAAGCTCACACGTTTCTCGCTCTTAAATGAAAAGCATTGGATGTTAGAGGACCTGTGGTTTGTATCAGTTTCAGAAACAGAGTTGAACTAGATATGGTCCGTGTTTGTAGGAAACACAGTTCTTTTGTTCTGAGCACACTCATGTTTCTCGTTGTATTAGAGACTCTAGAAAGCAAGAGCGTGATTCTTGCTCTAAAGCAGAGTGTGTTTCATGGATGAGAACTGTGCCGTGTGTTTCCCTTCAGAAACGGAGTTAAATGCCAGCCTCTGTGTCTTTCTTTAAGCAAGACTTCGTTTCACGTAAACGCAGACACTTTTCAGCTCAAACAAAGCTACATTGTTCAGGAAGCTCACACGTTTCTCGCTTTTAACCGAAAAGAGCTGGATGTTAGAGGACCAGTGGTTTGTATCAGTTTCAGAAATAGAGTTGAACTAGATATGGTCCGTGTGTAGGATACACAGTTCTTTTGTTCTGAGCACAGTCACGTTTCACTCTGTAATAGAGACTCTAGAAAGCAAGAGCGTCCTCTTGCTCTAAAGCAGAGTGTGTTTCATGGATGAGAACTGTGCCGTGTGTTTCCCTTCAGAAACGGAGTTAAATGGCAGGCTCTGTGTCTTCCTACAAGCAAGACTTCCTTTCAGGTAAACGCAGTCACTTTTCAGCTCAAACGAAGCTACATTTTTCACGAAGCTCACAGGTTTCTCGCTCTTAACTAAAAAGCATTGGATGTTAGAGGACCTGTGATTTGTATCACTTTCAGAAACAGTGTTGAACTAGATATGGTCCGTGTGTGTTGGAAACACAGTTCTTTTGTTCTGAGTACATTCACGTTTCCCTCTGTATTAGAGACTCTAGAAAGCAAGAGCGTGCTTCTTGCTCTAAAGCAGAGTGTGTTTCATGGATGAGAACTGTGCCATGTGTTTTCCTTCAGAAACGGAGTTAAATGCCAGGCTCTGTGTCTTTCTTCAAGCAAGACTTCGTTTCAGGTAAACGCAGTCACTTTTTAGCTCAAACAAAGCTACATTCTTCACGAAGCTCACACGTTTCTCGCTTTTAACTGAAAAGAATTGGATGTTAGAGGACCTGTGGTTTGTATCAGTTTCAGAAATAGAGTTGAACTAGATATGGTCCGTGGGTAGGAAACACAGTTCTTTTGTTCTGAGCACAGTCACGTTTCCCTCTGTAATAGAGACTCTAGAAAGCAAGAGCGTGCTTCTTGCTATAAGCAGAGTGTGTTTCATGGATGAGAACTGTTCCGTGTGTTTCCCTTCAGAAACGGAGTTGAATGGCACTCTCTGTGTCTTCCTACAAGCAAGACTTCCTTTTAGGTAATGGCAGTCACTTTTCAGCTCAAACAAAGCTACATTCTTCACACAGCTCAAAAGTTTCTCGATCTTAACTGAAAAGAATTTTATGTTAGAGGACCTGTTGTTTGTATCAGTTTCAGAAATAGAGTTCAACTAGATATGGTCCATGTGTAGCAAACACAGTTCTTTTGTTCTGAGCACAGTCACGTTTCCCTCTGTATTAGAGACTCTAGAAAGCAAGAGCGTGCTTTTTGATCTAAAGCAGAGTGTGTTTCATGGATGAGAACTGTGCCCTGTGTTTCCCTTCAGAAACGGAGTTAAATGCCAGGCTCTGTGTCTTCCTTCAAGCAAGACTTCGTTTCAGGTAAACACAGTCACTTTTCAGCTCAAATGGAGCTACATTGAACACGAAGCTCACACGTTTCTCGCTCTTAAATGAAAAGCATTGGATGTTAGAGGACCTGTGGTTTGTATCACTTTCAGAAACAGAGTTGAACTAGATATGGTCCGTGTGTGTAGGAAACACAGTTCTTTTGTTCTGAGCACACTCATGTTTCTCGTTGTATTAGAGACTCTAGAAAGCAAGAGCGTGCTTCTTGCTCTAAAGCAGAGTGTGTTTCATGGATGAGAACTGTGCCATGTGTTTCCCTTCAGAAACGGAGTTAAATGCCAGGCTCTGTGTCTTTCTTCAAGGAAGACTTCGTTTCAGGTAAACGCAGACACTTTTCAGCTCAAACAAAGCTACATTGTCCACGAAGCTCACACGTTTCTCGCTTTTAACTGAAAATAACTGGATATTAGAGGACCTGTGGTTTGTATCAGTTTCAGAAATAGAGTTGAACTAGATATGGTCCGTGGGTAGGAAACACAGTTCTTTTGTTCTGAGCACAGTCACGGTTCCCTCTGTAATAGAGACTCTAGAAAGCAAGAGCGTGCTTCTTGCTATAAGCAGAGTGGGTTTCATGGATGAGAACTGTTCCGTGTGTTTCCCTTCAGAAACCGAGTTGAATGGCAGGCTCTGTGTCTTCCTACAAGAAAGACTTCCTTTCAGGTAATGTCAGTCACTTTACAGCTCAAACAAAGCCACATTCTTCACACAGCTCAAATGTTTCTCGATCTTAACTGAAAAGAATTTTATGTTAGAGGACCTGTTGTTTGTATCAGTTTCAGAAACAGAGTTCAACTAGATATGGTCCATGTGTAGCAAACACAGTTCTTTTGTTCTGAGCACAGTCACGTTTCCCTCTGTATTAGAGACTCTAGAAAGCAAGAGCGTGCTTCTTGATCTAAAGCAGAGTGTGTTTCATGGATGAGAACTGAGCCCTGTGTTTCCCTTCAGAAACGGAGTTAAATGCCAGGCTCTGTGTCTTCCTTCAAGCAAGACTTCGTTTCAGGTAAACACAGTCACTTTTCAGCTCAAATGGAGCTACATTGAACACGAAGCTCACACGTTTCTCGCTCTTAAAAGAAAAGCATTGGATGTTAGAGGACCTGTGGTTTGTATCAGTTTCAGAAACAGAGTTGAACTAGATATGGTCCGTGTGTGTAGGAAACACGGTTCTTTTGTTCTGAGCACACGCATGTTTCTCGTTGTATTAGAGACCCTAGAAAGCAAGAGCGTGCTTCTTGCTCTAAAGCAGAGTGTGTTTCATGGATGAGAACTGTGCCATGTGTTTCCCTTCAGAAACGGAGTTCAATTCCAGGCTCTGTGTCTTCCTACAAGCAAGACTTCATTTCAGGTAACAGCAGTCACTTTTAAGCTTAAACGAAGCTACATTTTTCACAAAGCTCACATGTTTCTCGATCTTAGCTGAAAAGCATTGGATGATAGAGGACCTGTTGTTTGTATCAGTTTCAGAAACAGAGTTGAACTAGATATGGTCCGTGTGTGTAGGATACACAGTTCTTTTGTTCTGAGCACAGTCACGTTTCCCTCTGTATTAGAGACTCTAGAAAGCAAGAGCGTGCTTCTTGCTCTAAAGCAGAGTGTGTTTCATGGATGAGAACTGTGCCGTGTGTTTCCCTTCAGAAACGGAGTTAAATGCCAGGCTCTGTGTCTTTCTTCAAGCAAGACTTCGTTTCAGGTAATCACAGTCACTTTTCAGCTCAAATGAAGCTACATTGTTTACGAAGCTCACATGTTTCTCGCTCTTAACTGAAAAGCATTGGATGGTAGAGGACCTGTGGTTTGTATCAGTTTCAGAAGCAGGGTTGAACTAGACATGGTCCGTGTGTGTAGGAAACACAGTTCTTTTGTTCTGAGCACACTCACGTTTCCCTCTGTATTAGAGACTCTAGAAAGCAAGAGCGTGCTTCTTGCTCTAAAGCAGGATGTGTTTTATGGATGAGAACTGTGCGGTGTGTTTCCCTTCAAAAACGGAGTTAAATGCCAGGCTCTGTGTCTTCCTTCAAGCAAGACTTTGTTTCAGGTAAACACAGTCACTTTTCAGCTCAAATGGAGCTATATTGAACACGAAGCTCACACGTTTCTCGCTCTTAACTAAAAAGCATTGGATGTTAGAGGACCTGTGGTTTGTATCACTTTCAGAAACAGTGTTGAACTAGATATGGTCCGTGTGTGTAGGAATCACAGTTCTTTTGTTCTGAGCACACTCACGTTTCCCTCTGTATTAGAGACTCTATAAAGCAAGAGTGTGCTTCTTGGTCTAAAGCAGAGTGTGTTTCATGGATGAGAACTGTGCTGTGTGTTTCCCTTCAGAAACGGAGTTAAATGCCAGGCTCTGTGTCTTTCTTCAAGCAAGACTTCGTTTCAGGTAAACACAGTCACTTTTCAGCTCAAATGAAGCTACATTGTCCACGAAGCTCACTCGTTTCTCGCTCTTAACTGAAAAGGATTGGATGGTAGAAGACCTGTGGTTTGTATCAGTTTCAGAAGCAGAGTTCAACTAGATATGGTCCGTGTGTGTAGGAAACACAGTTCTTTTGTTCTGAGCACAGTCACGTTTCCCTCTGTATTAGAGACTCTAGAAAGCAAGAGCGTGCTTCTTGCTCTAAAGCAGAGTGTGTTTCATGGATGAGAACTGTGCCATGTGTTTCCCTTCAGAAACGGAGTTAAATGCCAGGCTCTGTGTCTTTCTTCAAGGAAGACTTCGTTTCAGGTAAACGCAGTCACTTTTCAGCTCAAATGAAGCTACATTGATCACGAAGCTCACTCGTTTCTCGCTCTTAACTGAAAAGCATTGGATGGTAGAGGACCTGTGGTTTGTATCAGTTTCAGAAGCAGGGTTGAACTAGATATTGTCCGTGTGTGTTGGAAACACAGTTCTTTTGTTCTGAGCACAGTCACGTTTCCCTCTGTATTAGAGACTCTAGAAAGCAAGAGCGTGCTTCTTGCTCTAAAGCAGAGTGTGTTTCATGGATGAGAACTGTGCCATGTGTTTCCCTTCAGAAACGGAGTTAAATGCCAGGCTCTGTGTCTTTCTTCAAGGAAGACTTCGTTTCAGGTAAACGCAGACACTTTTCAGCTCAAACAAAGCTACATTGTCCACGAAGGTCACACGTTTCTCACTTTTAACTGAAAATAACTCGATATTAGAGGACCTGTGGTTTGTATCAGTTTCAGAAATAGAGTTGAACTAGATATGGTCCGTGGGTAGGAAACACAGTTCTTTTGTTCTGAGCACAGTCACGTTTCCCTCTGTAATAGAGACTCTAGAAAGCAAGAGCGTGCTTCTTCCTATAAGCAGAGTGTGTTTCATGGATGAGAACTGTTCCATGTGTTTCCCTTCAGAAACGGAGTTGAATGGCAGGCTCTGTGTCTTCCTACAAGCAAGACTTCCTTTCCGGTAATGTGAGTCACTTTTCAGCTCAAACAAAGCTACATTCTTCACACAGCTCAAATGTTTCTCGATCTTAACTGAAAAGAATTTTATGTTAGAGGACCTGTTGTTTGTATCAGTTTCAGAAACAGAGTTCAACTAGATATGGTCCATGTGTAGGAAACACAGTTCTTTTGTTCTGAGCACAGTCACGTTTCCCTCTGTATTAGAGACTCTAGAAAGCAAGAGCATGCTTCTTGATCTAAAGCAGAGTGTGTTTCATGGATGAGAACTGTGCCCTGTGTTTCCCTTCAGAAACGGAGTTAAATGCCAGGCTCTGTGTCTTCATTCAAGCAAGACTTCGTTTCAGGTAAACACAGTCACTTTTCAGCTCAAATGGAGCTACATTGAACACTAAGCTCACACGTTTCTCGCTCTTAAATGAAAAGCATTGGATGTTAGAGGACCTGTGGTTTGTATCAGTTTCAGAAACAGAGTTGAACTAGATATGGTCCGTGTGTGCAGGAAATACAGTTCTTTTGTTCTGAGCACACTCATGTTTCTCGTTGTATTAGAGACTCTAGAAAGCAAGAGCGTGCTTCTTGCTCTAAAGCAGAGTGTGTTTCATGGATGAGAACTGTGCCATGTGTTTCCCTTCAGACACGGAGTTCAATTCCAGGCTCTGTGTCTTCCTACAAGCAAGACTTCATTTCAGGTAAACGCAGTCACTTTTAAGCTTAAATGAAGCTACATTGTTCACAAAGCTCACATGTTTCTCGATCTTAGCTGAAAAGCATTGGATGATAGAGGACCTGTAGTTTGTATCAGTTTCAGAAACAGAGTTGAACTAGATATGGTCCGTGTGTGTAGGATACACAGTTCTTTTGTTCTGAGCACAGTCACGTTTCCCTCTGTATTAGAGACTGTAGAAAGCAAGAGCGTGCTTCTTGCTCTAAAGCAGAGTGTGTTTCATGGATGAGAACTGTGCCGTGTGTTTCCCTTCAGAAACGGAGTTAAATGCCAGCCTCTGTGTCTTTCTTTAAGCAAGACTTCGTTTCAGGTAAACGCAGACACTTTTCAGCTCAAACAAAGCTACATTGTTCAGGAAGCTCACACGTTTCTCGCTTTTAACTGAAAAGAGCTGGATGTTAGAGGACCTGTGGTTTGTATCAGTTTCAGAAATAGAGTTGAACTAGATATGGTCCGTGTGTGTAGGAAACACAGTTCTTTTGTTCTGAGCACAATCACGTTTCCCTCTGTAATAGAGACTCTAGAAAGCAAGAGCGTGCTCTTGCTCTAAAGCAGAGTGTGTTTCATGGATGAGAACTGTGCCGTGTGTTTCCCTTCAGAAACGGAGTTAAATGGCAGGCTCTGTGTCTTCCTACAAGCAAGACTTCCTTTCAGGTAAACGTCTTCACTTTTCAGCTCAAACGAAGCTACATTTTTCACGATTCTCACAGGTTTCTCGCTCTTAACTAAAAAGCATTGGATGTTAGAGGACCTGTGGTTTGTATCACTTTCAGAAACAGTGTTGAACTAGATATGGTCCGTGTGTGTAGGAAACATAGTTGTTTTGTTCTGAGTACATTCACGTTTCCCTCTGTATTAGAGACTCTTGAAAGCAAGAGCGTGCTTCTTGCTCTAAAGCAGAGTGTGTTTCATGGATGAGAACTGTGCCGTGTGTTTTCCTTCAGAAACGGAGTTAAATGCCAGGCTCTGTGTCTTTCTTCAAGCAAGACTTCGTTTCAGGTAAACGCAGTCACTTTTTAGCTCAAACAAAGCTACATTCTTCACGAAGCTCACACGTTTCTCACTTTTAACTGAAAAGAATTGGATGTTAGAGGACCTGTGGTTTGTATCAGTTTCAGAAATAGAGTTGAACTAGATATGGTGCGTGGGTAGGAAATACAGTTCTTTTGTTCGGAGCACAGTCACGGTTCCCTCTGTAATAGAGACTCTAGAAAGCAAGAGCGTGCTTCTTGCTATAAGCAGAGTGGGTTTCATGGATGAGAACTGTTCCGTGTGTTTCCCTTCAGAAACCGAGTTGAATGGCAGGCTCTGTGTCTTCCAACAAGCAAGACTTCCTTTCAGGTAATGGCAGTCACTTTTCAGCTCAAACAAAGCTACATTCTTCACACAGCTCAAATGTTTCTCGATCTTAACTGAAAAGAATTTTATGTTAGAGTACCTGTTGTTTGTATCAGTTTCAGAAACAGAGTTCAACTAGATATGGTCCATGTGTAGCAAACACAGTTCTTTTGTTCTGAGCACAGTCACGTTTCCCTCTGTATTAGAGACTCTAGAAAGCAAGAGCGTGCTTCTTGATCTAAAGCAGAGTGTGTTTCATGGATGAGAACTGTGCCCTGTGTTTCCCTTCAGAAATGGAGTTAAATGCCAGGCTCTGTGTCTTCCTTCAAGCAAGACTTCGTTTCAGGTAAACACAGTCACTTTTCAGCTCAAATGGAGCTACATTGAATACGAAGCTCACACGTTTCTCGCTCTTAAATGAAAAGCATTGGATGTTAGAGGACCTGTGGTTTGTATCAGTTTCAAAAACAGAGTTGAACTAGATATGGTCCGTGTGTGTAGGAAACACAGTTCTTTTGTTCTGAGCACACTCATGTTTCTCGTTGTATTAGAGACTCTAGAAAGCAAGAGCGTGCTTCTTGCTCTAAAGCAGAGTGTGTTTCATGGATGAGAACTGTGCCATGTGTTTCCCTTCAGAAACGGAGTTAAATGCCAGGCTCTGTGTCTTTCTTCAAGGAAGACTTCGTTTCAGGTAAACGCAGACACTTTTCAGCTCAAACAAAGCTACATTGTCCACGAAGGTCACACGTTTCTCGCTTTTAACTGAAAATAACTGGATATTAGAGGACCTGTGGTTTGTATCAGTTTCAGAAATAGAGTTGAACTAGATATGGTCCGTGGGTAGGAAACACAGTACTTTTGTTCTGAGCACAGTCACGTTTCCCTCTGTAATAGAGACTCTAGAAGGCAAGAGCGTGCTTCTTGCTATAAGCACAGTGTGTTTCATGGATGAGAACTGTTCCATGTGTTTCCCTTCAGAAACGGAGTTGAATGGCAGGCTCTGTGTCTTCCTACAAGCAAGACTTCCTTTCTGGTAATGTCAGTCACTTTTCAGCTCAAACAAAGCTACATTCTTCACACAGCTCAAATGTTTCTCGATCTTCACTGAAAAGAATTTTATGTTAGAGGACCTGTTGTTTGTATCAGTTTCAGAAACAGAGTTCAACTAGATATGGTCCATGTGTAGCAAACACAGTTCTTTTGTTCTGAGCACAGTCACGTTTCCCTCTGTATTAGAGACTCTAGAAAGCAAGAGCGTGCTTCTTGATCTAAAGCAGAGTGTGTTTCATGGATGAGAACTGTGCCCTGTGTTTCCCTTCAGAAACGGAGTTAAATGCCAGGCTCTGTGTCTTCATTCAAGCAAGACTTCGTTTCAGGTAAACACAGTCACTTTCAGCTCAAATGGAGCTACATTGAACACGAAGCTCACACGTTTCTCGCTCTTAAATGAAAAGCATTGGATGTTAGAGGACCTGTGGTTTGTATCAGTTTCAGAAACAGAGTTGAACTAGATATGGTCCGTGTGTGCAGGAAACACAGTTCTTTTGTTCTGAGCACACTCAAGTTTCTCGTTGTATTAGAGACTCTAGAAAGCAAGAGCGTGCTTCTTGCTCTAAAGCAGAGTGTGTTTCATGGATGAGAACTGTGCCATGTGTTTCCCTTCAGAAACGGAGTTCAATTCCAGGCTCTGTGTCTTCCTACAAGCAAGACTTCATTTCAGGTAAACGCAGTCACTTTTCAGCTCAAACGAAGCTACATTGTTCACAAAGCTCACATGTTTCTCGATCTTAGCTGAAAAGCATTGGATGATAGAGGACGTGTAGTTTGTATCAGTTTCAGAAACAGAGTTGAACTAGATATGGTCCGTGTGTGTAGGATACACAGTTCTTTTGTTCTGAGCACAGTCACGTATCCCTCTGTATTAGAGACTGTAGAAAGCAAGAGCGTGCTTCTTGCTCTAAAGCAGAGTGTGTTTCATGGATGAGAACTGTGCCGTGTGTTTCCCTTCAGAAACGGAGTTAAATGCCAGCCTCTGTGTCTTTCTTTAAGCAAGACTTCGTTTCAGGTAAACGCAGACACTTTTCAGCTCAAACAAAGCTACATTGTTCAGGAAGCTCACACGTTTCTCGCTTTTAACTGAAAAGAGCTGGATGTTAGAGGACATGTGGTTTGTATCAGTTTCAGAAATAGAGTTGAACTAGATATGGTCCGTGTGTAGGAAACACAGTTCTTTTGTTCTGAGCACAATCACGTTTCCCTCTGTAATAGAGACTCTAGAAAGCAAGAGCGTGCTCTTGCTCTAAAGCAGAGTGTGTTTCATGGATGAGAACTGTGCCGTGTGTTTCCCTTCAGAAACGGAGTTAAATGGCAGGCTCTGTGTCTTCCTACAAGCAAGACTTCCTTTCAGGTAAACGCAGTCACTTTTCAGCTCAAACGAAGCTACATTTTTCATGAATCTCACAGGTTTCTCGCTCTTAACTAAAAAGCATTGGATGTTAGAGGACCTGTGGTTTGTATCACTTTCAGAAACAGTGTTGAACTAGATATGGTCCGTGTGTTTAGGAAACATAGTTGTTTTGTTCTGAGTACATTCACGTTTCCCTCTGTATTAGAGACTCTAGAAAGCAAGAGCGTGCTTCTTGCTCTAAAGCAGAGTGTGTTTCATGGATGAGAACTGTGCCGTGTGTTTTCCTTCAGAAACGGAGTTAAATGCCAGGCTCTGTGTCTTTCTTCAAGCAAGACTTCGTTTCAGGTAAACGCAGTCACTTTTTAGCTCAAACAAAGCTACATTCTTCACGAAGCTCACACGTTTCTCGCTTTTAACTGAAAAGAATTGGATGTTAGAGGACCTGTGGTTTGTATCAGTTTCAGAAATAGAGTTGAACTAGATATGGTCCGTGGGTAGGAAACACAGTTCTTTTGTTCTGAGCACAGTCACGTTTCCCTCTGTAATAGAGACTCTAGAAAGTAAGAGCGTGCTTCTTGCTATAAGCAGAGTGTGTTTCATGGATGAGAACTGTTCCGTGTGTTTCCCTTCAGAAACGGAGTTGAATGGCAGGCTCTGTGTCTTCCTACAAGCAAGACTTCCTTTCAGGTAATGGCAGTCACTTTTCAGCTCAAACAAAGCTACATTCTTCACACAGCTCAAATGTTTCTCGATCTTAACTGAAAAGAATTTTATGTTAGAGGACCTGTTGTTTGTATCAGTTTCAGAAACAGAGTTCAACTAGATATGGTCCATGTGTAGCAAACACAGTTCTTTTGTTCTGAGCACAGTCACGTTTCCCTCTGTATTAGAGACTCTAGAAAGCAAGAGCGTGCTTCTTGATCTAAAGCAGAGTGTGTTTCATGGATGAGAACTGTGCCCTGTGTTTCCCTTCAGAAATGGAGTTAAATGCCAGGCTCTGTGTCTTCCTTCAAGCAAGACTTCGTTTCAGGTAAACACAGTCACTTTTCAGCTCAAATGGAGCTACATTGAACACGAAGCTCACACGTTTCTCGCTCTTAAATGAAAAGCATTGGATGTTAGAGGACCTGTGGTTTGTATCAGTTTCAGAAACAGAGTTGAACTAGATATGGTCCGTGTGTGTAGGAAACACAGTTCTTTTGTTCTGAGCACACTCATGTTTCTCGTTGTATTAGAGACTCTAGAAAGCAAGAGCGTGCTTCTTTCTCTAAAGCAGAGTGTGTTTCATGGATGAGAACTGTGCCATGTGTTTCCCTTCAGAAACGGAGTTAAATGCCAGGCTCTGTGTCTTTCTTCAAGGAAGACTTCGTTTCAGGTAAACGCAGACACTTTTCAGCTCAAACAAAGCTACATTGTCCACGAAGGTCACACGTTTCTCGCTTTTAACTGAAAATAACTGGATATTAGAGGACCTGTGGTTTGTATCAGTTTCAGAAGTAGAGTTGAACTAGATATGGTCCGTGTGTAGGAAACACAGTTCTTTTGTTCTGAGCACAATCACGTTTCCCTCTGTAATAGAGACTCTAGAAAGCAAGAGCGTGCTCTTGCTCTAAAGCAGAGTGTGTTTCATGGATGAGAACTGTGCCGTGTGTTTCCCTTCAGAAACGGAGTTAAATGGCAGGCTCTGTGTCTTCCTACAAGCAAGACTTCCTTTCAGGTAAACGCAGTCACTTTTCAGCTCAAACGAAGCTACATTTTTCACGAATCTCACAGGTTTCTCGCTCTTAACTAAAAAGCATTGGATGTTAGAGGACCTGTGGTTTGTATCACTTTCAGAAACAGTGTTGAACTAGATATGGTCCGTGTGTGTAGGAAACATAGTTGTTTTGTTCTGAGTACATTCACGTTTCCCTCTGTATTAGAGACTCTAGAAAGCAAGAGCGTGCTTCTTGCTCTAAAGCAGAGTGTGTTTCATGGATGAGAACTGTGCCGTGTGTTTTCCTTCAGAAACGGAGTTAAATGCCAGGCTCTGTGTCTTTCTTCAAGCAAGACTTCGTTTCAGGTAAACGCAGTCACTTTTTAGCTCAAACAAAGCTACATTCTTCACGAAGCTCACACGTTTCTCGCTTTTAACTGAAAAGAATTGGATGTTAGAGGACCTGTGGTTTGTATCAGTTTCAGAAATAGAGTTGAACTAGATATGGTCCGTGGGTAGGAAACACAGTTCTTTTGTTCTGAGCACAGTCACGTTTCCCTCTGTAATAGAGACTCTAGAAAGTAAGAGCGTGCTTCTTGCTATAAGCAGAGTGTGTTTCATGGATGAGAACTGTTCCGTGTGTTTCCCTTCAGAAACGGAGTTGAATGGCAGGCTCTGTGTCTTCCTACAAGCAAGACTTCCTTTCAGGTAATGGCAGTCACTTTTCAGCTCAAACAAAGCTACATTCTTCACACAGCTCAAATGTTTCTCGATCTTAACTGAAAAGAATTTTATGTTAGAGGACCTGTTGTTTGTATCAGTTTCAGAAACAGAGTTCAACTAGATATGGTCCATGTGTAGCAAACACAGTTCTTTTGTTCTGAGCACAGTCACGTTTCCCTCTGTATTAGAGACTCTAGAAAGCAAGAGCGTGCTTCTTGATCTAAAGCAGAGTGTGTTTCATGGATGAGAACTGTGCCCTGTGTTTCCCTTCAGAAATGGAGTTAAATGCCAGGCTCTGTGTCTTCCTTCAAGCAAGACTTCGTTTCAGGTAAACACAGTCACTTTTCAGCTCAAATGGAGCTACATTGAACACGAAGCTCACACGTTTCTCGCTCTTAAATGAAAAGCATTGGATGTTAGAGGACCTGTGGTTTGTATCAGTTTCAGAAGTAGAGTTGAACTAGATATGGTCCGTGTGTGTAGGAAACACAGTTCTTTTGTTCTGAGCACACTCATGTTTCTCGTTGTATTAGAGACTCTAGAAAGCAAGAGCGTGCTTCTTTCTCTAAAGCAGAGTGTGTTTCATGGATGAGAACTGTGCCATGTGTTTCCCTTCAGAAACGGAGTTAAATGCCAGGCTCTGTGTCTTTCTTCAAGGAAGACTTCGTTTCAGGTAAACGCAGACACTTTTCAGCTCAAACAAAGCTACATTGTCCACGAAGGTCACACGTTTCTCGCTTTTAACTGAAAATAACTGGATATTAGAGGACCTGTGGTTTGTATCAGTTTCAGAAGTAGAGTTGAACTAGATATGGTCCGTGGGTAGGAAACACAGTTCTTTTGTTCTGAGCACAGTCACGTTTCCCTCTGTAATAGAGACTCTAGAAAGCAAGAGCGTCCTTCTTGCTATAAGCGGAGTGTGTTTCATGGAAGAGAACTGTTCCGTGTGTTTCCCTTCAGAAACGGAGTTGAATGGCAGGCTCTGTGTCTTCCTACAAGAAAGACTTCCTTTCAGGTAATGTCAGTCACTTTACAGCTCAAACAAAGCTACATTCTTCACACAGCTCAAATGTTTCTCGATCTTAACTGAAAAGAATTTTATGTTAGAGGACGTGTTGTTTGTATCAGTTTCAGAAACAGAGTTCAACTAGATATGGTCCATGTATAGCAAACACAGTTCTTTTGTTCTGAGCACAGTCACGTTTCCCTCTGAATTAGAGACTCTAGAAAGCAAGAGCGTGCTTTTTGATCTAAAGCAGAGTGTGTTTCATGGATGAGAGCTGTGCCCTGTGTTTACCTTCAGAAACGGAGTTAAATGCCAGGCTCTGTGTCTTCCTTCAAGCAAGACTTCGTTTCAGGTAAACACAGTCACTTTTCAGCTCAAATGGAGCTACATTGAACACGAAGCTCACACGTTTCTCGCTCTTAAATGAAAAGCATTGGATGTTAGAGGACCTGTGGTTTGTATCAGTTTCCGAAACAGAGTTGAACTAGATATGATCCGTGTGTGTAGGAAACACAGTTCTTTTGTACTGAGCACACTCATGTTTCTCGTTGTATTAGAGACTCTAGAAAGCAAGAGCGTGCTTCTTGATCTAAAGCAGAGTGTGTTTCATGGATGAGAACTGTGCCCTGTGATTCCCTTCAGAAACGGAGTTAAATGCCAGGCTCTGTGTCTTCATTCAAGCAAGACTTCGTTTCAGGTAAACACAGTCACTTTTAGCTCAAATGGAGCTACATTGAACACGAAGCTCACACGTTTCTCGCTCTTAAATGAAAAGCATTGGATGTTAGAGGACCTGCGGTTTGTATCAGTTTCAGAAACAGAGTTGAACTAGATATGGTCCGTGTGTGCAGGAAACACAGTTCTTTTGTTCTGAGCACAGTCACGTTTCCCTCTGTATTAGAGACTCTAGAAAGCAAGAGCGTGCTTCTTGCTCTAAAGCAGAGTGTGTTTCATGGATGAGAACTGTGCCGTGTGTTTCCCTTCAGAAACGGAGTTAAATGCCAGCCTCTGTGTCTTTCTTTAAGCAAGACTTCGTTTCAGGTAAACGCAGACACTTTTCAGCTCAAACAAAGCTACATTGTTCAGGAAGCTCACACGTTTCTCGCTTTTAACTGAAAAGAGCTGGATGTTAGAGGACCTGTGGTTTGTATCAGTTTCAGAAATAGAGTTGAACTAGATATGGTCCGTGGGTAGGAAACACAGTTCTTTTGTTCTGAGCACAGTCACGTTTCCCTCTGTAATAGAGACTCTAGAAAGTAAGAGCGTGCTTCTTGCTATAAGCAGAGTGTGTTTCATGGATGAGAACTGTTCCGTGTGTTTCCCTTCAGAAACGGAGTTGAATGGCAGGCTCTGTGTCTTCCTACAAGCAAGACTTCCTTTCAGGTAATGGCAGTCACTTTTCAGCTCAAACAAAGCTACATTCTTCACACAGCTCAAATGTTTCTCGATCTTAACTGAAAAGAATTTTATGTTAGAGGACCTGTTGTTTGTATCAGTTTCAGAAACAGAGTTCAACTAGATATGGTCCATGTGTAGCAAACACAGTTCTTTTGTTCTGAGCACAGTCACGTTTCCCTCTGTATTAGAGACTCTAGAAAGCAAGAGCGTGCTTCTTGATCTAAAGCAGAGTGTGTTTCATGGATGAGAACTGTGCCCTGTGTTTCCCTTCAGAAATGGAGTTAAATGCCAGGCTCTGTGTCTTCCTTCAAGCAAGACTTCGTTTCAGGTAAACACAGTCACTTTTCAGCTCAAATGGAGCTACATTGAACACGAAGCTCACACGTTTCTCGCTCTTAAATGAAAAGCATTGGATGTTAGAGGACCTGTGGTTTGTATCAGTTTCAGAAACAGAGTTGAACTAGATATGGTCCGTGTGTGTAGGAAACACAGTTCTTTTGTTCTGAGCACACTCATGTTTCTCGTTGTATTAGAGACTCTAGAAAGCAAGAGCGTGCTTCTTTCTCTAAAGCAGAGTGTGTTTCATGGATGAGAACTGTGCCATGTGTTTCCCTTCAGAAACGGAGTTAAATGCCAGGCTCTGTGTCTTTCTTCAAGGAAGACTTCGTTTCAGGTAAACGCAGACACTTTTCAGCTCAAACAAAGCTACATTGTCCACGAAGGTCACACGTTTCTCGCTTTTAACTGAAAATAACTGGATATTAGAGGACCTGTGGTTTGTATCAGTTTCAGAAGTAGAGTTGAACTAGATATGGTCCGTGGGTAGGAAACACAGTTCTTTTGTTCTGAGCACAGTCACGTTTCCCTCTGTAATAGAGACTCTAGAAAGCAAGAGCGTCCTTCTTGCTATAAGCGGAGTGTGTTTCATGGAAGAGAACTGTTCCGTGTGTTTCCCTTCAGAAACGGAGTTGAATGGCAGGCTCTGTGTCTTCCTACAAGAAAGACTTCCTTTCAGGTAATGTCAGTCACTTTACAGCTCAAACAAAGCTACATTCTTCACACAGCTCAAATGTTTCTCGATCTTAACTGAAAAGAATTTTATGTTAGAGGACGTGTTGTTTGTATCAGTTTCAGAAACAGAGTTCAACTAGATATGGTCCATGTATAGCAAACACAGTTCTTTTGTTCTGAGCACAGTCACGTTTCCCTCTGAATTAGAGACTCTAGAAAGCAAGAGCGTGCTTTTTGATCTAAAGCAGAGTGTGTTTCATGGATGAGAGCTGTGCCCTGTGTTTACCTTCAGAAACGGAGTTAAATGCCAGGCTCTGTGTCTTCCTTCAAGCAAGACTTCGTTTCAGGTAAACACAGTCACTTTTCAGCTCAAATGGAGCTACATTGAACACGAAGCTCACACGTTTCTCGCTCTTAAATGAAAAGCATTGGATGTTAGAGGACCTGTGGTTTGTATCAGTTTCCGAAACAGAGTTGAACTAGATATGATCCGTGTGTGTAGGAAACACAGTTCTTTTGTACTGAGCACACTCATGTTTCTCGTTGTATTAGAGACTCTAGAAAGCAAGAGCGTGCTTCTTGATCTAAAGCAGAGTGTGTTTCATGGATGAGAACTGTGCCCTGTGATTCCCTTCAGAAACGGAGTTAAATGCCAGGCTCTGTGTCTTCATTCAAGCAAGACTTCGTTTCAGGTAAACACAGTCACTTTCAGCTCAAATGGAGCTACATTGAACACGAAGCTCACACGTTTCTCGCTCTTAAATGAAAAGCATTGGATGTTAGAGGACCTGTGGTTTGTATCAGTTTCAGAAACAGAGTTGAACTAGATATGGTCCGTGTGTGCAGGAAACACAGTTCTTTTGTTCTGAGCACAGTCACGTTTCCCTCTGTATTAGAGACTCTAGAAAGCAAGAGCGTGCTTCTTGCTCTAAAGCAGAGTGTGTTTCATGGATGAGAACTGTGCCGTGTGTTTCCCTTCAGAAACGGAGTTAAATGCCAGCCTCTGTGTCTTTCTTTAAGCAAGACTTCGTTTCAGGTAAACGCAGACACTTTTCAGCTCAAACAAAGCTACATTGTTCAGGAAGCTCACACGTTTCTCGCTTTTAACTGAAAAGAGCTGGATGTTAGAGGACCTGTGGTTTGTATCAGTTTCAGAAATAGAGTTGAACTAGATATGGTCCGTGTGTAGGAAACACAGTTCTTTTGTTCTGAGCACAATCACGTTTCCCTCTGTAATAGAGACTCTAGAAAGCAAGAGCGTGCTCTTGCTCTAAAGCAGAGTGTGTTTCATGGATGAGAACTGTGCCGTGTGTTTCCCTTCAGAAACGGAGTTAAATGGCAGGCTCTGTGTCTTCCTACAAGCAAGACTTCCTTTCAGGTAAACGCAGTCACTTTTCAGCTCAAACGAAGCTACATTTTTCACGATTCTCACAGGTTTCTTGCTCTTAACTAAAAAGCATTGGATGTTAGAGTTCCTGTGGTTTGTATCACTTTCAGAAACAGTGTTGAACTAGATATGGTCCGTGTGTGTAGGAAACACAGTTCTTTTGTTCTGAGTACATTCACGTTTCCCTCTGTATTAGAGACTCTAGAAAGCAAGAGCGTGCTTCTTGCTCTAAACCAGAGTGTGTTTCATGGATGAGAACTGTGCCGTGTGTTTTCCTTCAGAAACGGAGTTAAATGCCTGGCTCTGTGTCTTTCTTCAAGCAAGACTTCGTTTCAGGTAAACGCAGTCACTTTTTAGCTCAAACAAAGCTACATTCTTCACGAAGCTCACACGTTTCTCGCTTTTAACTGAAAAGAATTGGATGTTAGAGGACCTGTGGTTTGTATCAGTTTCAGAAATAGAGTTGAACTAGATATGGTCCGTCGGTAGGAAACACAGTTCTTTTGTTCTGAGCACAGTCATGTTTCCCTCTGTAATAGAGACTCTAGAAAGCAAGAGCGTGCTTCTTGCTATAAGCAGAGTGTGTTTCATGGATGAGAACTGTTCCGTGTGTTTCCCTTCAGAAACGGAGTTGAATGGCAGGCTCTGTGTCTTCCTACAAGCAAGACTTCCTTTCAGGTAATGGCAGTCACTTTTCAGCTCAAACAAAGCTACATTCTTCACACAGCTCAAATGTTTCTCGATCTTAACTGAAAAGAATTTTATGTTAGAGGACCTGTTGTTTGTATCAGTTTCAGAAATAGAGTTCAACTAGATATGGTCCATGTGTAGCAAACACAGTTCTTTTGTTCTGAGCACAGTCACGTTTCCCTCTGTATTAGAGACTCTAGAAAGCAAGAGCGTGCTTCTTGGTCTAAAGCAGAGTGTGTTTCATGGATGAGAACTGTGCCATGTGTTTCCCTTCAGAAACGGAGTTCAATTCCAGGCTCTGTGTCTTCCTACAAGCAAGACTTCATTTCAGGTAACCGCAGTCACTTTTCAGCTTAAACGAAGCCACATTGTTCACAAAGCTCACATGTTTCTCGATCTTAGCTGAAAAGCATTGGATGATAGAGGACCTGTTGTTTGTATCAGTTTCAGAAACAGAGTTGAACTAGATATGGTCCGTGTGTGTAGGATACACAGTTCTTTTGTTCTGAGCACAGTCACGTTTCCCTCTGTATTAGAGACTCTAGAAAGCAAGAGCGTGCGTCTTGCTCTAAAGCAGAGTGTGTTTCATGGATGAGAACTGTGCCGTGTGTTTCCATCAGAAACGGAGTTAAATGCCAAGCTCTGTGTCTTTCTTCAAGCAAGATTTCGTTTCAGGTAAAAGCAGTCACTTTTCAGCTCAAATGAAGCTACATTGATCACGAAGCTCACTCGTTTCTCGATCTTAACTGAAAAGCATTGGATGGTAGAGGACCTGTGGTTTGTATCAGTTTCAGAAACAGAGTTGAACTAGATATGGTCCGTGTGTGTAGGAAACACAGTTCTTTTGTTCTGAGCACAGTCACGTTTCCCTCTGTATTATAGACTCTAGAAAGCAAGAGCGTGCTTCTTGCTCTAAAGCAGAGTGTGTTTCATGGATGAGAACTGTGCCGTGTGTTCCCCTTCAGAAACGGAGTTAAATGCCAGGCTCTGTGTCTTCCTTCAAGCAAGACTTCGTTTCAGGTAAACACAGTCACTTTTCAGCTCAAATGGAGCTACATTGAACACGTAGCTCACACGTTTCTCGCTCTTAACTGAAAAGCATTGGATGTTAGAGGACCTGTGGTTTGTATCAGTTTCAGAAACAGAGTTGAACTAGATATGGTCCGTATGTGTAGGAAACACAGTTCTTTTGTGCTGAGCACAATCACGTTTCCCGTTGTATTAGAGACTCTAGAAAGCATGAGCGTGCTTCTTGCTCTAAAGCAGAGTGTGTTTCATGGATTAGAACTGTGCCGTGTGTTTCCCTTCAGAAACGGAGTTCAATTCCAGGCTCTGTGTCTTCCTACAAGCAAGACTTCATTTCAGGTAACCGCAGTCACTTTTCAGCTTAAACGAAGCTACATTGTTCACAAAGCTCACATGTTTCTCGATCTTAACTGAAAAGCATTGGATGTTAGAGGACCTTTGTTTGTATCAGTTTCAGAAACAGAGTTGAACTAGATATGGTCCGTGTGTAGGAAACACAGTTCTTTTGTTCCGAGCACAGTCATGTTTCCCTCTGTTATAGAGACTCTAGAAAGCAAGAGCGTGCTTCTTGCTCTAAAGCAGAGTGTGTTTCATGGATGAGAACTGTGCCGTGTGTTTCCCTTCAGAAACGGAGTTAAATGGCAGGCTCTGTGTCTTCCTACAAGCAAGACTTCCTTTCAGGTAATGGCAGTCACTTTTCAGCTCAAACAAAGCTACATTGTTCACAAAGCTCAAATGTTTCTCGATCTTAACTGAAAAGCATTGGATGTTAGAGGCCCTGTGGTTTGTATCACTTTCAGAATCAGTGTTGAACTAGATATGGTCCGTGTGTGCAGGAAACACAGTTCCTTGTTCTGAGTACATTCACGTTTCCCTCTGTATTAGAGACTCTAGAAAGCAAGAGCGTGCTTCTTGCTCTAAAGCAGAGTGTGTTTCATGGATGAGAACTGTGCCGTGTGTTTCCATCAGAAACGGAGTTAAATGCCAGGCTCTGTGTCTTTCTTCAAGCAAGACTTCGTTTCAGGTAAACGCAGTCTCTTTTCAGCTCAAATGAAGCTACATTGATCACGAAGCTCACTCGTTTCTCGCTCTTAACTGAAAAGCATTGGATGGTAGAGGACCTGTGGTTTGTATCAGTTTCAGAAACAGAGTTGAACTAGATATGGTCCGTGTGTGTAGGAAACACAGTTCTTTTGTTCTGAGCACAGTCACGTTTCCCTCTGTATTATAGACTCTAGAAAGCAAGAGCGTGCTTCTTGATCTAAAGCAGAGTGTGTTTCATGGATGAGAACTGTGCCGTGTGTTTCCCTTCAGAAACGGAGTTAAATGCCAGGCTCTGTGTCTTCCTTCAAGCAAGACTTCGTTTCAGGTAAACACAGTCACTTTTCAGCTCAAATGGAGCTACATTGAACACTTAGCTCACACGTTTCTCGCTCTTAACTGAAAAGCATTGGATGTTAGAGGACCTGTGGTTTGTATCAGTTTCAGAAACAGAGTTGAACTAGATATGGTCCGTATGTGTAGGAAACACAGTTCTTTTGTGCTGAGCACAATCACGTTTCCCGTTGTATTAGAGACTCTAGAAAGCAAGAGCGTGCTTCTTGCTCTAAAGCAGAGTGTGTTTCATGGATGAGAACTGTGCGGTGTGTTTTCCTTCAGAAACGGAGTTAAATGACAGGCTCTGTGTCTTTCTTCAAGCAAGACTACGTTTCAGGTAAACGCAGTCACTTTTCAGCTCAAACAAAGCTACATTGTTCAAGAAGCTCACACGTTTCTCGCTTTTAACTGAAAAGAATTGGATGATAGAGGACCTGTGGTTTGTATCAGGTTCAGAAACAGAATTGAACTAGATATGGTCCGTGTGTAGGAAACACAGTTCTTTTCTTCTGAGCACACTCACATTTCCCTCTGTATTAGTGACTCTAGAAAGCAAGAGCGTTCTTCTTGCTCTAAAGCAGAGTGTGTTTCATGGATGAGAACTCTGCCATGTGTTTCCCTTCAGAAACGCAGTTAAATTCGAGGCTCTGTGTCTTCCTTCAAGCAAGACTTCGTTTCAGGTAAACACAGTCACTTTTCAGCTCAAATGAAGCTATATTGAACATGAAGCTCTCAGGTTACTCGCTCTTAACTGAAATGCATTGGACGTTAGAGGACCTGTGGTTTGTATCAGTTTCAGAAACAGAGTTGAACTAGATATGGTCCGTGTGTAGGAAACACAGTTCTTTTGTTCTGAGCACACTCATGATTCCCTCTGTATTGGAGACTCAAGAAAGGAAGAGCGTGCTTCTCGCTCTAAAGCAGAGTTTGTTTCATGGATGAGAACTGTGCCGTGTGTTTCCCTGCAGATACGGAGTAAAATGCCAGGCTCTGTGTTTTCCCTCAAGCAAGCCTTCCTTTCAGGTAAAAGCAGTCACTTTTCAGCTCAAACGAATCTGCATTGTTCACAAAGCAAACACGTTTCTTGCTCTTAAATGAAAAGCATTGGATGTTAGAGGACCTGTGGTTTGTATCAGTTTCAGAAACAGAGTTGAACTAGATATGGTCCGTGTGTAGGAAACACAGTTCTTTTGTTCTGAGCACACTCACGTTTCCCCCTGTATGAGAGACTCTAGAAAGCAAGAGCGTGCTTCTTGCTCTAAAGCAGAGTGTGTTTCATGGATGAGAACTGTGCTGTGTGTTTCCATCAGAAACGGAGTTAAATGCCAGGCTCTGTGTCTTTCTTCAAGCAAGATTTCGTTTCAGGTAAAAGCAGTCACTTTTCAGCTCAAATGAAGCTACATTGATCACGAAGCTCACCCGTTTCTCGATCTTAACTGAAAAGCATTGGATGGTAGAGGACCTGTGGTTTGTATCAGTTTCAGAAACAGAGTTGAACTAGATATGGTCCGTGTGTGTAGGAAACACAGTTCTTTTGTTCTGAGCACAGTCACGTTTCCCTCTGTATTGTAGACTCTAGAAAGCAAGAGCGTGCTTCTTGCTCTAAAGCAGAGTGTGTTTCATGGATGAGAACTGTGCCGTGTGTTTCCCTTCAGAAACGGAGTTAAATGCCAGGCTCTGTGTCTTCCTTCAAGCAAGACTTCGTTTCAGGTAAACACAGTCACTTTTCAGCTCAAATGGAGCTACATTGAACACGTAGCTCACACGTTTCTCGCTCTTAACTGAAAAGCATTGGATGTTAGAGGACCTGTGGTTTGTATCAGTTTCAGAAACAGAGTTGAACTAGATATGGTCCGTATGTGTAGGAAACACAGTTCTTTTGTGCTGAGCACAATCACGTTTCCCGTTGTATTAGAGACTCTAGAAAGCATGAGCGTGCTTCTTGCTCTAAAGCAGAGTGTGTTTCATGGATTAGAACTGTGCCGTGTGTTTCCCTTCAGAAACGGAGTTCAATTCCAGGCTCTGTGTCTTCCTACAAGCAAGACTTCATTTCAGGTAACCGCAGTCACTTTTCAGCTTAAACGAAGCTACATTGTTCACAAAGCTCACATGTTTCTCGATCTTAACTGAAAAGCATTGGATGTTAGAGGACCTTTGTTTGTATCAGTTTCAGAAACAGAGTTGAACTAGATATGGTCCGTGTGTAGGAAACACAGTTCTTTTGTTCCGAGCACAGTCATGTTTCCCTCTGTTATAGAGACTCTAGAAAGCAAGAGCGTGCTTCTTGCTCTAAAGCAGAGTGTGTTTCATGGATGAGAACTGTGCCGTGTGTTTCCCTTCAGAAACGGAGTTAAATGGCAGGCTCTGTGTCTTCCTACAAGCAAGACTTCCTTTCAGGTAATGGCAGTCACTTTTCAGCTCAAACAAAGCTACATTGTTCACAAAGCTCAAATGTTTCTCGATCTTAACTGAAAAGCATTGGATGTTAGAGGCCCTGTGGTTTGTATCACTTTCAGAATCAGTGTTGAACTAGATATGGTCCGTGTGTGCAGGAAACACAGTTCCTTGTTCTGAGTACATTCACGTTTCCCTCTGTATTAGAGACTCTAGAAAGCAAGAGCGTGCTTCTTGCTCTAAAGCAGAGTGTGTTTCATGGATGAGAACTGTGCCGTGTGTTTCCATCAGAAACGGAGTTAAATGCCAGGCTCTGTGTCTTTCTTCAAGCAAGACTTCGTTTCAGGTAAACGCAGTCTCTTTTCAGCTCAAATGAAGCTACATTGATCACGAAGCTCACTCGTTTCTCGCTCTTAACTGAAAAGCATTGGATGGTAGAGGACCTGTGGTTTGTATCAGTTTCAGAAACAGAGTTGAACTAGATATGGTCCGTGTGTGTAGGAAACACAGTTCTTTTGTTCTGAGCACAGTCACGTTTCCCTCTGTATTATAGACTCTAGAAAGCAAGAGCGTGCTTCTTGATCTAAAGCAGAGTGTGTTTCATGGATGAGAACTGTGCCGTGTGTTTCCCTTCAGAAACGGAGTTAAATGCCAGGCTCTGTGTCTTCCTTCAAGCAAGACTTCGTTTCAGGTAAACACAGTCACTTTTCAGCTCAAATGGAGCTACATTGAACACTTAGCTCACACGTTTCTCGCTCTTAACTGAAAAGCATTGGATGTTAGAGGACCTGTGGTTTGTATCAGTTTCAGAAACAGAGTTGAACTAGATATGGTCCGTATGTGTAGGAAACACAGTTCTTTTGTGCTGAGCACAATCACGTTTCCCGTTGTATTAGAGACTCTAGAAAGCAAGAGCGTGCTTCTTGCTCTAAAGCAGAGTGTGTTTCATGGATGAGAACTGTGCGGTGTGTTTTCCTTCAGAAACGGAGTTAAATGACAGGCTCTGTGTCTTTCTTCAAGCAAGACTACGTTTCAGGTAAACGCAGTCACTTTTCAGCTCAAACAAAGCTACATTGTTCAAGAAGCTCACACGTTTCTCGCTTTTAACTGAAAAGAATTGGATGATAGAGGACCTGTGGTTTGTATCAGGTTCAGAAACAGAATTGAACTAGATATGGTCCGTGTGTAGGAAACACAGTTCTTTTCTTCTGAGCACACTCACATTTCCCTCTGTATTAGTGACTCTAGAAAGCAAGAGCGTTCTTCTTGCTCTAAAGCAGAGTGTGTTTCATGGATGAGAACTCTGCCGTGTGTTTCCCTTCAGAAACGCAGTTAAATTCGAGGCTCTGTGTCTTCCTTCAAGCAAGACTTCGTTTCAGGTAAACACAGTCACTTTTCAGCTCAAATGAAGCTATATTGAACATGAAGCTCTCACGTTACTCGCTCTTAACTGAAATGCATTGGACGTTAGAGGACCTGTGGTTTGTATCAGTTTCAGAAACAGAGTTGAACTAGATATGGTCCGTGTGTAGGAAACACAGTTCTTTTGTTCTGAGCACACTCATGATTCCCTCTGTATTGGAGACTCAAGAAAGGAAGAGCGTGCTTCTCGCTCTAAAGCAGAGTTTGTTTCATGGATGAGAACTGTGCCGTGTGTTTCCCTGCAGATACGGAGTAAAATGCCAGGCTCTGTGTTTTCCCTCAAGCAAGCCTTCCTTTCAGGTAAAAGCAGTCACTTTTCAGCTCAAACGAATCTGCATTGTTCACAAAGCAAACACGTTTCTTGCTCTTAAATGAAAAGCATTGGATGTTAGAGGACCTGTGGTTTGTATCAGTTTCAGAAACAGAGTTGAACTAGATATGGTCCGTGTGTAGGAAACACAGTACTTTTGTTCTGAGCACACTCACGTTTCCCTCTGTATTAGAGACTCTAGAAAGCAAGAGCGTGCTTCTTGCTCTAAAGCAGAGTGTGTTTCATGGATGAGAACTGTGCCGTGTGTTTCCCTTCAGAAACGGAGTTAAATGCCAGGCTCTGTGTCTTCGTACAAGCAAGACTTCGTTTCAGGTAAACGCAGTCACTTTTCAGCTCAAACGAAGCTACATTGTTCACGAAGCTGACACGTTTCTCGCTCTTAACTGAAAAGCATTGGAAGTTAGAGGACCTGTGGTTTGCATCAGGTTCAGAAACAGAGTTGAACAAGATATGGTCCGTGTGTAGGAAACACAGTACTTTTGTTCTGAGCACACTCACGTTTCCCTCTGTATTAGAGACTCTAGAAAGCAAGAGCGTGCTTCTTGCTCGAAAGCAGAGTGTGTTTCATGGATGAGAACTGTGCCGTGTGTTTCCCTTCAGAAACGGAGTTAAATGCCAGGATCTGTGTCTTTCTTCAAGCAAGACTTCGTTTCAGGTAAACACAGTCGCTTTTCAGCTCAAACGAATCTGCATTGTTCACAAAGCGAACACGTTTCTTGCTCTTAAATGAAAAGCATTGGATGTTAGAGGACCTGTGGTTTGTATCAGTTTCAGAAACAGAGTTGAACTAGATATGGTCCGTGTGTAGGAATCACAGATCTTTTGTTCTGAGCACACTCACGTTTCCCCCTGTATTAGAGACTCTAGAAAGCAAGAGCGTGCTTCTTGCTCTAAAGCAGAGTGTGTTTCATGGATGAGAACTGTGCCGTGTGTTTCCCTTCAGAAACAGAGTAAAATGACAGGCTCTGTGTCTTTCGTCAAGCAAGACTTCGTTTCATATAAACCCAGTCACTTTTCAGCTCAAAAGAAGCTACATTGTTCACGAAGCTCACACGTTTCTCGCTCTTAAGTGAAAAGCATTGGATGTAAGAGGGCCTGTGGATTGTATCAGTTTCAGAAACAGTGTTCAACTAGATATGGTCCGTGTGTGTAGGAAACACAGCTCTTTTTTTCTGAGCACACTCACGTTTTCCTCTGTATTAGAGACTCTAGAAAGCAAGAGCATGCTTCTTGCTCTAAAGCAGAGTGTGTTTCAAGGATGAGAACTCTGCCGTGTGTTTCCCTTCAGAAACAGAGTTAAATGCCAGGCTCTGTGTCTTCCTTCAAGCAAGATTTCGTTTCAAGAAAATACAGTCACTTTACAGCTCAAACGAAGCTACATTGTTCACGAAGCTCACACGGTTCTCGCTCTTAACTGAAAAGCATTGGATGTTAGACGACCTGTGGTTTGTATCAGGTTCAGAAACAGAGTTGAAATAGATATGGTCCGTGTTTAGGAAACACAATTCTTTTGTTCTGAGCACACTCACGTTTCCCTCTGTATTAGAGACTCTAGAAAGCAAGAGCGTGCTTCTTGCTCTAAAGCAAGGTGTGTTTCATGGATGAGAACTGTGCCGTGTGTTTCCCTTTAGAAACGGAGTAAAATGCCAGGCTCTGTGTCTTCCTTCAAGCAAGATTCCTTTTCAAGTAAATACAGTCACTTTTCAGCTCAAACGAAGCTACATTTTTCACGAAGCTCACACGTTTCTCGCTCTTAAGTGAAAAGCATTGGATGTAAGAGGGCCTGTGGATTGTATCAGTTTCAGAAACAGTGTTCAACTAGATATGGTCCGTGTGTGTAGGAAACACAGTTCTTTTTTTCTGAGCTCATTCACGTTTTCCTCTGTATTAGAGGCTCTAGAAAGCAAGAGCGTGCTTCTTGCTCTAAAGCAGAGTGTGTTTCATGCATGAGAACTGTGCTGTGTGTTTCCCTTCAGAAAAGGAGTTAAATGCCAGGTTTGTGTCCTCCTACAAGCAAGACTTCGTTTAAGGTAAACGCAGTCACTTTTCAGCTCAAACGAAGCTACATTGTTCAAAAAGCTCACATGTTTCTCGATCTTAACTGAAAAGCATTGGATGTTAGAGGAACTGGAGTTTGTATCAGTTTCAGAAAAAGAGTTGAACTAGATATCGTCCGTGTGTGTAGGAAACACAGTTCTTTTGTTCTGAGCACACTCACGTTTCCTTCTGTATTAGAGACTATAGAAAGCAAGTGCGTGCTTCTTGCTCTAAACCAGAGTGTGTATCATGGATGAGAACTGTGCCGTGTGTTTCCCTTCAGAAACGGAGTTAAATGCGAGGCTCTGTGTCTTCCTTCAAGCAAGACTTCCTTTCAGGTAAACGCAGTCACTTTTCAGCTCAAACAAAGCTACATTGTTCACGAAGCTCACACATTTCTCGCTCTTAACTGAAAAGCATTGGATGTTAGAGGACCTGTGGTTTGTATCAGTTTCAGAAACAGAGTTGAACTAGACATGGCCTGTGTTTAGGAAACACAGATCTTTTGTTCTGAGCACACTGATGATTCCCTCTGTATTAGAGACTCAAGAATGCAAGAGCGTGCTTCTCGCTCTAAAGCAGAGTGTGTTTCATGGATGAGAACTGTGTCGTGTGTTTCCCTGCAGACATGGAGTAAAATGCCAGGCTCTGTGTCTTCCCTCAAGCAAGCCTTCCTTTCAGGTAAACGCAGTCACTTTTCAGCTCAAACGAAGCTACATTGTTCACGAAGCTCACAGGTTTCTCGCTCTTAAATAAAAAGCATTGGATGTTAGAGGACCTGTGGTTTGTATCAGTTTCAGAAACAGTGTAGAACTAGATATGGTCCGTGTGTAGGAAACACAGTTCTTTTGTTCTCAGTACACTCACGTTTCCCTCTGTATTAGAGAAACTAGAAAGCAAGAGCGTGCTTCTTGCTCTAAAGCAGAGCGTGTTTTATGGATGAGAACTGTGCCGTGTGTTTCCCTTCAGAAACGGAGTTAAATGCCAGGTTTGTGCCTTCCTACAAGCAAGATTTTCTTTCAGGTAAACGCAGTCACTATTCAGCTCATATGATGCTACATTGTTCACGAAGCTGACACGTTTCTCGCTCTTAACTGAAAAGCATTGGAAGTTAGAGGACCTGTGGTTTGCATCAGGTTCAGAAACAGAGTTGAACAAGATATGGTCCGTGTGTAGGAAACACAGTACTTTTGTTCTGAGCACACTCACGTTTCCCTCTGTATTAGAGACTCTAGAAAGCAAGAGCGTGCTTCTTGCTCGAAAGCAGAGTGTGTTTCATGGATGAGAACTGTGCCGTGTGTTTCCCTTCAGAAACGGAGTTAAATGCCAGGATCTGTGTCTTTCTTCAAGCAAGACTTCGTTTCAGGTAAACACAGTCGCTTTTCAGCTCAAACGAATCTGCATTGTTCACAAAGCGAACACGTTTCTTGCTCTTAAATGAAAAGCATTGGATGTTAGAGGACCTGTGGTTTGTATCAGTTTCAGAAACAGAGTTGAACTAGATATGGTCCGTGTGTAGGAATCACAGATCTTTTGTTCTGAGCACACTCACGTTTCCCCCTGTATTAGAGACTCTAGAAAGCAAGAGCGTGCTTCTTGCTCTAAAGCAGAGTGTGTTTCATGGATGAGAACTGTGCCGTGTGTTTCCCTTCAGAAACAGAGTAAAATGACAGGCTCTGTGTCTTTCGTCAAGCAAGACTTCGTTTCATATAAACCCAGTCACTTTTCAGCTCAAAAGAAGCTACATTGTTCACGAAGCTCACACGTTTCTCGCTCTTAAGTGAAAAGCATTGGATGTAAGAGGGCCTGTGGATTGTATCAGTTTCAGAAACAGTGTTCAACTAGATATGGTCCGTGTGTGTAGGAAACACAGCTCTTTTTTTCTGAGCACACTCACGTTTTCCTCTGTATTAGAGACTCTAGAAAGCAAGAGCATGCTTCTTGCTCTAAAGCAGAGTGTGTTTCAAGGATGAGAACTCTGCCGTGTGTTTCCCTTCAGAAACAGAGTTAAATGCCAGGCTCTGTGTCTTCCTTCAAGCAAGATTTCGTTTCAAGAAAATACAGTCACTTTACAGCTCAAACGAAGCTACATTGTTCACGAAGCTCACACGGTTCTCGCTCTTAACTGAAAAGCATTGGATGTTAGACGACCTGTGGTTTGTATCAGGTTCAGAAACAGAGTTGAAATAGATATGGTCCGTGTTTAGGAAACACAATTCTTTTGTTCTGAGCACACTCACGTTTCCCTCTGTATTAGAGACTCTAGAAAGCAAGAGCGTGCTTCTTGCTCTAAAGCAAGGTGTGTTTCATGGATGAGAACTGTGCCGTGTGTTTCCCTTTAGAAACGGAGTAAAATGCCAGGCTCTGTGTCTTCCTTCAAGCAAGATTCCTTTTCAAGTAAATACAGTCACTTTTCAGCTCAAACGAAGCTACATTTTTCACGAAGCTCACACGTTTCTCGCTCTTAAGTGAAAAGCATTGGATGTAAGAGGGCCTGTGGATTGTATCAGTTTCAGAAACAGTGTTCAACTAGATATGGTCCGTGTGTGTAGGAAACACAGTTCTTTTTTTCTGAGCTCATTCACGTTTTCCTCTGTATTAGAGGCTCTAGAAAGCAAGAGCGTGCTTCTTGCTCTAAAGCAGAGTGTGTTTCATGCATGAGAACTGTGCTGTGTGTTTCCCTTCAGAAAAGGAGTTAAATGCCAGGTTTGTGTCCTCCTACAAGCAAGACTTCGTTTAAGGTAAACGCAGTCACTTTTCAGCTCAAACGAAGCTACATTGTTCAAAAAGCTCACATGTTTCTCGATCTTAACTGAAAAGCATTGGATGTTAGAGGAACTGGAGTTTGTATCAGTTTCAGAAAAAGAGTTGAACTAGATATCGTCCGTGTGTGTAGGAAACACAGTTCTTTTGTTCTGAGCACACTCACGTTTCCTTCTGTATTAGAGACTATAGAAAGCAAGTGCGTGCTTCTTGCTCTAAACCAGAGTGTGTATCATGGATGAGAACTGTGCCGTGTGTTTCCCTTCAGAAACGGAGTTAAATGCGAGGCTCTGTGTCTTCCTTCAAGCAAGACTTCCTTTCAGGTAAACGCAGTCACTTTTCAGCTCAAACAAAGCTACATTGTTCACGAAGCTCACACATTTCTCGCTCTTAACTGAAAAGCATTGGATGTTAGAGGACCTGTGGTTTGTATCAGTTTCAGAAACAGAGTTGAACTAGACATGGCCTGTGTTTAGGAAACACAGATCTTTTGTTCTGAGCACACTGATGATTCCCTCTGTATTAGAGACTCAAGAATGCAAGAGCGTGCTTCTCGCTCTAAAGCAGAGTGTGTTTCATGGATGAGAACTGTGTCGTGTGTTTCCCTGCAGACATGGAGTAAAATGCCAGGCTCTGTGTCTTCCCTCAAGCAAGCCTTCCTTTCAGGTAAACGCAGTCACTTTTCAGCTCAAACGAAGCTACATTGTTCACGAAGCTCACAGGTTTCTCGCTCTTAAATAAAAAGCATTGGATGTTAGAGGACCTGTGGTTTGTATCAGTTTCAGAAACAGTGTAGAACTAGATATGGTCCGTGTGTAGGAAACACAGTTCTTTTGTTCTCAGTACACTCACGTTTCCCTCTGTATTAGAGAAACTAGAAAGCAAGAGCGTGCTTCTTGCTCTAAAGCAGAGCGTGTTTTATGGATGAGAACTGTGCCGTGTGTTTCCCTTCAGAAACGGAGTTAAATGCCAGGTTTGTGCCTTCCTACAAGCAAGATTTTCTTTCAGGTAAACGCAGTCACTATTCAGCTCATATGATGCTACATTGTTCACGAAGCTGACACGTTTCTCGCTCTTAACTGAAAAGCATTGGAAGTTAGAGGACCTGTGGTTTGCATCAGGTTCAGAAACAGAGTTGAACAAGATATGGTCCGTGTGTAGGAAACACAGTACTTTTGTTCTGAGCACACTCACGTTTCCCTCTGTATTAGAGACTCTAGAAAGCAAGAGCGTGCTTCTTGCTCGAAAGCAGAGTGTGTTTCATGGATGAGAACTGTGCCGTGTGTTTCCCTTCAGAAACGGAGTTAAATGCCAGGATCTGTGTCTTTCTTCAAGCAAGACTTCGTTTCAGGTAAACACAGTCGCTTTTCAGCTCAAACGATGCTACATTGTTCACAAAGCTCACACGTTTCTCGCTCTTAACTGTAAAGCATTGGATGTTGGACGACCCAGTGGTTTGTATCAATTTTAGAAACAGACTTGAACTAGATATGGTCCGTGTGTGTAGGAAACACAGTTCTTTTGTTCTGAGCACACTCACGTTTCCCTCTGTATTAGAGACTCTACAAAGCAAGAGCGAGCTTCTTGATCTAAAGCAGAGTGTGTTTCATGAATGAGAACTGTGCCGTATGTTTCCCTTCAGAAACGGAGTAAAATGCCAGGCTCTGTGTCTTCCTTCAAGCAAGACTTCGTTTCAGGTAAACGCAGTCACTTTTCAGCTCAAACGAAGCTACATTGTTCACGAAGCTCACACGTTTCTCACTCTTTACTGAAAAGCATGGATGTTAGAGGACCTGTGGTTTGTATCAGTATCAGAAACAGAGTTGAACTAGATATGGTCCGTGTGTGTAGGAAACACAGTTCTTTTGTTCTGAGCACACTCAAGTTTCCTTCTGTATTAGAGACTCTAGAAAGCAAGAGCATGCTTCTTGCTCTAAAGCAGAGTGTGTTTCATGGATGAGAACTGTGCTGTGTGTTTCCCTTCAGAAAAGGAGTTAAATGCCAGGTTTGTGTCTTCCTACAAGCAAGACTTCGTTTAAGGTAAATGCAGTCACTTTTCAGCTCAAACGAAGCTACATTGTTCAAAAAGCTCACATGTGTCTCGATCTTAACTGAAAGGCATTGGATTTTAGAGGAACTGGAGTTTGTATCAGTTTCAGAAACAGAGTTGAACTAGATATGGTCCCTGTGGGTAGGAAACACAGTTCTTTTGTTCTGAGCACACTCACGTTTCCTTCTGTATTAGAGAATATAGAAAGCAAGAGCGTGCTTCTTGCTCTAAAGCAGAGTGTGTTTCATGGATGAGAACTGTGCCGTGTGTTTTCCTTCAGAAAGGGAGTTAAATGCCAGGCGTGTGTCTTCCTTCAAGCAAGACTTCGTTTCAGGTAAACGCAGTCACTTTTCAGCTCAAACAAAGCTACATTGTTCAAGAAGCTCACACGTTTCTCGCTCTTAAATGAAAAGAATTGGATGTTTGAGGACCTGTGGTTTGTATCAGTTTCAGAAACAGAGTTGAACTAGATATGGTCCGTGTGTAGGAAACACAGTTCTTTTGTTCTGAGCACACCTACGTTTCCCTCTGTAATAGAGACTCTAGAAAGCAAGAGCGTGCTTCTTGCTCTAAACCAGAGTGTGTATCATGGATGAGAACTGTGCCGTGTGTTTCCCTTCAGAAACGGAGTTAAATGCCAGGCTCTGTGTCTTCCTTCAAGCAAGACTTCGTTTCAAGTAAATACAGTCACTTTTCAGCTCAAACGAAGCTACATTGTTCACGAAGCTCACACGTTTCTCGCTCTTAACTGAAAAGCATTGGATGTTATACGATCTGTGGTTTGTATCAATTTTAGAAACAGAGTTGAACTAGATATGGTCCGTGTGTAGGAAACACAGTTCTTTTGTTCTCAGTACACTCACGTTTCCCTCTGTATTAGAGAAACTAGAAAGCAAGAGCGTGCTTCTTGCTCTAAAGCAGAGCGTGTTTTATGGATGAGAACTGTGCCGTGTGTTTCCCTTCAGAAACGGAGTTAAATGCCAGGCTCTGTGTCTTACTTCAAGCAAGACTTCGTTTCAAGTAAATACAGTCACTTTTCAGCTCAAACGAAGTTACATTGTTCACGAAGCTCACACGTTTCTCGCTCTAAACTAAAAAGCATTGGATGTTAGACGACCCAGTGGTTTGTATCAATTTTAGAAACAGAGTTGAACTAGGTATGGTCCGTGTGTGTAGGAAACACAGTTCTTTTGTTCTGAGCACACTCACGTTTATCTCTGTATTAGAGACTCTACAAAGCAAGAGCGTGCTTCTTGATCTAAAGCAGAGTGTGTTTCATGGATGAGAACTGTGCCGTGTGTTTTCCTTCAGAAAGTGAGTTAAAGGCCATGCGTGTGTCTTCCTTCAAGCAAGACTTCGTTTCAGGTAAACGCAGTCACTTTTCAGCTCAAACAAAGCTACATTGTTCACGAAGCTCACACATTTCTCGCTCTTAACTGAAAAGCATTGGATGTTAGAGGACCTGTGGTTTGTATCAGTTTCAGAAACAGAGTTGAACTAGACATGGTCTGTGTGTAGGAAACACAGTTCTTTTGTTCTGAGCACACTGATGATTCCCTCTGTATTAGAGACTCAAGAAAGCAAGAGCGTGCTTCTCGCTCTAAAGCAGAGTGTGTTTCATGGATGAGAACTGTGTCGTGTGTTTCCCTGCAGACATGGAGTAAAATGCCAGGCTCTGTGTCTTCCCTCAAGCAAGCCTTCCTTTCAGGTAAACGCAGTCACTTTTCAGCTCAAACGAAGCTACATTGTTCACGAAGCTCACAGGTTTCTCGCTCTTAAATAAAAAGCATTGGATGTTAGAGGACCTGTGGTTTGTATCAGTTTCAGAAACAGTGTAGAACTAGATATGGTCCGTGTGTAGGAAACACAGTTCTTTTGTTCTCAGTACACTCACGTTTCCCTCTGTATTAGAGAAACTAGAAAGCAAGAGCGTGCTTCTTGCTCTAAAGCAGAGCGTGTTTTATGGATGAGAACTGTGCCGTGTATTTCCCTTCAGAAACGGAGTTAAATGCCAGGTTTGTGTCTTCCTACAAGCAAGATTTTCTTTCAGGTAAACGCAGTCACTATTCAGCTCATATGATGCTACATTGTTCACGAAGCTGACACGTTTCTCGCTCTTAACTGAAAAGCATTGGATGTTAGAGGACATGTGGTTTGTATCAGGTTCAGAAACAGAGTTGAACAAGATATGGTCCGTGTGTAGGAAACACAGTTCTTTTGTTCTGAGCACACTCACGTTTCCCTCTGTAATAGAGACTCTAGAAAGCAAGAGCGTGCTTCTTGCTCTAAAGCAGAGTGTGTTTCATGGATGAGAACTGTGCCGTGTGTTTTCCTTCAGGAATGGAGTTAAATGCCAGGCTCTGTGTCTTTCTTCAAGCAAGACTTCGTTTCAGGTAAACACAGTCGCTTTTCAGCTCAAACGATGCTACATTGTTCACAAAGCTCACACGTTTCTCGCTCTTAACTGTAAAGCATTGGATGTTGGACGACCCAGTGGTTTGTATCAATTTTAGAAACAGAGTTGAACTAGATATGGTCCGTGTGTGTAGGAAACACAGTTCTTTTGTTCTGAGCACACTCACGTTTCCCTCTGTATTAGAGACTCTACAAAGCAAGAGCGAGCTTCTTGATCTAAAGCAGAGTGTGTTTCATGAATGAGAACTGTGCCGTGTGTTTCCCTTCAGAAACGGAGTAAAATGCCAGGCTCTGTGTCTTCCTTCAAGCAAGACTTCGTTTCAGGTAAACGCAGTCACTTTTCAGCTCAAACGAAGCTACATTGTTCACGAAGCTCACACGTTTCTCACTCTTTACTGAAAAGCATGGATGTTAGAGGACCTGTGGTTTGTATCAGTATCAGAAACAGAGTTGAACTAGATATGGTCCGTGTGTGTAGGAAACACAGTTCTTTTGTTCTGAGCACACTCAAGTTTCCTTCTGTATTAGAGACTCTAGAAAGCAAGAGTGTGCTTCTTGCTCTAAAGCAGAGTGTGTTTCATGGATGAGAACTGTGCCATGTGTTTCCCTTCAGAAACGGAGTTAAATGCCAGGCTCTGTGTCTTCTTACAAGCAAGACTTCGTTTCAGGTAATGGCAGTCACTTTTCAGCTCAAAGAAGCTACATTGTTCACAAAGATCACATGTTTCTCGCTCTTATCTGAAAAGCATTGGATGTTAGAGGACCTGTTGTTTGTATCAGTTTCAGAAACAGAGTTGAACTAGATATGGTCCGTGTGTGTAGGAAACACAGTTCTTTTGTTCTGAGCACACTCACGTTTCCCGTTGTATTAGAGACTCTACAAAGGAAGAGCATGCTTCTTGCTCTAAAGCAGAGTGTGTTTCATGGATGAGAAGTGTGCCGTGTGTTTCCCTTCAGAAACGGAGTTAAATGCCAGGCTCTTTGTCTTCCTAAAAGCAAGACTTCATTTCAGGTAATGGCAGTCACTTTTCAGCTCAAACGAAGCTACATTGTTCACAAAGCTTACATGTTTCTCGCTCTTAACTGAAAAGCATTGGATGTTAGAGGACCTGTTGTTTGTATCAGTTTCAGAAACAGAGTTCAACGAGATATGGTCCGTGCGTGTAGGAAACACAGTTCTTTTGTTCTGAGCACACTCACGTTTCCCTCTTTAATAGAGACTCTAGAAAGCAAGAGCGTGCTTCTTGCTCTAAAACAGAGTGTGTTTCATGGATGAGAACTGTGCCGTGTGTTTCCCTTCAGAAACGGAGTTAAATGCCAGGCTCTGTGTCTTCCTACAAGCAAGACTTCGTTTCAGGTAAACGCAGTCACTTTTCAGCTCAAACGAATCTACATTGTTCACCAAGCTCACACGTTTCTTGCTCTTAAATGAAGAGCATTGGATGTTAGAGGACCTATGGTTTGTATCAGTTTCAGAAACAGAGTTGAACTAGATATGATCCGTGTGTAGGAAACACAGTTCTTTTGTTCTGAGCACACTCACGTTTCCCTCTGTATTAGAGACTCTAGAAAGCAAGAGCGTGCTTCTTGCTCGAAAGCAGAGTGTGTTTCATGGATGAGAACTGTGCTGTGTGTTTCCCTTCAGAAAAGGAGTTAAATGCCAGGTTTGTGTCTTCTTACAAGCAAGACTTCGTTTAAGGTAAATGCAGTCACTTTTCAGCTCAAACGAAGCTACATTGTTCAAAAAGCTCACATGTGTCTCGATCTTAACTGAAAGGCATTGGATTTTAGAGGAACTGGAGTTTGTATCAGTTTCAGAAACAGAGTTGAACTAGATATGGTCCCTGTGTGTAGGAAACACAGTTCTTTTGTTCTGAGCACACTCACGTTTCCTTCTGTATTAGAGAATATAGAAAGCAAGAGCGTGCTTCTTGCTCTAAAGCAGAGTGTGTTTCATGGATGAGAACTGTGCCGTGTGTTTTCCTTCAGAAAGGGAGTTAAATGCCAGGCGTGTGTCTTCCTTCAAGCAAGACTTCGTTTCAGGTAAACGCAGTCACTTTTCAGCTCAAACAAAGCTACATTGTTCAAGAAGCTCACACGTTTCTCGCTCTTAAATGAAAAGAATTGGATGTTTGAGGACCTGTGGTTTGTATCAGTTTCAGAAACAGAGTTGAACTAGATATGATCCGTGTGTAGGAAACACAGTTCTTTTGTTCTGAGCACACCTACGTTTCCCTCTGTAATAGAGACTCTAGAAAGCAAGAGCGTGCCTCTTGCTCTAAACCAGAGTGTGTATCATGGATGAGAACTGTGCCGTGTGTTTCCCTTCAGAAACGGAGTTAAATGCCAGGCTCTGTGTCTTCCTTCAAGCAAGATTTCGTTTCAAGTAAATACAGTCACTTTTCAGCTCAAACGAAGTTACATTGTTCACGAAGCTCACACGTTTCTCGCTCTAAACTAAAAAGCATTGGATGTTAGACGACCCAGTGGTTTGTATCAATTTTAGAAACAGAGTTGAACTAGGTATGGTCCGTGTGTGTAGGAAACACAGTTCTTTTGTTCTGAGCACACTCACGTTTCCCTCTGTATTAGAGACTCTACAAAGCAAGAGCGTGCTTCTTGATCTAAAGCAGAGTGTGTTTCATGGATGAGAACTGTGCCGTGTGTTTTCCTTCAGAAAGTGAGTTAAAGGCCAGGCGTGTGTCTTCCTTCAAGCAAGACTTCGTTTCAGGTAAACGCAGTCACTTTTCAGCTCAAACAAAGCTACATTGTTCACGAAGCTCACACATTTCTCGCTCTTAACTGAAAAGCATTGGATGTTAGAGGACCTGTGGTTTGTATCAGTTTCAGAAACAGAGTTGAACTAGACATGGTCTGTGTGTAGGAAACACAGTTCTTTTGTTCTGAGCACACTGATGATTCCCTCTGTATTAGAGACTCAAGAAAGCAAGAGCGTGCTTCTCGCTCTAAAGCAGAGTGTGTTTCATGGATGAGAACTGTGTCGTGTGTTTCCCTGCAGACATGGAGTAAAATGCCAGGCTCTGTGTCTTACCTCAAGCAAGCCTTCCTTTCAGGTAAACGCAGTCACTTTTCAGCTCAAACGAAGCTACATTGTTCACGAAGCTCACAGGTTTCTCGCTCTTAAATAAAAAGCATTGGATGTTAGAGGACCTGTGGTTTGTATCAGTTTCAGAAACAGTGTAGAACTAGATATGGTCCGTGTGTAGGAAACACAGTTCTTTTGTTCTCATTACACTCACGTTTCCCTCTGTATTAGAGAAACTAGAAAGCAAGAGCGTGCTTCTTGCTCTAAAGCAGAGCGTGTTTTATGGATGAGAACTGTGCCGTGTATTTCCCTTCAGAAACGGAGTTAAATGCCAGGTTTGTGTCTTCCTACAAGCAAGATTTTCTTTCAGGTAAACGCAGTCACTATTCAGCTCATATGATGCTACATTGTTCACGAAGCTGACACGTTTCTCGCTCTTAACTGAAAAGCATTGGATGTTAGAGGACATGTGGTTTGTATCAGGTTCAGAAACAGAGTTGAACAAGATATGGTCCGTGTGTAGGAAACACAGTTCTTTTGTTCTGAGCACACTCACGTTTCCCTCTGTAATAGAGACTCTAGAAAGCAAGAGCGTGCTTCTTGCTCTAAAGCAGAGTGTGTTTCATGGATGAGAACTGTGCCGTGTGTTTTCCTTCAGGAACGGAGTTAAATGCCAGGCTCTGTGTCTTTCTTCAAGCAAGACTTCGTTTCAGGTAAACACAGTCGCTTTTCAGCTCAAACGATGCTACATTGTTCACAAAGCTCACACGTTTCTCGCTCTTAACTGTAAAGCATTGGATGTTGGACGACCCAGTGGTTTGTATCAATTTTAGAAACAGAGTTGAACTAGATACGGTCCGTGTGTGTAGGAAACACAGTTCTTTTGTTCTGAGCACACTCATGTTTCCCTCTGTATTAGAGACTCTACAAAGCAAGAGCGAGATTCTTGATCTAAAGCAGAGTGTGTTTCATGAATGAGAACTGTGCCGTGTGTTTCCCTTCAGAAACGGAGTAAAATGCCAGGCTCTGTGTCTTCCTTCAAGCAAGACTTCGTTTCAGGTAAACGCAGTCACTTTTCAGCTCAAACGAAGCTACATTGTTCACGAAGCTCACACGTTTCTCACTCTTTACTGAAAAGCATGGATGTTAGAGGGCCTGTGGTTTGTATCAGTATCAGAAACAGAGTTGAACTAGATATGGTCCGTGTGTGTAGGAAACACAGTTCTTTTGTTCTGGGAACACTCAAGTTTCCTTCTGTATTAGTGACTCTAGAAAGCAAGAGTGTGCTTCTTGCTCTAAAGCAGAGTGTGTTTCATGGATGAGAACTGTGCCATGTGTTTCCCTTCAGAAACGGAGTTAAATGCCAGGCTCTGTGTCTTCTTACAAGCAAGACTTCGTTTCAGGTAATGGCAGTCACTTTTCAGCTCAAAGAAGCTACATTGTTCACAAAGATCACATGTTTCTCGCTCTTATCTGAAAAGCATTGGATGTTAGAGGACCTGTTGTTTGTATCAGTTTCAGAAACAGAGTTGAACTAGATATGGTCCGTGTGTGTAGGAAACACAGTTCTTTTGTTCTGAGCACACTCACGTTTCCCGTTGTATTAGAGACTCTACAAAGGAAGAGCATGCTTCTTGCTCTAAAGCAGAGTGTATTTCATGGATGAGAAGTGTGCCGTGTGTTTCCCTTCAGAAACGGAGTTAAATGCCAGGCTCTTTGTCTTCCTAAAAGCAAGACTTCATTTCAGGTAATGGCAGTCACTTTTCAGCTCAAACGAAGCTACATTGTTCACAAAGCTTACATGTTTCTCGCTCTTAACTGAAAAGCATTGGATGTTAGAGGACCTGTTGTTTGTATCAGTTTCAGAAACAGAGTTCAACGAGATATGGTCCGTGCGTGTAGGAAACACAGTTCTTTTGTTCTGAGCACACTCACGTTTCCCTCTTTAATAGAGACTCTAGAAAGCAAGAGCGTGCTTCTTGCTCTAAAGTAGAGTGTGTTTCATGGATGAGAACTGTGCCGTGTTTTTCCCTTCAGAAACGGAGTTAAATGCCAGGCTCTGTGTCTTCCTACAAGCAAGACTTCGTTTCAGGTAAACGCAGTCACTTTTCAGCTCAAACGAATCTACATTGTTCACCAAGCTCACACGTTTCTTGCTCTTAAATGAAGAGCATTGGATGTTAGAGGACCTATGGTTTGTATCAGTTTCAGAAACAGAGTTGAACTAGATATGATCCGTGTGTAGGAAACACAGTTCTTTTGTTCTGAGCACACTCACGTTTCCCTCTGTATTAGAGACTCTAGAAAGCAAGAGCGTGCTTCTTGCTCTAAAGCAGAGTGTGTTTCATGGATGAGAACTGTGCTGTGTGTTTCCCTTCAGAAAAGGAGTTAAATGCCAGGTTTGTGTCTTCCTACAAGCAAGACTTCGTTTAAGGTAAATGCAGTCACTTTTCAGCTCAAACGAAGCTACATTGTTCAAAAAGCTCACATGTGTCTCGATCTTAACTGAAAGGCATTGGATTTTAGAGGAACTGGAGTTTGTATCAGTTTCAGAAACAGAGTTGAACTAGATATGGTCCCTGTGGGTAGGAAACACAGTTCTTTTGTTCTGAGCACACTCACGTTTCCTTCTGTATTAGAGAATATAGAAAGCAAGAGCGTGCTTCTTGCTCTAAAGCAGAGTGTGTTTCATGGATGAGAACTGTGCCGTGTGTTTTCCTTCAGAAAGGGACTTAAATGCCAGGCGTGTGTCTTCCTTCAAGCAAGACTTCGTTTCAGGTAAACGCAGTCACTTTTCAGCTCAAACAAAGCTACATTGTTCACGAAGCTCACACGTTTCTCGCTCTTAAATGAAAAGAATTGGATGTTTGAGGACCTGTGGTTTGTATCAGTTTCAGAAACAGAGTTGAACTAGATATGATCCGTGTGTAGGAAACACAGTTCTTTTGTTCTGAGCACACCTACGTTTCCCTCTGTAATAGAGACTCTAGAAAGCAAGAGCGTGCTTCTTGCTCTAAACCAGAGTGTGTATCATGGATGAGAACTCTGCCGTGTGTTTCCCTTCAGAAACGGAGTTAAATGCCAGGCTCTTTGTCTTCCTAAAA
Organism: Onychomys leucogaster; assembly: GCA_949786385.1. Classification (NCBI taxonomy): domain Eukaryota; kingdom Metazoa; phylum Chordata; class Mammalia; order Rodentia; family Cricetidae; genus Onychomys; species Onychomys leucogaster. The sequence goes on from CATKUP010000089.1 coordinate 1,574,354, forward strand.
GCAAGACTTCATTTCAGGTAATGGGAGTCACTTTTCAGCTCAAATGATGCTACATTGTTCAAGAAGCTGACACGTTTCTCGCTCTTAACTGAAAAGAATTGGATGTTAGAGGACCTGTGGTTTGTATCAGGTTCAAAAACAGAGTTGAACTAGATATGGACCGTGTGTAGGAAACACTGTTCTTTTGTTCTGAGCACACTCATATTTCCCTCTGTATTAGAGACTCTAGAAAGCAAGAGCGTGCTTCTTGCTCTAAAGCTGAGTGTGTTTTGTGGATGAGAACTGTGCCATGTGTTTCCCTTCAGAAACAGAGTTAAATGCCAGGCTCTGTGTCTTTCTTCAAGCAAGACTTCGTTTCATGTAAACACAGTCACTTTTCAGCTCAAATGAAGCTACATTGTTCACGAAACTCACACGTTTCTCGGTCTTAAATGAAAAGCATTGGATGTAAGAGGACCTGTGGTTTGTATCAGTTTCAGACAGAGTTCAACTAGATATGGTCCGTGTGTCTAGGAAACACAGTTCTTTTGTTCTGAACACACTCACGTTTCCCTCTGTAATAGAGACTCTAGAAAGCAAGAGCGTGCTTCTTTCTCTAAACCAGAGTGTGTTTCATGGATGAGAACTGTGCCGTGTGTTTCCCTTCAGAAACGGATTTAAATGCCAGGCTCTGTGTCTTCCTTCAAGCAAGACTTCGTTTCAAGTAAATACAGTCACTTTTCAGCTCAAACGAAGTTACATTGTTCACGAAGCTCACACGTTTCTCGCTCTAAACTAAAAAGCATTGGATGTTAGATGACCCAGTGGTTTGTATCAATTTTAGAAACAGAGTTGAACTAGGTATGGTCCGTGTGTGTAGGAAACACAGTTCTTTTGTTCTGAGCACACTCACGTTTCCCTCTGTATTAGAGACTCTACAAAGCAAGAGCGTGCTTCTTGCTCTAAAGCAGAGTGTGTTTCATGGATGAGAACTGTGCCGTGTGTTTCCCTTCAGAAACGGAGTAAAATGCCACGCTCTGTGTCTTCCTTCAAGCAAGACTTCCCTTCAGGTAAACGCAGTCACTTTTCAGCTCAAACGAAGCTACATTGTTCACGAAGCTCACACGTTTCTCACTCTTTACTGAAAAGCATGGATGTTAAAGGACCTGTGGTTTGTATCAGTTTCAGAAACAGAGTTGAACTAGATATGGTCCGTGTGTGTAGGAAACACAGTTCTTTTGTTCTGAGCACACTCAAGTTTCCTTCTGTATTAGAGACTCTAGAAAGCAAGAGGATGCTTCTTGCTCTAAAGCAGAGTGTGTTTCATGGATGAGATCTGCGCCATGTATTTCCCTTCAGAAACGGAGTTAAATGCCAGGCTCTGTGTCTTTCTTCAAGCAAGACTTCGTTTAAGGTAAACGCAGTCACTTTTCAGCTCAAACAAAGCTACATTGTTCACGAAGCTCACACGTTTCTAGATCTTAACTGAAAAGCATTGGATGTTAGAGGACCTGGTGTTTGTATCAGTTTCAGAAACAGAGTTGAACTAGATATGGTCCGTATGTGTAGGAAACACAGTTCTTTTGTTCTGAGCACACTCATGTTTCCCTATGTATTAGAGACTCTAGAAAGCAAGAGCGTGCTTCTTGCTCTAAAGCAGAGTGTGTTTCATGGATGAGAACTGTGCCGTGTGTTTCCCTTCAGTAACGGAGTTAAATGCCAGGCTCTGTGTCTTCTTACAAGCAAGACTTCGTTTCAGGTAATGGCAGTCACTTTTCAGCTCAAAGAAGCTACATTGTTCACAAAGCTCACATGTTTCTCGCTCTTATCTGAAAAGCATTGGATGTTAGATGACCTGTTGTTTGTATCAGTTTCAGAAACAGAGTTGAACTAGATATGGTCCGTGTGTGTAGGAAACACAGTTCTTTTGTTCTGCGCACACTCACGTTACCCGTTGTATTAGAGACTCTAGAAAGCAAGAGCGTGCTTCTTGCTCTAAAGCAGAGTGTGTTTCATGGATGAGAACTGTGCCGTGTGTTTCCCTTCAGAAACGGAGTTAAATGCCAGGCTCTTTGTCTTCCTAAAAGCAAGACTTCATTTCAGGTAATGGCAGTCACTTTTCAGCTCAAATGATGCTACATTGTTCAAGAAGCTGACACGTTTCTCGCTCTTAACTGAAAAGAATTGGATGTTAGAGGACCTGTGGTTTGTATCAGGTTCAAAAACAGAGTTGAACTAGATATGGACCGTGTGAAGGAAACACAGTTCTTTTGTTCTGAGCACACTCATATTTCCCTCTGTATTAGAGACTCTAGAAAGCAAGAGCGTGCTTCTTGCTCTAAAGCTGAGTGTGTTTTGTGGATGAGAACTGTGCCATGTGTTTCCCTTCAGAAACAGAGTTAAATGCCAGGCTCTGTGTCTTTCTTCAAGCAAGACTTCGTTTCATGTAAACACAGTCACTTTTCAGCTCAAATGAAGCTACATTGTTCACGAAACTCACACGTTTCTCGGTCTTAAATGAAAAGCATTGGATGTAAGAGGACCTGTGGTTTGTATCAGTTTCAGACAGAGTTCAACTAGATATGGTCCATGTGTCTAGGAAACACAGTTCTTTTGTTCTGAACACACTCACGTTTCCCTCTGTATTAGAGACTCCATAAAGCAAGAGCGTGCTTCTTGCTCTAAAGCAGAGTGTGTTTCATGGATGAGAACTGTGCCGTATGTTTCCCTTCAGAAACGGAGTTAAATGCCAGGCTCTGTGTCTTTCTTCAAGCAAGACTTCCTTTCATGTAAACACAGTCAGTTTTCAGCTCAAATGAAGCTACATTGATCACGAAGCTCACACGTTTCTCACTCTTAAATGAAAAGAATTGGATGTTTGAGGACCTGTGGTTTGTATCAGTTTCAGAAACAGAGTTGAACTAGATATGGTCCGTGTGTAGGAAACACAGTTCTTTTGTTCTGAGCACACCTACGTTTCCCTCTGTAATAGAGACTCTAGAAAGCAAGAGCGTGCTTCTTGCTCTAAACCAGAGTGTGTATCATGGATGAGAACTGTGCTGTGTGTTTCTCTTCAGAAACGGAGTTAAATGCCAGGCTCTGTGTCTTCCTTCAAGTAAGACTTCGCTTCAAGTAAATACAGTCAATTTTCAGCTCAAACGAAGCTACATTGTTCACGAAGCTCACACGTTTCTCGCTCTTAACTGAAAAGCATTGGAAGTTAGACGACCTGTGGTTTGTATCAATTTCAGAAACAGAGTTGAACTAGATATGGTCCGTGTGTGTAGGAAACACAGTTCTTTGTTCTGAGCACACTCACGTTTCCATCTGTATTAGAGACTCTAGAAAGCAAGAGTGTGCTTCTTGCTCTAAAGCAGAGTGTGTTTCATGGATGAGAACTGTGCCGTGTGTTTCCCTTCAGAAACGGAGTTAAATGCCAGGATCTGTGTCTTCTTACAAGCAAGACTTCGTTTCAGGTAATGGCAGTCACTTTTCAGCTCAAAGAAGCTACATTGTTCACAAAGCTCACATGTTCCTCGCTCTTATCTGAAAAGCATTGGATGTCAGAGGACCTGTTGTTTGTATCAGTTTCAGACAGAGTTCAACTAGATATGGTCCGTGTGTCTAGGAAACACAGTTCTTTTGTTCTGAGCACACTCTCGTTTCCTTCTGTATTAGAGACTATAGAAAGCAAGAGCGTGCTTCTTGCTCTAAAGCTGAGTGTGTTTTGTGGATGAGAACTGTGCCATGTGTTTCCCTTCAGAAACAGAGTTAAATGCCAGGCTCTGTGTCTTTCTTCAAGCAACACTTCGTTTCATGTAAACACAGTCACTTTTCAGCTCAAATGAAGCTACATTGTTCACGAAACTCACACGTTTCTCGGTCTTAAATGAAAAGCATTGGATGTAAGAGGACCTGTGGTTTGTATCAGTTTCAGACAGAGTTCAACTAGATATGGTCCGTGTGTCTAGGAAACACAGTTCTTTTGTTCTGAACACACTCACGTTTCCCTCTGTATTAGAGACTCCATAAAGCAAGAGCGTGCTTCTTGCTCTAAAGCAGAGTGTGTTTCATGGATGAGAACTGTGCCGTGTGTTTTCCTTCAGAAAGGGAGTTAAATGCCAGGCGTGTGTCTTCCTTCAAGCAAGACTTCGTTTCAGGTAAACGCAGTCACTTTTCAGCTCATACAAAGCTACATTGTTCAAGAAGCTCACATGTTTCTCGCTCTTAAATGAAAAGAATTGGATGTTTGAGGACCTGTGGTTTGTATCAGTTTCAGAAACAGAGTTGAACTAGATATGGTCCGTGTGTAGGAAACACAGTTCTTTTGTTCTGAGCACACCTACGTTTCCCTCTGTAATAGAGACTCTAGAAAGCAAGAGCGTGCTTCTTGCTCTAAACCAGAGTGTGTATCATGGATGAGAACTGTGCCGTGTGTTTCCCTTCAGAAACGGAGTTAAATGCCAGGCTCTGTGTCTTCCTTCAAGTAAGACTTCGTTTCAAGTAAATACAGTCAATTTTCAGCTCAAACGAAGCTACATTGTTCACAAAGCTCACACGTTTCTCGCTCTTAACTGAAAAGCATTGGAAGTTAGACGACCTCTGGTTCGTATCAATTTCAGAAACAGAGTTGAACTAGATATGGTCCGTGTGTGTAGGAAACACAGTTCTTTTGTTCTGAGCACACTCACGTTTCCCTCTGTATTAGAGACTCTAGAAAGCAAGAGTGTGCTTCTTGCTCTAAAGCAGAGTGTGTTTCATGGATGAGAGCTGTTCCGTTTGTTTCCCTTCAGAAATGGAGTTAAATGCCAGGCTCTGTGTCTTTCTTCAAGCAAGACTTCGTTTCATGTAAACGCAGTCACTTTTCAGCTCAAACGAAGCTACATTATTCACGAAGCTCACACATTTCTCGCTCTTAACTGAAAAGCATTGGATGTAAGAGGACCTGTGGTTTGTATCAGTTTAAGAAACAGAGTTCAGCTAGATATGGTCCGTGTGTGTAGGAAACACAGTTCTTTTGTTCTGAGCACACTCACATTTCCCTCTGTATTAGAGACTCTAGAAAGCAAGAGCGTGCTTCTTGCTCTAAAGCAGAGTGTATTTCATGGAAGAGAACTGTGCCGTGTGTTTCCCTTCAGAAACGGAGTTAAATGCCAGGCTCTGTGTCTTTCTTCAAGCAAGACTTTGTTTAAGGTAAACGCAGTCACTTTTCAGCTCAAACGAAGCTACATTTTTCACAAAGCTCACATGTTTCTCGATCTTAACTGAAAATCATTGGATGTTAGAGGACCTGTGGTTTGTATCAGTTTCAGAAACAGAGTTGATATAGATATGGTCCGTTTGTGTAGGAAACACGGTTCTTTTGTTATGAGCAAACTCACGTTTCCTTCTGTATTAGAGACTCTAGAAAGCAAGAGCGTTCTTCTTGCTCTAAAGCAGAGTGTGTTTCATGGATCAGAACTGTGCCATGTGTTTCCCTTCAGAAACGGAGTTAAATGCCAGGCTCTGTGTCTTCCTTCAAGCAAGACATCGTTTCAAGTAAATACAGTCACTTTTCAGCTCAAACGAAGCTACATTGTTCACGAAGCTCACACGTTTCTCGCTCTTAAGTGAAAAGCATTGGATGTTAGACGATCTGTGGTTTGTATCAATTTTAGAAACAGAGTTGAACAAGTTATGGTCCGTGTGTGTAGGAAACACAGTTCTTTTGTTCTGAGCACACTCACGATTCCCTCTGTATTAGAGACTCTACAAAGCAAGAGCATGCTTCTTGATCTAAAGCAGAGTGTGTTTCATGGATGAGAACTGTTCCGTGTGTTTCCCTTCAGAAATGGAGTTAAATGCCTGGCGTGTGTCTTCCTACAAGCAAGAATTTGTTTCAGGTAAACGCAGTCACTTTTCAGATCAAACAAAGCTACATTGTTCAAGAAGCTCACACGTTTCTCGCTCTTAAATGAAAAGCATTGGATGTTTGAGGACTTGTGGTTTGTATCAGTTTCAGAAACAGAGTTGAACTAGATATGGTCCGTGTGTAGGAAACACAGTTCTTTTGTTCTGAGCACACTCACGTTTCCCTCTGTAATAGAGACTCTAGAAAGCAAGAGCGTGCTTCTTGCTCTAAAGCAGAGTGTGTTTCATGGATGAGAACTGTGCCGTGTGTTTCCCTTCAGAAACGGAGTAAAATGCCACGCTCTGTGTCTTCCTTCAAGCAAGACTTCCTTTAGGGGAAACGCAGTCACTTTTCAGCTCAAACGAAGCTATATTGTTCACGAAGCTCACACGTTTCTCACTCTTTACTGAAAAGCATGGATGTTAGAGGACCTGTGGTTTGTATCAGTTTCAGAAACAGAGTTGAACTAGATATGGTCCGTGTGTGTAGGAAACACAGTTCTTTTGTTCTGAGCACACTCATGTTTCCCTCTGTATTAGAGACTCTAGAAAGTAAGAGCGTGCTTCTTGCTCTAAAGCAGAGTGTGTTTCATGGATGAGAACTGTGCCGTGTGTTTCCCTTCAGAAACGGAGTTAAATGCCAGGCTCTGTGTCTTCTTACAAGCAAGACTTCGTTTCAGGTAATGGCAGTCACTTTTCAGCTCAAAGAAGCTACATTGTTCACAAAGCTCACATGTTTCTCGTTCTTATCTGAAAAGCATTGGATGTTAGAGGACCTGTTGTTTGTATCAGTTTCAGAAACAGAGTTCAACGAGATATGGTCCGTGTGTGTAGGAAACACAGTTCCTTTGTTCTGAGCACACTCACGTTTCCCTCTGTATTAGAGAAACTAGAAAGCAAGAGCGTGCTTCTTGCTCTAAAGCAGAGTGTTTTTCATGGATGAGAACTGTGCCGTGTGTTTCCCTTCAGAAACAGAGTTAAATGCCTGGTTTGTGTCTTCCTACAAGCAAGATTTTCTTTCAGGTAAACACAGTCACTTTTCAGCTCAAATGATGCTACATTTTTCAAGAAGCTGACACGTTTCTCGCTCTTAACTGAAAAGAATTGGATGTTAGAGGACCTGTGGTTTGTATCAGGTTCAAAAACAGAGTTGAACTAGATATGGTCCGTGTTTAGGACACAGTTCTTTTGTTCTGAGCACACTCACATTTCCCTCTGTATTAGAGACTCTACAAAGCAAGAGCGTGCTTCTTGCTCTAAAGCTGAGTGTGTTTTTTGGATGAGAACTGTGCCGTGTGTTTCCCTTCAGAAACAGAGTTAAATGCCAGGCTCTGTGTCTTTCTTCAAGCAAGACTTCGTTTCATGTAAACGCAGTCACTTTTCAGCTCAAATGAAGCTACATTGTTCACGAAACTCACACGTTTCTCGGTCTTAACTGAAAAGCATTGGATGTTAGAGGACCTGTGGTTTGTATCAGTTTCAGACACAGTTCAACTAGATATGGTCCGTGTGTCTAGGAAACACAGTTCTTTTGTTCTGAACACACTCACGTTTCCCTCTGTATTAGAGATTCCAGAAAGCAAGAGCGTGCTTCTTGCTCTAAAGCAGAGTGTATTTCATGGAAGAGAACTGTGCCGTGTGTTTCCCTTCAGAAACGGAGTTAAATGCCAGGCTCTGTGTCTTTCTTCAAGCAAGACTTCGTTTAAGGTAAACGCAGTCACTTTTCAGCTCAAACGAAGCTACATTGTTCACAAAGCTCACATGTTTCTCGATCTTAACTGAAAATCATTGGATGTTAGAGGACCTGTGGTTTGTATCAGTTTCAGAAACAGAGTTGATATAGATATGGTCCGTTTGTGTAGGAAACACAGTTCTTTTGTTATGAGCACACCCACGTTTCCTTCTGTATTAGAGACTCTACAAAGCAAGAGCATGCTTCTTGATCTAAAGCAGAGTGTGTTTCATGGATGAGAACTGTGCCGTGTGTTTCCCTTCAGAAACGGAGTTAAATGCCAGGCTCTGTGTCTTTCTTCAAGCAAGACTTCGTTTAAGGTAAACGCAGTCACTTTTCAGCTCAAACGAAGCTACATTGTTCACAAAGCTCACATGTGTCTCGATCTTAACTGAAAAGCATTGGATGTTAGAGGAACTGGAGTTTGTATCAGTTTCAGAAACAGAGTTGAACTAGATATGGTCCCTGTGTGTAGGAAACACAGTTCTTTTGTTCTGAGCACACTCACGTTTCCTTCTGTATTAGAGACTATAGAAACCAAGAGCGTGCTTCTTGCTCTAAAGGAGAGTGTGTTTCATGGATGAGAACTGTGCCGTGTGTTTTCCTTCAGAAAGGGAGTTAAATGCCAGGCGTGTGTCTTCCTTCAAGCAAGACTTCGTTTCAGGTAAACGCAGTCACTTTTCAGCTCAAACAAAGCTACATTGTTCAAGAAGCTCACACGTTTCTCGCTCTTAAATGAAAAGAATTGGATGTTTGAGGACCTGTGGTTTGTATCAGTTTCAGAAACAGAGTTGAACTAGATATGGTCCGTGTGTGGGAAACACTGTTCTTTTGTTCTGAGCACACCTACGTTTCCCTCTGTAATAGAGACTCTAGAAAGCAAGAGCGTGCTTCTTGCTCTAAACCAGAGTGTGTATCATGGATGAGAACTGTGCCGTGTGTTTCCCTTCAGAAACGGAGTTAAATGCCAGGCTCTGTGTCTTTCTTCAAGCAAGACTTCGTTTAAGGTAAACGCAGTCACTTTTCAGCTCAAACTAATCTACATTGTTCACAAAGCTCACACGTTTCTTGCTCTTAAATGAAGAGCATTGGATGTTAGAGGACCTATGGTTTGTATCAGTTTCAGAAACAGAGTTGAACTAGATATGGTCTGTGTGTAGGAAACACAGTTCTTTTGTTCTGAGCACACTCACGTTTCCCTCTGTATTAGAGACTCTAGAAACCAAGAGCGTGCTTCTTGCTCTAATGCAGAGTGTGTTTCATGGATGAGAACTGTGCCGTGTGTTTCCCTGCAGACACAGTGTAAAATGCCAGGCTCTGTGTCTTCCCTCAATCAAGACTTCCTTTCAGGTAAACGCAGTCACTTTTCAGCTCAAATGAAGTTACATTGTTCACGAAGCTCACAGGTTTCTCGCTCTTAACTAAAAAGCATTGGATGTTAGAAGACCTGTGGTTTGTATCAGTTTCAGAAACAGTGTTGAACTAGATATGGTCCGTGTGTGTAGGAAACACAGTTCCTTTGTTCTCAGCACACACACGTTTCCCTCTGTATTAGAGAAACTAGAAAGCAAGAGCATGCTTCTTGCTCTAAAGCAGAGTGTGTTTCATGGATTAGAACTGTGCCGTGTGTTTCCCTACAGAAACAGAGTTAAATGCCTGGTTTGTGTCTTCCTACAAGCAAGATTTTCTTTCAGGTAAACACAGTCACTTTTCAGCTCAAATGATGCTACATTGTTCAAGAAGCTGACACGTTTCTCGCACTTAACTGAAAAGAATTGGATGTTAGAGGACGTGTGGTTTGTATCAGGTTCAAAAACAGAGTTGAACTAGATATGGTCCGTGTTTAGGAAACACAGTTCTTTTGTTCTGAGCACACTCACATTTCCCTCTGTATTAGAGACTCTCCAAAGCAAGAGCGTGCTTCTTGCTCTAAAGCTGAGTGTGTTTTTTGGATGAGAACTGTGCCGTGTGTTTCCCTTCAGAAACGGAGTAAAATGCCAGGCTCTGTGTCTTTCTTCAAGCAAGACTTCGTTTCATGTAAACGCAGTCACTTTTCAGCTCAAATGAAGCTACATTGTTCACGAAACTCACATGTTTCTCGGTCTTACCTGAAAAGCATTGGATGTTAGAGGACCTGTGGTTTGTATCAGTTTCAGACAGAGTTCAACTAGATATGGTCCGTGTGTCTAGGAAACACAGTTCTTTTGTTCTGAACACACTCACGTTTCCCTCTGTATTAGAGATTCCAGAAAGCAAGAGCGTGCTTCTTGCTCTAAAGCAGAGTGTGTTTCATGGATGAGAACTGTGCCGCATGTTTCCCTTCAGAAACGGAGTTAAATGCCAGGCTCTGTGTCTTTCTTCAAGCAAGACTTCCTTTCATGTAAACACAGTCAGTTTTCAGCTCAAATGAAGCTACATTGATCACGAAGCTCACACGTTTCTCGCTCTAAACTGAAAATCATTGGATGTTAGAGGACCTGTGGTTTGTATCAGTTAGAGAAACAGAGTTGAACTAGATATGGTCCGTGTTTACGAAACACAGTTCTTTTGTTCTGAGCACACTCTCGTTTCCCTCTGTATTAGAGACTCTAGAAAGCAAGAGCCTGTTTCTTGCTCTAAAGCAGAGTGTGTTTCATGGATGAGAACTGTGCCGTGTGTTTCCCTTCAGAAACGGAGTTAAATGCCAGGTTTGTGTCTTCCTACAAGCAAGACTTCGTTTCAGGTAAACACAGTCACTTTTCAGCTCAAACAAAGCTACATTGTTCAAGAAGGTCACACGTTTCTCGCTCTTAAATGAAAAGAATTGGATGTTTGAGGACCTGTGGTTTGTATCAGTTTCAGAAACAGAGTTGAACTAGATATGGTCCGTGTGTAGGAAACACAGTTCTTTTGTTCTGAGCACACTCACGTTTCCCTCTGTATTAGAGACTCTAGAAAGCAAGAGTGTGCTTCTTGCTCTAAAGCAGAGTGTATTTCATGGAAGAGAACTGTGCCGTGTGTTTCCCTTCAGAAACGGAGTTAAATGCCAGGCTCTGTGTCTTCCTTCAAGCAAGACTTCGTTTCAAGTAAATACAGTCACTTTTCAGCTCAAACGAAGCTACATTGTTCACGAAGCTCACACGTTTCTCGCTCTTAACTGAAAAGCATTGGATGTTAGACGATCTGTGGTTTGTATCAATTTTAGAAACAGAGTTGAACTAGATATGGTACGTGTGTGTAGGAAACACAGTTTTTTTGTTCTGAGCACACTCACGATTCCCTCTGTATTAGAGACTCTACAAAGCAAGAGCATGCTTCTTGATCTAAAGCAGAGTGTGTTTCATGGATGAGAACTGTGCCGTGTGTTTCCCTTCAGAAATGGAGTTAAATGCCTGGCGTGTGTCTTCCTACAAGCAAGACTTTGTTTCAGGTAAACGCAGTCACTTTTCAGCTCAAACAAAGCTACATTGTTCAAGAAGCTCACACGTTTCTCGCTCTTAAATGAAAAGCATTGGATGTTTGAGGACCTGTGGTTTGTATCAGTTTCAGAAACAGAGTTCAACTAGATATGGTCCGTGTGTAGGAAACACAGTTCTTTTGTTCTGAGCACACTCACGTTTCCCTCTGTAATAGAGACTCTAGAAAGCAAGAGCGTGCTTCTTGCTCTAAAGCAGAGTGTGTTTCATGGATGAGAACTGTGCCGTGTGTTTCCCTTCAGAAACGGAGTTAAATGCCAGGCTCTGTGTCTTCCTTCAAGCAAGACTTCCTTTCAGGTAAACGCAGTCACTTTTCAGCTCAAACGAAGCTACATTGTTCACGAAGCTCACACGTTTCTCACTCTTTACTGAAAAGCATGGATGTTAGAGGACCTGTGGTTTTTATCTGTTTCAGAAACAGAGTTGAAATAGATATGGTCCCTGTGTGTAGGAAACACAGTTCTTTTGTTCTGAGCACACTCAATTTTCCTTCTGTATTAGAGACTCTAGAAAGCAAGAGCATGCTTCTTGCTCTAAAGCAGACTGTGTTTCATGGATGAGAACTGTGCCATGTATTTCCATTCAGAAACGGAGTTAAATACCAGGCTCTGTGTCTTTCTTCAAGCAAGACTTCGTTTAAGGTAAACGCAGTCACTTTTCAGCTCAAACAAAGCTACATTGTTCACGAAGCTCACACGTTTCTCGATCTTAACTGAAAAGAATTGGATGTTAGAGGACGTGTGGTTTGTATCAGGTTCAAAAACAGAGTTGAACTAGATAAGGTCCGTGTTTAGGAAACACAGTTCTTTTGTTCTGAGCACACTCACATTTCCCTCTGTATTAGAGACTCTACAAAGCAAGAGCGTGCTTCTTGCTCTAAAGCTGAGTGTGTTTTTTGGATGAGAACTGTGCTGTGTGTTTCCCTTCAGAAACAGAGTTAAATGCCAGGCTCTGTGTCTTTCTTCAAGCAAGACTTCGTTTCATGTAAACGCAGTCACTTTTCAGCTCAAATGAAGCTACATTGTTCACGAAACTCACACGTTTCTCGGTCTTAAATGAAAACCATTTGATGTAAGAGGACCTGTGTTTTGTATCAGTTTCAGACAGAGTTCAACTAGATATGGTCCGTGTGTCTAGGAAACACAGTTCTTTTGTTCTGAACACACTCACGTTTCCCTCTGTATTAGAGATTCCAGAAAGCAAGAGCGTGCTTCTTGCTCTAAAGCAGAGTGTGTTTCATGGATGAGAACTGTGCCGTATGTTTCCCTTCAGAAACGGAGTTAAATGCCAGGCTCTGTGTCTTTCTTCAAGCAAGACTTCCTTTCATGTAAACACAGTCAGTTTTCAGCTCAAATGAAGCTACATTGATCACGAAGCTCACACGTTTCTCGCTCTTAACTGAAAAGCATTGGATGTTAGAGGACCTGTGGTTTGTATCAGTTAGAGACACAGAGTTGAACTAGATATGGTCCGTGTTTAGGAAACACAGTTCTTTTGTTCTGAGCACACTCTCGTTTCCCTCTGTATTAGAGACTCTAGAAAGCAAGAGCCTGTTTCTTGCTCTAAAGCAGAGTGTGTTTCATGGATGAGAACTGTGCCGTGTGTTTCCCTTCAGAAAAGGAGTTAAATGCCAGGTTTGTGTCTTCCTACAAGCAAGACTTCGTTTAAGGTAAATGCAGTCACTTTTCAGCTCAAACGAAGCTACATTGTTCAAAAAGCTCACATGTGTCTATTTCTTAACTGAAAAGCATTGGATGTTAGAGGAACTGGAGTTTGTATCAGTTTCAGAAACAGCGTTGAACTAGATATGGTCCCTGTGTGTAGGAAACACAGTTCTTTTGTTCCGAGCACACTCACGTTTCCTTCTGTATTAGAGACTATAGAAAGCAAGAGCGTGCTTCTTGCTCTAAAGCAGAGTGTGTTTCATGGATGAGAACTGTGCCGTGTGTTTTCCTTCAGAAAGGGAGTTAAATGCCAGGCGTGTGTCTTCCTTCAAGCAAGAATTCGTTTCAAGTAAATACAGTCACTTTTCAGCTCAAATGAAGCTACATTGTTCACGAAGCTCACACGTTTCTCGCTCTTAACTGAAAAGCATTGGAAGTTAGACGACCTGTGGTTTGTATCAATTTCAGAAACAGAGTTGAACTAGATACGGTCCGTGTGTGTAGGAAACACAGTTCTTTTGTTCTGAGCACACTCACGTTTCCCTCTGTATTAGAGACTCTAGAAAGCAAGAGTGTGCTTCTTGCTCTAAAGCAGAGTGTGTTTCATGGATGAGAGCTGTGCCGTTTGTTTCCCTTCAGAAATGGAGTTAAATGCCAGGCTCTTTGTCTTTCTTCAAGCAAGACTTCGTTTCATGTAAACGCAATCACTTTTCCGCTCAAACGAAGCTACATTATTCACGAAGCTCACACGTTTCTCGCTCTTAACTGAGAAGCATTGGATGTAAGAGGACCTGTGGTTTGTATCAGTTTAAGAAACAGAGTTCAACTAGATATGGTCCGTGTGTGTAGGAAACACAGTTCTTTTGTTCTGAGCACACTCACATTTCCCTCTGTATTAGAGACTCTAGAAAGCAAGAGCGTGCTTCTTGCTCTAAAGCAGAGTGTATTTCATAGAAGAGAACTGTGCCGTTTTTTTCCCCTTCAGAAACGGAGTTAAATGCCAGGCTCTGTGTCTTTCTTAAAGCAAGACTTCGTTTAAGGTAAACGCAGTCACTTTTCAGCTCAAACGAAGCTCCATTGTTCACAAAGATCACATGTTTCTTGATCTTAACTGAAAATCATTGGATGTTAGAGGACCTGTGGTTTGTATCAGATTCAGAAACAGAGTTGATATAGATATGGTCCGTTTGTGTAGGAAACACAGTTCTTTTGATATGAGCACACCCACGTTTCCTTCTGTATTAGAGACTCTAGAAAGCAAGAGCGTTCTTCTTGCCCTAAAGCAGAGTGTGTTTATTGGATGAGAACTGTGCCGTGTGTTTCCCTTCAGAAACGGAGTTAAATGCCAGGCTCTGTGTCTTCCTTCAAGCAAGACTTCGTTTCAAGTAAATACAGTCACTTTTCAGCTCAAACGAAGCTACATTGTTCACGAAGCTCACACGTTTCTCGCTCTTAACTGAAAAGCATTGGATGTTAGACGATCTGTGGTTTGTATCAATTTTAGAAACAGAGTTGAACTAGATATGGTCCCTGTGTGTAGGAAACAAAGTTTTTTTGTTCTGAGCACACTCACGATTCCCTCTGTATTAGAGACTCTACAAAGCAAGAGCATGCTTCTTGATCTAAAGCAGAGTGTGTTTCATGGATGAGAACTGTAACGTGTGTTTCCCTTCAGAAATGGAGTTAAATGCCTGGCGTGTGTCTTCCTATAAGCAAGACTTTGTTTCAGGTAAACGCAGTCACTTTTCAGCTCAAACAAAGCAACATTGTTCAAGAAGCTCACACGTTTCTCGCACTTAAATGAAAAGCATTGGATGTTTGAGGACCTGTGGTTTGTATCAGTTTCAGAAACAGAGTTCAACTAGATATGGTCCGTGTGTAGGAAACACAGTTCTTTTGTTCTGAGTACACTCACGTTTCCCTCTGTAATAGAGATTCTAGAAAGCAAGAGCGTGCTTCTTGCTCTAAAGCAGAGTGTGTTTCATGGATGAGAACTGTGCCGTGTGTTTCCCTTCAGAAACGGAGTTAAATGCCAGGCTCTGTGTCTTCCTACAAGCAAGACTTCGTTTCAGGTAAACACAGTCACTTTTCAGCTCAAACGAATCTACATTGTTCACCAAGCTCACACGTTTCTTGCTCTTAAATGAAGAGCATTGGATGTTAGAGGACCTATGGTTTGTATCAGTTTCAGAAACAGAGTTGAACTAGATATGATCCGTGTGTAGGAAACACAGTTCTTTTGTTCTGAGCACACTCACGTTTCCCTCTGTATTAGAGACTCTAGAAACCAAGAGCGTGCTTCTTGCTCTAAAGCAGAGTGTGTTTCATGGATGAGAACTGTGCCTTGTGTTTCCCTGCAGACACGGAGTTAAATGCCAGGCTCTTTGTCTTCCTAAAAGCAAGAATTCATTTCAGGTAATGGCAGTCACTTTTCAGCTCAAACGAAGCTACATTGTTCACAAAGCTCACATGTTTCTCGCGCTTAACTGAAAAGCATTGGAAGTTAGAGGACGTGTTGTTTGTATCAGTTTCAGAAACAGAGTTCAACGAGATATGGTCCGTGTGTGTAGGAAACACAGTTCTTTTGTTCTGAGCACACTCACGTTTCCCTCTGTAATAGAGACTCTAGAAAGCAAGAGCGTGCTTCTTGCTCTAAAGCAGAGTGTGTTTCATGGATGAGAACTGTGCCGTGTGTTTCCCTTCAGAAACGGAGTTAAATGCCAGGCTCTGTGTCTTTCTTCAAGCAAGACTTCGTTTCAGGTAAACGCAGTCACTTTTCAGCTCAAATGAAGCTACATTGTTCACGAAGCTCACAGGTTTCTCGCTCTTAACTAAAAAGCATTGGATGTTAGAAGACCTGTGGTTTGTATCAGTTTCAGAAACAGTGTTGAACTAGATATGGTCCGTGTGTGTAGGAAACACAGTTCCTTTGTTCTCAGCACACTCACGTTTCCCTCTGTAATAGAGACTCTAGAAAGCAAGAGCGTGCTTCTTGCTCTAAAGCAGAGTGTGTTTCATGGATGAGAACTGTGCCGTGTGTTTCCCTTAAGAAACAGAGTTAAATGCCTGGTTTGTGTCTTCCTACAAGCAAGATTTTCTTTCACGTAAACACAGTCACTTTTCAGCTCAAATGATGCTACATTGTTCAAGAAGCTCACACGTTTCTCGCTCTTAACTGAAAAGAATTGGATGTTAGAGGACGTGTGGTTTGTATCAGGTTCAAAAACAGAGTTGAACTAGATATGGTCCGTGTTTAGGAAACACAGTTCTTTTGTTCTGAGCACACTCACATTTCCCTCTGTATTAGAGACTCTACAAAGCAAGAGCGTGCTTCTTGCTCTAAGGCTGAGTGTGTTTTTTGGATGAGAACTGTACCGTGTGTATCCCTTCAGAAACAGAGTTAAATGCCAGGCTCTGTGTCTTTCTTCAAGCAAGACTTCGTTTCATGTAAGCGCAGTCACTTTTCAGCTCAAATGAAGCTACATTGTTCACAAAACTCACACGTTTCTCGGTCTTAAATGAAAAGCATTGGATGTAAGAGGACCTGTGGTTTGTATCAGTTTCAGACAGAGTTCAACTAGATATGGTCCGTGTGTCTAGGAAACACAGTTCTTTTGTTCTGAACACACTCACGTTTCCCTCTGTATTAGAGATTCCAGAAAGCAAGAGCGTGCTTCTTGCTCTAAAGCAGAGTGTGTTTCATGGATGAGAACTGTGCCGTGTGTTTCCCTTCAGAAACGGAGTTAAATGCCAGGCTCTGTGTCTTCCTACAAGCAAGACTTCGTTTAAGGTAAATGCAGTCACTTTTCAGCTCAAACGAAGCTACATTGTTCTAAAAGCTCTCATGTGTCCCGATCTTAACTGAAAAGCATTGGATGTTAGAGGAACTGGAGTTTGTATCAGTTTCAGAAATAGCGTTGAACTAGATATGGTCCGTGTGTGTAGGAAACACAGTTCTTTTGTTCTGAGCACACTCACATTTCCCTCTGTATTAGAGACTCTAGAAAGCAAGAGTGTGCTTCTTGCTCTAAAGCAGAGTGTATTTCATGGAAGAGAACTGTGCCATGTGTTTCCCTTCAGAAACGGAGTTAAATGCCAGGCTCTGTGTCTTTCTTCAAGCAAGACTTCGTTTAAGGTAAACGTAGTCACTTTTCAGCTCAAACGAAGCTACATTGTTCTAAAAGCTCACATGTGTCCCGATCTTAACTGAAAAGCATTGGATGTTAGAGGAACTGGAGTTTGTATCAGTTTCAGAAATAGCGTTGAACTAGATATGGTCCGTGTGTGTAGGAAACACAGTTCTTTTGTTCTGAGCACACTCACATTTCCCTCTGTATTAGAGACTCTAGAAAGCAAGAGCGTGCTTCTTGCTCTAAAGCAGAGTGTATTTCATGGAAGAGAACTGTGCCGTGTGTTTCCCTTCAGAAACGGAGTTAAATGCCAGGCTCTGTGTCTTTCTTCAAGCAAGACTTCGTTTAAGGTAAACGTAGTCACTTTTCAGCTCAAACGAAGCTACATTGTTCACGAAGCTCACACGTTTCTCGCTCTTAACTGAAAAGCATTGGATGTTAGATGATCTGTGGTTTGTATCAATTTTAGAAACAGAGTTGAACTAGATATGGTCCGTGTGTGTAGGAAACACAGTTCCTTTGTTCTCAGCACACTCACGTTTCCCTCTGTATTAGAGAAACTAGAAAGCTAGAGCGTGCTTCTTGCTCTAAAGCAGAGTGTGTTTCATGGATGAGAACTGTGCCGTGTGTTTCCCTTCAGAAACAGAGTTAAATGCCTGGTTTGTGTCGTCCTACAAGCAAGATTTTCTTTCACGTAAACACAGTCACTGTTCAGCTCAAATGATGCTACATTGTTCAAGAAGCTGACACGTTTCTCGCTCTTAACTGAAAAGAATTGGATGTTAGAGGACGTGTGGTTTGTATCAGGTTCAAAAACAGAGTTGAACTAGATATGGTCCGTGTTTAGGAAACACAGTTCTTTTGTTCTGAGCACACTCACATTTCCCTCAGTATTAGAGACTCTACAAAGCAAGAGCGTGCTTCTTGCTCTAAGGCTGAGTGTGTTTTTTGTATGAGAACTGTACCGTGTGTTTCCCTTCACAAACAGAGTTAAATGCCAGGCTCTGTGTCTTTCTTCAAGCAAGACTTCGTTTCATGTAAACGCAGTCACTTTTCAGCTCAAATGAAGCTACATTGTTCACAAAACTCACACGTTTCTCGGTCTTAAATGAAAAGCATTGGATGTAAGAGGACCTGTGGTTTGTATCAGTTTCAGACAGAGTTCAACTAGATATGGTCCGTGTGTCTAGGAAACACAGTTCTTTTGTTCTGAACACACTCACGTTTCCCTCTGTATTAGAGATTCCAGAAAGCAAGAGCGTGCTTCTTGCTCTAAAGCAGAGTGTGTTTCATGGATGAGAACTGTGCCGTGTGTTTCCCTTCAGAAACGGAGTTAAATGCCAGGCTCTGTGTCTTCCTACAAGCAAGACTTCGTTTAAGGTAAATGCAGTCACTTTTCAGCTCAAACGAAGCTACATTGTTCAAAAAGCTCACATGTGTCCCGATCTTAACTGAAAAGCATTGGATGTTAGAGGAACTGGAGTTTGTATCAGTTTCAGAAACAGCGTTGAACTAGATATGGTCCCTGTGTGTAGGAAACACAGTTCTTTTGTTCTGAGCACACTCACGTTTCCCTCTGTATTAGAGACTCTAGAAAGCAAGAGTGTGCTTCTTGCTCTAAAGCAGAGTGTGTTTCATGGATGAGAGCTGTGCCGTTTGTTTCCCTTCAGAAATGGAGTTAAATGCCAGGCTCTGTGTCTTTCTTCAAGCAAGACTTCGTTTTCATGTAAACGCAGTCACTTTTCTGCTCAAACGAAGCTACATTATTCACGAAGCTCACACGTTTCTCGCTCTTAACTGAAAACATTGGATGTAAGAGGACCTGTGGTTTGTATCAGTTTAAGAAACAGAGTTCAACTAGATATGGTCCGTGTGTGTAGGAAACACAGTTCTTTTGTTCTGAGCACAATCACATTTCCCTCTGTATTAGAGACTCTAGAAAGCAAGAGCGTGCTTCTTGCTCTAAAGCAGAGTGTATTTCATGGATGAGAACTGTGCCGTGTGTTTCCCTTCAGAAACGGAGTTAAATGCCAGGCTCTTTGTCTTCCTTCAAGCAAGACTTCGTTTCAGGTAAACGCAGTCACTTTTCAGCTCAAACGAAGCTACATTGTTCACGAAGCTCACACGTTTCTCACTCTTTACTGAAAAGCATGGATGTTAGAGGACCTGTGGTTTTTATCAGTTTCAGAAACAGAGTTGAACTAGATATGGTCCGTGTGTGTAGGAAACACAGTTCTTTTGTTCTGAGCACACTCACGATTCCCTCTGTATTAGAGACTCTACAAAGCAAGAGCATGCTTCTTGATCTAAAGCAGAGTGTGTTTCATGGATGAGAACTGTGCCGTGTGTTTCCCTTCAGAAATGGAGTTAAATGCCTGGCGTGTGTCTTCCTACAAGCAAGAATTTGTTTCAGGTAAACGCAGTCACTTTTCAGCTCAAATGAAGCTACATTGTTCAAAAAGCTCACATGTGTCTCGATCTTAACTGAAAAGCATTGGATGTTAGAGGAACTGGAGTTTGTATCAGTTTCAGAAACAGCGTTGAACTAGATATGGTCCCTGTGTGTAGGAAACACAGTTCTTTTGTTCTGAGCACACTCAATTTTCCTTCTGTATTAGAGACTATAGAAAGCAAGAGCGTGCTTCTTGCTCTAAAGCAGAGTGTGTTTCATGGATGAGAACTGTGCCGTGTGTTTCCCTTCAGAAATGGAGTTAAATGCCAGGCTCTGTGTCTTCTTACAAGCAAGACTTCGTTTCAGGTAATGGCAGTCACTTTTCAGCTCAAAGAAGCTACATTGTTCACAAAGCTCACATGTTTCTCGCTCTTATCTGAAAAGCATTGGATGTTTGAGGACCTGTGGTTTGTATCAGTTTCAGAAACAGAGTTGAACTAGATATGATCCGTGTGTGTAGGAAACACAGTTCTTTTGTTCTGAGCACACTCACGTTTCCCGTTGTATTAGAGACTCTAGAAAGGAAGAGCATGCTTCTTGCTCTAAAGCAGAGTGTGTTTCATGGATGAGAACTGTGCCGTGTGTTTCCCTTCAGAAACGGAGTTAAATGCCAGGCTCTTTGTCTTCCTAAAAGCAAGACTTCATTTCAGGTAATTGCAGTCACTTTTCAGCTCAAACGAAGCTACATTGTTCACAAAGCTCACATGTTTCTCGCGCTTAACTGAAAAGCATTGGAAGTTAGAGGACGTGTTGTTTGTATCAGTTTCAGAAACAGAGTTCAACGAGATATGGTCCGTGTGTGTAGGAAACACAGTTCTTTTGTTCTGAGCACACTCACGTTTCCCTCTGTAATAGAGACTCTAGAAAGCAAGAGCGTGCTTCTTGCTCTAAAACAGAGTGTGTTTCATGGATGAGAACTGTGCCGTGTGTTTCCCTTCAGAAACAGAGTTAAATGCCAGGCTCTGTGTCTTCCTACAAGCAAGACTTCGTTTCAGGTAAACACAGTCACTTTTCAGCTCAAACGAATCTACATTGTTCACCAAGCTCACACGTTTCTTGCTCTTAAATGAAGAGCATTGGATGTTAGAGGACCTATGGTTTGTATCAGTTTCAGAAACAGAGTTGAACTAGATATGATCCGTGTGTAGGAAACACAGTTCTTTTGTTCTGAGCACACTCACGTTTCCCTCTGTATTAGAGACTCTAGAAACCAAGAGCGTGCTTCTTGCTCTAAAGCAGAGTGTGTTTCATGGATGAGAACTGTGCCGTGTGTTTCCCTGCAGACACGGAGTAAAATGCCAGGCTCTGTGTCTTCCCTCAATCAAGAGTTCCTTTCAGGTAAACGCAGTCACTTTTCAGCTCAAATGAAGCTACATTGTTCACAAAGCTCACAGGTTTCTCGCTCTTAACTAAAAAGCATTGGATGTTAGAAGACCTGTGGTTTGTATCAGTTTCAGAAACAGTGTTGAACTAGATATGGTCCGTGTGTGTAGGAAACACAGTTCCTTTGTTCTCAGCACACTCACGTTTCCCTCTGTAATAGAGACTCTAGAAAGCAAGAGCGTGCTTCTTGCTCTAAAGCAGAGTGTGTTTCATGGATGAGAACTGTGCCATGTATTTCCCTTCAGAAACGGAGTTAAATGCCAGGCTCTGTGTCTTTCTTCAAGCAAGACTTCGGTTAAGGTAAACACAGTCACTTTTCAGCTCAAACAAAGCTACATTGTCCACGAAGCTCACACGTTTCTCGATCTTAACTGAAAAGCATTGGATGTTAGAGGACCTGGTGTTTGTATCAGTTTCAGAAACAGAGTTGAACTAGATATGGTCCGTATGTGTAGGAAACACAGTTCTTTTGTTCTGAGCACACTCATGTTTCCCTATGTATTAGAGTCTAGAAAGTAAGAGCGTGCTTCTTGCTCTAAAGCAGAGTGTGTTTCATGGATGAGAACTGTGCCTTGTGTTTCCCTTCAGAAACGGAGTTAAATGCCAGGCTCGGTGTCTTCTTACAAGCAAGACTTCCTTTCAGGTAACGTCAGTCACTTTTCAGCTCAAAGAAGCTACATTGTTCACAAAGCTCACATGTTTCTCGCTCTTATCTGAAAAGCATTGGATGTTAGAGGACCTGTGGTTTGTATCAGTTTAAGAAACAAAGTTCAACTAGATATGGTCCGTGTGTGTAGGAAACACAGTTCTTTTGTTCTGAGCACACTCACATTTCCCTCTGTATTAGAGACTCTAGAAAGCAAGAGCGTGCTTCTTGCTCTAAAGCAGAGTGTATTTCATGGAAGAGAACTGTGCCGTGTTTTTCCCTTCAGAAACGGAGTTGAATGCCAGGCTCTGTGTCTTTCTTCAAGCAAGACTTCGTTTAAGGTAAACGCAGTCACTTTTCAGCTCAAACGAAGCTACATTGTTCTCAAAGCTCACATGTTTCTCGCTCTTAACTGAAAACATTGGATGTAAGAGGACCTGTGGTTTGTATCAGTTTAAGAAACAGAGTTCAACTAGATATGGTCCGTGTGTGTAGGAAACACAGTTCTTTTGTTCTGAGCACAATCACATTTCCCTCTGTATTAGAGACTCTAGAAAGCAAGAGCGTGCTTCTTGCTCTAAAGCAGAGTGTATTTCATGGATGAGAACTGTGCCGTGTGTTTCCCTTCAGAAACGGAGTTAAATGCCAGGCTCTTTGTCTTCCTTCAAGCAAGACTTCGTTTCAGGTAAACGCAGTCACTTTTCAGCTCAAACGAAGCTACATTGTTCACGAAGCTCACACGTTTCTCACTCTTTACTGAAAAGCATGGATGTTAGAGGACCTGTGGTTTTTATCAGTTTCAGAAACAGAGTTGAACTAGATATGGTCCGTGTGTGTAGGAAACACAGTTCTTTTGTTCTGAGCACACTCACGATTCCCTCTGTATTAGAGACTCTACAAAGCAAGAGCATGCTTCTTGATCTAAAGCAGAGTGTGTTTCATGGATGAGAACTGTGCCGTGTGTTTCCCTTCAGAAATGGAGTTAAATGCCTGGCGTGTGTCTTCCTACAAGCAAGAATTTGTTTCAGGTAAACGCAGTCACTTTTCAGCTCAAATGAAGCTACATTGTTCAAAAAGCTCACATGTGTCTCGATCTTAACTGAAAAGCATTGGATGTTAGAGGAACAGGAGTTTGTATCAGTTTCAGAAACAGCGTTGAACTAGATATGGTCCCTGTGTGTAGGAAACACAGTTCTTTTGTTCTGAGCACACTCAAGTTTCCTTCTGTATTAGAGACTATAGAAAGCAAGAGCGTGCTTCTTGCTCTAAAGCAGAGTGTGTTTCATGGATGAGAACTGTGCCGTGTGTTTCCCTTCAGAAATGGAGTTAAATGCCAGGCTCTGTGTCTTCTTACAAGCAAGACTTCGTTTCAGGTAATGGCAGTCACTTTTCAGCTCAAAGAAGCTACATTGTTCACAAAGCTCACATGTTTCTCGCTCTTATCTGAAAAGCATTGGATGTTTGAGGACCTGTGGTTTGTATCAGTTTCAGAAACAGAGTTGAACTAGATATGATCCGTGTGTGTAGGAAACACAGTTCTTTTGTTCTGAGCACACTCACGTTTCCCGTTGTATTAGAGACTCTAGAAAGGAAGAGCATGCTTCTTGCTCTAAAGCAGAGTGTGTTTCATGGATGAGAACTGTGCCGTGTGTTTCCCTTCAGAAACGGAGTTAAATGCCAGGCTCTTTGTCTTCCTAAAAGCAAGACTTCATTTCAGGTAATTGCAGTCACTTTTCAGCTCAAACGAAGCTACATTGTTCACAAAGCTCACATGTTTCTCGCGCTTAACTGAAAAGCATTGGAAGTTAGAGGACGTGTTGTTTGTATCAGTTTCAGAAACAGAGTTCAACGAGATATGGTCCGTGTGTGTAGGAAACACAGTTCTTTTGTTCTGAGCACACTCACGTTTCCCTCTGTAATAGAGACTCTAGAAAGCAAGAGCGTGCTTCTTGCTCTAAAACAGAGTGTGTTTCATGGATGAGAACTGTGCCGTGTGTTTCCCTTCAGAAACAGAGTTAAATGCCAGGCTCTGTGTCTTCCTACAAGCAAGACTTCGTTTCAGGTAAACACAGTCACTTTTCAGCTCAAACGAATCTACATTGTTCACCAAGCTCACACGTTTCTTGCTCTTAAATGAAGAGCATTGGATGTTAGAGGACCTATGGTTTGTATCAGTTTCAGAAACAGAGTTGAACTAGATATGATCCGTGTGTAGGAAACACAGTTCTTTTGTTCTGAGCACACTCACGTTTCCCTCTGTATTAGAGACTCTAGAAACCAAGAGCGTGCTTCTTGCTCTAAAGCAGAGTGTGTTTCATGGATGAGAACTGTGCCGTGTGTTTCCCTGCAGACACGGAGTAAAATGCCAGGCTCTGTGTCTTCCCTCAATCAAGAGTTCCTTTCAGGTAAACGCAGTCACTTTTCAGCTCAAATGAAGCTACATTGTTCACGAAGCTCACAGGTTTCTCGCTCTTAACTAAAAAGCATTGGATGTTAGAAGACCTGTGGTTTGTATCAGTTTCAGAAACAGTGTTGAACTAGATATGGTCCGTGTGTGTAGGAAACACAGTTCCTTTGTTCTCAGCACACTCACGTTTCCCTCTGTAATAGAGACTCTAGAAAGCAAGAGCGTGCTTCTTGCTCTAAAGCAGAGTGTGTTTCATGGATGAGAACTGTGCCATGTATTTCCCTTCAGAAACGGAGTTAAATGCCAGGCTCTGTGTCTTTCTTCAAGCAAGACTTCGGTTAAGGTAAACACAGTCACTTTTCAGCTCAAACAAAGCTACATTGTCCACGAAGCTCACACGTTTCTCGATCTTAACTGAAAAGCATTGGATGTTAGAGGACCTGGTGTTTGTATCAGTTTCAGAAACAGAGTTGAACTAGATATGGTCCGTATGTGTAGGAAACACAGTTCTTTTGTTCTGAGCACACTCATGTTTCCCTATGTATTAGAGTCTAGAAAGTAAGAGCGTGCTTCTTGCTCTAAAGCAGAGTGTGTTTCATGGATGAGAACTGTGCCTTGTGTTTCCCTTCAGAAACGGAGTTAAATGCCAGGCTCGGTGTCTTCTTACAAGCAAGACTTCCTTTCAGGTAACGTCAGTCACTTTTCAGCTCAAAGAAGCTACATTGTTCACAAAGCTCACATGTTTCTCGCTCTTATCTGAAAAGCATTGGATGTTAGAGGACCTGTGGTTTGTATCAGTTTAAGAAACAAAGTTCAACTAGATATGGTCCGTGTGTGTAGGAAACACAGTTCTTTTGTTCTGAGCACACTCACATTTCCCTCTGTATTAGAGACTCTAGAAAGCAAGAGCGTGCTTCTTGCTCTAAAGCAGAGTGTATTTCATGGAAGAGAACTGTGCCGTGTTTTTCCCTTCAGAAACGGAGTTGAATGCCAGGCTCTGTGTCTTTCTTCAAGCAAGACTTCGTTTAAGGTAAACGCAGTCACTTTTCAGCTCAAACGAAGCTACATTGTTCTCAAAGCTCACATGTTTCTCGATCTTAACTGAAAATCATTGGATGTTAGAGGACCTGTGGTTTGTATCAGTTTCAGAAACAGAGTTGATATAGATATGGTCCGTTTGTGTAGGAAACACAGTTCTTTTGATATGAGCACACCCACGTTTCCTTCTGTATTAGAGACTCTAGAAAGCAAGAGCGTTCTTCTTGCTCTAAAGCAGAGTGTGTTTATTGGATGAGAACTGTGCCGTGTGTTTCCCTTCAGAAACGGAGTTAAATGCCAGGCTCTGTGTCTTCCTTCAAGCAAGACTTCGTTTCAAGTAAATACTGTCACTTTTCAGCTCAAACGAAGCTACATTGTTCACGAAGCTCACACGTTTCTCGCTCTTAACTGAAAAGCATTGGATGTTAGACGATCTGTGGTTTGTATCAATTTTAGAAACAGAGTTGAACTAGATATGGTCCGTGTGTGTAGGAAACACAGTTCTTTTGTTCTGAGCACACTCACGATTCCCTCTGTATTAGAGACTCTACAAAGCAAGAGCATGATTCTTGATCTAAAGCAGAGAGTGTTTCATGGATGAGAACTGTGCCGTGTGTTTCCCTTCAGAAATGGAGTTAAATGCCTGGCGTGTGTCTTCCTACAAGCAAGACTTTGTTTCAGGTAAACGCAGTCACTTTTCAGCTCAAACAAAGCTACATTGTTCAAGAAGCTCACACGTTTCTCGCTCTTAAATGAAAAGCATTGGATGTTTGAGGACCTGTGGTTTGTATCAGTTTCAGAAACAGAGTTCAACTAGATATGGTCCGTGTGTAGGAAACACAGTTCTTTTGTTCTGAGCACACTCACGTTTCCCTCTGTAATAGAGACTCTAGAAAGCAAGAGCGTGCTTCTTGCTCTAAAGCAGAGTGTGTTTCATGGATGAGAACTGTGCCGTGTGTTTCCCTTCAGAAACGGAGTTAAATGCCAGGCTCTGTGTCTTCCTTCAAGCAAGACTTCCTTTCAGGTAAACGCAGTCACTTTTCAGCTCAAACGAAGCTACATTGTTCACGAAGCTCACACGTTTCTCACTCTTTACTTAAAAGCATGGATGTTAGAGGACCTGTGGTTTTTATCAGTTTCAGAAACAGAGTTGAACTAGATATGGTCCGTGTGTGTAGGAAACACAGTTCTTTTGTTCTGAGCTCACTCAAGTTTCCTTCTTTATTAGAGACTCTAGAAAGCAAGAGCGTGCTTCTTGCTCTAAAACAGAGTGTGTTTCATGGATGAGAACTGTGCCGTGTGTTTCCCTTCAGAAACAGAGTTAAATGCCAGGCTCTGTGTCTTCCTACAAGCAAGACTTCGTTTCAGGTAAACACAGTCACTTTTCAGCTCAAACGAATCTACATTGTTCACCAAGCTCACACGTTTCTTGCTCTTAAATGAAGAGCATTGGATGTTAGAGGACCTATGGTTTGTATCAGTTTCAGAAACAGAGTTGAACTAGATATGATCCGTGTGTAGGAAACACAGTTCTTTTGTTCTGAGCACACTCACGTTTCCCTCTGTATTAGAGACTCTAGAAACCAAGAGCGTGCTTCTTGCTCTAAAGCAGAGTGTGTTTCATGGATGAGAACTGTGCCGTGTGTTTCCCTGCAGACACGGAGTAAAATGCCAGGCTCTGTGTCTTCCCTCAATCAAGAGTTCCTTTCAGGTAAACGCAGTCACTTTTCAGCTCAAATGAAGCTACATTGTTCACGAAGCTCACAGGTTTCTCGCTCTTAACTAAAAAGCATTGGATGTTAGAAGACCTGTGGTTTGTATCAGTTTCAGAAACAGTGTTGAACTAGATATGGTCCGTGTGTGTAGGAAACACAGTTCCTTTGTTCTCAGCACACTCACGTTTCCCTCTGTAATAGAGACTCTAGAAAGCAAGAGCGTGCTTCTTGCTCTAAAGCAGAGTGTGTTTCATGGATGAGAACTGTGCCATGTATTTCCCTTCAGAAACGGAGTTAAATGCCAGGCTCTGTGTCTTTCTTCAAGCAAGACTTCGGTTAAGGTAAACACAGTCACTTTTCAGCTCAAACAAAGCTACATTGTCCACGAAGCTCACACGTTTCTCGATCTTAACTGAAAAGCATTGGATGTTAGAGGACCTGGTGTTTGTATCAGTTTCAGAAACAGAGTTGAACTAGATATGGTCCGTATGTGTAGGAAACACAGTTCTTTTGTTCTGAGCACACTCATGTTTCCCTATGTATTAGAGTCTAGAAAGTAAGAGCGTGCTTCTTGCTCTAAAGCAGAGTGTGTTTCATGGATGAGAACTGTGCCTTGTGTTTCCCTTCAGAAACGGAGTTAAATGCCAGGCTCGGTGTCTTCTTACAAGCAAGACTTCCTTTCAGGTAACGTCAGTCACTTTTCAGCTCAAAGAAGCTACATTGTTCACAAAGCTCACATGTTTCTCGCTCTTATCTGAAAAGCATTGGATGTTAGAGGACCTGTGGTTTGTATCAGTTTAAGAAACAAA
The DNA here is from genome assembly GCA_949786385.1 of Onychomys leucogaster. NCBI lineage: Eukaryota > Metazoa > Chordata > Mammalia > Rodentia > Cricetidae > Onychomys > Onychomys leucogaster. Next base: position 1,601,653 of record CATKUP010000089.1, read on the forward strand.
GTTCAACTAGATATGGTCCGTGTGTGTAGGAAACACAGTTCTTTTGTTCTGAGCACACTCACATTTCCCTCTGTATTAGAGACTCTAGAAAGCAAGAGCGTGCTTCTTGCTCTAAAGCAGAGTGTATTTCATGGAAGAGAACTGTGCCGTGTTTTTCCCTTCAGAAACGGAGTTGAATGCCAGGCTCTGTGTCTTTCTTCAAGCAAGACTTCGTTTAAGGTAAACGCAGTCACTTTTCAGCTCAAACGAAGCTACATTGTTCTCAAAGCTCACATGTTTCTCGATCTTAACTGAAAATCATTGGATGTTAGAGGACCTGTGGTTTGTATCAGTTTCAGAAACAGAGTTGATATAGATATGGTCCGTTTGTGTAGGAAACACAGTTCTTTTGATATGAGCACACCCACGTTTCCTTCTGTATTAGAGACTCTAGAAAGCAAGAGCGTTCTTCTTGCTCTAAAGCAGAGTGTGTTTATTGGATGAGAACTGTGCCGTGTGTTTCCCTTCAGAAACGGAGTTAAATGCCAGGCTCTGTGTCTTCCTTCAAGCAAGACTTCGTTTCAAGTAAATACTGTCACTTTTCAGCTCAAACGAAGCTACATTGTTCACGAAGCTCACACGTTTCTCGCTCTTAACTGAAAAGCATTGGATGTTAGACGATCTGTGGTTTGTATCAATTTTAGAAACAGAGTTGAACTAGATATGGTCCGTGTGTGTAGGAAACACAGTTCTTTTGTTCTGAGCACACTCACGATTCCCTCTGTATTAGAGACTCTACAAAGCAAGAGCATGATTCTTGATCTAAAGCAGAGAGTGTTTCATGGATGAGAACTGTGCCGTGTGTTTCCCTTCAGAAATGGAGTTAAATGCCTGGCGTGTGTCTTCCTACAAGCAAGACTTTGTTTCAGGTAAACGCAGTCACTTTTCAGCTCAAACAAAGCTACATTGTTCAAGAAGCTCACACGTTTCTCGCTCTTAAATGAAAAGCATTGGATGTTTGAGGACCTGTGGTTTGTATCAGTTTCAGAAACAGAGTTCAACTAGATATGGTCCGTGTGTAGGAAACACAGTTCTTTTGTTCTGAGCACACTCACGTTTCCCTCTGTAATAGAGACTCTAGAAAGCAAGAGCGTGCTTCTTGCTCTAAAGCAGAGTGTGTTTCATGGATGAGAACTGTGCCGTGTGTTTCCCTTCAGAAACGGAGTTAAATGCCAGGCTCTGTGTCTTCCTTCAAGCAAGACTTCCTTTCAGGTAAACGCAGTCACTTTTCAGCTCAAACGAAGCTACATTGTTCACGAAGCTCACACGTTTCTCACTCTTTACTTAAAAGCATGGATGTTAGAGGACCTGTGGTTTTTATCAGTTTCAGAAACAGAGTTGAACTAGATATGGTCCGTGTGTGTAGGAAACACAGTTCTTTTGTTCTGAGCTCACTCAAGTTTCCTTCTTTATTAGAGACTCTAGAAAGCAAGAGCATGCTTCTTGCTCTAAAGCAGAGTGTGTTTCATGGATGAGAACTGTGCCTTGTGTTTCCCTTCAGAAACGGAGTTAAATGCCAGGCTCTGTGTCTTCTTACAAGCAAGACTTCGTTTCAGGTAATGGCAGTCAATTTTCAGCTCAAAGAAGCTACATTGTTCACAAAGCTCACATGTTTCTCGCTCTTATCTGAAAAGCATTGGATGTTAGAGGACCTGTTGTTTTTATCAGTTTCAGAAACAGAGTTGAACTAGATATGATCCGTGTGTAGGAAACACAGTTCTTTTGTTCTGAGCAAACTCACGTTTCCCTCTGTATTAGAGACTCTAGAAACCAAGAGCGTGCTTCTTGCTCTAAAGCAGAGTGTGTTTCATGGATGAGAACTGTGCCTTGTGTTTCCCTTCAGAAACGGAGTTAAATGCCAGGCTCTGTGTCTTCTTACAAGCAAGACTTCGTTTCAGGTAATGGCAGTCACTTTTCAGCTCAAAGAAGCTACATTGTTCACAAAGCTCACATGTTTCTCGCTCTTATCTGAAAAGCATTGGATGTTAGAGGACCTGTGGTTTGTATCAGTTTAAGAAACAGAGTTCAACTAGATATGGTCCGTGTGTGTAGGAAACACAGTTCTTTTGTTCTGAGCACACTCACATTTCCCTCTGTATTAGAGACTCTAGAAAGCAAGAGCGTGCTTCTTGCTCTAAAGCAGAGTGTACTTCATGGAAGAGAACTGTGCCGTGTGTTTCCCTTCAGAAACGGAGTTAAATGCCAGGCTGTGTGTCTTTCTTCAAGCAAGACTTCGTTTAAGGTAAACGCAGTCACTTTTCAGCTCAAACGAAGCTACATTGTTCACAAAGCTCACATGTTTCTCGATCTTAACTGAAAATCATTGGATGTTAGAGGACCTGTGGTTTGTATCAGTTTCAGAAACAGAGTTGATATAGATATGGTCCGTTTGTGTAGGAAACACAGTTCTTTTGATATGAGCACACCCACGTTTCTTTCTGTATTAGAGACTCTAGAAAGCAAGAGCGTTCTTCTTGCTCTAAAGCAGAGTGTGTTTATTGGATGAGAACTGTGCCGTGTGTTTCCCTTCAGAAACGGAGTTAAATGACAGGCTCTGTGTCTTCCTTCAAGCAAGACTTCGTTTCAAGTAAATACAGTCACTTTTCAGCTCAAACGAAGCTACATTGTTCACAAAGCTCACACGTTTCTCGCTCTTAACTGAAAAGCATTGGATGTTAGAGGAACTGGAGTTTGTATCAGTTTCAGAAACAGCGTTGAACTAGATATGGTCCCTGTGTGTAGGAAACACAGTTCTTTTGTTCTGAGCACACTCAAGTTTCCTTCTGTATTAGAGACTATAGAAAGCAAGAGCGTGCTTCTTGCTCTAAAGCAGAGTGTGTTTCATGGATGAGAACTGTGCCGTGTGTTTCCCTTCAGAAACGGAGTTAAATGCCAGGCTCTGTGTCTTCTTACAAGCAAGACTTCGTTTCAGGTAATGGCAGTCACTTTTCAGCTCAAAGAAGCTACATTGTTCACAAAGCTCACATGTTTCTCGCTCTTATCTGAAAAGCATTGGATGTTTGAGGACCTGTTGTTTGTATCAGTTTCAGAAACAGAGTTGAACTAGATATGATCCGTGTGTGTAGGAAACACAGTTCTTTTGTTCTGAGCACACTCACGTTTCCCGTTGTATTAGAGACTCTAGAAAGGAAGAGCATGCTTCTTGCTCTAAAGCAGAGTGTGTTTCATGGATGAGAACTGTGCCGTGTGTTTCCCTTCAGAAACGGAGTTAAATGCCAGGCTCTTTGTCTTCCTAAAAGCAAGACTTCATTTCAGGTAATTGCAGTCACTTTTCAGCTCAAACGAAGCTACATTGTTCACAAAGCTCACATGTTTCTCGCGCTTAACTGAAAAGCATTGGAAGTTAGAGGACGTGTTGTTTGTATCAGTTTCAGAAACAGAGTTCAACGAGATATGGTCCGTGTGTGTAGGAAACACAGTTCTTTTGTTCTGAGCACACTCACGTTTCCCTCTGTAATAGAGACTCTAGAAAGCAAGAGCGTGCTTCTTGCTCTAAAGCAGAGTGTGTTTCATGGATGAGAACTGTGCCGTGTGTTTCCCTTCAGAAACAGAGTTAAATGCCAGGCTCTGTGTCTTCCTACAAGCAAGACTTCGTTTCAGGTAAACACAGTCACTTTTCAGCTCAAACGAATCTACATTGTTCACCAAGCTCACACGTTTCTTGCTCTTAAATGAAGAGCATTGGATGTTAGAGGACCTATGGTTTGTATCAGTTTCAGAAACAGAGTTGAACTAGATATGATCCGTGTGTAGGAAACACAGTTCTTTTGTTCTGAGCACACTCACGTTTCCCTCTGTATTAGAGACTCTAGAAAGGAAGAGCATGCTTCTTGCTCTAAAGCAGAGTGTGTTTCATGGATGAGAACTGTGCCCTGTGTTTCCCTGCAGACACGGAGTAAAATGCCAGGCTCTGTGTCTTCCCTCAATCAAGAGTTCCTTTCAGGTAAACGAGGTCACTTTTCAGCTCAAAAGAAGCTACATTGTTCACGAAGCTCACAGGTTTCTCGCTCTTAACTAAAAAGCATTGGATGTTAGAAGACCTGTGGTTTGTATCAGTTTCAGAAACAGTGTTGAACTAGATATGGTCCGTGTGTGTAGGAAACACAGTTCTTTTGTTCTGAGCTCACTCAAGTTTCCTTCTTTATTAGAGACTCTAGAAAGCAAGAGCATGCTTCTTGCTCTAAAGCAGAGTGTGTTTCATGGATGAGAACTGTGCCATGTATTTCCCTTCAGAAACGGAGTTAAATGCCAGGCTCTGTGTCTTTCTTCAAGCAAGACTTCGTTTAAGGTAAACGCAGTCACTTTTCAGCTCAAACAAAGTTACATTGTCCACGAAGCTCACACGTTTCTCGATCTTAACTGAAAAGCATTGGATGTTAGAGGACCTGGTGTTTGTATCAGTTTCAGAAACAGAGTTGAAGTAGATATGGTCCGTATGTGTAGGAAACACAGTTCTTTTGTTCTGAGCACACTCATGTTTCCCTATGTATTAGAGACTCTAGAAAGTAAGAGCGTGCTTCTTGATCTAAAGCAGAGTGTGTTTCATGGATGAGAACTGTGCCGTGTGTTTCCCTGCAGACACGGAGTAAAATGCCAGGCTCTGTGTCTTCCCTCAATCAAGAGTTCCTTTCAGGTAAACGCAGTCACTTTTCAGCTCAAATGAAGCTACATTGTTCACGAAGCTCACAGGTTTCTCGCTCTTAACTAAAAAGCATTGGATGTTAGAAGACCTGTGGTTTGTATCAGTTTCAGAAACAGTGTTGAACTAGATATGGTCCGTGTGTGTAGGAAACACAGTTCCTTTGTTCTCAGCACACTCACGTTTCCCTCTGTAATAGAGACTCTAGAAAGCAAGAGCGTGCTTCTTGCTCTAAAGCAGAGTGTGTTTCATGGATGAGAACTGTGCCATGTATTTCCCTTCAGAAACGGAGTTAAATGCCAGGCTCTGTGTCTTTCTTCAAGCAAGACTTCGGTTAAGGTAAACGCAGTCACTTTTCAGGTCAAACAAAGCTACATTGTCCACGAAGCTCACACGTTTCTCGATCGTAACTGAAAAGCATTGGATGTTAGAGGACCTGGTGTTTGTATCAGTTTCAGAAACAGAGTTGAGCTAGATATGGTCCGTATATGTAGGAAACACAGTTCTTTTGTTCTGAGCACACTCATGTTTCCCTATGTATTAGAGACTCTAGAAAGTAAGAGCGTGCTTCTTGCTCTAAAGCAGAGTGTGTTTCATGGATGAGAACTGTGCCTTGTGTTTCCCTTCAGAAACGGAGTTAAATGCCAGGCTCTGTGTCTTCTTACAAGCAAGACTTCGTTTCAGGTAATGGCAGTCACTTTTCAGCTCAAAGAAGCTACATTGTTCACAAAGCTCACATGTTTCTCGCTCTTATCTGAAAAGCATTGGATGTTAGAGGACCTGTGGTTTGTATCAGTTTAAGAAACAGAGTTCAATTAGATATGGTCCGTGTGTGTAGGAAACACAGTTCTTTTGTTCTGAGCACACTCACATTTCCCTCTGTATTAGAGACTCTAGAAAGCAAGAGCGTGCTTCTTGCTCTAAAGCAGAGTGTACTTCATGAAAGAGAACTGTGCCGTGTGTTTCCCTTCAGAAACGGAGTTAAATGCCAGGCTCTGTGTCTTTCTTCAAGCAAGACTTCGTTTAAGGTAAACGCAGTCACTTTTCAGCTCAAACGAAGCTACATTGTTCACAAAGCTCACATGTTTCTCGATCTTAACTGAAAATCATTGGATGTTAGAGGACCTGTGGTTTGTATCAGTTTCAGAAACAGAGTTGATATAGATATGGTCCGTTTGTGTAGGAAACACAGTTCTTTTGTTCTGAGCACACTCACGTTTCCCTCTGTATTAGAGACTCTAGAAACCAAGAGCGTGCTTCTTGCTCTAAAGCAGAGTGTGTTTCATGGATGAGAACTGTGCCGTGTGTTTCCCTGCACACACGGAGTAAAATGCCAGGCTCTGTGACTTCCCTCAATCAAGACTTCCTTTCAGGTAAACGCAGTCACTTTTCAGCTCAAATGAAGCTACATTGTTCACGAAGCTCACAGGTTTCTCGCTCTTAACTAAAAAGCATTGGATGTTAGAAGACCTGTGGTTTGTATCAGTTTCAGAAACAGTGTTGAACTAGATATGGTCCGTGTGTGTAGGAAACACAGTTCCTTTGTTCTCATCACACACACGTTTCCCTCTGTAATAGAGACTCTAGAAAGCAAGAGCGTGCTTCTTGCTCTAAAGCAGAGTGTGTTTCATGGATGAGAACTGTGCCGTGTGTTTCACTTCAGAAACAGAGTTAAATGCCAGGCTCTGTGTCTTTCTTCAAGCAAGACTTCGTTTAAGGTAAATGCAGTCACTTTTCAGCTCAAACGAAGCTACATTGTTCAAAAAGCTCACATGTGTCTCGATCCTAACTGAAAAGCATTGGATGTTAGAGGAACTGGAGTTTGTATCAGTTTAAGAAACAGAGTTCAACTAGATATGGTCCGTGTGTGTAGGAAACACAGTTCTTTTGTTCTGAGCACACTCACATTTCCCTCTGTATTAGAGACTCTAGAAAGCAAGAGCGTGCTTCTTGCTCTAAAGCAGAGTGTATTTCATGGAAGAGAACTGTGCCGTGTGTTTCCCTTCATAAACGGAGTTAAATGCCAGGCTCTGTGTCTTTCTTCAAGCAAGACTTCGTTTAAGGTAAATGTAGTCACTTTTCAGCTCAAACGAAGCTACATTGTTCACGAAGCTCACACGTTTCTCGCTCTTAACTGAAAAGCATTGGATGTTAGACGATCTGTGGTTTGTATCAATTTTAGAAACAGAGTTGAACTAGATATGGTCCGTGTGTGTAGGAAACACAGTTCTTTTGTTCTGAGCACACTCACGATTCCCTCTGTATTAGACACTCTACAAAGCAAGAGCATGCTTCTTGATCTAAAGCAGAGTGTGTTTCATGGATGAGAACTGTGCCTTGTGTTTCCCTTCAGAAATGGAGATAAATGCCTGGCGTTTGTCTTCCTACAAGCAAGACTTTGTTTCAGGTAAACGCAGTCACTTTTCAGCTCAAACAAAGCTACATTGTTCAAGAAGCTCACACGTTTCTCGCTCTTTAATGAAAAGCATTGGATGTTTGAGGACCTGTGGTTTGTATCAGTTTCAGAAACAGAGTTCAACTAGATATGGTCCGTTTGTAGGAAACACAGTTCTTTTGTTCTGAGCACACTCACGTTTCCCTCTGTAATAGAGACTCTAGAAAGCAAGAGCGTGCTTCTTGCTCTAAAGCAGAGTGTGTTTCATGGATGAGAACTGTGCCGTGTGTTTCCCTGCAGACACGGAGTAAAATGCCAGGCTCTGTGTCTTACCTCAATCAAGACTTCCTTTCAGGTAAACGCAGTCACATTTCAGCTCAAATGAAGCTACATTGTTCACGAAGCTGACAGGATTCTCGCTCTTAACTAAAAAGCATTGGATGTTAGAAGACCTGTGGTTTGTATCAGTTTCAGAAACAGTGTTGAACTAGATATGGTCCGTGTGTGTAGGAAACACAGTTCCTTTGTTCTCAGCACACTCACGTTTCCCTCTGTATTAGAGAAACTAGAAAGCAAGAGCGTGCTTCTTGCTCTAAAGCAGAGTGTGTTTCATGGATGAGAACTGTGCCGTGTGTTTCCCTTCAGAAACAGAGTTAAATGCCTGGTTTGTGTCTTCCTACAAGCAAGATTTTCTTTCACGTAAACACAGTCACTTTTCAGCTCAAATGATGCTACATTGTTCAAGAAGCTGACACGTTTCTCGCTCTTAACTGAAAAGAATTGGATGTTAGAGGACGTGTGGTTTTTATCAGGTTCAAAAACAGAGTTGAACTAGATATGGTCCGTGTTTAGGAAACACAGTTCTTTTGTTCTGAGCACACTCACATTTCCCTCTGTATTAGAGACTCTACAAAGCAAGAGCGTGCTTCTTGCTCTAAGGCTGAGTGTGTTTTTTGGATGACAACTGTACCGTGTGTTTCCCTTCAGAAACAGAGTTAAATGCCAGGCTCTGTGTCTTTCTTCAAGCAAGACTTCGTTTCATGTAAACGCAGTCACTTTTCAGCTCAAATGAAGCTACATTGTTCACAAAACTCACACGTTTCTCGGTCTTAAATGAAAAGCATTGGATGTAAGAGGACCTGTGGTTTGTATCAGTTTCAGACAGAGTTCAACTAGATATGGTCCGTGTGTCTAGGAAACACAGTTCTTTTGTTCTGAACACACTCACGTTTCCCTCTGTATTAGAGATTCCAGAAAGCAAGAGCGTGCTTCTTGCTCTAAAGCAGAGTGTGTTTCATGGATGAGAACTGTGCCGTGTGTTTCCCTTCAGAAACGGAGTTAAATGCCAGGCTCTGTGTCTTCCTACAAGCAAGACTTCGTTTAAGGTAAATGCAGTCACTTTTCAGCTCAAACGAAGCTACATTGTTCAAAAAGCTCACATGTGTCCCGATCTTAACTGAAAAGCATTGAATGTTAGAGGAACTGGAGTTTGTATCAGTTTCAGAAACAGCGTTGAACTAGATATGGTCCCTGTGTGTAGGAAACACAGTTCTTTTGTTCTGAGCACACTCACGTTTCCTTCTGTATTAGAGACTATAGAAAGCAAGAGCGTGCTTCTTGCTCTAAAGCAGAGTGTGTTTCATGGATGAGAACTGTGCCGTGTGTTTTCCTTCAGAAAGGGAGTTAAATGCCAGGCGTGTGTCTTCCTTCAAGCAAGACTTCGTTTCAGGTAAACGCAGTCACTTTTCAGCTCAAACAAAGCTACATTGTTCAAGAAGCTCACAGGTTTCTCGCTCTTAAATGAAAAGAATTGGATGTTTGAGGACCTGTGGTTTGTATCAGTTTCAGAAACAGAGTTGAACTAGATATGGTCCGTGTGTAGGAAACACAGTTCTTTTGTTCTGAGCACACCTACGTTTCCCTCTGTAATAGAGACTCTAGAAAGCAAGAGCGTGCTTCTTGCTCTAAACCAGAGTGTGTATCATGGATGAGAACTGTGCCGTGTGTTTCCCTTCAGAAACGGAGTTAAATGCCAGGCTCTGTGTCTTCCTTCAAGTAAGATTTCGTTTCAAGTAAATACAGTCACTTTTCAGCTCAAATGAAGCTACATTGTTCACGAAGCTCACACGTTTCTCGCTCTTAACTGAAAAGCATTGGAAGTTAGACGACCTGTGGTTTGTATCAATTTCAGAAACAGAGTTGAACTAGATATGGTCCGTGTGTAGGAAACACAGTTCTTTTGTTCTGAGCACACTCACGTTTCCCTCTGTATTAGAGACTCTAGAAACCAAGAGCGTGCTTCTTGCTCTAAAGCAGAGTGTGTTTCATGGATGAGAACTGTGCCGTGTGTTTCCCTGCACACACGGAGTAAAATGCCAGGCTCTGTGGCTTCCCTCAATCAAGACTTCCTTTCAGGTAAACGCAGTCACTTTTCAGCTCAAATGAAGCTACATTGTTCACGAAGCTCACAGGTTTCTCGCTCTTAACTAAAAAGCATTGGATGTTAGAAGACCTGTGGTTTGTATCAGTTTCAGAAACAGTGTTGAACTAGATATGGTCCGTGTGTGTAGGAAACACAGTTCCTTTGTTCTCATCACACACACGTTTCCCTCTGTAATAGAGACTCTAGAAAGCAAGAGCGTGCTTCTTGCTCTAAAGCAGAGTGTGTTTCATGGATGAGAACTGTGCCGTGTGTTTCACTTCAGAAACAGAGTTAAATGCCAGGCTCTGTGTCTTTCTTCAAGCAAGACTTCGTTTAAGGTAAATGCAGTCACTTTTCAGCTCAAACGAAGCTACATTGTTCAAAAAGCTCACATGTGTCTCGATCCTAACTGAAAAGCATTGGATGTTAGAGGAACTGGAGTTTGTATCAGTTTAAGAAACAGAGTTCAACTAGATATGGTCCGTGTGTGTAGGAAACACAGTTCTTTTGTTCTGAGCACACTCACATTTCCCTCTGTATTAGAGACTCTAGAAAGCAAGAGCGTGCTTCTTGCTCTAAAGCAGAGTGTATTTCATGGAAGAGAACTGTGCCGTGTGTTTCCCTTCAGAAACGGAGTTAAATGCCAGGCTCTGTGTCTTTCTTCAAGCAAGACTTCGTTTAAGGTAAATGTAGTCACTTTTCAGCTCAAACGAAGCTACATTGTTCACGAAGCTCACACGTTTCTCGCTCTTAACTGAAAAGCATTGGATGTTAGACGATCTGTGGTTTGTATCAATTTTAGAAACAGAGTTGAACTAGATATGGTCCGTGTGTGTAGGAAACACAGTTCTTTTGTTCTGAGCACACTCACGATTCCCTCTGTATTAGACACTCTACAAAGCAAGAGCATGCTTCTTGATCTAAAGCAGAGTGTGTTTCATGGATGAGAACTGTGCCTTGTGTTTCCCTTCAGAAATGGAGATAAATGCCTGGCGTTTGTCTTCCTACAAGCAAGACTTTGTTTCAGGTAAACGCAGTCACTTTTCAGCTCAAACAAAGCTACATTGTTCAAGAAGCTCACACGTTTCTCGCTCTTTAATGAAAAGCATTGGATGTTTGAGGACCTGTGGTTTGTATCAGTTTCAGAAACAGAGTTCAACTAGATATGGTCCGTTTGTAGGAAACACAGTTCTTTTGTTCTGAGCACACTCACGTTTCCCTCTGTAATAGAGACTCTAGAAAGCAAGAGCGTGCTTCTTGCTCTAAAGCAGAGTGTGTTTCATGGATGAGAACTGTGCCGTGTGTTTCCCTGCAGACACGGAGTAAAATGCCAGGCTCTGTGTCTTACCTCAATCAAGACTTCCTTTCAGGTAAACGCAGTCACTTTTCAGCTCAAATGAAGCTACATTGTTCACGAAGCTCACAGGTTTCTCGCTCTTAACTAAAAAGCATTGGATGTTAGAAGACCTGTGGTTTGAATCAGTTTCAGAAACAGTGTTGAACTAGATATGGTCCGTGTGTGTAGGAAACACAGTTCCTTTGTTCTCAGCACACTCACGTTTCCCTCTGTATTAGAGAAACTAGAAGGCAAGAGCGTGCTTCTTGCTCTAAAGCAGAGTGTGTTTCATGGATGAGAACTGTGCCGTGTGTTTCCCTTCAGAAACAGAGTTAAATGCCTGGTTTGTGTCTTCCTACAAGCAAGATTTTCTTTCACGTAAACACAGTCACTTTTCAGCTCAAATGATGCTACATTGTTCAAGAAGCTGACACGTTTCTCGCTCTTAACTGAAAAGAATTGGATGTTAGAGGACGTGTGGTTTTTATCAGGTTCAAAAACAGAGTTGAACTAGATATGGTCCGTGTTTAGGAAACACAGTTCTTTTGTTCTGAGCACACTCACATTTCCCTCTGTATTAGAGACTCTACAAAGCAAGAGCGTGCTTCTTGCTGTAAGGCTGAGTGTGTTTTTTGGATGACAACTGTACCGTGTGTTTCCCTTCAGAAACAGAGTTAAATGCCAGGCTCTGTGTCTTTCTTCAAGCAAGACTTCGTTTCATGTAAACGCAGTCACTTTTCAGCTCAAATGAAGCTACATTGTTCACAAAACTCACACGTTTCTCGGTCTTAAATGAAAAGCATTGGATGTAAGAGGACCTGTGGTTTGTATCAGTTTCAGACAGAGTTCAACTAGATATGGTCCGTGTGTCTAGGAAACACAGTTCTTTTGTTCTGAACACACTCACGTTTCCCTCTGTATTGGAGATTCCAGAAAGCAAGAGCGTGCTTCTTGCTCTAAAGCAGAGTGTGTTTCATGGATGAGAACTGTGCCGTGTGTTTCCCTTCAGAAACGGAGTTAAATGCCAGGCTCTGTGTCTTCCTACAAGCAAGACTTCGTTTAAGGTAAATGCAGTCACTTTTCAGCTCAAACGAAGCTACATTGTTCAAAAAGCTCACATGTGTCCCGATCTTAACTGAAAAGCATTGAATGTTAGAGGAACTGGAGTTTGTATCAGTTTCAGAAACAGCGTTGAACTAGATATGGTCCCTGTGTGTAGGAAACACAGTTCTTTTGTTCTGAGCACACTCACGTTTCCTTCTGTATTAGAGACTATAGAAAGCAAGAGCGTGCTTCTTGCTCTAAAGCAGAGTGTGTTTCATGGATGAGAACTGTGCCGTGTGTTTTCCTTCAGAAAGGGAGTTAAATGCCAGGCGTGTGTCTTCCTTCAAGCAAGACTTCGTTTCAGGTAAACGCAGTCACTTTTCAGCTCAAACAAAGCTACATTGTTCAAGAAGCTCACAGGTTTCTCGCTCTTAAATGAAAAGAATTGGATGTTTGAGGACCTGTGGTTTGTATCAGTTTCAGAAACAGAGTTGAACTAGATATGGTCCGTGTGTAGGAAACACAGTTCTTTTGTTCTGAGCACACCTACGTTTCCCTCTGTAATAGAGACTCTAGAAAGCAAGAGCGTGCTTCTTGCTCTAAACCAGAGTGTGTATCATGGATGAGAACTGTGCCGTGTGTTTCCCTTCAGAAACGGAGTTAAATGCCAGGCTCTGTGTCTTCCTTCAAGTAAGATTTCGTTTCAAGTAAATACAGTCACTTTTCAGCTCAAATGAAGCTACATTGTTCACGAAGCTCACACGTTTCTCGCTCTTAACTGAAAAGCATTGGAAGTTAGACGACCTGTGGTTTGTATCAATTTCAGAAACAGAGTTGAACTAGATATGGTCCGTGTGTGTAGGAAACACAGTTCTTTTGTTCTGAGCACACTCATGTTTCCCTCTGTATTAGAGACTCTAGAAAGCAAGAGTGTGCTTCTTGCTCTAAAGCAGAGTGTGTTTCATGGATGAGAGCTGTGCCGTTTGTTTCACTTCAGAAATGGAGTTAAATGCCTGGCGTGTGTCTTCCTACAAGCAAGATTTTGTTTCAGGTAAACGCAGTCACTTTTCAGCTCAAACAAAGCTACATTGTTCAAGAAGCTCACACGTTTCTCGCTCTTAAATGAAAAGCATTGGATGTTTGAGGACCTGTGGTTTGTATCAGTTTCAGAAACAGAGTTCAACTAGATATGGTCCGTGTGTAGGAAACACAGTTCTTTTGTTCTGAGCACACTCACGTTTCCCTCTGTAATAGAGACTCTAGAAAGCAAGAGCGTGCTTCTTGCTCTAAAGCAGAGTGTGTTTCATGGATGAGAACTGTGCCGTGTGTTTCCCTTCAGAAACGGAGTTAAATGCCAGGCTCTGTGTCTTCCTTCAAGCAAGACTTCCTTTCAGGTAAACGCAGTCACTTTTCAGCTCAAACGAAGCTACATTGTTCACGAAGCTCACACGTTTCTCACTCTTTACTGAAAAGCATGGATGTTAGAGGACCTGTGGTTTTTATCAGTTTCAGAAACAGAGTTGAACTAGATATGGTCCGTATGTGTAGGAAACACAGTTCTTTTGTTCTGAGCACACTCAAGTTTCCTTCTGTATTAGAGACTCTAGAAAGCAAGAGCATGCTTCTTGCTCTAAAGCAGAGTGTGTTTCATGGATGAGAACTGTGCCATGTATTTCCCTTCAGAAACGGAGTTAAATGCCAGGCTCTGTGTCTTTCTTCAAGCAAGACTTCGTTTAAGGTAAACGCAGTCACTTTTCAGCTCATACAAAGCTACATTGTCCACGAAGCTCACACGTTTCTCGATCTTAACTGAAAAGCATTGGATGTTAGAGGACCTGGTGTTTGTATCAGTTTAAGAAACAGAGTTGAACTAGATATGGTCCGTATGTGTAGGAAACACAGTTCTTTTGTTCTGAGCACACTCATGTTTCCCTATGTATTATAGACTCTAGAAAGTAAGAGCGTGCTTCTTGCTCTAAAGCAGAGTGTGTTTCATGGATGAGAACTGTGCCTTGTGTTTCCCTTCAGAAACGGAGTTAAATGCCAGGCTCTGTGTCTTCTTACAAGCAAGACTTCGTTTCAGGTAATGGCAGTCACTTTTCAGCTCAAAGAAGCTACATTGTTCACAAAGCTCACATGTTTCTCGCTCTTATCTGAAAAGCATTGGATGTTAGAGGACCTGTGGTTTGTATCAGTTTAAGAAACAGAGTTCAACTAGATATGGTCCGTGTGTGTAGGAAACACAGTTCTTTTGTTCTGAGCACACTCACATTTCCCTCTGTATTAGAGACTCTAGAAAGCAAGAGCGTGCTTCTTGCTCTAAAGCAGAGTGTATTTCATGGAAGAGAACTGTGCCGTGTGTTTCCCTTCAGAAACGGAGTTAAATGCCAGGCTCTGTGTCTTTCTTCAAGCAAGACTTCGTTTAAGGTAAACGCAGTCACTTTTCAGCTCAAACGAAGCTACATTGTTCACAAAGCTCACATGTTTCTCGATCTTAACTGAAAATCATTGGATGTTAGAGGACCTGTGGTTTGTATCAGTTTCAGAAACAGAGTTGATATAGATATGGTCCGTTTGTGTAGGAAACACAGTTCTTTTGATATGAGCACACCCACGTTTCCTTCTGTATTAGAGACTCTAGAAAGCAAGAGCGTTCTTCTTGCTCTAAAGCAGAGTGTGTTTATTGGATGAGAACTGTGCCGTGTGTTTCCCTTCAGAAACGGAGTTAAATGCCAGGCTCTGTGTCTTCCTTCAAGCAAGACTTCGTTTCAAGTAAATACAGTCACTTTTCAGCTCAAACGAAGCTACATTGTTCACGAAGCTCACACGTTTCTCGCTCTTAACTGAAAAGCATTGGATGTTAGACGATCTGTGGTTTGTATCAATTTTAGAAACAGAGTTGAACTAGATATGGTCCGTGTGTGTAGGAAACACAGTTCTTTTGTTCTGAGCACACTCACGATTCCCTCTGTATTAGAGACTCTACAAAGCAAGAGCATGCTTCTTGATCTAAAGCAGAGTGTGTTTCATGGATGAGAACTGTGCCGTGTGTTTCCCTTCAGAAATGGAGTTAAATGCCTGGCGTGTGTCTTCCTACAAGCAAGAATTTGTTTCAGGTAAACGCACTCAATTTCAGCTCAAACAAAGCTACATTGTTCAAGAAGCTCACACGTTTCTCGCTCTTAAATGAAAAGCATTGGATGTTTGAGGACCTGTGGTTTGTATCAGTTTCAGTAACAGAGTTCAACTAGATATGGTCCGTGTGTAGGAAACACAGTTCTTTTGTTCTGAGCACACTCATGTTTCCCTCTGTAATAGAGACTCTAGAAAGCAAGAGCGTGCTTCTTGCTCTAAAGCAGAGTGTGTTTCATGGATGAGAACTGTGCCGTGTGTTTCCCTTCAGAAACGGAGTTAAATGCCAGGCTCTGTGTCTTCCTTCAAGCAAGACTTCCTTTCAGGTAAACGCAGTCACTTTTCAGCTCAAACGAAGCTACATTGTTCACGAAGCTCACACGTTTCTCACTCTTTACTGAAAAGCATGGATGTTAGAGGACCTGTGGTTTTTATCAGTTTCAGAAACAGAGTTGAACTAGATATGGTCCGTGTGTGTAGGAAACACAGTTCTTTTGTTCTGAGCACACTCAAGTTTCCTTCTGTATTAGAGACTCTAGAAAGCAAGAGCGTGCTTCTTGCTCTAAAGCAGAGTGTGTTTCATGGATGAGAACTGTGCCATGTATTTCCCTTCAGAAACGGAGTTAAATGCCAGGCTCTGTGTCTTTCTTCAAGCAAGACTTCGTTTAAGGTAAACGCAGTCACTTTTCAGCTCAAACAAAGCTACATTGTCCACGAAGCTCACACGTTTCTCGATCTTAACTGAAAAGCATTGGATGTTAGAGGACCTGGTGTTTGTATCAGTTTCAGAAACAGAGTTGAACTAGATATGGTCCGTATGTGTAGGAAACACAGTTCTTTTGTTCTGAGCACACTCATGTTTCCCTATGTATTAGAGACTCTAGAAAGTAAGAGCGTGCTTCTTGCTCTAAAGCCGAGTGTGTTTCATGGATGAGAACTGTGCCTTGTGTTTCCCTTCAGAAACGGAGTTAAATGCCAGGCTCTGTGTCTTCTTACAAGCAAGACTTCGTTTCAGCTAATGGCAGTCACTTTTCAGCTCAAAGAAGCTACATTGTTCACAAAGCTCACATGTTTCTCGCTCTTATCTGAAAAGCATTGGATGTTAGAGGACCTGTTGTTTGTATCAGTTTCAGAAACAGAGTTGAACTAGATATGGTCCGTGTGTGTAGGAAACACAGTTCTTTTGTTCTGCGCACACTCACGTTTGCCGTTGTATTAGAGACTCTAGAAAGGAAGAGCATGCTTCTTGCTCTAAAGCAGAGTGTGTTTCATGGATGAGAACTGTGCCGTGTGTTTCCCTTCAGAAACGGAGTTAAATGCCAGGCTCTGTGTCTTCCCTCAATCAAGAC
Source organism: Onychomys leucogaster (assembly GCA_949786385.1). Lineage (NCBI taxonomy): Eukaryota > Metazoa > Chordata > Mammalia > Rodentia > Cricetidae > Onychomys > Onychomys leucogaster. The sequence continues at coordinate 1,618,030 of CATKUP010000089.1, forward strand.
TTCCTTTCAGGTAAACGCAGTCACTTTTCAGCTCAAATGAAGCTACATTGTTCACGAAGCTCACAGGTTTCTCGCTCTTAACTAAAAAGCATTGGATGTTAGAAGACCTGTGGTTTGTATCAGTTTCAGAAACAGTGTTGAACTGGATATGGTCAGTGTGTGTAGGAAACACAGTTCCTTTGTTCTCAGCACACTCACGTTTCCCTCTGTATTAGAGAAACTAGAAAGCAAGAGCGTGCTTCTTGCTCTAAAGCAGAGTGTGTTTCATGGATGAGAACTGTGCCGTGTGTTTCCCTTCAGAAACAGAGTTAAATGCCTGGTTTGTGTCTTCCTACAAGCAAGATTTTCTTTCAGGTAAACACAGTCACTTTTCAGCTCAAATGATGCCACATTGTTCAAGAGCTGACACGTTTCTCGCTCTTAAGTGAAAAGAATTGGATGTTAGAGGACATGTGGTTTGTATCCGGTTCAAAAACAGAGTTGAACTAGATATGGTCCGTGTGTGTAGGAAACACAGTTCTTTTGTTCTGAGCACACTCACATTTCCCTCTGTATTAGAGACTCTACAAAGCAAGAGCGTGCTTCTTGCTCTAAGGCTGAGTGTGTTTTTTGGATGAGAACTGTACCGTGTGTTTCCCTTCAGAAACAGAGTTAAATGCCAGGCTCTGTGTCTTTCTTCAAGCAAGACTTCGTTTCATGTAAACGCAGTCACTTTTCAGCTCAAATGAAGCTACATTGTTCACGAAACTCACACGTTTCTCGGTCTTAAATGAAAAGCATTGGATGTAAGAGGACCTGTGGTTTGTATCAGTTTCAGACAGAGTTCAACTAGATATGGTCCGTGTGTCTAGGAAACACAGTTCTTTTGTTCTGAACACACTCACGTTTCCCTCTGTATTAGAGATTCCAGAAAGCGAGAGCGTGCTTCTTGCTCTAAAGCAGAGTGTGTTTCATGGATGAGAACTGTGCCGTGTGTTTCCCTTCAGAAACGGAGTTAAATGCCAGGCTCTGTGTCTTTCTTCAAGCAAGACTTCGTTTAAGGTAAACGCAGTCACTTTTCAGCTCAAACAAAGCTACATTGTCCACGAAGCTCACACGTTTCTCGATCTTAACTGAAAAGCATTGGATGTTAGAGGACCTGGTGTTTGTATCAGTTTCAGAAACAGAGTTGAACTAGATATGGACCGTATTGTAGGAAACACAGTTCTTTTGTTCTGAGCACACTCATGTTTCCCTATGTATTAGAGACTCTAGAACGTAAGAGCATGCTTCTTGCTCTAAAGCAGAGTGTGTTTCATGGACGAGAACTGTGCCTAGTGTTTCCCTTCAGAAACGGAGTTAAATGCCATGCTCTGTGTCTTCTTACAAGCAAGACTTCGTTTCAGGTAATGGCAGTCACTTTTCAGCTCAAAGAAGCTACATTGTTCACAAAGCTCACATGTTTCTCGCTCTTATCTGAAAAGCATTGGATGTTAGACGATCTGTGGTTTGTATCAATTTTAGAAACAGAGTTGAACTAGATATGGTCCGTGTGTGTAGGAAACACAGTTCTTTTGTTCTGAGCACACTCACGATTCCCTCTGTATTAGAGACTCTACAAAGCAAGAGCATGCTTCTTGATCTAAAGCAGAGTGTGTTTCATGGATGAGAACTGTGCCGTGTGTTTCCCTTCAGAAATGGAGTTAAATGCCTGGCGTGTGTCTTCCTACAAGCAAGAATTTGTTTCAGGTAAACGCACTCAATTTCAGCTCAAACAAAGCTACATTGTTCAAGAAGCTCACACGTTTCTCGCTCTTAAATGAAAAGCATTGGATGTTTGAGGACCTGTGGTTTGTATCAGTTTCAGTAACAGAGTTCAACTAGATATGGTCCGTGTGTAGGAAACACAGTTCTTTTGTTCTGAGCACACTCATGTTTCCCTCTGTAATAGAGACTCTAGAAAGCAAGAGCGTGCTTCTTGCTCTAAAGCAGAGTGTGTTTCATGGATGAGAACTGTGCCGTGTGTTTCCCTTCAGAAACGGAGTTAAATGCCAGGCTCTGTGTCTTCCTTCAAGCAAGACTTCCTTTCAGGTAAACGCAGTCACTTTTCAGCTCAAACGAAGCTACATTGTTCACGAAGCTCACACGTTTCTCACTCTTTACTGAAAAGCATGGATGTTAGAGGACCTGTGGTTTTTATCAGTTTCAGAAACAGAGTTGAACTAGATATGGTCCGTGTGTGTAGGAAACACAGTTCTTTTGTTCTGAGCACACTCAAGTTTCCTTCTGTATTAGAGACTCTAGAAAGCAAGAGCATGCTTCTTGCTCTAAAGCAGAGTGTGTTTCATGGATGAGAACTGTGCCATGTATTTCCCTTCAGAAACGGAGTTAAATGCCAGGCTCTGTGTCTTTCTTCAAGCAAGACTTCGTTTAAGGTAAACGCAGTCACTTTTCAGCTCAAACAAAGCTACATTGTCCACGAAGCTCACACGTTTCTCGATCTTAACTGAAAAGCATTGGATGTTAGAGGACCTGGTGTTTGTATCAGTTTCAGAAACAGAGTTGAACTAGATATGGTCCGTATGTGTAGGAAACACAGTTCTTTTGTTCTGAGCACACTCATGTTTCCCTATGTATTAGAGACTCTAGAAAGTAAGAGCGTGCTTCTTGCTCTAAAGCCGAGTGTGTTTCATGGATGAGAACTGTGCCTTGTGTTTCCCTTCAGAAACGGAGTTAAATGCCAGGCTCTGTGTCTTCTTACAAGCAAGACTTCGTTTCAGCTAATGGCAGTCACTTTTCAGCTCAAAGAAGCTACATTGTTCACAAAGCTCACATGTTTCTCGCTCTTATCTGAAAAGCATTGGATGTTAGAGGACCTGTTGTTTGTATCAGTTTCAGAAACAGAGTTGAACTAGATATGGTCCGTGTGTGTAGGAAACACAGTTCTTTTGTTCTGAGCACACTCATGTTTCCCTCTGTATTAGAGACTCTAGAAAGCAAGAGTGTGCTTCTTGCTCTAAAGCAGAGTGTGTTTCATGGATGAGAGCTGTGCCGTTTGCTTCACTTCAGAAATGGAGTTAAATGCCTGGCGTGTGTCTTCCTACAAGCAAGATTTTGTTTCAGGTAAACGCAGTCACTTTTCAGCTCAAACAAAGCTACATTGTTCAAGAAGCTCACACGTTTCTCGCTCTTAAATGAAAAGCATTGGATGTTTGAGGACCTGTGGTTTGTATCAGTTTCAGAAACAGAGTTCAACTAGATATGGTCCGTGTGTAGGAAACACAGTTCTTTTGTTCTGAGCACACTCACGTTTCCCTCTGTAATAGAGACTCTAGAAAGCAAGAGCGTGCTTCTTGCTCTAAAGCAGAGTGTGTTTCATGGAAGAGAACTGTGCCGTGTGTTTCCCTTCAGAAACGGAGTTAAATGCCAGGCTCTGTGTCTTTCTTCAAGCAAGACTTCGTTTAAGGTAAACGCAGTCACTTTTCAGCTCAAACGAAGCTACATTGTTCACAAAGCTCACATGTTTCTCGATCTTAACTGAAAATCATTGGATGTTAGAGGACCTGTGGTTTGTATCAGTTTCAGAAACAGAGTTGATATAGATATGGTCCGTTTGTGTAGGAAACACAGTTCTTTTGATATGAGCACACCCACGTTTCCTTCTGTATTAGAGACTCTAGAAAGCAAGAGCGTTCTTCTTGCTCTAAAGCAGAGTGTGTTTATTGGATGAGAACTGTGCCGTGTGTTTCCCTTCAGAAACGGAGTTAAATGCCAGGCTCTGTGTCTTCCTACAAGCAAGACTTCGTTTCAAGTAAATACAGTCACTTTTCAGCTCAAACGAAGCTACATTGTTCACGAAGCTCACACGTTTCTCGCTCTTAACTGAAAAGCATTGGATGTTAGACGATCTGTGGTTTGTATCAATTTTAGAAACAGAGTTGAACTAGATATGGTCCGTGTGTGTAGGAAACACAGTTCTTTTGTTCTGAGCACACTCACGATTCCCTCTGTATTAGAGACTCTACAAAGCAAGAGCATGCTTCTTGATCTAAAGCAGAGTGTGTTTCATGGATGAGAACTGTGCCGTGTGTTTCCCTTCAGAAATGGAGTTAAATGCCTGGCGTGTGTCTTCCTACAAGCAAGAATTTGTTTCAGGTAAACGCACTCAATTTCAGCTCAAACAAAGCTACATTGTTCAAGAAGCTCACACGTTTCTCGCTCTTAAATGAAAAGCATTGGATGTTTGAGGACCTGTGGTTTGTATCAGTTTCAGTAACAGAGTTCAACTAGATATGGTCCGTGTGTAGGAAACACAGTTCTTTTGTTCTGAGCACACTCATGTTTCCCTCTGTAATAGAGACTCTAGAAAGCAAGAGCGTGCTTCTTGCTCTAAAGCAGAGTGTGTTTCATGGATGAGAACTGTGCCGTGTGTTTCCCTTCAGAAACGGAGTTAAATGCCAGGCTCTGTGTCTTCCTTCAAGCAAGACTTCCTTTCAGGTAAACGCAGTCACTTTTCAGCTCAAACGAAGCTACATTGTTCACGAAGCTCACACGTTTCTCACTCTTTACTGAAAAGCATGGATGTTAGAGGACCTGTGGTTTTTATCAGTTTCAGAAACAGAGTTGAACTAGATATGGTCCGTGTGTGTAGGAAACACAGTTCTTTTGTTCTGAGCACACTCAAGTTTCCTTCTGTATTAGAGACTCTAGAAAGCAAGAGCGTGCTTCTTGCTCTAAAGCAGAGTGTGTTTCATGGATGAGAACTGTGCCATGTATTTCCCTTCAGAAACGGAGTTAAATGCCAGGCTCTGTGTCTTTCTTCAAGCAAGACTTCGTTTAAGGTAAACGCAGTCACTTTTCAGCTCAAACAAAGCTACATTGTCCACGAAGCTCACACGTTTCTCGATCTTAACTGAAAAGCATTGGATGTTAGAGGACCTGGTGTTTGTATCAGTTTCAGAAACAGAGTTGAACTAGATATGGTCCGTATGTGTAGGAAACACAGTTCTTTTGTTCTGAGCACACTCATGTTTCCCTATGTATTAGAGACTCTAGAAAGTAAGAGCGTGCTTCTTGCTCTAAAGCCGAGTGTGTTTCATGGATGAGAACTGTGCCTTGTGTTTCCCTTCAGAAACGGAGTTAAATGCCAGGCTCTGTGTCTTCTTACAAGCAAGACTTCGTTTCAGCTAATGGCAGTCACTTTTCAGCTCAAAGAAGCTACATTGTTCACAAAGCTCACATGTTTCTCGCTCTTATCTGAAAAGCATTGGATGTTAGAGGACCTGTTGTTTGTATCAGTTTCAGAAACAGAGTTGAACTAGATATGGTCCGTGTGTGTAGGAAACACAGTTCTTTTGTTCTGCGCACACTCACGTTTGCCGTTGTATTAGAGACTCTAGAAAGGAAGAGCATGCTTCTTGCTCTAAAGCAGAGTGTGTTTCATGGATGAGAACTGTGCCGTGTGTTTCCCTTCAGAAACGGAGTTAAATGCCAGGCTCTGTGTCTTCCCTCAATCAAGACTTCCTTTCAGGTAAACGCAGTCACTTTTCAGCTCAAATGAAGCTACATTGTTCACGAAGCTCACAGGTTTCTCGCTCTTAACTAAAAAGCATTGGATGTTAGAAGACCTGTGGTTTGTATCAGTTTCAGAAACAGTGTTGAACTGGATATGGTCAGTGTGTGTAGGAAACACAGTTCCTTTGTTCTCAGCACACTCACGTTTCCCTCTGTATTAGAGAAACTAGAAAGCAAGAGCGTGCTTCTTGCTCTAAAGCAGAGTGTGTTTCATGGATGAGAACTGTGCCGTGTGTTTCCCTTCAGAAACAGAGTTAAATGCCTGGTTTGTGTCTTCCTACAAGCAAGATTTTCTTTCAGGTAAACACAGTCACTTTTCAGCTCAAATGATGCCACATTGTTCAAGAGCTGACACGTTTCTCGCTCTTAAGTGAAAAGAATTGGATGTTAGAGGACATGTGGTTTGTATCCGGTTCAAAAACAGAGTTGAACTAGATATGGTCCGTGTGTGTAGGAAACACAGTTCTTTTGTTCTGAGCACACTCACATTTCCCTCTGTATTAGAGACTCTACAAAGCAAGAGCGTGCTTCTTGCTCTAAGGCTGAGTGTGTTTTTTGGATGAGAACTGTACCGTGTGTTTCCCTTCAGAAACAGAGTTAAATGCCAGGCTCTGTGTCTTTCTTCAAGCAAGACTTCGTTTCATGTAAACGCAGTCACTTTTCAGCTCAAATGAAGCTACATTGTTCACGAAACTCACACGTTTCTCGGTCTTAAATGAAAAGCATTGGATGTAAGAGGACCTGTGGTTTGTATCAGTTTCAGACAGAGTTCAACTAGATATGGTCCGTGTGTCTAGGAAACACAGTTCTTTTGTTCTGAACACACTCACGTTTCCCTCTGTATTAGAGATTCCAGAAAGCGAGAGCGTGCTTCTTGCTCTAAAGCAGAGTGTGTTTCATGGATGAGAACTGTGCCGTGTGTTTCCCTTCAGAAACGGAGTTAAATGCCAGGCTCTGTGTCTTTCTTCAAGCAAGACTTCGTTTAAGGTAAACGCAGTCACTTTTCAGCTCAAACAAAGCTACATTGTCCACGAAGCTCACACGTTTCTCGATCTTAACTGAAAAGCATTGGATGTTAGAGGACCTGGTGTTTGTATCAGTTTCAGAAACAGAGTTGAACTAGATATGGACCGTATTGTAGGAAACACAGTTCTTTTGTTCTGAGCACACTCATGTTTCCCTATGTATTAGAGACTCTAGAACGTAAGAGCATGCTTCTTGCTCTAAAGCAGAGTGTGTTTCATGGACGAGAACTGTGCCTAGTGTTTCCCTTCAGAAACGGAGTTAAATGCCATGCTCTGTGTCTTCTTACAAGCAAGACTTCGTTTCAGGTAATGGCAGTCACTTTTCAGCTCAAAGAAGCTACATTGTTCACAAAGCTCACATGTTTCTCGCTCTTATCTGAAAAGCATTGGATGTTAGACGATCTGTGGTTTGTATCAATTTTAGAAACAGAGTTGAACTAGATATGGTCCGTGTGTGTAGGAAACACAGTTCTTTTGTTCTGAGCACACTCACGATTCCCTCTGTATTAGAGACTCTACAAAGCAAGAGCATGCTTCTTGATCTAAAGCAGAGTGTGTTTCATGGATGAGAACTGTGCCGTGTGTTTCCCTTCAGAAATGGAGTTAAATGCCTGGCGTGTGTCTTCCTACAAGCAAGAATTTGTTTCAGGTAAACGCACTCAATTTCAGCTCAAACAAAGCTACATTGTTCAAGAAGCTCACACGTTTCTCGCTCTTAAATGAAAAGCATTGGATGTTTGAGGACCTGTGGTTTGTATCAGTTTCAGTAACAGAGTTCAACTAGATATGGTCCGTGTGTAGGAAACACAGTTCTTTTGTTCTGAGCACACTCATGTTTCCCTCTGTAATAGAGACTCTAGAAAGCAAGAGCGTGCTTCTTGCTCTAAAGCAGAGTGTGTTTCATGGATGAGAACTGTGCCGTGTGTTTCCCTTCAGAAACGGAGTTAAATGCCAGGCTCTGTGTCTTCCTTCAAGCAAGACTTCCTTTCAGGTAAACGCAGTCACTTTTCAGCTCAAACGAAGCTACATTGTTCACGAAGCTCACACGTTTCTCACTCTTTACTGAAAAGCATGGATGTTAGAGGACCTGTGGTTTTTATCAGTTTCAGAAACAGAGTTGAACTAGATATGGTCCGTGTGTGTAGGAAACACAGTTCTTTTGTTCTGAGCACACTCAAGTTTCCTTCTGTATTAGAGACTCTAGAAAGCAAGAGCATGCTTCTTGCTCTAAAGCAGAGTGTGTTTCATGGATGAGAACTGTGCCATGTATTTCCCTTCAGAAACGGAGTTAAATGCCAGGCTCTGTGTCTTTCTTCAAGCAAGACTTCGTTTAAGGTAAACGCAGTCACTTTTCAGCTCAAACAAAGCTACATTGTCCACGAAGCTCACACGTTTCTCGATCTTAACTGAAAAGCATTGGATGTTAGAGGACCTGGTGTTTGTATCAGTTTCAGAAACAGAGTTGAACTAGATATGGTCCGTATGTGTAGGAAACACAGTTCTTTTGTTCTGAGCACACTCATGTTTCCCTATGTATTAGAGACTCTAGAAAGTAAGAGCGTGCTTCTTGCTCTAAAGCCGAGTGTGTTTCATGGATGAGAACTGTGCCTTGTGTTTCCCTTCAGAAACGGAGTTAAATGCCAGGCTCTGTGTCTTCTTACAAGCAAGACTTCGTTTCAGCTAATGGCAGTCACTTTTCAGCTCAAAGAAGCTACATTGTTCACAAAGCTCACATGTTTCTCGCTCTTATCTGAAAAGCATTGGATGTTAGAGGACCTGTTGTTTGTATCAGTTTCAGAAACAGAGTTGAACTAGATATGGTCCGTGTGTGTAGGAAACACAGTTCTTTTGTTCTGAGCACACTCATGTTTCCCTCTGTATTAGAGACTCTAGAAAGCAAGAGTGTGCTTCTTGCTCTAAAGCAGAGTGTGTTTCATGGATGAGAGCTGTGCCGTTTGTTTCACTTCAGAAATGGAGTTAAATGCCTGGCGTGTGTCTTCCTACAAGCAAGATTTTGTTTCAGGTAAACGCAGTCACTTTTCAGCTCAAACAAAGCTACATTGTTCAAGAAGCTCACACGTTTCTCGCTCTTAAATGAAAAGCATTGGATGTTTGAGGACCTGTGGTTTGTATCAGTTTCAGAAACAGAGTTCAACTAGATATGGTCCGTGTGTAGGAAACACAGTTCTTTTGTTCTGAGCACACTCACGTTTCCCTCTGTAATAGAGACTCTAGAAAGCAAGAGCGTGCTTCTTGCTCTAAAGCAGAGTGTGTTTCATGGATGAGAACTGTGCCGTGTGTTTCCCTTCAGAAACGGAGTTAAATGCCAGGCTCTGTGTCTTTCTTCAAGCAAGACTTCGTTTAAGGTAAACGCAGTCACTTTTCAGCTCAAACGAAGCTACATTGTTCACAAAGCTCACATGTTTCTCGATCTTAACTGAAAATCATTGGATGTTAGAGGACCTGTGGTTTGTATCAGTTTCAGAAACAGAGTTGATATAGATATGGTCCGTTTGTGTAGGAAACACAGTTCTTTTGATATGAGCACACCCACGTTTCCTTCTGTATTAGAGACTCTAGAAAGCAAGAGCGTTCTTCTTGCTCTAAAGCAGAGTGTGTTTATTGGATGAGAACTGTGCCGTGTGTTTCCCTTCAGAAACGGAGTTAAATGCCAGGCTCTGTGTCTTCCTTCAAGCAAGACTTCGTTTCAAGTAAATACAGTCACTTTTCAGCTCAAACGAAGCTACATTGTTCACGAAGCTCACACGTTTCTCGCTCTTAACTGAAAAGCATTGGATGTTAGACGATCTGTGGTTTGTATCAATTTTAGAAACAGAGTTGAACTAGATATGGTCCGTGTGTGTAGGAAACACAGTTCTTTTGTTCTGAGCACACTCACGATTCCCTCTGTATTAGAGACTCTACAAAGCAAGAGCATGCTTCTTGATCTAAAGCAGAGTGTGTTTCATGGATGAGAACTGTGCTGTGTGTTTCCCTTCAGAAATGGAGTTAAATGCCTGGCGTGTGTCTTCCTACAAGCAAGAATTTGTTTCAGGTAAACGCACTCAATTTCAGCTCAAACAAAGCTACATTGTTCAAGAAGCTCACACGTTTCTCGCTCTTAAATGAAAAGCATTGGATGTTTGAGGACCTGTGGTTTGTATCAGTTTCAGTAACAGAGTTCAACTAGATATGGTCCGTGTGTAGGAAACACAGTTCTTTTGTTCTGAGCACACTCATGTTTCCCTCTGTAATAGAGACTCTAGAAAGCAAGAGCGTGCTTCTTGCTCTAAAGCAGAGTGTGTTTCATGGATGAGAACTGTGCCGTGTGTTTCCCTTCAGAAACGGAGTTAAATGCCAGGCTCTGTGTCTTCCTTCAAGCAAGACTTCCTTTCAGGTAAACGCAGTCACTTTTCAGCTCAAACGAAGCTACATTGTTCACGAAGCTCACACGTTTCTCACTCTTTACTGAAAAGCATGGATGTTAGAGGACCTGTGGTTTTTATCAGTTTCAGAAACAGAGTTGAACTAGATATGGTCCGTGTGTGTAGGAAACACAGTTCTTTTGTTCTGAGCACACTCAAGTTTCCTTCTGTATTAGAGACTCTAGAAAGCAAGAGCGTGCTTCTTGCTCTAAAGCAGAGTGTGTTTCATGGATGAGAACTGTGCCATGTATTTCCCTTCAGAAACGGAGTTAAATGCCAGGCTCTGTGTCTTTCTTCAAGCAAGACTTCGTTTAAGGTAAACGCAGTCACTTTTCAGCTCAAACAAAGCTACATTGTCCACGAAGCTCACACGTTTCTCGATCTTAACTGAAAAGCATTGGATGTTAGAGGACCTGGTGTTTGTATCAGTTTCAGAAACAGAGTTGAACTAGATATGGTCCGTATGTGTAGGAAACACAGTTCTTTTGTTCTGAGCACACTCATGTTTCCCTATGTATTAGAGACTCTAGAAAGTAAGAGCGTGCTTCTTGCTCTAAAGCCGAGTGTGTTTCATGGATGAGAACTGTGCCTTGTGTTTCCCTTCAGAAACGGAGTTAAATGCCAGGCTCTGTGTCTTCTTACAAGCAAGACTTCGTTTCAGCTAATGGCAGTCACTTTTCAGCTCAAAGAAGCTACATTGTTCACAAAGCTCACATGTTTCTCGCTCTTATCTGAAAAGCATTGGATGTTAGAGGACCTGTTGTTTGTATCAGTTTCAGAAACAGAGTTGAACTAGATATGGTCCGTGTGTGTAGGAAACACAGTTCTTTTGTTCTGCGCACACTCACGTTTGCCGTTGTATTAGAGACTCTAGAAAGGAAGAGCATGCTTCTTGCTCTAAAGCAGAGTGTGTTTCATGGATGAGAACTGTGCCGTGTGTTTCCCTTCAGAAACGGAGTTAAATGCCAGGCTCTGTGTCTTCCCTCAATCAAGACTTCCTTTCAGGTAAACGCAGTCACTTTTCAGCTCAAATGAAGCTACATTGTTCACGAAGCTCACAGGTTTCTCGCTCTTAACTAAAAAGCATTGGATGTTAGAAGACCTGTGGTTTGTATCAGTTTCAGAAACAGTGTTGAACTGGATATGGTCAGTGTGTGTAGGAAACACAGTTCCTTTGTTCTCAGCACACTCACGTTTCCCTCTGTATTAGAGAAACTAGAAAGCAAGAGCGTGCTTCTTGCTCTAAAGCAGAGTGTGTTTCATGGATGAGAACTGTGCCGTGTGTTTCCCTTAAGAAACAGAGTTAAATGCCTGGTTTGTGTCTTCCTACAAGCAAGATTTTCTTTCAGGTAAACACAGTCACTTTTCAGCTCAAATGATGCCACATTGTTCAAGAGCTGACACGTTTCTCGCTCTTAAGTGAAAAGAATTGGATGTTAGAGGACATGTGGTTTGTATCCGGTTCAAAAACAGAGTTGAACTAGATATGGTCCGTGTGTGTAGGAAACACAGTTCTTTTGTTCTGAGCACACTCACATTTCCCTCTGTATTAGAGACTCTACAAAGCAAGAGCGTGCTTCTTGCTCTAAGGCTGAGTGTGTTTTTTGGATGAGAACTGTACCGTGTGTTTCCCTTCAGAAACAGAGTTAAATGCCAGGCTCTGTGTCTTTCTTCAAGCAAGACTTCGTTTCATGTAAACGCAGTCACTTTTCAGCTCAAATGAAGCTACATTGTTCACGAAACTCACACGTTTCTCGGTCTTAAATGAAAAGCATTGGATGTAAGAGGACCTGTGGTTTGTATCAGTTTCAGACAGAGTTCAACTAGATATGGTCCGTGTGTCTAGGAAACACAGTTCTTTTGTTCTGAACACACTCACGTTTCCCTCTGTATTAGAGATTCCAGAAAGCGAGAGCGTGCTTCTTGCTCTAAAGCAGAGTGTGTTTCATGGATGAGAACTGTGCCGTGTGTTTCCCTTCAGAAACGGAGTTAAATGCCAGGCTCTGTGTCTTTCTTCAAGCAAGACTTCGTTTAAGGTAAACGCAGTCACTTTTCAGCTCAAACAAAGCTACATTGTCCACGAAGCTCACACGTTTCTCGATCTTAACTGAAAAGCATTGGATGTTAGAGGACCTGGTGTTTGTATCAGTTTCAGAAACAGAGTTGAACTAGATATGGACCGTATTGTAGGAAACACAGTTCTTTTGTTCTGAGCACACTCATGTTTCCCTATGTATTAGAGACTCTAGAACGTAAGAGCATGCTTCTTGCTCTAAAGCAGAGTGTGTTTCATGGACGAGAACTGTGCCTAGTGTTTCCCTTCAGAAACGGAGTTAAATGCCATGCTCTGTGTCTTCTTACAAGCAAGACTTCGTTTCAGGTAATGGCAGTCACTTTTCAGCTCAAAGAAGCTACATTGTTCACAAAGCTCACATGTTTCTCGCTCTTATCTGAAAAGCATTGGATGTTAGACGATCTGTGGTTTGTATCAATTTTAGAAACAGAGTTGAACTAGATATGGTCCGTGTGTGTAGGAAACACAGTTCTTTTGTTCTGAGCACACTCACGATTCCCTCTGTATTAGAGACTCTACAAAGCAAGAGCATGCTTCTTGATCTAAAGCAGAGTGTGTTTCATGGATGAGAACTGTGCCGTGTGTTTCCCTTCAGAAATGGAGTTAAATGCCTGGCGTGTGTCTTCCTACAAGCAAGAATTTGTTTCAGGTAAACGCACTCAATTTCAGCTCAAACAAAGCTACATTGTTCAAGAAGCTCACACGTTTCTCGCTCTTAAATGAAAAGCATTGGATGTTTGAGGACCTGTGGTTTGTATCAGTTTCAGTAACAGAGTTCAACTAGATATGGTCCGTGTGTAGGAAACACAGTTCTTTTGTTCTGAGCACACTCATGTTTCCCTCTGTAATAGAGACTCTAGAAAGCAAGAGCGTGCTTCTTGCTCTAAAGCAGAGTGTGTTTCATGGATGAGAACTGTGCCGTGTGTTTCCCTTCAGAAACGGAGTTAAATGCCAGGCTCTGTGTCTTCCTTCAAGCAAGACTTCCTTTCAGGTAAACGCAGTCACTTTTCAGCTCAAACGAAGCTACATTGTTCACGAAGCTCACACGTTTCTCACTCTTTACTGAAAAGCATGGATGTTAGAGGACCTGTGGTTTTTATCAGTTTCAGAAACAGAGTTGAACTAGATATGGTCCGTGTGTGTAGGAAACACAGTTCTTTTGTTCTGAGCACACTCAAGTTTCCTTCTGTATTAGAGACTCTAGAAAGCAAGAGCATGCTTCTTGCTCTAAAGCAGAGTGTGTTTCATGGATGAGAACTGTGCCATGTATTTCCCTTCAGAAACGGAGTTAAATGCCAGGCTCTGTGTCTTTCTTCAAGCAAGACTTCGTTTAAGGTAAACGCAGTCACTTTTCAGCTCAAACAAAGCTACATTGTCCACGAAGCTCACACGTTTCTCGATCTTAACTGAAAAGCATTGGATGTTAGAGGACCTGGTGTTTGTATCAGTTTCAGAAACAGAGTTGAACTAGATATGGTCCGTATGTGTAGGAAACACAGTTCTTTTGTTCTGAGCACACTCATGTTTCCCTATGTATTAGAGACTCTAGAAAGTAAGAGCGTGCTTCTTGCTCTAAAGCCGAGTGTGTTTCATGGATGAGAACTGTGCCTTGTGTTTCCCTTCAGAAACGGAGTTAAATGCCAGGCTCTGTGTCTTCTTACAAGCAAGACTTCGTTTCAGCTAATGGCAGTCACTTTTCAGCTCAAAGAAGCTACATTGTTCACAAAGCTCACATGTTTCTCGCTCTTATCTGAAAAGCATTGGATGTTAGAGGACCTGTTGTTTGTATCAGTTTCAGAAACAGAGTTGAACTAGATATGGTCCGTGTGTGTAGGAAACACAGTTCTTTTGTTCTGCGCACACTCACGTTTGCCGTTGTATTAGAGACTCTAGAAAGGAAGAGCATGCTTCTTGCTCTAAAGCAGAGTGTGTTTCATGGATGAGAACTGTGCCGTGTGTTTCCCTTCAGAAACGGAGTTAAATGCCAGGCTCTGTGTCTTCCCTCAATCAAGACTTCCTTTCAGGTAAACGCAGTCACTTTTCAGCTCAAATGAAGCTACATTGTTCACGAAGCATACAGGTTTCTCGCTCTTAACTAAAAAGCATTGGATGTTAGAAGACCTGTGGTTTGTATCAGTTTCAGAAACAGTGTTGAACTGGATATGGTCAGTGTGTGTAGGAAACACAGTTCCTTTGTTCTCAGCACACTCACGTTTCCCTCTGTATTAGAGAAACTAGAAAGCAAGAGCGTGCTTCTTGCTCTAAAGCAGAGTGTGTTTCATGGATGAGAACTGTGCCGTGTGTTTCCCTTCAGAAACAGAGTTAAATGCCTGGTTTGTGTCTTCCTACAAGCAAGATTTTCTTTCAGGTAAACACAGTCACTTTTCAGCTCAAATGATGCCACATTGTTCAAGAGCGGACACGTTTCTCGCTCTTAAGTGAAAAGAATTGGATGTTAGAGGACATGTGGTTTGTATCAGGTTCAAAAACAGAGTTGAACTAGATATGGTCCGTGTTTAGGAAACACAGTTCTTTTGTTCTGAGCACACTCACATTTCCCTCTGTATTAGAGACTCTACAAAGCAAGAGCGTGCTTCTTGCTCTAAGGCTGAGTGTGTTTTTTGGATGAGAACTGTACCGTGTGTTTCCCTTCAGAAACAGAGTTAAATGCCACGCTCTGTGTCTTTCTTCAAGCAAGACTTCGTTTCATGTAAACGCAGTCACTTTTCAGCTCAAATGAAGCTACATTGTTCACGAAACTCACACGTTTCTCGGTCTTAAATGAAAAGCATTGGATGTAAGAGGACCTGTGGTTTGTATCAGTTTCAGACAGAGTTCAACTAGATATGGTCCGTGTGTCTAGGAAACACAGTTCTTTTGTTCTGAACACACTCACGTTTCCCTCTGTATTAGAGATTCCAGAAAGCGAGAGCGTGCTTCTTGCTCTAAAGCAGAGTGTGTTTCATGGATGAGAACTGTGCCGTGTGTTTCCCTTCAGAAACGGAGTTAAATGCCAGGCTCTGTGTCTTTCTTCAAGCAAGACTTCGTTTAAGGTAAACGCAGTCACTTTTCAGCTCAAACAAAGCTACATTGTCCACGAAGCTCACACATTTCTCGATCTTAACTGAAAAGCATTGGATGTTAGAGGACCTGGTGTTTGTATCAGTTTCAGAAACAGAGTTGAACTAGATATGGACCGTATTGTAGGAAACACAGTTCTTTTGTTCTGAGCACACTCATGTTTCCCTATGTATTAGAGACTCTAGAACGTAAGAGCATGCTTCTTGCTCTAAAGCAGAGTGTGTTTCATGGATGAGAACTGTGCCTTGTGTTTCCCTTCAGAAACGGAGTTAAATGCCATGCTCTGTGTCTTCTTACAAGCAAGACTTCGTTTCAGGTAATGGCAGTCACTTTTCAGCTCAAAGAAGCTACATTGTTCACAAAGCTCACATGTTTCTCGCTCTTATCTGAAAAACATTGGATGTTAGAGGACCTGTTGTTTGTATCAGTTTCAGAAACAGAGTTGAACTAGATATGGTCCGTGTGTGTAGGAAACACAGTTCCTTTGTTCTCAGCACACTCACGTTTCCCTCTGTATTAGAGACTCTACAAAGCAAGAGCGTGTTTCTTGCTCTAAGGCTGAGTGTGTTTTTTGGATGAGAACTGTACCGTGTGTTTCCCTTCAGAAACAGAGTTAAATGCCAAGCTCTGTGTCTTTCTTCAAGCAAGACTTCGTTTCATGTAAACGCAGTCACTTTTCAGCTCAAATGAAGCTACATTGTTCACGAAACTCACACGTTTCTCGGTCTTAAATGAAAAGCATTGGATGTAAGAGGACCTGTGGTTCGTATCAGTTTCAGACAGAGTTCAACTAGATATGGTCCGTGTGTCTAGGAAACACAGTTCTTTTGTTCTCTACACACTCACGTTTCCCTCTGTATTAGAGATTCCAGAAAGCAAGAGCGTGCTTCTTGCTCTAAAGCAGAGTGTGTTTCATGGATGAGAACTGTGCCGTGTGTTTCCCTTCAGAAACGGAGTTAAATGCCAGGCTCTGTGTCTTCCTACAAGCAAGACTTCGTTTAAGGTAAATGCAGTCACTTTTCAGCTCAAACGAAGCTACATTGTTCAAAAAGCTCACATGTGTCCCGATCTTAACTGAAAAGCATTGGATGTTAGAGGAACTGGAGTTTGTATCAGTTTCAGAAACAGCGTTGAACTAGATATGGTCCCTGTGTGTAGGAAACACAGTTCTTTTGTTCTGAGCACACTCAGGTTTCCTTCTGTATTAGAGACTATAGAAAGCAAGAGCGTGCTTCTTGCTCTAAAGCAGAGTGTGTTTCATGGATGAGAACTGTGCCTTGTGTTTTCCTTCAGAAAGGGAGTTAAATGCCAGGCGTGTGTCTTCCTTCAAGCAAGACTTCGTTTCATGTAAACGCAGTCACTTTTCAGCTCAAACAAAGCTACATTATTCACGAAGCTCACACGTTTCTCGCTCTTAACTGAAAAGCAATTGGATGTAAGAGGACCTGTGGTTTGTATCAGTTTAAGAAACAGAGTTCAACTAGATATGGTCCGTGTGTGTAGGAAACACAGTTCTTTTGTTCTGAGCACACTCATGTTTCCCTCTGTAATAGAGACTCTAGAAAGCAAGAGCGTGCTTCTTGCTCTAAAGCAGAGTGTGTTTCATGGATGAGAACTGTGCCGTGTGTTTCCCTTCAGAAACGGAGTTAAATGCCAGGCTCTGTGTCTTCCTTCAAGCAAGACTTCCTTTCAGGTAAACGCAGTCACTTTTCAGCTCAAACGAAGCTACATTGTTCACGAAGCTCACACGTTTCTCACTCTTTACTGAAAAGCATGGATGTTAGAGGACCTGTGGTTTTTATCAGTTTCAGAAACAGAGTTGAACTAGATATGGTCCGTGTGTGTAGGAAACACAGTTCTTTTGTTCTGAGCACACTCAAGTTTCCTTCTGTATTAGAGACTCTAGAAAGCAAGAGCGTGCTTCTTGCTCTAAAGCAGAGTGTGTTTCATGGATGAGAACTGTGCCATGTATTTCCCTTCAGAAACGGAGTTAAATGCCAGGCTCTGTGTCTTTCTTCAAGCAAGACTTCGTTTAAGGTAAACGCAGTCACTTTTCAGCTCAAACAAAGCTACATTGTCCACGAAGCTCACACGTTTCTCGATCTTAACTGAAAAGCATTGGATGTTAGAGGACCTGGTGTTTGTATCAGTTTCAGAAACAGAGTTGAACTAGATATGGTCCGTATGTGTAGGAAACACAGTTCTTTTGTTCTGAGCACACTCATGTTTCCCTATGTATTAGAGACTCTAGAAAGTAAGAGCGTGCTTCTTGCTCTAAAGCCGAGTGTGTTTCATGGATGAGAACTGTGCCTTGTGTTTCCCTTCAGAAACGGAGTTAAATGCCAGGCTCTGTGTCTTCTTACAAGCAAGACTTCGTTTCAGCTAATGGCAGTCACTTTTCAGCTCAAAGAAGCTACATTGTTCACAAAGCTCACATGTTTCTCGCTCTTATCTGAAAAGCATTGGATGTTAGAGGACCTGTTGTTTGTATCAGTTTCAGAAACAGAGTTGAACTAGATATGGTCCGTGTGTGTAGGAAACACAGTTCTTTTGTTCTGCGCACACTCACGTTTGCCGTTGTATTAGAGACTCTAGAAAGGAAGAGCATGCTTCTTGCTCTAAAGCAGAGTGTGTTTCATGGATGAGAACTGTGCCGTGTGTTTCCCTTCAGAAACGGAGTTAAATGCCAGGCTCTGTGTCTTCCCTCAATCAAGACTTCCTTTCAGGTAAACGCAGTCACTTTTCAGCTCAAATGAAGCTACATTGTTCACGAAGCTCACAGGTTTCTCGCTCTTAACTAAAAAGCATTGGATGTTAGAAGACCTGTGGTTTGTATCAGTTTCAGAAACAGTGTTGAACTGGATATGGTCAGTGTGTGTAGGAAACACAGTTCCTTTGTTCTCAGCACACTCACGTTTCCCTCTGTATTAGAGAAACTAGAAAGCAAGAGCGTGCTTCTTGCTCTAAAGCAGAGTGTGTTTCATGGATGAGAACTGTGCCGTGTGTTTCCCTTCAGAAACAGAGTTAAATGCCTGGTTTGTGTCTTCCTACAAGCAAGATTTTCTTTCAGGTAAACACAGTCACTTTTCAGCTCAAATGATGCCACATTGTTCAAGAGCTGACACGTTTCTCGCTCTTAAGTGAAAAGAATTGGATGTTAGAGGACATGTGGTTTGTATCCGGTTCAAAAACAGAGTTGAACTAGATATGGTCCGTGTTTAGGAAACACAGTTCTTTTGTTCTGAGCACACTCACATTTCCCTCTGTATTAGAGACTCTACAAAGCAAGAGCGTGCTTCTTGCTCTAAGGCTGAGTGTGTTTTTTGGATGAGAACTGTACCGTGTGTTTCCCTTCAGAAACAGAGTTAAATGCCAGGCTCTGTGTCTTTCTTCAAGCAAGACTTCGTTTCATGTAAACGCAGTCACTTTTCAGCTCAAATGAAGCTACATTGTTCACGAAACTCACACGTTTCTCGGTCTTAAATGAAAAGCATTGGATGTAAGAGGACCTGTGGTTTGTATCAGTTTCAGACAGAGTTCAACTAGATATGGTCCGTGTGTCTAGGAAACACAGTTCTTTTGTTCTGAACACACTCACGTTTCCCTCTGTATTAGAGATTCCAGAAAGCGAGAGCGTGCTTCTTGCTCTAAAGCAGAGTGTGTTTCATGGATAAGAACTGTGCCGTGTGTTTCCCTTCAGAAACGGAGTTAAATGCCAGGCTCTGTGTCTTTCTTCAAGCAAGACTTCGTTTAAGGTAAACGCAGTCACTTTTCAGCTCAAACAAAGCTACATTGTCCACGAAGCTCACACGTTTCTCGATCTTAACTGAAAAGCATTGGATGTTAGAGGACCTGGTGTTTGTATCAGTTTCAGAAACAGAGTTGAACTAGATATGGACCGTATTGTAGGAAACACAGTTCTTTTGTTCTGAGCACACTCATGTTTCCCTATGTATTAGAGACTCTAGAACGTAAGAGCATGCTTCTTGCTCTAAAGCAGAGTGTGTTTCATGGACGAGAACTGTGCCTAGTGTTTCCCTTCAGAAACGGAGTTAAATGCCATGCTCTGTGTCTTCTTACAAGCAAGACTTCGTTTCAGGTAATGGCAGTCACTTTTCAGCTCAAAGAAGCTACATTGTTCACAAAGCTCACATGTTTCTCGCTCTTATCTGAAAAGCATTGGATGTTAGACGATCTGTGGTTTGTATCAATTTTAGAAACAGAGTTGAACTAGATATGGTCCGTGTGTGTAGGAAACACAGTTCTTTTGTTCTGAGCACACTCACGATTCCCTCTGTATTAGAGACTCTACAAAGCAAGAGCATGCTTCTTGATCTAAAGCAGAGTGTGTTTCATGGATGAGAACTGTGCCGTGTGTTTCCCTTCAGAAATGGAGTTAAATGCCTGGCGTGTGTCTTCCTACAAGCAAGAATTTGTTTCAGGTAAACGCACTCAATTTCAGCTCAAACAAAGCTACATTGTTCAAGAAGCTCACACGTTTCTCGCTCTTAAATGAAAAGCATTGGATGTTTGAGGACCTGTGGTTTGTATCAGTTTCAGTAACAGAGTTCAACTAGATATGGTCCGTGTGTAGGAAACACAGTTCTTTTGTTCTGAGCACACTCATGTTTCCCTCTGTAATAGAGACTCTAGAAAGCAAGAGCGTGCTTCTTGCTCTAAAGCAGAGTGTGTTTCATGGATGAGAACTGTGCCGTGTGTTTCCCTTCAGAAACAGAGTTAAACGCCAGGCACTGTGTCTTCCTTCAAGCAAGACTTCCTTTCAGGTAAACGCAGTCACTTTTCAGCTCAAACGAAGCTACATTGTTCACGAAGCTCACACGTTTCTCACTCTTTACTGAAAAGCATGGATGTTAGAGGACCTGTGGTTTTTATCAGTTTCAGAAACAGAGTTGAACTAGATATGGTCCGTGTGTCTAGGAAACACAGTTCTTTTGTTCTCTACACACTCACGTTTCCCTCTGTATTAGAGATTCCAGAAAGCAAGAGCGTGCTTCTTGCTCTAAAGCAGAGTGTGTTTCATGGATGAGAACTGTGCCGTGTGTTTCCCTTCAGAAACGGAGTTAAATGCCAGGCTCTGTGTCTTCCTACAAGCAAGACTTCGTTTAAGGTAAATGCAGTCACTTTTCAGCTCAAACGAAGCTACATTGTTCAAAAAGCTCACATGTGTCCCGATCTTAACTGAAAAGCATTGGATGTTAGAGGAACTGGAGTTTGTATCAGTTTCAGAAACAGCGTTGAACTAGATATGGTCCCTGTGTGTAGGAAACACAGTTCTTTTGTTCTGAGCACACTCAGGTTTCCTTCTGTATTAGAGACTATAGAAAGCAAGAGCGTGCTTCTTGCTCTAAAGCAGAGTGTGTTTCATGGATGAGAACTGTGCCTTGTGTTTTCCTTCAGAAAGGGAGTTAAATGCCAGGCGTGTGTCTTCCTTCAAGCAAGACTTCGTTTCATGTAAACGCAGTCACTTTTCAGCTCAAACAAAGCTACATTATTCACGAAGCTCACACGTTTCTCGCTCTTAACTGAAAAGCAATTGGATGTAAGAGGACCTGTGGTTTGTATCAGTTTAAGAAACAGAGTTCAACTAGATATGGTCCGTGTGTGTAGGAAACACAGTTCTTTTGTTCTGAGCACACTCATGTTTCCCTATGTATTAGAGACTCTAGAAAGCAAGAGCGTGCTTCTTGCTCTAAAGCAGAGTGTGTTTCATGGATGAGAACTGTGCCTTGTGTTTCCCTTCAGAAACGGAGTTAAATGCCAGGCTCTGTGTCTTCTTACAAGCAAGACTTCCTTTCAGGTAAACGCAGTCACTTTTCAGCTCAAACGAAGCTACATTGTTCACGAAGCTCACAGGTTTCTCGCTCTTAACTAAAAAGCATTGGATGTTAGAAGACCTGTGGTTTGTATCAGTTTCAGAAACAGTGTTGAACTGGATATGGTCAGTGTGTGTAGGAAACACAGTTCCTTTGTTCTCAGCACACTCACGTTTCCCTCTGTATTAGAGAAACTAGAAAGCAAGAGCGTGCTTCTTGCTCTAAAGCAGAGTGTGTTTCATGGATGAGAACTGTGCCGTGTGTTTCCCTTCAGAAACAGAGTTAAATGCCTGGTTTGTGTCTTCCTACAAGCAAGATTTTCTTTCAGGTAAACACAGTCACTTTTCAGCTCAAATGATGCCACATTGTTCAAGAAGCTGACACGTTTCTCGCTCTTAACTGAAAAGAATTGGATGTTAGAGGACGTGTGGTTTGTATCAGGTTCAAAAACAGAGTTGAACTAGATATGGTCCGTGTTTAGGAAACACAGTTCTTTTGTTCTGAGCACACTCACATTTCCCTCTGTATTAGAGACTCTACAAAGCAAGAGCGTGCTTCTTGCTCTAAGGCTGAGTGTGTTTTTTGGATGAGAACTGTACCGTGTGTTTCCCTTCAGAAACAGAGTTAAATGCCAGGCTCTGTGTCTTTCTTCAAGCAAGACTTCGTTTCATGTAAACGCAGTCACTTTTCAGCTCAAATGAAGCTACATTGTTCACGAAACTCACACGTTTCTCGGTCTTAAATGAAAAGCATTGGATGTAAGAGGACCTGTGGTTTGTATCAGTTTCAGACAGAGTTCAACTAGATATGGTCCGTGTGTCTAGGAAACACAGTTCTTTTGTTCTGAACACACTCACGTTTCCCTCTGTATTAGAGATTCCAGAAAGCGAGAGCGTGCTTCTTGCTCTAAAGCAGAGTGTGTTTCATGGATGAGAACTGTGCCGTGTGTTTCCCTTCAGAAACGGAGTTAAATGCCAGGCTCTGTGTCTTCCTACAAGCAAGACTTCGTTTAAGGTAAATGCAGTCACTTTTCAGCTCAAACGAAGCTACATTTTTCAAAAAGCACACATGTGTCCCGATCTTAACTGAAAAGCATTGGATGTTAGAGGAACTGGAGTTTGTATCAGTTTCAGAAACAGCGTTGAACTAGATATGGTCCCTGTGTGTAGGAAACACAGTTCTTTTGTTCTGAGCACACTCACGTTTCCTTCTGTATTAGAGAATATAGAAAGCAAGAGCGTGCTTCTTGCTCTAAAGGAGAGTGTGTTTCATGGATGAGAACTGTGCCGTGTGTTTTCCTTCAGAAAGCGAGTTAAATGCCAGGCGTGTGTCTTCCTTCTAGCAAGACTTCGTTTCAGGTAAACGCAGTCACTTTTCAGCTCAAACAAAGCTACATTGTTCAAGAAGCTCACACGTTTCTCGCTCTTAAATGAAAAGAATTGGATGTTTGAGGACCTGTGGTTTCAATCAGTTTCAGAAACAGAGTTGAACTAGATATGGTCCGTGTGTAGGAAACACAGTTCTTTTGTTCTGAGCACACCTACGTTTCCCTCTGTAATAGAGACTCTAGAAAGCAAGAGCGTGCTTCTTGCTCTAAACCAGAGTGTGTATCATGGATGAGAACTGTGCCGTGTGTTTCCCTTCAGAAACGGAGTTAAATGCCAGGCTCTGTGTCTTCCTTCAAGTAAGACTTCGTTTCAAGTAAATACAGTCACTTTTCAGCTCAAATGAAGCTACATTGTTCACGAAGCTCACACGTTTCAAGCTCTTAACTGAAAAGCATTGGAAGTTAGACGACCTGTGGTTTGTATCAATTTCAGAAACAGAGTTGAACTAGATATGGTCCGTGTGTGTAGGAAACACAGTTCTTTTGTTCTGAGCACTCTCACGTTTCCCTCTGTATTAGAGACTCTAGAAAGCAAGAGTGTGCTTCTTGCTCTAAAGCAGAGTGTGTTTCATGGATGAGAGCTGTGCCGTTTGTTTCCCTTCAGAAATGGAGTTAAATGCCAGGCTCTGTGTCTTTCTTCAAGCAAGACTTCGTTTCATGTAAACGCACTCACTTTTCAGCTCAAACGAAGCTACATTATTCACGAAGCTCACACGTTTCTCGCTCTTAACTGAAAAACATTGGATGTAAGAGGACCTGTGGTTTGTATCAGTTTAAGAAACAGAGTTCAACTAGATATGGTCCGTGTGTGTAGGAAACACAGTTCTTTTTTTCTGAGCACACTCACATTTCCCTCTGTATTAGAGACTCTAGAAAGCAAGAGCATGCTTCTTGCTCTAAAGCAGAGTGTATTTCATGGAAGAGAACTGTGCCGTGTGTTTCCCTTCAGAAACGGAGTTAAATGCCAGGATCTGTGTCTTTCTTCAAGCAAGACTTCGTTTAAGGTAAACGCAGTCACTTTTCAGCTCAAACGAAGCTACATTGTTCACAAAGCTCACATGTTTCTCGATCTTAACTGAAAATCATTGGATGTTAGAGGACCTGTTGTTTGTATCAGTTTCAGAAACAGAGTTGAACTAGATATGGTCCGTGTGTGTAGGAAACACAGTTCCTTTGTTCTCAGCACACTCACGTTTCCCTCTGTATTAGAGACTCTACAAAGCAAGAGCGTGTTTCTTGCTCTAAGGCTGAGTGTGTTTTTTGGATGAGAACTGTACCGTGTGTTTCCCTTCAGAAACAGAGTTAAATGCCAAGCTCTGTGTCTTTCTTTAAGCAAGACTTCGTTTCATGTAAACGCAGTCACTTTTCAGCTCAAATGAAGCTACATTGTTCACGAAACTCACACGATTCTCGGTGTTAAATGAAAAGCATTGGATGTAAGAGGACCTGTGGTTCGTATCAGTTTCAGACAGAGTTCAACTAGATATGGTCCGTGTGTCTAGGAAACACAGTTCTTTTGTTCTGAACACACTCACGTTTCCCTCTGTATTAGAGATTCCAGAAAGCAAGAGCGTGCTTCTTGCTCTAAAGCAGAGTGTGTTTCATGGATGAGAACTGTGCCGTGTGTTTCCCTTCAGAAACGGAGTTAAATGCCAGGCTCTGTGTCTTCCTACAAGCAAGACTTCGTTTAAGGTAAATGCAGTCACTTTTCAGCTCAAACGAAGCTACATTGTTCAAAAAGCTCACATGTGTCCCGATCTTAACTGAAAAGCATTGGATGTTAGAGGAACTGGAGTTTGTATCAGTCTCAGAAACAGCGTTGAACTAGATATGGTCCCTGTGTGTAGGAAACACAGTTCTTTTGTTCTGAGCACACTCACGTTTCCTTCTGTATTAGAGACTATAGAAAGCAAGAGCGTGCTTCTTGCTCTAAAGCAGAGTGTGTTTCATGGATGAGAACTGTGCCTTGTGTTTTCCTTCAGAAAGGGAGTTAAATGCCAGGCGTGTGTCTTCCTTCAAGCAAGACTTCGTTTCATGTAAACGCAGTCACTTTTCAGCTCAAACAAAGCTACATTATTCACGAAGCTCACACGTTTCTCGCTCTTAACTGAAAAGCAATTGGATGTAAGAGGACCTGTGGTTTGTATCAGTTTAAGAAACAGAGTTCAACTAGATATGGTCCGTGTGTGTAGGAAACACAGTTCTTTTGTTCTGAGCACACTCAAGTTTCCCTATGTATTAGAGACTCTAGAAAGCAAGAGCGTGCTTCTTGCTCTAAAGCAGAGTGTGTTTCATGGATGAGAACTGTGCCTTGTGTTTCCCTTCAGAAACGGAGTTAAATGCCAGGCTCTGTGTCTTCTTACAAGCAAGAATTCCTTTCAGGTAAACGCAGTCACTTTTCAGCTCAAATGAAGCTACATTGTTCACGAAGCTCACAGGTTTCTCGCTCTTAACTAAAAAGCATTGGATGTTAGAAGACCTGTGGTTTGTATCAGTTTCAGAAACAGTGTTGAACTGGATATGGTCAGTGTGTGTAGGAAACACAGTTCCTTTGTTCTCAGCACACTCACTTTTCCCTCTGTATTAGAGAAACTAGAAAGCAAGAGCGTGCTTCTTGCTCTAAAGCAGAGTGTGTTTCATGGATGAGAACTGTGCCGTGTGTTTCCCTTCAGAAACAGAGTTAAATGCCTGGTTTGTGTCTTCCTACAAGCAAGATTTTCTTTCAGGTAAACACAGTCACTTTTCAGCTCAAATGATGCCACATTGTTCAAGAAGCTGACACGTTTCTCGCTCTTAACTGAAAAGAATTGGATGTTAGAGGACGTGTGGTTTGTATCAGGTTCAAAAACAGAGTTGAACTAGATATGGTCCGTGTTTAGGAAACACAGTTCTTTTGTTCTGAGCACACTCACATTTCCCTCTGTATTAGAGACTCTACAAAGCAAGAGCGTGCTTCTTGCTCTAAGGCTGAGTGTGTTTTTTGGATGAGAACTGTACCGTGTGTTTCCCTTCAGAAACAGAGTTAAATGCCAGGCTCTGTGTCTTTCTTCAAGCAAGACTTCGTTTCATGTAAACGCAGTCACTTTTCAGCTCAAATGAAGCTACATTGTTCACGAAACTCACACGTTTCTCGGTCTTAAATGAAAAGCATTGGATGTAAGAGGACCTGTGGTTTGTATCAGTTTCAGACAGAGTTCAACTAGATATGGTCCGTGTGTCTAGGAAACACAGTTCTTTTGTTCTGAACACACTCACGTTTCCCTCTGTATTAGAGATTCCAGAAAGCGAGAGCGTGCTTCTTGCTCTAAAGCAGAGTGTGTTTCATGGATGAGAACTGTGCCGTGTGTTTCCCTTCAGAAACGGAGTTAAATGCCAGGCTCTGTGTCTTCCTACAAGCAAGACTTCGTTTAAGGTAAATGCAGTCACTTTTCAGCTCAAACGAAGCTACATTGTTCAAAAAGCTCACATGTGTCCCGATCTTAACTGAAAAGCATTGGATGTTAGAGGAACTGGAGTTTCTATCAGTTTCAGAAACAGCGTTGAACTAGATATGGTCCCTGTGTGTAGGAAACACAGTTCTTTTGTTCTGAGCACACTCACGTTTCCTTCTGTATTAGAGAATATAGAAAGCAAGAGCGTGCTTCTTGCTCTAAAGGAGAGTGTGTTTCATGGATGAGAACTGTGCCGTGTGTTTTCCTTC
Source organism: Onychomys leucogaster (assembly GCA_949786385.1). NCBI lineage: Eukaryota > Metazoa > Chordata > Mammalia > Rodentia > Cricetidae > Onychomys > Onychomys leucogaster. The sequence goes on from CATKUP010000089.1 coordinate 1,644,109, forward strand.
AGAAAGGGAGTTAAATGCCAGGCGTGTGTCTTCCTTCTAGCAAGACTTCGTTTCAGGTAAACGCAGTCACTTTTCAGCTCAAACAAAGCTACATTGTTCAAGAAGCTCACACGTTTCTCGCTCTTAAATGAAAAGAATTGGATGTTTGAGGACCTGTGGTTTCAATCAGTTTCAGAAACAGAGTTGAACTAGATATGGTCCGTGTGTAGGAAACACAGTTCTTTTGTTCTGAGCACACCTACGTTTCCCTCTGTAATAGAGACTCTAGAAAGCAAGAGCGTGCTTCTTGCTCTAAACCAGAGTGTGTATCATGGATGAGAACTGTGCCGTGTGTTTCCCTTCAGAAACGGAGTTAAATGCCAGGCTCTGTGTCTTCCTTCAAGTAAGACTTCGTTTCAAGTAAATACAGTCACTTTTCAGCTCAAATGAAGCTACATTGTTCACAAAGCTCACACGTTTCAAGCTCTTAACTGAAAAGCATTGGAAGTTAGACGACCTGTGGTTTGTATCAATTTCAGAAACAGAGTTGAACTAGATATGGTCCGTGTGTGTAGGAAACACAGTTCTTTTGTTCTGAGCACTCTCACGTTTCCCTCTGTATTAGAGACTCTAGAAAGCAAGAGTGTGCTTCTTGCTCTAAAGCAGAGTGTGTTTCATGGATGAGAGCTGTGCCGTTTGTTTCCCTTCAGAAATGGAGTTAAATGCCAGGCTCTGTGCCTTTCTTCAAGCAAGACTTCGTTTAATGTAAACGCACTCACTTTTCAGCTCAAACGAAGCTACATTATTCACGAAGCTCACACGTTTCTCGCTCTTAACTGAAAAACATTGGATGTAAGAGGACCTGTGGTTTGTATCAGTTTAAGAAACAGAGTTCAACTAGATATGGTCCGTGTGTGTAGGAAACACAGTTCTTTTTTTCTGAGCACACTCACATTTCCCTCTGTATTAGAGACTCTAGAAAGCAAGAGCGTGCTTCTTGCTCTAAAGCAGAGTGTATTTCATGGAAGAGAACTGTGCCGTGTGTTTCCCTTCAGAAACGGAGTTAAATGCCAGGATCTGTGTCTTTCTTCAAGCAAGACTTCGTTTAAGGTAAACGCAGTCACTTTTCAGCTCAAACGAAGCTACATTGTTCACAAAGCTCACATGTTTCTCGATCTTAACTGAAAATCATTGGATGTTAGAGGACCTGTGGTTTGTATCAGTTTCAGAAACAGAGTTGATATAGATATGGTCCGTTTGTGTAGGAAACACAGTTCTTTTGATATGAGCACACCCACGTTTCCTTCTGTATTAGAGACTCTAGAAACCAAGAGCGTGCTTCTTGCTCTAAAGCAGAGTGTGTTTCATGGATGAGAACTGTGCCGTGTGTTTCCCTTCAGAAACAGAGTTAAATGCCTGGTTTGTGTCTTCCTACAAGCAAGATTTTCTTTCAGGTAAACACAGTCACTTTTCCGCTCAAATGATGCTACATTGTTCAAGAAGCTGACACGTTTCTCGCTCTTAACTGAAAAGAATTGGATGTTAGAGGACGTGTGGTTTGTATCAGGTTCAAAAACAGAGTTGAACTAGATATGGTCCGTGTTTAGGAAACACAGTTCTTTTGTTCTGAGCACACTCACATTTCCCTCTGTATTAGAGACTCTACAAAGCAAGAGCGTGCTTCTTGCTCTAAGGCTGAGTGTGTTTTTTGGATGAGAAATGTACCGTGTGTTTCCCTTCAGAAACAGAGTTAAATGCCAGGCTCTGTGTCTTTCTTCAAGCAAGACTTCGTTTCAGGTAAACGCAGTCACTTTTCAGCTCAAATGTAGCTACATTGTTCACAAAGCTCACACGTTTCTTGCTCTTAAATGAAGAGCATTGGATGTTAGAGGACCTATGGTTTGTATCAGTTTCATAAACAGAGTTGAACTAGATATGATCCGTGTGTAGGAAACACAGTTCTTTTGTTCTGAGCACACTCACGTTTCCCTCTGTATTAGAGACTCTAGAAACCAAGAGCGTGCTTCTTGCTCTAAAGCAGAGTGTGTTTCATGGATGAGAACTGTGCCGTGTGTTTCCCTGCAGACACGGAGTAAAAGGCCAGGCTCTGTGTCTTCCCTCAATCAAGACTTCCTTTCAGGTAAACGCAGTCACGTTTCAGCTCAAATGAAGCTACATTGTTCACGAAGCTCACAGGTTTCTCGCTCTTAACTAAAAAGCATTGGATGTTAGAAGACCTGTGGTTTGTATCAGTTTCAGAAACAGTGTTGAACTAGATATGGTCCGTGTGTGTATGAAACACAGTTCCTTTGTTCTCAGCACACTCACGTTTCCCTCTGTTTTAGAGAAACTAGAAAGCAAGAGCGTGCTTCTTGCTCTAAAGCAGAGTGTGTTTCATGGATGAGAACTGTGCCGTGTGTTTCCCTTCAGAAACAGAGTTAAATGCCTGGTTTGTGTCTTCCTACAAGCAAGATTTTCTTTCAGGTAAACACAGTCACTTTTCAGCTCAAATGATGCTACATTGTTCAAGAAGCTGACACGTTTCTCGCTCTTAACTGAAAAGAATTGGATGTTAGAGGACCTGTGGTTTGTATCAGGTTCAAAAACAGAGTTGAACTAGATATGGTCCGTGTTTAGGAAACACAGTTCTTTTGTTCTGAGCACACTCACATTTCCCTCTGTATTAGAGACTCTACAAAGCAAGAGCGTGCTTCTTGCTCTAAAGCTGAGTGTGTTTTTTGGATGAGAACTGTGCCGTGTGTTTCCCTTCAGAAACAGAGTTAAATGCCAGGCTCTGTTTCTTTCTTCAAACAAGACTTCGTTTCATGTAAACGCAGTCACTTTTCAGCTCAAATGAAGCTACATTGTTCACGAAACTCACACGTTTCTCGGTCTTAAATGAAAAGCATTGGATGTAAGAGGACCTGTGGTTTGTATCAGTTTCAGACAGAGTTCAACTAGATATGGTCCGTGTGTCTAGGAAACACAGTTCTTTTGTTCTGAACACACTCACGTTTCCCTCTGTATTAGAGATTCCAGAAAGCGAGAGCGTGCTTCTTGCTCTAAAGCAGAGTGTGTTTCATGGATGAGAACTGTGCCGTGTGTTTCCCTTCAGAAACGGAGTTAAATGCCAGGCTCTGTGTCTTCCTACAAGCAAGACTTCGTTTAAGGTAAATGCAGTCACTTTTCAGCTCAAACGAAGCTACATTGTTCAAAAAGCTCACATGTGTCCCGATCTTAACTGAAAAGCATTGGATGTTAGAGTAACTGGAGTTTGTATCAGTTTCAGAAACAGCGTTGAACTAGATATGGTCCCTGTGTGTAGGAAACACAGTTCTTTTGTTCTGAGCACACTCACGTTTCCTTCTGTATTAGAGAATATAGAAAGCAAGAGCGTGCTTCTTGCTCTAAAGGAGAGTGTGTTTCATGGATGAGAACTGTGCCGTGTGTTTTCCTTCAGAAAGGGAGTTAAATGCCAGGCGTGTGTCTTCCTTCTAGCAAGACTTCGTTTCAGGTAAACGCAGTCTCTTTTCAGCTCAAACAAAGCTACATTGTTCAAGAAGCTCACACGTTTCTCGCTCTTAAATGAAAAGAATTGGATGTTTGAGGACCTGTGGTTTCAATCAGTTTCAGAAACAGAGTTGAACTAGATATGGTCCGTGTGTAGGAAACACAGTTCTTTTGTTCTGAGCACACCTACGTTTCCCTCTGTAATAGAGACTCTAGAAAGCAAGAGCGTGCTTCTTGCTCTAAACCAGAGTGTGTATCATGGATGAGAACTGTGCCGTGTGTTTCCCTTCAGAAACGGAGTTAAATGCCAGGCTCTGTGTCTTCCTTCAAGTAAGACTTCGTTTCAAGTAAATACAGTCACTTTTCAGCTCAAATGAAGCTACATTGTTCACGAAGCTCACACGTTTCAAGCTCTTAACTGAAAAGCATTGGAAGTTAGACGACCTGTGGTTTGTATCAATTTCAGAAACAGAGTTGAACTAGATATGGTCCGTGTGTGTAGGAAACACAGTTCTTTTGTTCTGAGCACTCTCACGTTTCCCTCTGTATTAGAGACTCTAGAAAGCAAGAGTGTGCTTCTTGCTCTAAAGCAGAGTGTGTTTCATGGATGAGAGCTGTGCCGTTTGTTTCCCTTCAGAAATGGAGTTAAATGCCAGGCTCTGTGTCTTTCTTCAAGCAAGACTTCCTTTCATGTAAACGCAGTCACTTTTCAGCTCAAATGAAGCTACATTATTCACGAAGCTCACACGTTTCTCGCTCTTAACTGAAAAGCATTGGATGTTAGAGGACCTGTGGTTTGTATCAGTTTCAGAAACAGAGTTGAACTAGATATGGTCCGTGTGTGTAGGAAACACAGTTATTTTGTTCTGAGCACACTCACTATTCCCTCTGTATTAGAGACTCTACAAAGCAAGAGCATGCTTCTTGATCTAAAGCAGAGTGTGTTTCATGGATGAGAACTGTGCCGTGTGTTTCCCTTCAGAAATGGAGTTAAATGCCTGGCGTGTGTCTTCCTACAAGCAAGACTTCATTTCAGGTAAACACAGTCACTTTTCAGCTCAAACGAATCTACATTGTTCACAAAGCTCACACGTTTCTTGCTCTTAAATGAAGAGCATTGGATGTTAGAGGACCTATGGTTTGTATCAGTTTCAGAAACAGAGTTGAACTAGATATGATCCATGTGTAGGAAACACAGTTCTTTTGATCTGAGCACACTCACGTTTCCCTCTGTATTAGAGACTCTAGAAACCAAGAGCGTGCTTCTTGCTCTAAAGCAGAGTGTGTTTCATGGATGAGAACTGTGCCGTGTGTTTCCCTGCAGACACGGAGTAAAAGGCCAGGCTCTGTGTCTTCCCTCAATCAAGACTTCCTTTCAGGTAAACGCAGTCACTTTTCAGCTCAAATGAAGCTACATTGTTCACGAAGATCACAGGTTTCTCGCTCTTAACTAAAAAGCATTGGATGTTAGAAGACCTGTGGTTTGTATCAGTTTCAGAAACAGTGTTGAACTAGATATGGTCCGTGTGTGTAGGAAACACAGTTCCTTTGTTCTCAGCACACTCACGTTTCCCTCTGTTTTAGAGAAACTAGAAAGCAAGAGCGTGCTTCTTGCTCTAAAGCAGAGTGTGTTTCATGGATGAGAACTGTGCCGTGTGTTTCCCTTCAGAAACAGAGGTAAATGCCTGGTTTGTGTCTTCCTACAAGCAAGATTTTCTTTCAGGTAAACACAGTCACTTTTCAATTCAAATGATGCTACATTGTTCAAGAAGCTGACACGTTTCTCGCTCTTAACAGAAAAGAATTGGATGTTAGAGGACCTGTGGTTTGTATCAGGTTCAAAAACAGAGTTGAACTAGATATAGTCCGTGTTTAGGAAACACAGTTCTTTTGTTCTGAGCACACTCACATTTCCCTCTGTATTAGAGACTCTACAAAGCAAGAGCGTGCTTCTTGCACTAAAGCTGAGTGTGTTTTTTGGATGAGAACTGTGCCGTGTGTTTTCCTTCAGAAACGGAGTTAAATGCCAGGCTCTGTGTCTTCCTTCAAGCAAGACTTCCTTTCAGGTAAACGCAGTCACTTTTCAGCTCAAACGAAGCTACATTATTCACGAAGCTCACACGTTTCTCACTCTTTACTGAAAAGCATGGATGTTAGAGGACCTGTGGTTTTTATCAGTTTCAGAAACAGAGTTGAACTAGATATGGTCCGTGTGTGTAGGAAACACAGTTCTTTTGTTCTGAGCACACTCAAGTTTAATTCTGTATTAGAAACTCTAGAAAGCAAGAGCATGCTTCTTGCTCTAAGCAGAGTGTGTTTCATGGATGAGAACTGTGCCATGCATTTCCCTTCAGAAACGGAGTTAAATGCCAGGCTCTGTGTCTTTCTTCAAGCAAGACTTCGTTTAAGGTAAACGCAGTCACTTTTCAGCTCAAACAAAGCTACATTGTCCACGAAGCTCACACGTTTCTCGATCTTAACTGAAAAGCATTGGATGTTAGAGGACCTGGTGTTTGTATCAGTTTGAGAAACAGAGTTGAACTAGATATGGTCCGTATGTGTAGGAAACACAGTTCTTTTGTTCTGAGCACACTCATGTTTCCCTATGTATTAGAGACTCTAGAAAGTAAGAGCGTGCTTCTTGCTCTAAAGCAGAGTGTGTTTCATGGATGAGAACTGTGCCTTGTGTTTCCCTTCAGAAACGGAGTTAAATGCCAGGCTCTGTGTCTTCTTACAAGCATACTTCGTTTCAGGTAATGGCAGTCACTTTTCAGCTCAAAGAAGCTACATTGTTCACAAAGCTCACATGTTTCTCGCTCTTATCTGAAAAGCATTGGATGTTAGAGGACCTGTTGTTTGTATCAGTTTCAGAAACAGAGTTGAACTAGATATGGTCCGTGTGTGTAGGAAACACAGTTCTTTTGTTCTGCGCACACTCACGTTTCCCGTTGTATTAGAGACTCTAGAAAGGAAGAGCATGCTTCTTGCTCTAAAGCAGAGTGTGTTTCATGGATGAGAATTGTGCCGTGTGTTTCCCTTCAGAAACAGAGTTAAATGCCTGGTTTGTGTCTTCCTACAAGCAAGATTTTCTTTCAGGTAAACACAGTCACTTTTCCGCACAAATGATGCTACATTGTTCAAGAAGCTGACACGTTTCTCGCTCTTAACTGAAAAGAATTGGATGTTAGAGGACGTGTGGTTTGTATCAGGTTCAAAAACAGAGTTGAACTAGATATGGTCCGTGTTTAGGAAACACAGTTCTTTTGTTCTGAGCACACTCACATTTCCCTCTGTATTAGAGACTCTACAAAGCAAGAGCGTGCTTCTTGCTCTAAGGCTGAGTGTGTTTTTTGGATGAGAAATGTACCGTGTGTTTCCCTTCAGAAACAGAGTTAAATGCCAGGCTCTGTGTCTTTCTTCAAGCAAGACTTCGTTTCAGGTAAACGCAGTCACTTTTCAGCTCAAATGTAGCTACATTGTTCACAAAGCTCACACGTTTCTTGCTCTTAAATGAAGAGCATTGGATGTTAGAGGACCTATGGTTTGTATCAGTTTCATAAACAGAGTTGAACTAGATATGATCCGTGTGTAGGAAACACAGTTCTTTTGTTCTGAGCACACTCACGTTTCCCTCTGTATTAGAGACTCTAGAAACCAAGAGCGTGCTTCTTGCTCTAAAGCAGAGTGTGTTTCATGGATGAGAACTGTGCCGTGTGTTTCCCTGCAGACACGGAGTAAAAGGCCAGGCTCTGTGTCTTCCCTCAATCAAGACTTCCTTTCAGGTAAACGCAGTCACTTTTCAGCTCAAATGAAGCTACATTGTTCACGAAGCTCACAGGTTTCTCGCTCTTAACTAAAAAGCATTGGATGTTAGAAGACCTGTGGTTTGTATCAGTTTCAGAAACAGTGTTGAACTAGATATGGTCCGTGTGTGTATGAAACACAGTTCCTTTGTTCTCAGCACACTCACGTTTCCCTCTGTTTTAGAGAAACTAGAAAGCAAGAGCGTGCTTCTTGCTCTAAAGCAGAGTGTGTTTCATGGATGAGAACTGTGCCGTGTGTTTCCCTTCAGAAACAGAGTTAAATGCCTGGTTTGTGTCTTCCTACAAGCAAGATTTTCTTTCAGGTAAACACAGTCACTTTTCAGCTCAAATGATGCTACATTGTTCAAGAAGCTGACACGTTTCTCGCTCTTAACTGAAAAGAATTGGATGTTAGAGGACCTGTGGTTTGTATCAGGTTCAAAAACAGAGTTGAACTAGATATGGTCCGTGTTTAGGAAACACAGTTCTTTTGTTCTGAGCACACTCACATTTCCCTCTGTATTAGAGACTCTACAAAGCAAGAGCGTGCTTCTTGCTCTAAAGCTGAGTGTGTTTTTTGGATGAGAACTGTGCCGTGTGTTTCCCTTCAGAAACAGAGTTAAATGCCAGGCTCTGTTTCTTTCTTCAAGCAAGACTTCGTTTCATGTAAACGCAGTCACTTTTCAGCTCAAATGAAGCTACATTGTTCACAAAACTCACACGTTTCTCGGTCTTCAATGAAAAGCATTGGATGTAAGAGGACCTGTGGTTTGTATCAGTTTCAGACAGAGTTCAACTAGATATGGTCCGTGTGTCTAGGAAACACAGTTCTTTTGTTCTGAACACACTCACGTTTCCCTCTGTATTAGAGATTCCAGAAAGCAAGAGCGTGCTTCTTGCTCTAAAGCAGAGTGTGTTTCATGGATGAGAACTGTGCCGTATGTTTCCCTTCAGAAATGGAGTTAAATGCCAGGCTCTGTGTCTTTCTTCAAGCAAGACTTCCTTTCATGTAAACACAGTCAGTTTTCAGCTCAAATGAAGCTACATTGATCACGAAGCTCACACGTTTCTCGCTCTTAACTGAAAAGCATTGGATGTTAGAGGACCTGTGGTTTGTATCAGTTTCAGAAACAGAGTTGAACTAGATATGGTCCGTGTTTAGGAAACACAGTTATTTTGTTCTGAGCACACTCACTATTCCCTCTGTATTAGAGACTCTACAAAGCAAGAGCATGCTTCTTGATCTAAAGCAGAGTGTGTTTCATGGATGAGAACTGTGCCGTGTGTTTCCCTTCAGAAATGGAGTTAAATGCCTGGCGTGTGTCTTCCTACAAGCAAGACTTCATTTCAGGTAAACACAGTCACTTTTCAGCTCAAACGAATCTACATTGTTCACAAAGCTCACACGTTTCTTGCTCTTAAATGAAGAGCATTGGATGTTAGAGGACCTATGGTTTGTATCAGTTTCAGAAACAGAGTTGAACTAGATATGATCCATGTGTAGGAAACACAGTTCTTTTGATCTGAGCACACTCACGTTTCCCTCTGTATTAGAGACTCTAGAAACCAAGAGCGTGCTTCTTGCTCTAAAGCAGAGTGTGTTTCATGGATGAGAACTGTGCCGTGTGTTTCCCTGCAGACACGGAGTAAAAGGCCAGGCTCTGTGTCTTCCCTCAATCAAGACTTCCTTTCAGGTAAACGCAGTCACTTTTCAGCTCAAATGAAGCTACATTGTTCACGAAGCTCACAGGTTTCTCGCTCTTAACTAAAAAGCATTGGATGTTAGAAGACCTGTGGTTTGTATCAGTTTCAGAAACAGTGTTGAACTAGATATGGTCCGTGTGTGTAGGAAACACAGTTCCTTTGTTCTCAGCACACTCACGTTTCCCTCTGTTTTAGAGAAACTAGAAAGCAAGAGCGTGCTTCTTGCTCTAAAGCAGAGTGTGTTTCATGGATGAGAACTGTGCCGTGTGTTTCCCTTCAGAAACAGAGGTAAATGCCTGGTTTGTGTCTTCCTACAAGCAAGATTTTCTTTCAGGTAAACACAGTCACTTTTCAATTCAAATGATGCTACATTGTTCAAGAAGCTGACACGTTTCTCGCTCTTAACTGAAAAGAATTGGATGTTAGAGGACCTGTGGTTTGTATCAGGTTCAAAAACAGAGTTGAACTAGATATGGTCCGTGTTTAGGAAACACAGTTCTTTTGTTCTGAGCACACTCACATTTCCCTCTGTATTAGAGACTCTACAAAGCAAGAGCGTGCTTCTTGCACTAAAGCTGAGTGTGTTTTTTGGATGAGAACTGTGCCGTGTGTTTTCCTTCAGAAACGGAGTTAAATGCCAGGCTCTGTGTCTTCCTTCAAGCAAGACTTCCTTTCAGGTAAACGCAGTCACTTTTCAGCTCAAACGAAGCTACATTATTCACGAAGCTCACACGTTTCTCACTCTTTACTGAAAAGCATGGATGTTAGAGGACCTGTGGTTTTTATCAGTTTCAGAAACAGAGTTGAACTAGATATGGTCCGTGTGTGTAGGAAACACAGTTCTTTTGTTCTGAGCACACTCAAGTTTCCTTCTGTATTAGAGACTCTAGAAAGCAAGAGCATGCTTCTTGCTCTAAGCAGAGTGTGTTTCATGGATGAGAACTGTGCCATGCATTTCCCTTCAGAAACGGAGTTAAATGCCAGGCTCTGTGTCTTTCTTCAAGCAAGACTTCGTTTAAGGTAAACGCAGTCACTTTTCAGCTCAAACAAAGCTACATTGTCCACGAAGCTCACACGTTTCTCGATCTTAACTGAAAAGCATTGGATGTTAGAGGACCTGGTGTTTGTATCAGTTTGAGAAACAGAGTTGAACTAGATATGGTCCGTATGTGTAGGAAACACAGTTCTTTTGTTCTGAGCACACTCATGTTTCCCTATGTATTAGAGACTCTAGAAAGTAAGAGCGTGCTTCTTGCTCTAAAGCAGAGTGTGTTTCATGGATGAGAACTGTGCCTTGTGTTTCCCTTCAGAAACGGAGTTAAATGCCAGGCTCTGTGTCTTCTTACAAGCATACTTCGTTTCAGGTAATGGCAGTCACTTTTCAGCTCAAAGAAGCTACATTGTTCACAAAGCTCACATGTTTCTCGCTCTTATCTGAAAAGCATTGGATGTTAGAGGACCTGTTGTTTGTATCAGTTTCAGAAACAGAGTTGAACTAGATATGGTCCGTGTGTGTAGGAAACACAGTTCTTTTGTTCTGCGCACACTCACGTTTCCCGTTGTATTAGAGACTCTAGAAAGGAAGAGCATGCTTCTTGCTCTAAAGCAGAGTGTGTTTCATGGATGAGAATTGTGCCGTGTGTTTCCCTTCAGAAACGGAGTTAAATGCCAGGCTCTGTGTCTTCCTACAAGCAAGACTTCGTTTCAGGTAAACACAGTCACTTTTCAGCTCAAACGAATCTACATTGTTCACAAAGCTCACACGTTTCTTGCTCTTAAATGAAGAGCATTGGATGTTAGAGGACCTATGGTTTGTATCAGTTTCAGAAACAGAGTTGAACTAGATATGATCCGTGTGTAGGAAACACAGTTCTTTTGTTCTGAGCACACTCACGTTTCCCTCTGTATTAGAGACTCTAGAAACCAAGAGCGTGCTTCTTGCTCTAAAGCAGAGTGTGTTTCATGGATGAGAACTGTGCCGTGTGTTTCCCTGCAGACACGGAGTAAAATGCCAGGCTCTGTGTCTTCCCTCAATCAAGACTTCCTTTCAGGTAAAGGCAGTCACTTTTCAGCTCAAACGAAGCTACATTGTCCACGAAGCTCACACGTTTCTCAATCTTAACTGAAAAGCATTGGATGTTAGAGGACCTGGTGTTTGTATCAGTTTCAGAAACAGAGTTGAACTAGATATGGTCCGTATGTGTAGGAAACACAGTTCTTTTGTTCTGATCACACTCATGTTTCCCTATGTATTAGAGACTCTAGAAAGTAAGAGCGTGCTTCCTGCTCTAAAGCAGAGTGTGTTTCATGGATGAGAACTGTGCCTTGTGTTTCCCTTCAGAAACGGAGTTAAATGCCAGGCTCTGTGTCTTCTTACAAGCAAGACTTCGTTTCAGGTAAACCCAGTCACTTTTCAGCTCAAAGAAGCTACATTGTTCACAAAGCTCACATGTTTCTCGCTCTTATCTGAAAAGCATTGGATGTTAGAGGACCTGTTGTTTGTATCAGTTTCAGAAACAGAGTTGAACTAGATATGGTCCGTGTGTGTAGGAAACACAGTTCTTTTGTTCTGCGCACACTCACGTTTCCCGTTGTATTAGAGACTCTAGAAACCAAGAGCGTGCTTCTTGCTCTAAAGCAGAGTGTGTTTCATGGATGAGAACTGTGCCGTGTGTTTCCCTGCAGACATGAAGTAAAATGCCAGGCTCTGTGTCTTCCCTCAATCAAGACTTCCTTTCAGGTAAACGCAGTCACTTTTCAGCTCAAATGAAGCTACATTGTTCACGAAGCTCACAGGTTTCTCGCTCTTAACTAAAAAGCATTGGATGTTAGAAGACCTGTGGTTTGTATCAGTTTCAGAAACAGTGTTGAACTAGATATGGTCCGTGTGTGTATGAAACACAGTTCCTTTGTTCTCAGCACACTCACGTTTCCCTCTGTTTTAGAGAAACTAGAAAGCAAGAGCGTGCTTCTTGCTCTAAAGCAGAGTGTGTTTCATGGATGAGAACTGTGCCGTGTGTTTCCCTTCAGAAACAGAGTTAAATGCCTGGTTTGTGTCTTCCTACAAGCAAGATTTTCTTTCAGGTAAACACAGTCACTTTTCAGCTCAAATGATGCTACATTGTTCAAGAAGCTGACACGTTTCTCGCTCTTAACTGAAAAGAATTGGATGTTAGAGGACCTGTGGTTTGTATCAGGTTCAAAAACAGAGTTGAACTAGATATGGTCCGTGTTTAGGAAACACAGTTCTTTTGTTCTGAGCACACTCACATTTCCCTCTGTATTAGAGACTCTACAAAGCAAGAGCGTGCTTCTTGCTCTAAAGCTGAGTGTGTTTTTTGGATGAGAACTGTGCCGTGTGTCTCCCTTCAGAAACAGAGTTAAATGCCAGGCTCTGTGTCTTTCTTCAAGCAAGACTTCGTTTCATATAAACGCAGTCACTTTTCAGCTCAAATGAAGCTACATTGTTCACGAAACTCACACGTTTCTCGGTCTTAAATGAAAAGCATTGGATGTAAGAGGACCTGTGGTTTGTATCAGTTTCAGACAGAGTTCAACTAGATATGGTCCGTGTGTCTAGGAAACACAGTTCTTTTGTTCTGAACACACTCACGTTTCCCTCTGTATTAGAGATTCCAGAAAGCAAGAGCGTGCTTCTTGCTCTAAAGCAGAGTGTGTTTCATGGATGAGAACTGTGCCGTATGTTTCCCTTCAGAAACGGAGTGAAATGCCAGGCTCTGTGTCTTTCTTCAAGCAAGACTTCCTTTCATGTAAACACAGTCAGTTTTCAGCTCAAATGAAGCTACATTGATCACGAAGCTCACACGTTTCTCGCTCTTAACTGAAAAGCATTGGATGTTAGAGGACCTGTGGTTTGTATCAGGTTCAGAAACAGAGTTGAACTAGATATGGTCCGTGTTTAGGAAACACAGTTCTTTTGTTCTGAGCACACTCACTATTCCCTCTGTATTAGAGACTCTACAAAGCAAGAGCATGCTTCTTGATCTAAAGCAGAGTGTGTTTCATGGATGAGAACTGTGCCGTGTGTTTCCCTTCAGAAATGGAGTTAAATGCATGGCGTGTGTCTTCCTACAAGCAAGACTTCATTTCAGGTAAACACAGTCACTTTTCAACTCAAACGAATCTACATTGTTCACAAAGCTCACACGTTTCTTGCTCTTAAATGAAGAGCATTGGATGTTAGAAGACCTGTGGTTTGTATCAGTTTCAGAAACAGTGTTGAACTAGATATGGTCCGTGTGTCTAGGAAACACAGTTCTTTTGTTCTGAACACACTCACGTTTCCCTCTGTATTAGAGATTCCAGAAACCAAGAGCGTGCTTCTTGCTCTAAAGCAGAGTGTGTTTCATGGATGAGAACTGTGCCGTGTGTTTCCCTGCAGACACGGAGTAAAAGGCCAGGCTCTGTGTCTTCCCTCAATCAAGACTTCCTTTCAGGTAAACGCAGTCACTTTTCAGCTCAAATGAAGCTACATTGTTCACGAAGCTCACAGGTTTCTCGCTCTTAACTAAAAAGCATTGGATGTTAGAAGACCTGTGGTTTGTATCAGTTTCAGAAACAGTGTTGAACTAGATATGGTCCGTGTGTGTATGAAACACAGTTCCTTTGTTCTCAGCACACTCACGTTTCCCTCTGTTTTAGAGAAACTAGAAAGCAAGAGCGTGCTTCTTGCTCTAAAGCAGAGTGTGTTTCATGGATGAGAACTGTGCCGTGTGTTTCCCTTCAGAAACAGAGTTAAATGCCTGGTTTGTGTCTTCCTACAAGCAAGATTTTCTTTCAGGTAAACACAGTCACTTTTCAGCTCAAATGATGCTACATTGTTCAAGAAGCTGACACGTTTCTCGCTCTTAACTGAAAAGAATTGGATGTTAGAGGACCTGTGGTTTGTATCAGGTTCAAAAACAGAGTTGAACTAGATATGGTCCGTGTTTAGGAAACACAGTTCTTTTGTTCTGAGCACACTCACATTTCCCTCTGTATTAGAGACTCTACAAAGCAAGAGCGTGCTTCTTGCTCTAAAGCTGAGTGTGTTTTTTGGATGAGAACTGTGCCGTGTGTTTCCCTTCAGAAACAGAGTTAAATGCCAGGCTCTGTTTCTTTCTTCAAGCAAGACTTCGTTTCATGTAAACGCAGTCACTTTTCAGCTCAAATGAAGCTACATTGTTCACAAAACTCACACGTTTCTCGGTCTTCAATGAAAAGCATTGGATGTAAGAGGACCTGTGGTTTGTATCAGTTTCAGACAGAGTTCAACTAGATATGGTCCGTGTGTCTAGGAAACACAGTTCTTTTGTTCTGAACACACTCACGTTTCCCTCTGTATTAGAGATTCCAGAAAGCAAGAGCGTGCTTCTTGCTCTAAAGCAGAGTGTGTTTCATGGATGAGAACTGTGCCGTATGTTTCCCTTCAGAAATGGAGTTAAATGCCAGGCTCTGTGTCTTTCTTCAAGCAAGACTTCCTTTCATGTAAACACAGTCAGTTTTCAGCTCAAATGAAGCTACATTGATCACGAAGCTCACACGTTTCTCGCTCTTAACTGAAAAGCATTGGATGTTAGAGGACCTGTGGTTTGTATCAGTTTCAGAAACAGAGTTGAACTAGATATGGTCCGTGTTTAGGAAACACAGTTATTTTGTTCTGAGCACACTCACTATTCCCTCTGTATTAGAGACTCTACAAAGCAAGAGCATGCTTCTTGATCTAAAGCAGAGTGTGTTTCATGGATGAGAACTGTGCCGTGTGTTTCCCTTCAGAAATGGAGTTAAATGCCTGGCGTGTGTCTTCCTACAAGCAAGACTTCATTTCAGGTAAACACAGTCACTTTTCAGCTCAAACGAATCTACATTGTTCACAAAGCTCACACGTTTCTTGCTCTTAAATGAAGAGCATTGGATGTTAGAGGACCTATGGTTTGTATCAGTTTCAGAAACAGAGTTGAACTAGATATGATCCATGTGTAGGAAACACAGTTCTTTTGATCTGAGCACACTCACGTTTCCCTCTGTATTAGAGACTCTAGAAACCAAGAGCGTGCTTCTTGCTCTAAAGCAGAGTGTGTTTCATGGATGAGAACTGTGCCGTGTGTTTCCCTGCAGACACGGAGTAAAAGGCCAGGCTCTGTGTCTTCCCTCAATCAAGACTTCCTTTCAGGTAAACGCAGTCACTTTTCAGCTCAAATGAAGCTACATTGTTCACGAAGCTCACAGGTTTCTCGCTCTTAACTAAAAAGCATTGGATGTTAGAAGACCTGTGGTTTGTATCAGTTTCAGAAACAGTGTTGAACTAGATATGGTCCGTGTGTGTAGGAAACACAGTTCCTTTGTTCTCAGCACACTCACGTTTCCCTCTGTTTTAGAGAAACTAGAAAGCAAGAGCGTGCTTCTTGCTCTAAAGCAGAGTGTGTTTCATGGATGAGAACTGTGCCGTGTGTTTCCCTTCAGAAACAGAGGTAAATGCCTGGTTTGTGTCTTCCTACAAGCAAGATTTTCTTTCAGGTAAACACAGTCACTTTTCAATTCAAATGATGCTACATTGTTCAAGAAGCTGACACGTTTCTCGCTCTTAACTGAAAAGAATTGGATGTTAGAGGACCTGTGGTTTGTATCAGGTTCAAAAACAGAGTTGAACTAGATATGGTCCGTGTTTAGGAAACACAGTTCTTTTGTTCTGAGCACACTCACATTTCCCTCTGTATTAGAGACTCTACAAAGCAAGAGCGTGCTTCTTGCACTAAAGCTGAGTGTGTTTTTTGGATGAGAACTGTGCCGTGTGTTTTCCTTCAGAAACGGAGTTAAATGCCAGGCTCTGTGTCTTCCTTCAAGCAAGACTTCCTTTCAGGTAAACGCAGTCACTTTTCAGCTCAAACGAAGCTACATTATTCACGAAGCTCACACGTTTCTCACTCTTTACTGAAAAGCATGGATGTTAGAGGACCTGTGGTTTTTATCAGTTTCAGAAACAGAGTTGAACTAGATATGGTCCGTGTGTGTAGGAAACACAGTTCTTTTGTTCTGAGCACACTCAAGTTTCCTTCTGTATTAGAGACTCTAGAAAGCAAGAGCATGCTTCTTGCTCTAAGCAGAGTGTGTTTCATGGATGAGAACTGTGCCATGCATTTCCCTTCAGAAACGGAGTTAAATGCCAGGCTCTGTGTCTTTCTTCAAGCAAGACTTCGTTTAAGGTAAACGCAGTCACTTTTCAGCTCAAACAAAGCTACATTGTCCACGAAGCTCACACGTTTCTCGATCTTAACTGAAAAGCATTGGATGTTAGAGGACCTGGTGTTTGTATCAGTTTGAGAAACAGAGTTGAACTAGATATGGTCCGTATGTGTAGGAAACACAGTTCTTTTGTTCTGAGCACACTCATGTTTCCCTATGTATTAGAGACTCTAGAAAGTAAGAGCGTGCTTCTTGCTCTAAAGCAGAGTGTGTTTCATGGATGAGAACTGTGCCTTGTGTTTCCCTTCAGAAACGGAGTTAAATGCCAGGCTCTGTGTCTTCTTACAAGCATACTTCGTTTCAGGTAATGGCAGTCACTTTTCAGCTCAAAGAAGCTACATTGTTCACAAAGCTCACATGTTTCTCGCTCTTATCTGAAAAGCATTGGATGTTAGAGGACCTGTTGTTTGTATCAGTTTCAGAAACAGAGTTGAACTAGATATGGTCCGTGTGTGTAGGAAACACAGTTCTTTTGTTCTGCGCACACTCACGTTTCCCGTTGTATTAGAGACTCTAGAAAGGAAGAGCATGCTTCTTGCTCTAAAGCAGAGTGTGTTTCATGGATGAGAATTGTGCCGTGTGTTTCCCTTCAGAAACGGAGTTAAATGCCAGGCTCTGTGTCTTCCTACAAGCAAGACTTCGTTTCAGGTAAACACAGTCACTTTTCAGCTCAAACGAATCTACATTGTTCACAAAGCTCACACGTTTCTTGCTCTTAAATGAAGAGCATTGGATGTTAGAGGACCTATGGTTTGTATCAGTTTCAGAAAGAGAGTTGAACTAGATATGATCCGTGTGTAGGAAACACAGTTCTTTTGTTCTGAGCACACTCACGTTTCCCTCTGTATTAGAGACTCTAGAAACCAAGAGCGTGCTTCTTGCTCTAAAGCAGAGTGTGTTTCATGGATGAGAACTGTGCCGTGTGTTTCCCTGCAGACACGGAGTAAAATGCCAGGCTCTGTGTCTTCCCTCAATCAAGACTTCCTTTCAGGTAAAGGCAGTCACTTTTCAGCTCAAACGAAGCTACATTGTCCACGAAGCTCACACGTTTCTCAATCTTAACTGAAAAGCATTGGATGTTAGAGGACCTGGTGTTTGTATCAGTTTCAGAAACAGAGTTGAACTAGATATGGTCCGTATGTGTAGGAAACACAGTTCTTTTGTTCTGATCACACTCATGTTTCCCTATGTATTAGAGACTCTAGAAAGTAAGAGCGTGCTTCCTGCTCTAAAGCAGAGTGTGTTTCATGGATGAGAACTGTGCCTTGTGTTTCCCTTCAGAAACGGAGTTAAATGCCAGGCTCTGTGTCTTCTTACAAGCAAGACTTCGTTTCAGGTAAACCCAGTCACTTTTCAGCTCAAAGAAGCTACATTGTTCACAAAGCTCACATGTTTCTCGCTCTTATCTGAAAAGCATTGGATGTTAGAGGACCTGTTGTTTGTATCAGTTTCAGAAACAGAGTTGAACTAGATATGGTCCGTGTGTGTAGGAAACACAGTTCTTTTGTTCTGCGCACACTCACGTTTCCCGTTGTATTAGAGACTCTAGAAACCAAGAGCGTGCTTCTTGCTCTAAAGCAGAGTGTGTTTCATGGATGAGAACTGTGCCGTGTGTTTCCCTGCAGACATGAAGTAAAATGCCAGGCTCTGTGTCTTCCCTCAATCAAGACTTCCTTTCAGGTAAACGCAGTCACTTTTCAGCTCAAATGAAGCTACATTGTTCACGAAGCTCACAGGTTTCTCGCTCTTAACTAAAAAGCATTGGATGTTAGAAGACCTGTGGTTTGTATCAGTTTCAGAAACAGTGTTGAACTAGATATGGTCCGTGTGTGTATGAAACACAGTTCCTTTGTTCTCAGCACACTCACGTTTCCCTCTGTTTTAGAGAAACTAGAAAGCAAGAGCGTGCTTCTTGCTCTAAAGCAGAGTGTGTTTCATGGATGAGAACTGTGCCGTGTGTTTCCCTTCAGAAACAGAGTTAAATGCCTGGTTTGTGTCTTCCTACAAGCAAGATTTTCTTTCAGGTAAACACAGTCACTTTTCAGCTCAAATGATGCTACATTGTTCAAGAAGCTGACACGTTTCTCGCTCTTAACTGAAAAGAATTGGATGTTAGAGGACCTGTGGTTTGTATCAGGTTCAAAAACAGAGTTGAACTAGATATGGTCCGTGTTTAGGAAACACAGTTCTTTTGTTCTGAGCACACTCACATTTCCCTCTGTATTAGAGACTCTACAAAGCAAGAGCGTGCTTCTTGCTCTAAAGCTGAGTGTGTTTTTTGGATGAGAACTGTGCCGTGTGTCTCCCTTCAGAAACAGAGTTAAATGCCAGGCTCTGTGTCTTTCTTCAAGCAAGACTTCGTTTCATATAAACGCAGTCACTTTTCAGCTCAAATGAAGCTACATTGTTCACGAAACTCACACGTTTCTCGGTCTTAAATGAAAAGCATTGGATGTAAGAGGACCTGTGGTTTGTATCAGTTTCAGACAGAGTTCAACTAGATATGGTCCGTGTGTCTAGGAAACACAGTTCTTTTGTTCTGAACACACTCACGTTTCCCTCTGTATTAGAGATTCCAGAAAGCAAGAGCGTGCTTCTTGCTCTAAAGCAGAGTGTGTTTCATGGATGAGAATTGTGCCGTATGTTTCCCTTCAGAAACGGAGTGAAATGCCAGGCTCTGTGTCTTTCTTCAAGCAAGACTTCCTTTCATGTAAACACAGTCAGTTTTCAGCTCAAATGAAGCTACATTGATCACGAAGCTCACACGTTTCTCGCTCTTAACTGAAAAGCATTGGATGTTAGAGGACCTGTGGTTTGTATCAGGTTCAGAAACAGAGTTGAACTAGATATGGTCCGTGTTTAGGAAACACAGTTCTTTTGTTCTGAGCACACTCACTATTCCCTCTGTATTAGAGACTCTACAAAGCAAGAGCATGCTTCTTGATCTAAAGCAGAGTGTGTTTCATGGATGAGAACTGTGCCGTGTGTTTCCCTTCAGAAATGGAGTTAAATGCATGGCGTGTGTCTTCCTACAAGCAAGACTTCATTTCAGGTAAACACAGTCACTTTTCAACTCAAACGAATCTACATTGTTCACAAAGCTCACACGTTTCTTGCTCTTAAATGAAGAGCATTGGATGTTAGAAGACCTGTGGTTTGTATCAGTTTCAGAAACAGTGTTGAACTAGATATGGTCCGTGTGTCTAGGAAACACAGTTCTTTTGTTCTGAACACACTCACGTTTCCCTCTGTATTAGAGATTCCAGAAACCAAGAGCGTGCTTCTTGCTCTAAAGCAGAGTGTGTTTCATGGATGAGAACTGTGCCGTGTGTTTCCCTGCAGACACGGAGTAAAAGGCCAGGCTCTGTGTCTTCCCTCAATCAAGACTTCCTTTCAGGTAAACGCAGTCACTTTTCAGCTCAAATGAAGCTACATTGTTCACGAAGCTCACAGGTTTCTCGCTCTTAACTAAAAAGCATTGGATGTTAGAAGACCTGTGGTTTGTATCAGTTTCAGAAACAGTGTTGAACTAGATATGGTCCGTGTGTGTATGAAACACAGTTCCTTTGTTCTCAGCACACTCACGTTTCCCTCTGTTTTAGAGAAACTAGAAAGCAAGAGCGTGCTTCTTGCTCTAAAGCAGAGTGTGTTTCATGGATGAGAACTGTGCCGTGTGTTTCCCTTCAGAAACAGAGTTAAATGCCTGGTTTGTGTCTTCCTACAAGCAAGATTTTCTTTCAGGTAAACACAGTCACTTTTCAGCTCAAATGATGCTACATTGTTCAAGAAGCTGACACGTTTCTCGCTCTTAACTGAAAAGAATTGGATGTTAGAGGACCTGTGGTTTGTATCAGGTTCAAAAACAGAGTTGAACTAGATATGGTCCGTGTTTAGGAAACACAGTTCTTTTGTTCTGAGCACACTCACATTTCCCTCTGTATTAGAGACTCTACAAAGCAAGAGCGTGCTTCTTGCTCTAAAGCTGAGTGTGTTTTTTGGATGAGAACTGTGCCGTGTGTTTCCCTTCAGAAACAGAGTTAAATGCCAGGCTCTGTTTCTTTCTTCAAGCAAGACTTCGTTTCATGTAAACGCAGTCACTTTTCAGCTCAAATGAAGCTACATTGTTCACAAAACTCACACGTTTCTCGGTCTTCAATGAAAAGCATTGGATGTAAGAGGACCTGTGGTTTGTATCAGTTTCAGACAGAGTTCAACTAGATATGGTCCGTGTGTCTAGGAAACACAGTTCTTTTGTTCTGAACACACTCACGTTTCCCTCTGTATTAGAGATTCCAGAAAGCAAGAGCGTGCTTCTTGCTCTAAAGCAGAGTGTGTTTCATGGATGAGAACTGTGCCGTATGTTTCCCTTCAGAAATGGAGTTAAATGCCAGGCTCTGTGTCTTTCTTCAAGCAAGACTTCCTTTCATGTAAACACAGTCAGTTTTCAGCTCAAATGAAGCTACATTGATCACGAAGCTCACACGTTTCTCGCTCTTAACTGAAAAGCATTGGATGTTAGAGGACCTGTGGTTTGTATCAGTTTCAGAAACAGAGTTGAACTAGATATGGTCCGTGTTTAGGAAACACAGTTATTTTGTTCTGAGCACACTCACTATTCCCTCTGTATTAGAGACTCTACAAAGCAAGAGCATGCTTCTTGATCTAAAGCAGAGTGTGTTTCATGGATGAGAACTGTGCCGTGTGTTTCCCTTCAGAAATGGAGTTAAATGCCTGGCGTGTGTCTTCCTACAAGCAAGACTTCATTTCAGGTAAACACAGTCACTTTTCAGCTCAAACGAATCTACATTGTTCACAAAGCTCACACGTTTCTTGCTCTTAAATGAAGAGCATTGGATGTTAGAGGACCTATGGTTTGTATCAGTTTCAGAAACAGAGTTGAACTAGATATGATCCATGTGTAGGAAACACAGTTCTTTTGATCTGAGCACACTCACGTTTCCCTCTGTATTAGAGACTCTAGAAACCAAGAGCGTGCTTCTTGCTCTAAAGCAGAGTGTGTTTCATGGATGAGAACTGTGCCGTGTGTTTCCCTGCAGACACGGAGTAAAAGGCCAGGCTCTGTGTCTTCCCTCAATCAAGACTTCCTTTCAGGTAAACGCAGTCACTTTTCAGCTCAAATGAAGCTACATTGTTCACGAAGCTCACAGGTTTCTCGCTCTTAACTAAAAAGCATTGGATGTTAGAAGACCTGTGGTTTGTATCAGTTTCAGAAACAGTGTTGAACTAGATATGGTCCGTGTGTGTAGGAAACACAGTTCCTTTGTTCTCAGCACACTCACGTTTCCCTCTGTTTTAGAGAAACTAGAAAGCAAGAGCGTGCTTCTTGCTCTAAAGCAGAGTGTGTTTCATGGATGAGAACTGTGCCGTGTGTTTCCCTTCAGAAACAGAGGTAAATGCCTGGTTTGTGTCTTCCTACAAGCAAGATTTTCTTTCAGGTAAACACAGTCACTTTTCAATTCAAATGATGCTACATTGTTCAAGAAGCTGACACGTTTCTCGCTCTTAACTGAAAAGAATTGGATGTTAGAGGACCTGTGGTTTGTATCAGGTTCAAAAACAGAGTTGAACTAGATATGGTCCGTGTTTAGGAAACACAGTTCTTTTGTTCTGAGCACACTCACATTTCCCTCTGTATTAGAGACTCTACAAAGCAAGAGCGTGCTTCTTGCACTAAAGCTGAGTGTGTTTTTTGGATGAGAACTGTGCCGTGTGTTTTCCTTCAGAAACGGAGTTAAATGCCAGGCTCTGTGTCTTCCTTCAAGCAAGACTTCCTTTCAGGTAAACGCAGTCACTTTTCAGCTCAAACGAAGCTACATTATTCACGAAGCTCACACGTTTCTCACTCTTTACTGAAAAGCATGGATGTTAGAGGACCTGTGGTTTTTATCAGTTTCAGAAACAGAGTTGAACTAGATATGGTCCGTGTGTGTAGGAAACACAGTTCTTTTGTTCTGAGCACACTCAAGTTTCCTTCTGTATTAGAGACTCTAGAAAGCAAGAGCATGCTTCTTGCTCTAAGCAGAGTGTGTTTCATGGATGAGAACTGTGCCATGCATTTCCCTTCAGAAACGGAGTTAAATGCCAGGCTCTGTGTCTTTCTTCAAGCAAGACTTCGTTTAAGGTAAACGCAGTCACTTTTCAGCTCAAACAAAGCTACATTGTCCACGAAGCTCACACGTTTCTCGATCTTAACTGAAAAGCATTGGATGTTAGAGGACCTGGTGTTTGTATCAGTTTGAGAAACAGAGTTGAACTAGATATGGTCCGTATGTGTAGGAAACACAGTTCTTTTGTTCTGAGCACACTCATGTTTCCCTATGTATTAGAGACTCTAGAAAGTAAGAGCGTGCTTCTTGCTCTAAAGCAGAGTGTGTTTCATGGATGAGAACTGTGCCTTGTGTTTCCCTTCAGAAACGGAGTTAAATGCCAGGCTCTGTGTCTTCTTACAAGCATACTTCGTTTCAGGTAATGGCAGTCACTTTTCAGCTCAAAGAAGCTACATTGTTCACAAAGCTCACATGTTTCTCGCTCTTATCTGAAAAGCATTGGATGTTAGAGGACCTGTTGTTTGTATCAGTTTCAGAAACAGAGTTGAACTAGATATGGTCCGTGTGTGTAGGAAACACAGTTCTTTTGTTCTGCGCACACTCACGTTTCCCGTTGTATTAGAGACTCTAGAAAGGAAGAGCATGCTTCTTGCTCTAAAGCAGAGTGTGTTTCATGGATGAGAATTGTGCCGTGTGTTTCCCTTCAGAAACGGAGTTAAATGCCAGGCTCTGTGTCTTCCTACAAGCAAGACTTCGTTTCAGGTAAACACAGTCACTTTTCAGCTCAAACGAATCTACATTGTTCACAAAGCTCACACGTTTCTTGCTCTTAAATGAAGAGCATTGGATGTTAGAGGACCTATGGTTTGTATCAGTTTCAGAAACAGAGTTGAACTAGATATGATCCGTGTGTAGGAAACACAGTTCTTTTGTTCTGAGCACACTCACGTTTCCCTCTGTATTAGAGACTCTAGAAACCAAGAGCGTGCTTCTTGCTCTAAAGCAGAGTGTGTTTCATGGATGAGAACTGTGCCGTGTGTTTCCCTGCAGACACGGAGTAAAATGCCAGGCTCTGTGTCTTCCCTCAATCAAGACTTCCTTTCAGGTAAAGGCAGTCACTTTTCAGCTCAAACGAAGCTACATTGTCCACGAAGCTCACACGTTTCTCAATCTTAACTGAAAAGCATTGGATGTTAGAGGACCTGGTGTTTGTATCAGTTTCAGAAACAGAGTTGAACTAGATATGGTCCGTATGTGTAGGAAACACAGTTCTTTTGTTCTGATCACACTCATGTTTCCCTATGTATTAGAGACTCTAGAAAGTAAGAGCGTGCTTCCTGCTCTAAAGCAGAGTGTGTTTCATGGATGAGAACTGTGCCTTGTGTTTCCCTTCAGAAACGGAGTTAAATGCCAGGCTCTGTGTCTTCTTACAAGCAAGACTTCGTTTCAGGTAAACCCAGTCACTTTTCAGCTCAAAGAAGCTACATTGTTCACAAAGCTCACATGTTTCTCGCTCTTATCTGAAAAGCATTGGATGTTAGAGGACCTGTTGTTTGTATCAGTTTCAGAAACAGAGTTGAACTAGATATGGTCCGTGTGTGTAGGAAACACAGTTCTTTTGTTCTGCGCACACTCACGTTTCCCGTTGTATTAGAGACTCTAGAAACCAAGAGCGTGCTTCTTGCTCTAAAGCAGAGTGTGTTTCATGGATGAGAACTGTGCCGTGTGTTTCCCTGCAGACATGAAGTAAAATGCCAGGCTCTGTGTCTTCCCTCAATCAAGACTTCCTTTCAGGTAAACGCAGTCACTTTTCAGCTCAAATGAAGCTACATTGTTCACGAAGCTCACAGGTTTCTCGCTCTTAACTAAAAAGCATTGGATGTTAGAAGACCTGTGGTTTGTATCAGTTTCAGAAACAGTGTTGAACTAGATATGGTCCGTGTGTGTATGAAACACAGTTCCTTTGTTCTCAGCACACTCACGTTTCCCTCTGTTTTAGAGAAACTAGAAAGCAAGAGCGTGCTTCTTGCTCTAAAGCAGAGTGTGTTTCATGGATGAGAACTGTGCCGTGTGTTTCCCTTCAGAAACAGAGTTAAATGCCTGGTTTGTGTCTTCCTACAAGCAAGATTTTCTTTCAGGTAAACACAGTCACTTTTCAGCTCAAATGATGCTACATTGTTCAAGAAGCTGACACGTTTCTCGCTCTTAACTGAAAAGAATTGGATGTTAGAGGACCTGTGGTTTGTATCAGGTTCAAAAACAGAGTTGAACTAGATATGGTCCGTGTTTAGGAAACACAGTTCTTTTGTTCTGAGCACACTCACATTTCCCTCTGTATTAGAGACTCTACAAAGCAAGAGCGTGCTTCTTGCTCTAAAGCTGAGTGTGTTTTTTGGATGAGAACTGTGCCGTGTGTCTCCCTTCAGAAACAGAGTTAAATGCCAGGCTCTGTGTCTTTCTTCAAGCAAGACTTCGTTTCATATAAACGCAGTCACTTTTCAGCTCAAATGAAGCTACATTGTTCACGAAACTCACACGTTTCTCGGTCTTAAATGAAAAGCATTGGATGTAAGAGGACCTGTGGTTTGTATCAGTTTCAGACAGAGTTCAACTAGATATGGTCCGTGTGTCTAGGAAACACAGTTCTTTTGTTCTGAACACACTCACGTTTCCCTCTGTATTAGAGATTCCAGAAAGCAAGAGCGTGCTTCTTGCTCTAAAGCAGAGTGTGTTTCATGGATGAGAACTGTGCCGTATGTTTCCCTTCAGAAACGGAGTGAAATGCCAGGCTCTGTGTCTTTCTTCAAGCAAGACTTCCTTTCATGTAAACACAGTCAGTTTTCAGCTCAAATGAAGCTACATTGATCACGAAGCTCACACGTTTCTCGCTCTTAACTGAAAAGCATTGGATGTTAGAGGACCTGTGGTTTGTATCAGGTTCAGAAACAGAGTTGAACTAGATATGGTCCGTGTTTAGGAAACACAGTTCTTTTGTTCTGAGCACACTCACTATTCCCTCTGTATTAGAGACTCTACAAAGCAAGAGCATGCTTCTTGATCTAAAGCAGAGTGTGTTTCATGGATGAGAACTGTGCCGTGTGTTTCCCTTCAGAAATGGAGTTAAATGCATGGCGTGTGTCTTCCTACAAGCAAGACTTCATTTCAGGTAAACACAGTCACTTTTCAACTCAAACGAATCTACATTGTTCACAAAGCTCACACGTTTCTTGCTCTTAAATGAAGAGCATTGGATGTTAGAAGACCTGTGGTTTGTATCAGTTTCAGAAACAGTGTTGAACTAGATATGGTCCGTGTGTGTAGGAAACACAGTTCCTTTGTTCTCAGCACACTCACGTTTCCCTCTGTATTAGAGAAACTAGAAAGCAAGAGCGTGCTTCTTGCTCTAAAGCAGAGTGTGTTTCATGGATGAGAACTGTGCCGTGTGTTTCCCTTCAGAAACAGAGGTAAATGCCTGGTTTGTGTCTTCCTACAAGCAAGATTTTCTTTCAGGTAAACACAGTCACTTTTCAATTCAAATGATGCTACATTGTTCAAGAAGCTGACACGTTTCTCGCTCTTAACTGAAAAGAATTGGATGTTAGAGGACCTGTGGTTTGTATCAGGTTCAAAAACAGAGTTGAACTAGATATGGTCCGTGTTTAGGAAACACAGTTCTTTTGTTCTGAGCACACTCACATTTCCCTCTGTATTAGAGACTCTACAAAGCAAGAGCGTGCTTCTTGCTCTAAAGCTGAGTGTGTTTTTTGGATGACAACTGTGCCGTGTGTTTCCCTTCAGAAACAGAGTTAAATGCCAGGCTCTGTGTCTTTCTTCAAGCAAGATTTCGTTTCATGTAAACGCAGTCACGTTTCAGCTCAAATGAAGCTACATTGTTCACGAAACTCACACGTTTCTCGGTCTTCAATGAAAAGCATTGGATGTAAGAGGACCTGTGGTTTGTATCAGTTTCAGACAGAGTTCAACTAGATATGGTCCGTGTGTCTAGGAAACACAGTTCTTTTGTTCTGAACACACTCACGTTTCCCTCTGTATTAGAGATTCCAGAAAGCAAGAGCGTGCTTCTTGCTCTAAAGCAGAGTGTGTTTCATGGATGAGAACTGTGCCGTATGTTTCCCTTCAGAAACGGAGTGAAATGCCAGGCTCTGTGTCTTTCTTCAAGCAAGACTTCCTTTCATGTAAACACAGTCAGTTTTCAGCTCAAATGAAGCTACATTGATCACGAAGCTCACACGTTTCTCGCTCTTAACTGAAAAGCATTGGATGTTAGAGGACCTGTGGTTTGTATCAGGTTCAGAAACAGAGTTGAACTAGATATGGTCCGTGTTTAGGAAACACAGTTCTTTTGTTCTGAGCACACTCTCGTTTCCCTCTGTATTAGAGACTCTAGAAAGCAAGAGCCTGTTTCTTGCTCTAAAGCAGAGTGTGTTTCATGGATGAGAACTGTGCCGTGTGTTTCCCTTCAGAAAAGGAGTTAAATGCCAGCTTTGTGTCTTCCTACAAGCAAGACTTCTTTTAAGGTAAATGCAGTCACTTTTCAGCTCAAACGAAGCTGCATTGTTCAAAAAGCTCACATGTGTCTCGATCTTAACTGAAAAGCATTGGATGTTAGAGGAACTGGAGTTTGTATCAGTTTCAGAAACAGAGTTGAACTAGATATGGTCCCTGTGTGTAGGAAACACAGTTCTTTTGTTCTGAGTACACTCACGTTTCCTTCTGTATTAGAGACTATAGAAAGCAAGAGCGTGCTTCTTGCTCTAAAGCAGAGTGTGTTTCATTGATGAGAACTGTGCCGTGTGTTTTCCTTCAGAAAGGGAGTTTAATGCCAGGCGTGTGTCCTCCTTCAAGCAAGACTTAGTTTCAGGTAAACGCAGTCACTTTTCAGCTCAAACAAATCTACATTGTTCAAGAAGCTCACATGTTTCTCGCTCTTAACTGAAAATCATTGGATGTTAGAGGACCTGTGGTTTGTATCAGTTTCAGAAACAGAGTTGATATAGATATGGTCCGTTTGTGTAGGAAACACAGTTCTTTTGTTATGAGCACACCCACGTTTCCTTCTGTATTAGAGACTCTAGAAAGCAAGAGCGTTCTTCTTGCTCTAAAGCAGAGTGTGTTTCATGGATGAGAACTGTGCCGTGTGTTTCCCTTCAGAAACGGAGTTAAATGCCAGGCTCTGTGTCTTCCTTCAAGCAAGACTTCGTTTCAAGTAAATACAGTCACTTTTCAGCTCAAACGAAGCTACATTGTTCACGAAGCTCACACGTTTCTCGCTCTTAACTGAAAAGCATTGGGTGTTAGATGATCTGTGGTTTGTATCAATTTTAGAAACAGAGTTGAACTAGATATGGTCCGTGTGTGTAGGAAACACAGTTCTTTTGTTCTGAGCACACTCACGATTCCCTCTGTATTAGAGACTCTACAAAGCAAGAGCATGCTTCTTGATCTAAAGCAGAGTGTGTTTCATGGATGAGAACTGTGCCGTGTGTTTCCCTTCAGAAATGGAGTTAAATGCCTGGCGTGTGTCTTCCTACAAGCAAGACTTTGTTTCAGGTAAACGCAGTCACTTTTCAGCTGAAACAAAGCTACATTGTTCAAGAAGCTCACACGTTTCTCGCTCTTAAATGAAAAGCATTGGATGTTTGAGGACCTGTGGTTTGTATCAGTTTCAGAAACAGAGTCCAACTAGATATGGTCCGTGTGTAGGAAACACAGTTCTTTTGTTCTGAGCACACTCACATTTCCCTCTGTATTAGAGACTCTACAAAGCAAGAGCGTGCTTCTTGCTCTAAAGCTGAGTGTGTTTTTTGGATGAGAACTGTGCCGTGTGTTTCCCTTCAGAAACAGAGTTAAATGCCAGGCTCTGTGTCTTTCTTCAAGCAAGACTTCGTTTCATGTAAACGCAGTCACTTTTCAGCTCAAATGAAGCTACATTGTTCACGAAACTCACACGTTTCTCGGTCTTAAATGAAAAGCATTGGATGTAAGAGGACCTGTGGTTTGTATCAGTTTCAGAAACAGTGTTGAACTAGATATGGTCCGTGTTTAGGAAACACAGTTCTTTTGTTCTGAACACACTCACGTTTCCCTCTGTATTAGAGATTCCAGAAAGCAAGAGCGTGCTTCTTGCTCTAAAGCAGAGTGTGTTTCATGGATGAGAACTGTGCCGTATGTTTCCCTTCAGAAACGGAGTTAAATGCCAGGCTCTGTGTCTTTCTTCAAGCAAGACTTCCTTTCATGTAAACACAGTCAGTTTTCAGCTCAAATGAAGCTACATTGATCACGAAGCTCACACGTTTCTCGCTCTTAACTGAAAAGCATTGGATGTTAGAGGACCTGTGGTTTGTATCAGTTTCAGAAACAGTGTTGAACTAGATATGGTCCGTGTTTAGGAAACACAGTTCTTTTGTTCTGAGCACACTCACTATTCCCTCTGTATTAGAGACTCTACAAAGCAAGAGCATGCTTCTTGATCTAAAGCAGAGTGTGTTTCATGGATGAGAACTGTGCCGTGTGTTTCCCTTCAGAAATGGAGTTAAATGCATGGCGTGTGTCTTCCTACAAGCAAGACTTCATTTCAGGTAAACACAGTCACTTTTCAACTCAAACGAATCTACATTGTTCACAAAGCTCACACGTTTCTTGCTCTTAAATGAAGAGCATTGGATGTTAGAAGACCTGTGGTTTGTATCAGTTTCAGAAACAGTGTTGAACTAGATATGGTCCGTGTGTGTAGGAAACACAGTTCCTTTGTTCTCAGCACACTCACATTTCCCTCTGTATTAGAGAAACTAGAAAGCAAGAGCGTGCTTCTTGCTCTAAAGCAGAGTGTGTTTCATGGATGAGAACTGTGCCGTGTGTTTCCCTTCAGAAACAGAGGTAAATGCCTGGTTTGTGTCTTCCTACAAGCAAGATTTTCTTCCGGTAAACACAGTCACTTTTCAATTCAAATGATGCTACATTGTTCAAGAAGCTGACACGTTTCTCGCTCTTAACTGAAAAGAATTGGATGTTAGAGGACCTGTGGTTTGTATCAGGTTCAAAAACAGAGTTGAACTAGATATGGTCCGTGTTTAGGAAACACAGTTCTTTTGTTCTGAGCACACTCACATTTCCCTCTGTATTAGAGACTCTACAAAGCAAGAGCGTGCTTCTTGCTCTAAAGCTGAGTGTGTTTTTTGGATGACAACTGTGCCGTGTGTTTCCCTTCAGAAACAGAGTTAAATGCCAGGCTCTGTGTCTTTCTTCAAGCAAGACTTCGTTTCATGTAAACGCAGTCACTTTTCAGCTCAAATGAAGCTACATTGTTCACGAAACTCACACGTTTCTCGGTCTTCAATGAAAAGCATTGGATGTAAGAGGACCTGTGGTTTGTATCAGTTTCAGACAGAGTTCAACTAGATATGGTCCGTGTGTCTAGGAAACACAGTTCTTTTGTTCTGAACACACTCACGTTTCCCTCTGTATTAGAGATTCCAGAAAGCAAGAGCGTGCTTCTTGCTCTAAAGCAGAGTGTGTTTCATGGATGAGAACTGTGCCGTATGTTTCCCTTCAGAAACGGAGTGAAATGCCAGGCTCTGTGTCTTTCTTCAAGCAAGACTTCCTTTCATGTAAACACAGTCAGTTTTCAGCTCAAATGAAGCTACATTGATCACGAAGCTCACACGTTTCTCGCTCTTAACTGAAAAGCATTGGATGTTAGAGGACCTGTGGTTTGTATCAGGTTCAGAAACAGAGTTGAACTAGATATGGTCCGTGTTTAGGAAACACAGTTCTTTTGTTCTGAGCACACTCTCGTTTCCCTCTGTATTAGAGACTCTACAAAGCAAGAGTATGCTTCTTGCTCTAAAGCAGAGTGTGTTTCATGGATGAGAACTGTGCCGTGTGTTTCCCTTCAGAAAAGGAGTTAAATGCCAGGTTTGTGTCTTCCTACAAGCAAGACTTCGTTTAAGGTAAATGCAGTCACTTTTCAGCTCAAACGAAGCTGCATTGTTCAAAAAGCTCACATGTGTCTCGATCTTAACTGAAAAGCATTGGATGTTAGAGGAACTGGAGTTTGTATCAGTTTCAGAAACAGAGTTGAACTAGATATGGTCCCTGTGTGTAGGAAACACAGTTCTTTTGTTCTGAGCACACTCACGTTTCCTTCTGTATTAGAGACTATAGAAAGCAAGAGCGTGCTTCTTGCTCTAAAGCAGAGTGTGTTTCATTGATGAGAACTGTGCCGTGTGTTTTCCTTCAGAAAGGGAGTTTAATGCCAGGCGTGTGTCCTCCTTCAAGCAAGACTTCGTTTCAGGTAAACGCAGTCACTTTTCAGCTCAAACAAATCTACATTGTTCAAGAAGCTCACATGTTTCTCGCTCTTAACTGAAAATCATTGGATGTTAGAGGACCTGTGGTTTGTATCAGTTTCAGAAACAGAGTTGATATAGATATGGTCCGTTTGTGTAGGAAACACAGTTCTTTTGTTATGAGCACACCCACGTTTCCTTCTGTATTAGAGACTCTAGAAAGCAAGAGCGTTCTTCTTGCTCTAAAGCAGAGTGTGTTTCATGGATGAGAACTGTGCCGTGTGTTTCCCTTCAGAAACGGAGTTAAATGCCAGGCTCTGTGTCTTCCTTCAAGCAAGACTTCGTTTCAAGTAAATACAGTCACTTTTCAGCTCAAACGAAGCTACATTGTTCACGAAGCTCACACGTTTCTCGCTCTTAACTGAAAAGCATTGGATGTTAGATGATCTGTGGTTTGTATCAATTTTAGAAACAGAGTTGAACTAGATATGGTCCGTGTGTGTAGGAAACACAGTTCTTTTGTTCTGAGCACACTCACGATTCCCTCTGTATTAGAGACTCTACAAAGCAAGAGCATGCTTCTTGATCTAAAGCAGAGTGTGTTTCATGGATGAGAACTGTGCCGTGTGTTTCCCTTCAGAAATGGAGTTAAATGCCTGGCGTGTGTCTTCCTACAAGCAAGACTTTGTTTCAGGTAAACGCAGTCACTTTTCAGCTGAAACAAAGCTACATTGTTCAAGAAGCTCACACGTTTCTCGCTCTTAAATGAAAAGCATTGGATGTTTGAGGACCTGTGGTTTGTATCAGTTTCAGAAACAGAGTCCAACTAGATATGGTCCGTGTGTAGGAAACACAGTTCTTTTGTTCTGAGCACACTCACATTTCCCTCTGTATTAGAGACTCTACAAAGCAAGAGCGTGCTTCTTGCTCTAAAGCTGAGTGTGTTTTTTGGATGAGAACTGTGCCGTGTGTTTCCCTTCAGAAACAGAGTTAAATGCCAGGCTCTGTGTCTTTCTTCAAGCAAGACTTCGTTTCATGTAAACGCAGTCACTTTTCAGCTCAAATGAAGCTACATTGTTCACGAAACTCACACGTTTCTCGGTCTTAAATGAAAAGCATTGGATGTAAGAGGACCTGTGGTTTGTATCAGTTTCAGACAGAGTTCAACTAGATATGGTCCGTGTGTCTAGGAAACACAGTTCTTTTGTTCTGAACACACTCACGTTTCCCTCTGTATTAGAGATTCCAGAAAGCAAGAGCGTGCTTCTTGCTCTAAAGCAGAGTGTGTTTCATGGATGAGGACTGTGCCGTATGTTTCCCTTCAGAAACGGAGTTAAATGCCAGGCTCTGTGTCTTTCTTCAAGCAAGACTTCCTTTCATGTAAACACAGTCAGTTTTCAGCTCAAATGAAGCTACATTGATCACGAAGCTCACACGTTTCTCGCTCTTAACTGAAAAGCATTGGATGTTAGAGGACCTGTGGTTTGTATCAGTTTCAGAAACAGTGTTGAACTAGATATGGTCCGTGTTTAGGAAACACAGTTCTTTTGTTCTGAGCACACTCACTATTCCCTCTGTATTAGAGACTCTACAAAGCAAGAGCATGCTTCTTGATCTAAAGCAGAGTGTGTTTCATGGATGAGAACTGTGCCGTGTGTTTCCCTTCAGAAATGGAGTTAAATGCATGGCGTGTGTCTTCCTACAAGCAAGACTTCATTTCAGGTAAACACAGTCACTTTTCAACTCAAACGAATCTACATTGTTCACAAAGCTCACACGTTTCTTGCTCTTAAATGAAGAGCATTGGATGTTAGAAGACCTGTGGTTTGTATCAGTTTCAGAAACAGTGTTGAACTAGATATGGTCCGTGTGTGTAGGAAACACAGTTCCTTTGTTCTCAGCACACTCACGTTTCCCTCTGTATTAGAGAAACTAGAAAGCAAGAGCGTGCTTCTTGCTCTAAAGCAGAGTGTGTTTCATGGATGAGAACTGTGCCGTGTGTTTCCCTTCAGAAACAGAGGTAAATGCCTGGTTTGTGTCTTCCTACAAGCAAGATTTTCTTTCAGGTAAACACAGTCACTTTTCAATTCAAATGATGCTACATTGTTCAAGAAGCTGACACGTTTCTCGCTCTTAACTGAAAAGAATTGGATGTTAGAGGACCTGTGGTTTGTATCAGGTTCAAAAACAGAGTTGAACTAGATATGGTCCGTGTTTAGGAAACACAGTTCTTTTGTTCTGAGCACACTCACATTTCCCTCTGTATTAGAGACTCTACAAAGCAAGAGCGTGCTTCTTGCTCTAAAGCTGAGTGTGTTTTTTGGATGACAACTGTGCCGTGTGTTTCCCTTCAGAAACAGAGTTAAATGCCAGGCTCTGTGTCTTTCTTCAAGCAAGACTTCGTTTCATGTAAACGCAGTCACTTTTCAGCTCAAATGAAGCTACATTGTTCACGAAACTCACACGTTTCTCGGTCTTCAATGAAAAGCATTGGATGTAAGAGGACCTGTGGTTTGTATCAGTTTCAGACAGAGTTCAACTAGATATGGTCCGTGTGTCTAGGAAACACAGTTCTTTTGTTCTGAACACACTCACGTTTCCCTCTGTATTAGAGATTCCAGAAAGCAAGAGCGTGCTTCTTGCTCTAAAGCAGAGTGTGTTTCATGGATGAGAACTGTGCCGTATGTTTCCCTTCAGAAACGGAGTGAAATGCCAGGCTCTGTGTCTTTCTTCAAGCAAGACTTCCTTTCATGTAAACACAGTCAGTTTTCAGCTCAAATGAAGCTACATTGATCACGAAGCTCACACGTTTCTCGCTCTTAACTGAAAAGCATTGGATGTTAGAGGACCTGTGGTTTGTATCAGGTTCAGAAACAGAGTTGAACTAGATATGGTCCGTGTTTAGGAAACACAGTTCTTTTGTTCTGAGCACACTCTCGTTTCCCTCTGTATTAGAGACTCTAGAAAGCAAGAGCCTGTTTCTTGCTCTAAAGCAGAGTGTGTTTCATGGATGAGAACTGTGCCGTGTGTTTCCCTTCAGAAAAGGAGTTAAATGCCAGGTTTGTGTCTTCCTACAAGCAAGACTTCGTTTAAGGTAAATGCAGTCACTTTTCAGCTCAAACGAAGCTGCATTGTTCAAAAAGCTCACATGTGTCTCGATCTTAACTGAAAAGCATTGGATGTTAGAGGAACTGGAGTTTGTATCAGTTTCAGAAACAGAGTTGAACTAGATATGGTCCCTGTGTGTAGGAAACACAGTTCTTTTGTTCTGAGCACACTCACGTTTCCTTCTGTATTAGAGACTATAGAAAGCAAGAGCGTGCTTCTTGCTCTAAAGCAGAGTGTGTTTCATTGATGAGAACTGTGCCGTGTGTTTTCCTTCAGAAAGGGAGTTTAATGCCAGGCGTGTGTCCTCCTTCAAGCAAGACTTCGTTTCAGGTAAACGCAGTCACTTTTCAGCTCAAACAAATCTACATTGTTCAAGAAGCTCACATGTTTCTCGCTCTTAACTGAAAATCATTGGATGTTAGAGGACCTGTGGTTTGTATCAGTTTCAGAAACAGAGTTGATATAGATATGGTCCGTTTGTGTAGGAAACACAGTTCTTTTGTTATGAGCACACCCACGTTTCCTTCTGTATTAGAGACTCTAGAAAGCAAGAGCGTTCTTCTTGCTCTAAAGCAGAGTGTGTTTCATGGATGAGAACTGTGCCGTGTGTTTCCCTTCAGAAACGGAGTTAAATGCCAGGCTCTGTGTCTTCCTTCAAGCAAGACTTTGTTTCAAGTAAATACAGTCACTTTTCAGCTCAAACGAAGCTACATTGTTCACGAAGCTCACACGTTTCTCGCTCTTAACTGAAAAGCATTGGATGTTAGATGATCTGTGGTTTGTATCAATTTTAGAAACAGAGTTGAACTAGATATGGTCCGTGTGTGTAGGAAACACAGTTCTTTTGTTCTGAGCACACTCACGTTTCCCTCTGTAATAGAGAATCTAGAAAGCAAGAGCGTGCTTCTTGCTCTAAACCAGAGTGTGTTTCATGGATGAGAACTGTGCCGTGTGTTTCCCATCAGAAACGGAGTTAAATGCCAGGCTCTGTGTCTTCCTTCAAGCAAGACTTCCTTTCAGGTAAACGCAGTCACTCTTCAGCTCAAACGAAGCTATATTGTTCACGAAGCTCACACGTTTCTCACTCTTTACTGAAAAGCATGGATGTTAGAGGACCTGTGGTTTGTATCAGTTTCAGAAACAGAGTTGAACTAGATATGGTCCGTGTGTGTAGAAAACACAGTTCTTTTGTTCTGAGCACACTCAAGTTTCCTTCTGTATTAGAGACTCTAGAAAGCAAGAGCATGCTTCTTGCTCTAAAGCAGAGTATGTTTCATGGATGAGAACTGTGCCATGTATTTCCCTTCAGAAACGGAGTTAAATGCCGGGCTCTGTGTCTTTCTTCAAGCAAGACTTCGTTTAAGGTAAACGCAGTCACTTTTCAGCTCAAACAAAGCTACATTGTTCACGAAGCTCACACGTTTCTCGATCTTAACTGAAAAGCATTGGATGTTAGAGGACCTGGTGTTTGTATCAGTTTCAGAAACAGAGTTGAACTAGATATGGTCCGTGTGTCTAGGAAACACAGTTCTTTTGTTCTGCGCACACTCACGTTTCCCGTTGTATTAGAGACTCTAGAAAGGAAGAGCGTGCTTCTTGCTCTAAAGCAGAGTGTGTTTCATGGATGAGAACTGTGCCGTGTGTTTCCCTTCAGAAACGGAGTTAAATGCCAGGCTCTTTGTCTTCCTAAAAGCAAGACTTCATTTCAGGTAATGGCAGTCACTTTTCAGCTCAAACGAATCTACATTGTTCACAAAGCTCACACGTTTCTTGCTCTTAAATGAAGAGCATTGGATGTTAGAGGACCTATGGTTTGTATCAGTTTCAGAAACAGAGTTGAACTAGATATGATCCGTGTGTAGGAAACACAGTTCTTTTGTTCTGAGCACACTCACGTTTCCCTCTGTATTAGAGACTCTAGAAACCAAGAGCGTGCTTCTTGCTCTAAAGCAGAGTGTGTTTCATGGATGAGAACTGTGCCGTGTGTTTCCCTGCAGACATGGAGTAAAATGCCAGGCTCTGTGTCTTCCCTCAATCAAGACTTCCTTTCAGGTAAATGCAGTCACTTTTCAGCTCAAATGAAGCTACATTGTTCACGAAGCTCACAGGTTTCTCGCTCTTAACTAAAAAGCATTGGATGTTAGAAGACCTGTGGTTTGTATCAGTTTCAGAAACAGAGTTGAACTAGATATGGTCCGTGTGTGTATGAAACACAGTTCCTTTGTTCTCAGCACACTCACGTTTCCCTCTGTTTTAGAGAAACTAGAAAGCAAGAGCGTGCTTCTTGCTCTAAAGCAGAGTGTGTTTCATGGATGAGAACTGTGCCGTGTGTTTCCCTTCAGAAACAGAGTTAAATGCCTGGTTTGTGTCTTCCTACAAGCAAGATTTTCTTTCAGGTAAACACAGTCACTTTTCAGCTCAAATGATGCTACATTGTTCAAGAAGCTGACACGTTTCTCGCTCTTAACTGAAAAGAACTGGATGTTAGAGGACCTGTGGTTTGTATCAGGTTCAAAAACAGAGTTGAACTAGATATGGTCCGTGCTTAGGAAACACAGTTCTTTTGTTCTGAGCACACTCACATTTCCCTCTGTATTAGAGACTCTACAAAGCAAGAGCGTGCTTCTTGCTCTAAAGCTGAGTGTGTTTTTTGGATGAGAACTGTGCCGTGTGTTTCCCTTCAGAAACAGAGTTAAATGCCAGGCTCTGTGTCTTTCTTCAAGCAAGACTTCGTTTCATGTAAACGCAGTCACTTTTCAGCTCAAATGAAGCTACATTGTTCACGAAACTCACACGTTTCTCGGTCTTCAATGAAAAGCATTGGATGTAAGAGGACCTGTGGTTTGTATCAGTTTCAGACAGAGTTCAACTAGATATGGTCCGTGTGTCTATGAAACACAGTTCTTTTGTTCTGAACACACTCACGTTTCCCTCTGTATTAGAGATTCCAGAAAGCAAGAGCGTGCTTCTTGCTCTAAAGCAGAGTGTGTTTCATGGATGAGAACTGTGCCGTATGTTTCCCTTCAGAAACGGAGTTAAATGCCAGGCTCTGTGTCTTTCTTCAAGCAAGACTTCCTTTCATGTAAACACAGTCAGTTTTCAGCTCAAATGAAGCTACATTGATCACGAAGCTCACACGTTTCTCGCTCTTAACTGAAAAGCATTGGATGTTAGAGGACCTGTGGTTTGTATCAGTTTCAGAAACAGTGTTGAACTAGATATGGTCCGTGTTTAGGAAACACAGTTCTTTTGTTCTGAGCACACTCACTATTCCCTCTGTATTAGAGACTCTACAAAGCAAGAGCATGCTTCTTGATCTAAAGCAGAGTGTGTTTCATGGATGAGAACTGTGCCGTGTGTTTCCCTTCAGAAATGGAGTTAAATGCATGGCGTGTGTCTTCCTACAAGCAAGACTTCATTTCAGGTAAACACAGTCACTTTTCAGCTCAAACGAATCTACATTGTTCACAAAGCTCACACGTTTCTTGCTCTTAAATGAAGAGCATTGGATGTTAGAAGACCTATGGTTTGTATCAGTTTCATAAACAGAGTTGAACTAGATATGATCCGTGTGTAGGAAATACAGTTCTTTTTTTCTGAGCACACTCACGTTTCCCTCTGTATTAGAGACTCTAGAAACCAAGAGCGTGCTTCTTGCTCTAAAGCAGAGTGTGTTTCATGGATGAGAACTGTGCCGTGTGTTTCCCTGCAGACACGGAGTAAAATGCCAGGCTCTGTGTCTTCCCTCAATCAAGACTTCCTTTCAGGTAAAGGCAGTCACTTTTCAGCTCAAACGAAGCTACATTGTCCACGAAGCTCACACGTTTCTCAATCTTAACTGAAAAGCATTGGATGTTAGAGGACCTGGTGTTTGTATCAGTTTCAGAAACAGAGTTGAACTAGATATGGTCCGTATGTGTAGGAAACACAGTTCTTTTGTTCTGATCACACTCATGTTTCCCTATGTATTAGAGACTCTAGAAAGTAAGAGCGTGCTTCCTGCTCTAAACCAGAGTGTGTTTCATGGATGAGAACTGTGCCTTGTGTTTCCCTTCAGAAACGGAGTTAAATGCCAGGCTCTGTGTCTTCTTACAAGCAAGACTTCGTTTCAGGTAAACCCAGTCACTTTTCAGCTCAAAGAAGCTACATTGTTCACAAAGCTCACATGTTTCTCGCTCTTATCTGAAAAGCATTGGATGTTAGAGGACCTGTTGTTTGTATCAGTTTCAGAAACAGAGTTGAACTAGATATGGTCCGTGTGTGTAGGAAACACAGTTCTTTTGTTCTGCGCACACTCACGTTTCCCGTTGTATTAGAGACTCTAGAAACCAAGAGCGTGCTTCTTGCTCTAAAGCAGAGTGTGTTTCATGGATGAGAACTGTGCCGTGTGTTTCCCTGCAGACATGAAGTAAAATGCCAGGCTCTGTGTCTTCCCTCAATCAAGACTTCCTTTCAGGTAAACGCAGTCACTTTTCAGCTCAAATGAAGCTACATTGTTCACGAAGCTCACAGGTTTCTCGCTCTTAACTAAAAAGCATTGGATGTTAGAAGACCTGTGGTTTGTATCAGTTTCAGAAACAGTGTTGAACTAGATATGGTCCGTGTGTGTATGAAACACAGTTCCTTTGTTCTCAGCACACTCACGTTTCCCTCTGTTTTAGAGAAACTAGAAAGCAAGAGCGTGCTTCTTGCTCTAAAGCAGAGTGTGTTTCATGGATGAGAACTGTGCCGTGTGTTTCCCTTCAGAAACAGAGTTAAATGCCTGGTTTGTGTCTTCCTACAAGCAAGATTTTCTTTCAGGTAAACACAGTCACTTTTCAGCTCAAATGATGCTACATTGTTCAAGAAGCTGACACGTTTCTCGCTCTTAACTGAAAAGAATTATATGTTAGAGGACCTGTGGTTTGTATCAGGTTCAAAAACAGAGTTGAACTAGATATGGTCCGTGTTTAGGAAACACAGTTCTTTTGTTCTGAGCACACTCACATTTCCCTCTGTATTAGAGACTCTACAAAGCAAGAGCGTGCTTCTTGCTCTAAAGCTGAGTGTGTTTTTTGGATGAGAACTGTGCCGTGTGTCTCCCTTCAGAAACAGAGTTAAATGCCAGGCTCTGTGTCTTTCTTCAAGCAAGACTTCGTTTCATATAAACGCAGTCACTTTTCAGCTCAAATGAAGCTACATTGTTCACGAAACTCACACGTTTCTCGGTCTTAAATGAAAAGCATTGGATGTAAGAGGACCTGTGGTTTGTATCAGTTTCAGACAGAGTTCAACTAGATATGGTCCGTGTGTCTAGGAAACACAGTTCTTTTGTTCTGAACACACTCACGTTTCCCTCTGTATTAGAGATTCCAGAAAGCAAGAGCGTGCTTCTTGCTCTAAAGCAGAGTGTGTTTCATGGATGAGAACTGTGCCGTATGTTTCCCTTCAGAAACGGAGTGAAATGCCAGGCTCTGTGTCTTTCTTCAAGCAAGACTTCCTTTCATGTAAACACAGTCAGTTTTCAGCTCAAATGAAGCTACATTGATCACGAAGCTCACACGTTTCTCGCTCTTAACTGAAAAGCATTGGATGTTAGAGGACCTGTGGTTTGTATCAGGTTCAGAAACAGAGTTGAACTAGATATGGTCCGTGTTTAGGAAACACAGTTCTTTTGTTCTGAGCACACTCACTATTCCCTCTGTATTAGAGACTCTACAAAGCAAGAGCATGCTTCTTGATCTAAAGCAGAGTGTGTTTCATGGATGAGAACTGTGCCGTGTGTTTCCCTTCAGAAATGGAGTTAAATGCATGGCGTGTGTCTTCCTACAAGCAAGACTTCATTTCAGGTAAACACAGTCACTTTTCAACTCAAACGAATCTACATTGTTCACAAAGCTCACACGTTTCTTGCTCTTAAATGAAGAGCATTGGATGTTAGAAGACCTGTGGTTTGTATCAGTTTCAGAAACAGTGTTGAACTAGATATGGTCCGTGTGTGTAGGAAACACAGTTCCTTTGTTCTCAGCACACTCACGTTTCCCTCTGTATTAGAGAAACTAGAAAGCAAGAGCGTGCTTCTTGCTCTAAAGCAGAGTGTGTTTCATGGATGAGAACTGTGCCGTGTGTTTCCCTTCAGAAACAGAGGTAAATGCCTGGTTTGTGTCTTCCTACAAGCAAGATTTTCTTTCAGGTAAACACAGTCACTTTTCAATTCAAATGATGCTACATTGTTCAAGAAGCTGACACGTTTCTCGCTCTTAACTGAAAAGAATTGGATGTTAGAGGACCTGTGGTTTGTATCAGGTTCAAAAACAGAGTTGAACTAGATATGGTCCGTGTTTAGGAAACACAGTTCTTTTGTTCTGAGCACACTCACATTTCCCTCTGTATTAGAGACTCTACAAAGCAAGAGCGTGCTTCTTGCTCTAAAGCTGAGTGTGTTTTTTGGATGACAACTGTGCCGTGTGTTTCCCTTCAGAAACAGAGTTAAATGCCAGGCTC
Organism: Onychomys leucogaster; assembly: GCA_949786385.1. Taxonomy (NCBI): domain Eukaryota; kingdom Metazoa; phylum Chordata; class Mammalia; order Rodentia; family Cricetidae; genus Onychomys; species Onychomys leucogaster. The sequence goes on from CATKUP010000089.1 coordinate 1,684,315, forward strand.
TGTGTCTTTCTTCAAGCAAGACTTCGTTTCATGTAAACGCAGTCACTTTTCAGCTCAAATGAAGCTACATTGTTCACGAAACTCACACGTTTCTCGGTCTTCAATGAAAAGCATTGGATGTAAGAGGACCTGTGGTTTGTATCAGTTTCAGACAGAGTTCAACTAGATATGGTCCGTGTGTCTAGGAAACACAGTTCTTTTGTTCTGAACACACTCACGTTTCCCTCTGTATTAGAGATTCCAGAAAGCAAGAGCGTGCTTCTTGCTCTAAAGCAGAGTGTGTTTCATGGATGAGAACTGTGCCGTATGTTTCCCTTCAGAAACGGAGTTAAATGCCAGGCTCTGTGTCTTTCTTCAAGCAAGACTTCCTTTCATGTAAACACAGTCAGTTTTCAGCTCAAATGAAGCTACATTGATCACGAAGCTCACACGTTTCTCGCTCTTAACTGAAAAGCATTGGATGTTAGAGGACCTGTGGTTTGTATCAGGTTCAGAAACAGAGTTGAACTAGATATGGTCCGTGTTTAGGAAACACAGTTCTTTTGTTCTGAGCACACTCTCGTTTCCCTCTGTATTAGAGACTCTAGAAAGCAAGAGCCTGTTTCTTGCTCTAAAGCAGAGTGTGTTTCATGGATGAGAACTGTGCCGTGTGTTTCCCTTCAGAAAAGGAGTTAAATGCCAGGTTTGTGTCTTCCTACAAGCAAGACTTCGTTTAAGGTAAATGCAGTCACTTTTCAGCTCAAACGAAGCTGCATTGTTCAAAAAGCTCACATGTGTCTCGATCTTAACTGAAAAGCATTGGATGTTAGAGGAACTGGAGTTTGTATCAGTTTCAGAAACAGAGTTGAACTAGATATGGTCCCTGTGTGTAGGAAACACAGTTCTTTTGTTCTGAGCACACTCACGTTTCCTTCTGTATTAGAGACTATAGAAAGCAAGAGCGTGCTTCTTGCTCTAAAGCAGAGTGTGTTTCATTGATGAGAACTGTGCCGTGTGTTTTCCTTCAGAAAGGGAGTTTAATGCCAGGCGTGTGTCCTCCTTCAAGCAAGACTTCGTTTCAGGTAAACGCAGTCACTTTTCAGCTCAAACAAATCTACATTGTTCAAGAAGCTCACATGTTTCTCGCTCTTAACTGAAAATCATTGGATGTTAGAGGACCTGTGGTTTGTATCAGTTTCAGAAACAGAGTTGATATAGATATGGTCCGTTTGTGTAGGAAACACAGTTCTTTTGTTATGAGCACACCCAGGTTTCCTTCTGTATTAGAGACTCTAGAAAGCAAGAGCGTTCTTCTTGCTCTAAAGCAGAGTGTGTTTCATGGATGAGAACTGTGCCGTGTGTTTCCCTTCAGAAACGGAGTTAAATGCCAGGCTCTGTGTCTTCCTTCAAGCAAGACTTTGTTTCAAGTAAATACAGTCACTTTTCAGCTCAAACGAAGCTACATTGTTCACGAAGCTCACACGTTTCTCGCTCTTAACTGAAAAGCATTGGATGTTAGATGATCTGTGGTTTGTATCAATTTTAGAAACAGAGTTGAACTAGATATGGTCCGTGTGTGTAGGAAACACAGTTCTTTTGTTCTGAGCACACTCACGTTTCCCTCTGTAATAGAGAATCTAGAAAGCAAGAGCGTGCTTCTTGCTCTAAACCAGAGTGTGTTTCATGGATGAGAACTGTGCCGTGTGTTTCCCATCAGAAACGGAGTTAAATGCCAGGCTCTGTGTCTTCCTTCAAGCAAGACTTCCTTTCAGGTAAACGCAGTCACTCTTCAGCTCAAACGAAGCTATATTGTTCACGAAGCTCACACGTTTCTCACTCTTTACTGAAAAGCATGGATGTTAGAGGACCTGTGGTTTGTATCAGTTTCAGAAACAGAGTTGAACTAGATATGGTCCGTGTGTGTAGAAAACACAGTTCTTTTGTTCTGAGCACACTCAAGTTTCCTTCTGTATTAGAGACTCTAGAAAGCAAGAGCATGCTTCTTGCTCTAAAGCAGAGTATGTTTCATGGATGAGAACTGTGCCATGTATTTCCCTTCAGAAACGGAGTTAAATGCCGGGCTCTGTGTCTTTCTTCAAGCAAGACTTCGTTTAAGGTAAACGCAGTCACTTTTCAGCTCAAACAAAGCTACATTGTTCACGAAGCTCACACGTTTCTCGATCTTAACTGAAAAGCATTGGATGTTAGAGGACCTGGTGTTTGTATCAGTTTCAGAAACAGAGTTGAACTAGATATGGTCCGTGTGTCTAGGAAACACAGTTCTTTTGTTCTGCGCACACTCACGTTTCCCGTTGTATTAGAGACTCTAGAAAGGAAGAGCGTGCTTCTTGCTCTAAAGCAGAGTGTGTTTCATGGATGAGAACTGTGCCGTGTGTTTCCCTTCAGAAACGGAGTTAAATGCCAGGCTCTTTGTCTTCCTAAAAGCAAGACTTCATTTCAGGTAATGGCAGTCACTTTTCAGCTCAAACGAATCTACATTGTTCACAAAGCTCACACGTTTCTTGCTCTTAAATGAAGAGCATTGGATGTTAGAGGACCTATGGTTTGTATCAGTTTCAGAAACAGAGTTGAACTAGATATGATCCGTGTGTAGGAAACACAGTTCTTTTGTTCTGAGCACACTCACGTTTCCCTCTGTATTAGAGACTCTAGAAACCAAGAGCGTGCTTCTTGCTCTAAAGCAGAGTGTGTTTCATGGATGAGAACTGTGCCGTGTGTTTCCCTGCAGACATGGAGTAAAATGCCAGGCTCTGTGTCTTCCCTCAATCAAGACTTCCTTTCAGGTAAATGCAGTCACTTTTCAGCTCAAATGAAGCTACATTGTTCACGAAGCTCACAGGTTTCTCGCTCTTAACTAAAAAGCATTGGATGTTAGAAGACCTGTGGTTTGTATCAGTTTCAGAAACAGAGTTGAACTAGATATGGTCCGTGTGTGTATGAAACACAGTTCCTTTGTTCTCAGCACACTCACGTTTCCCTCTGTTTTAGAGAAACTAGAAAGCAAGAGCGTGCTTCTTGCTCTAAAGCAGAGTGTGTTTCATGGATGAGAACTGTGCCGTGTGTTTCCCTTCAGAAACAGAGTTAAATGCCTGGTTTGTGTCTTCCTACAAGCAAGATTTTCTTTCAGGTAAACACAGTCACTTTTCAGCTCAAATGATGCTACATTGTTCAAGAAGCTGACACGTTTCTCGCTCTTAACTGAAAAGAACTGGATGTTAGAGGACCTGTGGTTTGTATCAGGTTCAAAAACAGAGTTGAACTAGATATGGTCCGTGCTTAGGAAACACAGTTCTTTTGTTCTGAGCACACTCACATTTCCCTCTGTATTAGAGACTCTACAAAGCAAGAGCGTGCTTCTTGCTCTAAAGCTGAGTGTGTTTTTTGGATGAGAACTGTGCCGTGTGTTTCCCTTCAGAAACAGAGTTAAATGCCAGGCTCTGTGTCTTTCTTCAAGCAAGACTTCGTTTCATGTAAACGCAGTCACTTTTCAGCTCAAATGAAGCTACATTGTTCACGAAACTCACACGTTTCTCGGTCTTAAATGAAAAGCATTGGATGTAAGAGGACCTGTGGTTTGTATCAGTTTCAGACAGAGTTCAACTAGATATGGTCCGTGTGTCTATGAAACACAGTTCTTTTGTTCTGAACACACTCACGTTTCCCTCTGTATTAGAGATTCCAGAAAGCAAGAGCGTGCTTCTTGCTCTAAAGCAGAGTGTGTTTCATGGATGAGAACTGTGCCGTATGTTTCCCTTCAGAAACGGAGTTAAATGCCAGGCTCTGTGTCTTTCTTCAAGCAAGACTTCCTTTCATGTAAACACAGTCAGTTTTCAGCTCAAATGAAGCTACATTGATCACGAAGCTCACACGTTTCTCGCTCTTAACTGAAAAGCATTGGATGTTAGAGGACCTGTGGTTTGTATCAGTTTCAGAAACAGTGTTGAACTAGATATGGTCCGTGTTTAGGAAACACAGTTCTTTTGTTCTGAGCACACTCACTATTCCCTCTGTATTAGAGACTCTACAAAGCAAGAGCATGCTTCTTGATCTAAAGCAGAGTGTGTTTCATGGATGAGAACTGTGCCGTGTGTTTCCCTTCAGAAATGGAGTTAAATGCATGGCGTGTGTCTTCCTACAAGCAAGACTTCATTTCAGGTAAACACAGTCACTTTTCAGCTCAAACGAATCTACATTGTTCACAAAGCTCACACGTTTCTTGCTCTTAAATGAAGAGCATTGGATGTTAGAGGACCTATGGTTTGTATCAGTTTCATAAACAGAGTTGAACTAGATATGATCCGTGTGTAGGAAATACAGTTCTTTTTTTCTGAGCACACTCACGTTTCCCTCTGTATTAGAGACTCTAGAAACCAAGAGCGTGCTTCTTGCTCTAAAGCAGAGTGTGTTTCATGGATGAGAACTGTGCCGTGTGTTTCCCTGCAGACACGGAGTAAAATGCCAGGCTCTGTGTCTTCCCTCAATCAAGACTTCCTTTCAGGTAAAGGCAGTCACTTTTCAGCTCAAACGAAGCTACATTGTCCACGAAGCTCACACGTTTCTCAATCTTAACTGAAAAGCATTGGATGTTAGAGGACCTGGTGTTTGTATCAGTTTCAGAAACAGAGTTGAACTAGATATGGTCCGTATGTGTAGGAAACACAGTTCTTTTGTTCTGATCACACTCATGTTTCCCTATGTATTAGAGACTCTAGAAAGTAAGAGCGTGCTTCCTGCTCTAAACCAGAGTGTGTTTCATGGATGAGAACTGTGCCTTGTGTTTCCCTTCAGAAACGGAGTTAAATGCCAGGCTCTGTGTCTTCTTACAAGCAAGACTTCGTTTCAGGTAAACCCAGTCACTTTTCAGCTCAAAGAAGCTACATTGTTCACAAAGCTCACATGTTTCTCGCTCTTATCTGAAAAGCATTGGATGTTAGAGGACCTGTTGTTTGTATCAGTTTCAGAAACAGAGTTGAACTAGATATGGTCCGTGTGTGTAGGAAACACAGTTCTTTTGTTCTGCGCACACTCACGTTTCCCGTTGTATTAGAGACTCTAGAAACCAAGAGCGTGCTTCTTGCTCTAAAGCAGAGTGTGTTTCATGGATGAGAACTGTGCCGTGTGTTTCCCTGCAGACATGAAGTAAAATGCCAGGCTCTGTGTCTTCCCTCAATCAAGACTTCCTTTCAGGTAAACGCAGTCACTTTTCAGCTCAAATGAAGCTACATTGTTCACGAAGCTCACAGGTTTCTCGCTCTTAACTAAAAAGCATTGGATGTTAGAAGACCTGTGGTTTGTATCAGTTTCAGAAACAGTGTTGAACTAGATATGGTCCGTGTGTGTATGAAACACAGTTCCTTTGTTCTCAGCACACTCACGTTTCCCTCTGTTTTAGAGAAACTAGAAAGCAAGAGCGTGCTTCTTGCTCTAAAGCAGAGTGTGTTTCATGGATGAGAACTGTGCCGTGTGTTTCCCTTCAGAAACAGAGTTAAATGCCTGGTTTGTGTCTTCCTACAAGCAAGATTTTCTTTCAGGTAAACACAGTCACTTTTCAGCTCAAATGATGCTACATTGTTCAAGAAGCTGACACGTTTCTCGCTCTTAACTGAAAAGAATTGGATGTTAGAGGACCTGTGGTTTGTATCAGGTTCAAAAACAGAGTTGAACTAGATATGGTCCGTGTTTAGGAAACACAGTTCTTTTGTTCTGAGCACACTCACATTTCCCTCTGTATTAGAGACTCTACAAAGCAAGAGCGTGCTTCTTGCTCTAAAGCTGAGTGTGTTTTTTGGATGAGAACTGTGCCGTGTGTTTCCCTTCAGAAACAGAGTTAAATGCCAGGCTCTGTGTCTTTCTTCAAGCAAGACTTCGTTTCATATAAACGCAGTCACTTTTCAGCTCAAATGAAGCTACATTGTTCACGAAACTCACACGTTTCTCGGTCTTAAATGAAAAGCATTGGATGTAAGAGGACCTGTGGTTTGTATCAGTTTCAGACAGAGTTCAACTAGATATGGTCCGTGTGTCTAGGAAACACAGTTCTTTTGTTCTGAACACACTCACGTTTCCCTCTGTATTAGAGATTCCAGAAAGCAAGAGCGTGCTTCTTGCTCTAAAGCAGAGTGTGTTTCATGGATGAGAACTGTGCCGTATGTTTCCCTTCAGAAACGGAGTTAAATGCCAGGCTCTGTGTCTTTCTTCAAGCAAGACTTCCTTTCATGTAAACACAGTCAGTTTTCAGCTCAAATGAAGCTACATTGATCACGAAGCTCACACGTTTCTCGCTCTTAACTGAAAAGCATTGGATGTTAGAGGACCTGTGGTTTGTATCAGTTTCAGAAACAGTGTTGAACTAGATATGGTCCGTGTTTAGGAAACACAGTTCTTTTGTTCTGAGCACACTCACTATTCCCTCTGTATTAGAGACTCTACAAAGCAAGAGCATGCTTCTTGATCTAAAGCAGAGTGTGTTTCATGGATGAGAACTGTGCCGTGTGTTTCCCTTCAGAAATGGAGTTAAATGCATGGCGTGTGTCTTCCTACAAGCAAGACTTCATTTCAGGTAAACACAGTCACTTTTCAACTCAAACGAATCTACATTGTTCACAAAGCTCACACGTTTCTTGCTCTTAAATGAAGAGCATTGGATGTTAGAAGACCTGTGGTTTGTATCAGTTTCAGAAACAGTGTTGAACTAGATATGGTCCGTGTGTGTAGGAAACACAGTTCCTTTGTTCTCAGCACACTCACGTTTCCCTCTGTATTAGAGAAACTAGAAAGCAAGAGCGTGCTTCTTGCTCTAAAGCAGAGTGTGTTTCATGGATGAGAACTGTGCCGTGTGTTTCCCTTCAGAAACAGAGGTAAATGCCTGGTTTGTGTCTTCCTACAAGCAAGATTTTCTTTCAGGTAAACACAGTCACTTTTCAATTCAAATGATGCTACATTGTTCAAGAAGCTGACACGTTTCTCGCTCTTAACTGAAAAGAATTGGATGTTAGAGGACCTGTGGTTTGTATCAGGTTCAAAAACAGAGTTGAACTAGATATGGTCCGTGTTTAGGAAACACAGTTCTTTTGTTCTGAGCACACTCACATTTCCCTCTGTATTAGAGACTCTACAAAGCAAGAGCGTGCTTCTTGCTCTAAAGCTGAGTGTGTTTTTTGGATGACAACTGTGCCGTGTGTTTCCCTTCAGAAACAGAGTTAAATGCCAGGCTCTGTGTCTTTCTTCAAGCAAGACTTCGTTTCATGTAAACGCAGTCACTTTTCAGCTCAAATGAAGCTACATTGTTCACGAAACTCACACGTTTCTCGGTCTTCAATGAAAAGCATTGGATGTAAGAGGACCTGTGGTTTGTATCAGTTTCAGACAGAGTTCAACTAGATATGGTCCGTGTGTCTAGGAAACACAGTTCTTTTGTTCTGAACACACTCACGTTTCCCTCTGTATTAGAGATTCCAGAAAGCAAGAGCGTGCTTCTTGCTCTAAAGCAGAGTGTGTTTCATGGATGAGAACTGTGCCGTATGTTTCCCTTCAGAAACGGAGTGAAATGCCAGGCTCTGTGTCTTTCTTCAAGCAAGACTTCCTTTCATGTAAACACAGTCAGTTTTCAGCTCAAATGAAGCTACATTGATCACGAAGCTCACACGTTTCTCGCTCTTAACTGAAAAGCATTGGATGTTAGAGGACCTGTGGTTTGTATCAGGTTCAGAAACAGAGTTGAACTAGATATGGTCCGTGTTTAGGAAACACAGTTCTTTTGTTCTGAGCACACTCTCGTTTCCCTCTGTATTAGAGACTCTAGAAAGCAAGAGCCTGTTTCTTGCTCTAAAGCAGAGTGTGTTTCATGGATGAGAACTGTGCCGTGTGTTTCCCTTCAGAAAAGGAGTTAAATGCCAGCTTTGTGTCTTCCTACAAGCAAGACTTCTTTTAAGGTAAATGCAGTCACTTTTCAGCTCAAACGAAGCTGCATTGTTCAAAAAGCTCACATGTGTCTCGATCTTAACTGAAAAGCATTGGATGTTAGAGGAACTGGAGTTTGTATCAGTTTCAGAAACAGAGTTGAACTAGATATGGTCCCTGTGTGTAGGAAACACAGTTCTTTTGTTCTGAGTACACTCACGTTTCCTTCTGTATTAGAGACTATAGAAAGCAAGAGCGTGCTTCTTGCTCTAAAGCAGAGTGTGTTTCATTGATGAGAACTGTGCCGTGTGTTTTCCTTCAGAAAGGGAGTTTAATGCCAGGCGTGTGTCCTCCTTCAAGCAAGACTTAGTTTCAGGTAAACGCAGTCACTTTTCAGCTCAAACAAATCTACATTGTTCAAGAAGCTCACATGTTTCTCGCTCTTAACTGAAAATCATTGGATGTTAGAGGACCTGTGGTTTGTATCAGTTTCAGAAACAGAGTTGATATAGATATGGTCCGTTTGTGTAGGAAACACAGTTCTTTTGTTATGAGCACACCCACGTTTCCTTCTGTATTAGAGACTCTAGAAAGCAAGAGCGTTCTTCTTGCTCTAAAGCAGAGTGTGTTTCATGGATGAGAACTGTGCCGTGTGTTTCCCTTCAGAAACGGAGTTAAATGCCAGGCTCTGTGTCTTCCTTCAAGCAAGACTTCGTTTCAAGTAAATACAGTCACTTTTCAGCTCAAACGAAGCTACATTGTTCACGAAGCTCACACGTTTCTCGCTCTTAACTGAAAAGCATTGGGTGTTAGATGATCTGTGGTTTGTATCAATTTTAGAAACAGAGTTGAACTAGATATGGTCCGTGTGTGTAGGAAACACAGTTCTTTTGTTCTGAGCACACTCACGATTCCCTCTGTATTAGAGACTCTACAAAGCAAGAGCATGCTTCTTGATCTAAAGCAGAGTGTGTTTCATGGATGAGAACTGTGCCGTGTGTTTCCCTTCAGAAATGGAGTTAAATGCCTGGCGTGTGTCTTCCTACAAGCAAGACTTTGTTTCAGGTAAACGCAGTCACTTTTCAGCTGAAACAAAGCTACATTGTTCAAGAAGCTCACACGTTTCTCGCTCTTAAATGAAAAGCATTGGATGTTTGAGGACCTGTGGTTTGTATCAGTTTCAGAAACAGAGTCCAACTAGATATGGTCCGTGTGTAGGAAACACAGTTCTTTTGTTCTGAGCACACTCACATTTCCCTCTGTATTAGAGACTCTACAAAGCAAGAGCGTGCTTCTTGCTCTAAAGCTGAGTGTGTTTTTTGGATGAGAACTGTGCCGTGTGTTTCCCTTCAGAAACAGAGTTAAATGCCAGGCTCTGTGTCTTTCTTCAAGCAAGACTTCGTTTCATGTAAACGCAGTCACTTTTCAGCTCAAATGAAGCTACATTGTTCACGAAACTCACACGTTTCTCGGTCTTAAATGAAAAGCATTGGATGTAAGAGGACCTGTGGTTTGTATCAGTTTCAGAAACAGTGTTGAACTAGATATGGTCCGTGTTTAGGAAACACAGTTCTTTTGTTCTGAGCACACTCACTATTCCCTCTGTATTAGAGACTCTACAAAGCAAGAGCATGCTTCTTGATCTAAAGCAGAGTGTGTTTCATGGATGAGAACTGTGCCGTGTGTTTCCCTTCAGAAATGGAGTTAAATGCATGGCGTGTGTCTTCCTACAAGCAAGACTTCATTTCAGGTAAACACAGTCACTTTTCAACTCAAACGAATCTACATTGTTCACAAAGCTCACACGTTTCTTGCTCTTAAATGAAGAGCATTGGATGTTAGAAGACCTGTGGTTTGTATCAGTTTCAGAAACAGTGTTGAACTAGATATGGTCCGTGTGTGTAGGAAACACAGTTCCTTTGTTCTCAGCACACTCACGTTTCCCTCTGTATTAGAGAAACTAGAAAGCAAGAGCGTGCTTCTTGCTCTAAAGCAGAGTGTGTTTCATGGATGAGAACTGTGCCGTGTGTTTCCCTTCAGAAACAGAGGTAAATGCCTGGTTTGTGTCTTCCTACAAGCAAGATTTTCTTTCAGGTAAACACAGTCACTTTTCAATTCAAATGATGCTACATTGTTCAAGAAGCTGACACGTTTCTCGCTCTTAACTGAAAAGAATTGGATGTTAGAGGACCTGTGGTTTGTATCAGGTTCAAAAACAGAGTTGAACTAGATATGGTCCGTGTTTAGGAAACACAGTTCTTTTGTTCTGAGCACACTCACATTTCCCTCTGTATTAGAGACTCTACAAAGCAAGAGCGTGCTTCTTGCTCTAAAGCTGAGTGTGTTTTTTGGATGACAACTGTGCCGTGTGTTTCCCTTCAGAAACAGAGTTAAATGCCAGGCTCTGTGTCTTTCTTCAAGCAAGACTTCGTTTCATGTAAACGCAGTCACTTTTCAGCTCAAATGAAGCTACATTGTTCACGAAACTCACACGTTTCTCGGTCTTCAATGAAAAGCATTGGATGTAAGAGGACCTGTGGTTTGTATCAGTTTCAGACAGAGTTCAACTAGATATGGTCCGTGTGTCTAGGAAACACAGTTCTTTTGTTCTGAACACACTCACGTTTCCCTCTGTATTAGAGATTCCAGAAAGCAAGAGCGTGCTTCTTGCTCTAAAGCAGAGTGTGTTTCATGGATGAGAACTGTGCCGTATGTTTCCCTTCAGAAACGGAGTGAAATGCCAGGCTCTGTGTCTTTCTTCAAGCAAGACTTCCTTTCATGTAAACACAGTCAGTTTTCAGCTCAAATGAAGCTACATTGATCACGAAGCTCACACGTTTCTCGCTCTTAACTGAAAAGCATTGGATGTTAGAGGACCTGTGGTTTGTATCAGGTTCAGAAACAGAGTTGAACTAGATATGGTCCGTGTTTAGGAAACACAGTTCTTTTGTTCTGAGCACACTCTCGTTTCCCTCTGTATTAGAGACTCTAGAAAGCAAGAGCCTGTTTCTTGCTCTAAAGCAGAGTGTGTTTCATGGATGAGAACTGTGCCGTGTGTTTCCCTTCAGAAAAGGAGTTAAATGCCAGCTTTGTGTCTTCCTACAAGCAAGACTTCGTTTAAGGTAAATGCAGTCACTTTTCAGCTCAAACGAAGCTGCATTGTTCAAAAAGCTCACATGTGTCTCGATCTTAACTGAAAAGCATTGGATGTTAGAGGAACTGGAGTTTGTATCAGTTTCAGAAACAGAGTTGAACTAGATATGGTCCCTGTGTGTAGGAAACACAGTTCTTTTGTTCTGAGTACACTCACGTTTCCTTCTGTATTAGAGACTATAGAAAGCAAGAGCGTGCTTCTTGCTCTAAAGCAGAGTGTGTTTCATTGATGAGAACTGTGCCGTGTGTTTTCCTTCAGAAAGGGAGTTTAATGCCAGGCGTGTGTCCTCCTTCAAGCAAGACTTAGTTTCAGGTAAACGCAGTCACTTTTCAGCTCAAACAAATCTACATTGTTCAAGAAGCTCACATGTTTCTCGCTCTTAACTGAAAATCATTGGATGTTAGAGGACCTGTGGTTTGTATCAGTTTCAGAAACAGAGTTGATATAGATATGGTCCGTTTGTGTAGGAAACACAGTTCTTTTGTTATGAGCACACCCACGTTTCCTTCTGTATTAGAGACTCTAGAAAGCAAGAGCGTTCTTCTTGCTCTAAAGCAGAGTGTGTTTCATGGATGAGAACTGTGCCGTGTGTTTCCCTTCAGAAACGGAGTTAAATGCCAGGCTCTGTGTCTTCCTTCAAGCAAGACTTCGTTTCAAGTAAATACAGTCACTTTTCAGCTCAAACGAAGCTACATTGTTCACGAAGCTCACACGTTTCTCGCTCTTAACTGAAAAGCATTGGGTGTTAGATGATCTGTGGTTTGTATCAATTTTAGAAACAGAGTTGAACTAGATATGGTCCGTGTGTGTAGGAAACACAGTTCTTTTGTTCTGAGCACACTCACGATTCCCTCTGTATTAGAGACTCTACAAAGCAAGAGCATGCTTCTTGATCTAAAGCAGAGTGTGTTTCATGGATGAGAACTGTGCCATGTGTTTCCCTTCAGAAATGGAGTTAAATGCCTGGCGTGTGTCTTCCTACAAGCAAGACTTTGTTTCAGGTAAACGCAGTCACTTTTCAGCTGAAACAAAGCTACATTGTTCAAGAAGCTCACACGTTTCTCGCTCTTAAATGAAAAGCATTGGATGTTTGAGGACCTGTGGTTTGTATCAGTTTCAGAAACAGAGTCCAACTAGATATGGTCCGTGTGTAGGAAACACAGTTCTTTTGTTCTGAGCACACTCACATTTCCCTCTGTATTAGAGACTCTACAAAGCAAGAGCGTGCTTCTTGCTCTAAAGCTGAGTGTCTTTTTTGGATGAGAACTGTGCCGTGTGTTTCCCTTCAGAAACAGAGTTAAATGCCAGGCTCTGTGTCTTTCTTCAAGCAAGACTTCGTTTCATGTAAACGCAGTCACTTTTCAGCTCAAATGAAGCTACATTGATCACGAAACTCACACGTTTCTCGGTCTTAAATGAAAAGCATTGGATGTAAGAGGACCTGTGGTTTGTATCAGTTTCAGAAACAGTGTTGAACTAGATATGGTCCGTGTTTAGGAAACACAGTTCTTTTGTTCTGAGCACACTCACTATTCCCTCTGTATTAGAGACTCTACAAAGCAAGAGCATGCTTCTTGATCTAAAGCAGAGTGTGTTTCATGGATGAGAACTGTGCCGTGTGTTTCCCTTCAGAAATGGAGTTAAATGCATGGCGTGTGTCTTCCTACAAGCAAGACTTCATTTCAGGTAAACACAGTCACTTTTCAACTCAAACGAATCTACATTGTTCACAAAGCTCACACGTTTCTTGCTCTTAAATGAAGAGCATTGGATGTTAGAAGACCTGTGGTTTGTATCAGTTTCAGAAACAGTGTTGAACTAGATATGGTCCGTGTGTGTAGGAAACACAGTTCCTTTGTTCTCAGCACACTCACGTTTCCCTCTGTATTAGAGAAACTAGAAAGCAAGAGCGTGCTTCTTGCTCTAAAGCAGAGTGTGTTTCATGGATGAGAACTGTGCCGTGTGTTTCCCTTCAGAAACAGAGGTAAATGCCTGGTTTGTGTCTTCCTACAAGCAAGATTTTCTTTCAGGTAAACACAGTCACTTTTCAATTCAAATGATGCTACATTGTTCAAGAAGCTGACACGTTTCTCGCTCTTAACTGAAAAGAATTGGATGTTAGAGGACCTGTGGTTTGTATCAGGTTCAAAAACAGAGTTGAACTAGATATGGTCCGTGTTTAGGAAACACAGTTCTTTTGTTCTGAGCACACTCACATTTCCCTCTGTATTAGAGACTCTACAAAGCAAGAGCGTGCTTCTTGCTCTAAAGCTGAGTGTGTTTTTTGGATGACAACTGTGCCGTGTGTTTCCCTTCAGAAACAGAGTTAAATGCCAGGCTCTGTGTCTTTCTTCAAGCAAGACTTCGTTTCATGTAAACGCAGTCACTTTTCAGCTCAAATGAAGCTACATTGTTCACGAAACTCACACGTTTCTCGGTCTTCAATGAAAAGCATTGGATGTAAGAGGACCTGTGGTTTGTATCAGTTTCAGACAGAGTTCAACTAGATATGGTCCGTGTGTCTAGGAAACACAGTTCTTTTGTTCTGAACACACTCACGTTTCCCTCTGTATTAGAGATTCCAGAAAGCAAGAGCGTGCTTCTTGCTCTAAAGCAGAGTGTGTTTCATGGATGAGAACTGTGCCGTATGTTTCCCTTCAGAAACGGAGTGAAATGCCAGGCTCTGTGTCTTTCTTCAAGCAAGACTTCCTTTCATGTAAACACAGTCAGTTTTCAGCTCAAATGAAGCTACATTGATCACGAAGCTCACACGTTTCTCGCTCTTAACTGAAAAGCATTGGATGTTAGAGGACCTGTGGTTTGTATCAGGTTCAGAAACAGAGTTGAACTAGATATGGTCCGTGTTTAGGAAACACAGTTCTTTTGTTCTGAGCACACTCTCGTTTCCCTCTGTATTAGAGACTCTAGAAAGCAAGAGCCTGTTTCTTGCTCTAAAGCAGAGTGTGTTTCATGGATGAGAACTGTGCCGTGTGTTTCCCTTCAGAAAAGGAGTTAAATGCCAGGTTTGTGTCTTCCTACAAGCAAGACTTCGTTTAAGGTAAATGCAGTCACTTTTCAGCTCAAACGAAGCTGCATTGTTCAAAAAGCTCACATGTGTCTCGATCTTAACTGAAAAGCATTGGATGTTAGAGGAACTGGAGTTTGTATCAGTTTCAGAAACAGAGTTGAACTAGATATGGTCCCTGTGTGTAGGAAACACAGTTCTTTTGTTCTGAGCACACTCACGTTTCCTTCTGTATTAGAGACTATAGAAAGCAAGAGCGTGCTTCTTGCTCTAAAGCAGAGTGTGTTTCATTGATGAGAACTGTGCCGTGTGTTTTCCTTCAGAAAGGGAGTTTAATGCCAGGCGTGTGTCCTCCTTCAAGCAAGACTTCGTTTCAGGTAAACGCAGTCACTTTTCAGCTCAAACAAATCTACATTGTTCAAGAAGCTCACATGTTTCTCGCTCTTAACTGAAAATCATTGGATGTTAGAGGACCTGTGGTTTGTATCAGTTTCAGAAACAGAGTTGATATAGATATGGTCCGTTTGTGTAGGAAACACAGTTCTTTTGTTATGAGCACACCCACGTTTCCTTCTGTATTAGAGACTCTAGAAAGCAAGAGCGTTCTTCTTGCTCTAAAGCAGAGTGTGTTTCATGGATGAGAACTGTGCCGTGTGTTTCCCTTCAGAAACGGAGTTAAATGCCAGGCTCTGTGTCTTCCTTCAAGCAAGACTTCGTTTCAAGTAAATACAGTCACTTTTCAGCTCAAACGAAGCTACATTGTTCACGAAGCTCACACGTTTCTCGCTCTTAACTGAAAAGCATTGGATGTTAGATGATCTGTGGTTTGTATCAATTTTAGAAACAGAGTTGAACTAGATATGGTCCGTGTGTGTAGGAAACACAGTTCTTTTGTTCTGAGCACACTCACGATTCCCTCTGTATTAGAGACTCTACAAAGCAAGAGCATGCTTCTTGATCTAAAGCAGAGTGTGTTTCATGGATGAGAACTGTGCCGTGTGTTTCCCTTCAGAAATGGAGTTAAATGCCTGGCGTGTGTCTTCCTACAAGCAAGACTTTGTTTCAGGTAAACGCAGTCACTTTTCAGCTGAAACAAAGCTACATTGTTCAAGAAGCTCACACGTTTCTCGCTCTTAAATGAAAAGCATTGGATGTTTGAGGACCTGTGGTTTGTATCAGTTTCAGAAACAGAGTCCAACTAGATATGGTCCGTGTGTAGGAAACACAGTTCTTTTGTTCTGAGCACACTCACATTTCCCTCTGTATTAGAGACTCTACAAAGCAAGAGCGTGCTTCTTGCTCTAAAGCTGAGTGTGTTTTTTGGATGAGAACTGTGCCGTGTGTTTCCCTTCAGAAACAGAGTTAAATGCCAGGCTCTGTGTCTTTCTTCAAGCAAGACTTCGTTTCATGTAAACGCAGTCACTTTTCAGCTCAAATGAAGCTACATTGTTCACAAAACTCACACGTTTCTCGGTCTTAAATGAAAAGCATTGGATGTAAGAGGACCTGTGGTTTGTATCAGTTTCAGACAGAGTTCAACTAGATATGGTCCGTGTGTCTAGGAAA
Source organism: Onychomys leucogaster (assembly GCA_949786385.1). Lineage (NCBI taxonomy): Eukaryota > Metazoa > Chordata > Mammalia > Rodentia > Cricetidae > Onychomys > Onychomys leucogaster. The sequence continues at coordinate 1,699,959 of CATKUP010000089.1, forward strand.
CACAGTTCTTTTGTTCTGAACACACTCACGTTTCCCTCTGTATTAGAGATTCCAGAAAGCAAGAGCGTGCTTCTTGCTCTAAAGCAGAGTGTGTTTCATGGATGAGAACTGTGCCGTATGTTTCCCTTCAGAAACGGAGTTAAATGCCAGGCTCTGTGTCTTTCTTCAAGCAAGACTTCCTTTCATGTAAACACAGTCAGTTTTCAGCTCAAATGAAGCTACATTGATCACGAAGCTCACACGTTTCTCGCTCTTAACTGAAAAGCATTGGATGTTAGAGGACCTGTGGTTTGTATCAGTTTCAGAAACAGTGTTGAACTAGATATGGTCCGTGTTTAGGAAACACAGTTCTTTTGTTCTGAGCACACTCACTATTCCCTCTGTATTAGAGACTCTACAAAGCAAGAGCATGCTTCTTGATCTAAAGCAGAGTGTGTTTCATGGATGAGAACTGTGCCGTGTGTTTCCCTTCAGAAATGGAGTTAAATGCATGGCGTGTGTCTTCCTACAAGCAAGACTTCATTTCAGGTAAACACAGTCACTTTTCAACTCAAACGAATCTACATTGTTCACAAAGCTCACACGTTTCTTGCTCTTAAATGAAGAGCATTGGATGTTAGAAGACCTGTGGTTTGTATCAGTTTCAGAAACAGTGTTGAACTAGATATGGTCCGTGTGTGTAGGAAACACAGTTCCTTTGTTCTCAGCACACTCACGTTTCCCTCTGTATTAGAGAAACTAGAAAGCAAGAGCGTGCTTCTTGCTCTAAAGCAGAGTGTGTTTCATGGATGAGAACTGTGCCGTGTGTTTCCCTTCAGAAACAGAGGTAAATGCCTGGTTTGTGTCTTCCTACAAGCAAGATTTTCTTCCGGTAAACACAGTCACTTTTCAATTCAAATGATGCTACATTGTTCAAGAAGCTGACACGTTTCTCGCTCTTAACTGAAAAGAATTGGATGTTAGAGGACCTGTGGTTTGTATCAGGTTCAAAAACAGAGTTGAACTAGATATGGTCCGTGTTTAGGAAACACAGTTCTTTTGTTCTGAGCACACTCACATTTCCCTCTGTATTAGAGACTCTACAAAGCAAGAGCGTGCTTCTTGCTCTAAAGCTGAGTGTGTTTTTTGGATGACAACTGTGCCGTGTGTTTCCCTTCAGAAACAGAGTTAAATGCCAGGCTCTGTGTCTTTCTTCAAGCAAGACTTCGTTTCATGTAAACGCAGTCACTTTTCAGCTCAAATGAAGCTACATTGTTCACGAAACTCACACGTTTCTCGGTCTTCAATGAAAAGCATTGGATGTAAGAGGACCTGTGGTTTGTATCAGTTTCAGACAGAGTTCAACTAGATATGGTCCGTGTGTCTAGGAAACACAGTTCTTTTGTTCTGAACACACTCACGTTTCCCTCTGTATTAGAGATTCCAGAAAGCAAGAGCGTGCTTCTTGCTCTAAAGCAGAGTGTGTTTCATGGATGAGAACTGTGCCGTATGTTTCCCTTCAGAAACGGAGTGAAATGCCAGGCTCTGTGTCTTTCTTCAAGCAAGACTTCCTTTCATGTAAACACAGTCAGTTTTCAGCTCAAATGAAGCTACATTGATCACGAAGCTCACACGTTTCTCGCTCTTAACTGAAAAGCATTGGATGTTAGAGGACCTGTGGTTTGTATCAGGTTCAGAAACAGAGTTGAACTAGATATGGTCCGTGTTTAGGAAACACAGTTCTTTTGTTCTGAGCACACTCTCGTTTCCCTCTGTATTAGAGACTCTACAAAGCAAGAGTATGCTTCTTGCTCTAAAGCAGAGTGTGTTTCATGGATGAGAACTGTGCCGTGTGTTTCCCTTCAGAAAAGGAGTTAAATGCCAGGTTTGTGTCTTCCTACAAGCAAGACTTCGTTTAAGGTAAATGCAGTCACTTTTCAGCTCAAACGAAGCTGCATTGTTCAAAAAGCTCACATGTGTCTCGATCTTAACTGAAAAGCATTGGATGTTAGAGGAACTGGAGTTTGTATCAGTTTCAGAAACAGAGTTGAACTAGATATGGTCCCTGTGTGTAGGAAACACAGTTCTTTTGTTCTGAGCACACTCACGTTTCCTTCTGTATTAGAGACTATAGAAAGCAAGAGCGTGCTTCTTGCTCTAAAGCAGAGTGTGTTTCATTGATGAGAACTGTGCCGTGTGTTTTCCTTCAGAAAGGGAGTTTAATGCCAGGCGTGTGTCCTCCTTCAAGCAAGACTTCGTTTCAGGTAAACGCAGTCACTTTTCAGCTCAAACAAATCTACATTGTTCAAGAAGCTCACATGTTTCTCGCTCTTAACTGAAAATCATTGGATGTTAGAGGACCTGTGGTTTGTATCAGTTTCAGAAACAGAGTTGATATAGATATGGTCCGTTTGTGTAGGAAACACAGTTCTTTTGTTATGAGCACACCCACGTTTCCTTCTGTATTAGAGACTCTAGAAAGCAAGAGCGTTCTTCTTGCTCTAAAGCAGAGTGTGTTTCATGGATGAGAACTGTGCCGTGTGTTTCCCTTCAGAAACGGAGTTAAATGCCAGGCTCTGTGTCTTCCTTCAAGCAAGACTTCGTTTCAAGTAAATACAGTCACTTTTCAGCTCAAACGAAGCTACATTGTTCACGAAGCTCACACGTTTCTCGCTCTTAACTGAAAAGCATTGGATGTTAGATGATCTGTGGTTTGTATCAATTTTAGAAACAGAGTTGAACTAGATATGGTCCGTGTGTGTAGGAAACACAGTTCTTTTGTTCTGAGCACACTCACGATTCCCTCTGTATTAGAGACTCTACAAAGCAAGAGCATGCTTCTTGATCTAAAGCAGAGTGTGTTTCATGGATGAGAACTGTGCCGTGTGTTTCCCTTCAGAAATGGAGTTAAATGCCTGGCGTGTGTCTTCCTACAAGCAAGACTTTGTTTCAGGTAAACGCAGTCACTTTTCAGCTGAAACAAAGCTACATTGTTCAAGAAGCTCACACGTTTCTCGCTCTTAAATGAAAAGCATTGGATGTTTGAGGACCTGTGGTTTGTATCAGTTTCAGAAACAGAGTCCAACTAGATATGGTCCGTGTGTAGGAAACACAGTTCTTTTGTTCTGAGCACACTCACATTTCCCTCTGTATTAGAGACTCTACAAAGCAAGAGCGTGCTTCTTGCTCTAAAGCTGAGTGTGTTTTTTGGATGAGAACTGTGCCGTGTGTTTCCCTTCAGAAACAGAGTTAAATGCCAGGCTCTGTGTCTTTCTTCAAGCAAGACTTCGTTTCATGTAAACGCAGTCACTTTTCAGCTCAAATGAAGCTACATTGTTCACGAAACTCACACGTTTCTAGGTCTTAAATGAAAAGCATTGGATGTAAGAGGACCTGTGGTTTGTATCAGTTTCAGACAGAGTTCAACTAGATATGGTCCGTGTGTCTAGGAAACACAGTTCTTTTGTTCTGAACACACTCACGTTTCCCTCTGTATTAGAGATTCCAGAAAGCAAGAGCGTGCTTCTTGCTCTAAAGCAGAGTGTGTTTCATGGATGAGGACTGTGCCGTATGTTTCCCTTCAGAAACGGAGTTAAATGCCAGGCTCTGTGTCTTTCTTCAAGCAAGACTTCCTTTCATGTAAACACAGTCAGTTTTCAGCTCAAATGAAGCTACATTGATCACGAAGCTCACACGTTTCTCGCTCTTAACTGAAAAGCATTGGATGTTAGAGGACCTGTGGTTTGTATCAGTTTCAGAAACAGTGTTGAACTAGATATGGTCCGTGTTTAGGAAACACAGTTCTTTTGTTCTGAGCACACTCACTATTCCCTCTGTATTAGAGACTCTACAAAGCAAGAGTGTGCTTCTTGATCTAAAGCAGAGTGTGTTTCATGGATGAGAACTGTGCCGTGTGTTTCCCTTCAGAAATGGAGTTAAATGCATGGCGTGTGTCTTCCTACAAGCAAGACTTCATTTCAGGTAAACACAGTCACTTTTCAACTCAAACGAATCTACATTGTTCACAAAGCTCACACGTTTCTTGCTCTTAAATGAAGAGCATTGGATGTTAGAAGACCTGTGGTTTGTATCAGTTTCAGAAACAGTGTTGAACTAGATATGGTCCGTGTGTGTAGGAAACACAGTTCCTTTGTTCTCAGCACACTCACGTTTCCCTCTGTATTAGAGAAACTAGAAAGCAAGAGCGTGCTTCTTGCTCTAAAGCAGAGTGTGTTTCATGGATGAGAACTGTGCCGTGTGTTTCCCTTCAGAAACAGAGGTAAATGCCTGGTTTGTGTCTTCCTACAAGCAAGATTTTCTTTCAGGTAAACACAGTCACTTTTCAATTCAAATGATGCTACATTGTTCAAGAAGCTGACACGTTTCTCGCTCTTAACTGAAAAGAATTGGATGTTAGAGGACCTGTGGTTTGTATCAGGTTCAAAAACAGAGTTGAACTAGATATGGTCCGTGTTTAGGAAACACAGTTCTTTTGTTCTGAGCACACTCACATTTCCCTCTGTATTAGAGACTCTACAAAGCAAGAGCGTGCTTCTTGCTCTAAAGCTGAGTGTGTTTTTTGGATGACAACTGTGCCGTGTGTTTCCCTTCAGAAACAGAGTTAAATGCCAGGCTCTGTGTCTTTCTTCAAGCAAGACTTCGTTTCATGTAAACGCAGTCACTTTTCAGCTCAAATGAAGCTACATTGTTCACGAAACTCACACGTTTCTCGGTCTTCAATGAAAAGCATTGGATGTAAGAGGACCTGTGGTTTGTATCAGTTTCAGACAGAGTTCAACTAGATATGGTCCGTGTGTCTAGGAAACACAGTTCTTTTGTTCTGAACACACTCACGTTTCCCTCTGTATTAGAGATTCCAGAAAGCAAGAGCGTGCTTCTTGCTCTAAAGCAGAGTGTGTTTCATGGATGAGAACTGTGCCGTATGTTTCCCTTCAGAAACGGAGTGAAATGCCAGGCTCTGTGTCTTTCTTCAAGCAAGACTTCCTTTCATGTAAACACAGTCAGTTTTCAGCTCAAATGAAGCTACATTGATCACGAAGCTCACACGTTTCTCGCTCTTAACTGAAAAGCATTGGATGTTAGAGGACCTGTGGTTTGTATCAGGTTCAGAAACAGAGTTGAACTAGATATGGTCCGTGTTTAGGAAACACAGTTCTTTTGTTCTGAGCACACTCTCGTTTCCCTCTGTATTAGAGACTCTAGAAAGCAAGAGCCTGTTTCTTGCTCTAAAGCAGAGTGTGTTTCATGGATGAGAACTGTGCCGTGTGTTTCCCTTCAGAAAAGGAGTTAAATGCCAGGTTTGTGTCTTCCTACAAGCAAGACTTCGTTTAAGGTAAATGCAGTCACTTTTCAGCTCAAACGAAGCTGCATTGTTCAAAAAGCTCACATGTGTCTCGATCTTAACTGAAAAGCATTGGATGTTAGAGGAACTGGAGTTTGTATCAGTTTCAGAAACAGAGTTGAACTAGATATGGTCCCTGTGTGTAGGAAACACAGTTCTTTTGTTCTGAGCACACTCACGTTTCCTTCTGTATTAGAGACTATAGAAAGCAAGAGCGTGCTTCTTGCTCTAAAGCAGAGTGTGTTTCATTGATGAGAACTGTGCCGTGTGTTTTCCTTCAGAAAGGGAGTTTAATGCCAGGCGTGTGTCCTCCTTCAAGCAAGACTTCGTTTCAGGTAAACGCAGTCACTTTTCAGCTCAAACAAATCTACATTGTTCAAGAAGCTCACATGTTTCTCGCTCTTAACTGAAAATCATTGGATGTTAGAGGACCTGTGGTTTGTATCAGTTTCAGAAACAGAGTTGATATAGATATGGTCCGTTTGTGTAGGAAACACAGTTCTTTTGTTATGAGCACACCCACGTTTCCTTCTGTATTAGAGACTCTAGAAAGCAAGAGCGTTCTTCTTGCTCTAAAGCAGAGTGTGTTTCATGGATGAGAACTGTGCCGTGTGTTTCCCTTCAGAAACGGAGTTAAATGCCAGGCTCTGTGTCTTCCTTCAAGCAAGACTTCGTTTCAAGTAAATACAGTCACTTTTCAGCTCAAACGAAGCTACATTGTTCACGAAGCTCACACGTTTCTCGCTCTTAACTGAAAAGCATTGGATGTTAGATGATCTGTGGTTTGTATCAATTTTAGAAACAGAGTTGAACTAGATATGGTCCGTGTGTGTAGGAAACACAGTTCTTTTGTTCTGAGCACACTCACGATTCCCTCTGTATTAGAGACTCTACAAAGCAAGAGCATGCTTCTTGATCTAAAGCAGAGTGTGTTTCATGGATGAGAACTGTGCCGTGTGTTTCCCTTCAGAAATGGAGTTAAATGCCTGGCGTGTGTCTTCCTACAAGCAAGACTTTGTTTCAGGTAAACGCAGTCACTTTTCAGCTGAAACAAAGCTACATTGTTCAAGAAGCTCACACGTTTCTCGCTCTTAAATGAAAAGCATTGGATGTTTGAGGACCTGTGGTTTGTATCAGTTTCAGAAACAGAGTCCAACTAGATATGGTCCGTGTGTAGGAAACACAGTTCTTTTGTTCTGAGCACACTCACATTTCCCTCTGTATTAGAGACTCTACAAAGCAAGAGCGTGCTTCTTGCTCTAAAGCTGAGTGTGTTTTTTGGATGAGAACTGTGCCGTGTGTTTCCCTTCAGAAACAGAGTTAAATGCCAGGCTCTGTGTCTTTCTTCAAGCAAGACTTCGTTTCATGTAAACGCAGTCACTTTTCAGCTCAAATGAAGCTACATTGTTCACGAAACTCACACGTTTCTCGGTCTTAAATGAAAAGCATTGGATGTAAGAGGACCTGTGGTTTGTATCAGTTTCAGACAGAGTTCAACTAGATATGGTCCGTGTGTCTAGGAAACACAGTTCTTTTGTTCTGAACACACTCACGTTTCCCTCTGTATTAGAGATTCCAGAAAGCAAGAGCGTGCTTCTTGCTCTAAAGCAGAGTGTGTTTCATGGATGAGAACTGTGCCGTATGTTTCCCTTCAGAAACGGAGTTAAATGCCAGGCTCTGTGTCTTTCTTCAAGCAAGACTTCCTTTCATGTAAACACAGTCAGTTTTCAGCTCAAATGAAGCTACATTGATCACGAAGCTCACACGTTTCTCGCTCTTAACTGAAAAGCATTGGATGTTAGAGGACCTGTGGTTTGTATCAGTTTCAGAAACAGTGTTGAACTAGATATGGTCCGTGTTTAGGAAACACAGTTCTTTTGTTCTGAGCACACTCACTATTCCCTCTGTATTAGAGACTCTACAAAGCAAGAGCATGCTTCTTGATCTAAAGCAGAGTGTGTTTCATGGATGAGAACTGTGCCGTGTGTTTCCCTTCAGAAATGGAGTTAAATGCATGGCGTGTGTCTTCCTACAAGCAAGACTTCATTTCAGGTAAACACAGTCACTTTTCAACTCAAACGAATCTACATTGTTCACAAAGCTCACACGTTTCTTGCTCTTAAATGAAGAGCATTGGATGTTAGAAGACCTGTGGTTTGTATCAGTTTCAGAAACAGTGTTGAACTAGATATGGTCCGTGTGTGTAGGAAACACAGTTCCTTTGTTCTCAGCACACTCACGTTTCCCTCTGTATTAGAGAAACTAGAAAGCAAGAGCGTGCTTCTTGCTCTAAAGCAGAGTGTGTTTCATGGATGAGAACTGTGCCGTGTGTTTCCCTTCAGAAACAGAGGTAAATGCCTGGTTTGTGTCTTCCTACAAGCAAGATTTTCTTTCAGGTAAACACAGTCACTTTTCAATTCAAATGATGCTACATTGTTCAAGAAGCTGACACGTTTCTCGCTCTTAACTGAAAAGAATTGGATGTTAGAGGACCTGTGGTTTGTATCAGGTTCAAAAACAGAGTTGAACTAGATATGGTCCGTGTTTAGGAAACACAGTTCTTTTGTTCTGAGCACACTCACATTTCCCTCTGTATTAGAGACTCTACAAAGCAAGAGCGTGCTTCTTGCTCTAAAGCTGAGTGTGTTTTTTGGATGACAACTGTGCCGTGTGTTTCCCTTCAGAAACAGAGTTAAATGCCAGGCTCTGTGTCTTTCTTCAAGCAAGACTTCGTTTCATGTAAACGCAGTCACTTTTCAGCTCAAATGAAGCTACATTGTTCACGAAACTCACACGTTTCTCGGTCTTCAATGAAAAGCATTGGATGTAAGAGGACCTGTGGTTTGTATCAGTTTCAGACAGAGTTCAACTAGATATGGTCCGTGTGTCTAGGAAACACAGTTCTTTTGTTCTGAACACACTCACGTTTCCCTCTGTATTAGAGATTCCAGAAAGCAAGAGCGTGCTTCTTGCTCTAAAGCAGAGTGTGTTTCATGGATGAGAACTGTGCCGTATGTTTCCCTTCAGAAACGGAGTGAAATGCCAGGCTCTGTGTCTTTCTTCAAGCAAGACTTCCTTTCATGTAAACACAGTCAGTTTTCAGCTCAAATGAAGCTACATTGATCACGAAGCTCACACGTTTCTCGCTCTTAACTGAAAAGCATTGGATGTTAGAGGACCTGTGGTTTGTATCAGGTTCAGAAACAGAGTTGAACTAGATATGGTCCGTGTTTAGGAAACACAGTTCTTTTGTTCTGAGCACACTCTCGTTTCCCTCTGTATTAGAGACTCTACAAAGCAAGAGTATGCTTCTTGCTCTAAAGCAGAGTGTGTTTCATGGATGAGAACTGTGCCGTGTGTTTCCCTTCAGAAAAGGAGTTAAATGCCAGGTTTGTGTCTTCCTACAAGCAAGACTTCGTTTAAGGTAAATGCAGTCACTTTTCAGCTCAAACGAAGCTGCATTGTTCAAAAAGCTCACATGTGTCTCGATCTTAACTGAAAAGCATTGGATGTTAGAGGAACTGGAGTTTGTATCAGTTTCAGAAACAGAGTTGAACTAGATATGGTCCCTGTGTGTAGGAAACACAGTTCTTTTGTTCTGAGCACACTCACGTTTCCTTCTGTATTAGAGACTATAGAAAGCAAGAGCGTGCTTCTTGCTCTAAAGCAGAGTGTGTTTCATTGATGAGAACTGTGCCGTGTGTTTTCCTTCAGAAAGGGAGTTTAATGCCAGGCGTGTGTCCTCCTTCAAGCAAGACTTCGTTTCAGGTAAACGCAGTCACTTTTCAGCTCAAACAAATCTACATTGTTCAAGAAGCTCACATGTTTCTCGCTCTTAACTGAAAATCATTGGATGTTAGAGGACCTGTGGTTTGTATCAGTTTCAGAAACAGAGTTGATATAGATATGGTCCGTTTGTGTAGGAAACACAGTTCTTTTGTTATGAGCACACCCACGTTTCCTTCTGTATTAGAGACTCTAGAAAGCAAGAGCGTTCTTCTTGCTCTAAAGCAGAGTGTGTTTCATGGATGAGAACTGTGCCGTGTGTTTCCCTTCAGAAACGGAGTTAAATGCCAGGCTCTGTGTCTTCCTTCAAGCAAGACTTTGTTTCAAGTAAATACAGTCACTTTTCAGCTCAAACGAAGCTACATTGTTCACGAAGCTCACACGTTTCTCGCTCTTAACTGAAAAGCATTGGATGTTAGATGATCTGTGGTTTGTATCAATTTTAGAAACAGAGTTGAACTAGATATGGTCCGTGTGTGTAGGAAACACAGTTCTTTTGTTCTGAGCACACTCACGTTTCCCTCTGTAATAGAGAATCTAGAAAGCAAGAGCGTGCTTCTTGCTCTAAACCAGAGTGTGTTTCATGGATGAGAACTGTGCCGTGTGTTTCCCATCAGAAACGGAGTTAAATGCCAGGCTCTGTGTCTTCCTTCAAGCAAGACTTCCTTTCAGGTAAACGCAGTCACTCTTCAGCTCAAACGAAGCTATATTGTTCACGAAGCTCACACGTTTCTCACTCTTTACTGAAAAGCATGGATGTTAGAGGACCTGTGGTTTGTATCAGTTTCAGAAACAGAGTTGAACTAGATATGGTCCGTGTGTGTAGAAAACACAGTTCTTTTGTTCTGAGCACACTCAAGTTTCCTTCTGTATTAGAGACTCTAGAAAGCAAGAGCATGCTTCTTGCTCTAAAGCAGAGTATGTTTCATGGATGAGAACTGTGCCATGTATTTCCCTTCAGAAACGGAGTTAAATGCCGGGCTCTGTGTCTTTCTTCAAGCAAGACTTCGTTTAAGGTAAACGCAGTCACTTTTCAGCTCAAACAAAGCTACATTGTTCACGAAGCTCACACGTTTCTCGATCTTAACTGAAAAGCATTGGATGTTAGAGGACCTGGTGTTTGTATCAGGTTCAGAAACAGAGTTGAACTAGATATGGTTCGTATGTGTAGGAAACACAGTTCTTTTGTTCTGAGCACACTCATGTTTCCCTATGTATTAGAGACTCTAGAAAGTAAGAGCGTGCTTCTTGCTCTAAAGCAGAGTGTGTTTCATGGATGAGAACTGTGCCGTGTGTTTCCCTTCAGAAACGGAGTTAAATGCCAGGATCTGTGTCTTCTTACAAGCAAGACTTCGTTTCAGGTAATGGCAGTCACTTTTCAGCTCAAAGAAGCTACATTGTTCACAAAGCTCACATGTTTCTCGCTCTTATCTGAAAAGCATTGGATGTTAGAGGACCTGTTGTTTGTATCAGTTTCAGAAACAGAGTTGAACTAGATATGGTCCGTGTGTGTAGGAAACACAGTTCTTTTGTTCTGCGCACACTCACGTTTCCCGTTGTATTAGAGACTCTAGAAAGGAAGAGCGTGCTTCTTGCTCTAAAGCAGAGTGTGTTTCATGGATGAGAACTGTGCCGTGTGTTTCCCTTCAGAAACGGAGTTAAATGCCAGGCTCTTTGTCTTCCTAAAAGCAAGACTTCATTTCAGGTAATGGCAGTCACTTTTCAGCTCAAACAATGCTACATTGTTCACAAAGCTCACACGTTTCTCGGTCTTAAATGAAAAGAATTGGATGTTTGAGGACTTCTGGTTTGTATCAGTTTCAGAAACAGAGTTGAACTAGATATGGTCCGTATGTGTAGGAAACACAGTTCTTTTGTTCTGAGCACACTCAAGTTTCCTTCTGTATTAGAGACTCTAGAAAGCAAGAGCGTGCTTCTTGCTCTAAAGCAGAGTGTGTTTCATGGATGAGAACTGTGCGGTGTGTTTCCCTTCAGAAACGGAGTTAAATGCCAGGCTCTGTGTCTTCCTTCAAGCAAGACTTCGTTTCAAGTAAATACAGTCACTTTTCAGCTCAAACGAAGCTACATTGTTCACGAAGCTCACACGTTTCTCGCTCTTAACTGAAAAGCATTGGATGTTAGACGACCTGTGGTTTGTATCAATTTTAGAAACAGAGTTGAACTAGATATGGTCCGTGTGTGTAGGAAACACAGTTCTTTTGTTCTGAGCACACTCACGTTTCCATCTGTATTAGAGACTCCAGAAAGCAAGAGCGTGCTTGTTGCTCTAAAGCAGAGAGTGTATCATGGATGAGAACTGTGCCGTGTGTTTCCGTTCAGAAACGGAGTTAAATGCCAGGCTCTGTGTCTTCTACAAGCAAGACTTCGTTTCAGGTAATGGCAGTCACTTTTCAGCTCAAAGAAGCTACATTGTTCATGAAGCTCACACGTTTCTTGCTCTTAACTGAAAAGCATTGGATATTAGATGACCTGTGGTTTGTATCAATTTTAGAAACAGAGTTGAACTAGATATGGTCCGTGTGTGTAGGAAACACAGTTCTTTTGTTCTGAGCACACTCACGTTTCCCTCTGTATTAGAGACTCTAGAAAGCAAGAGCATGCTTCTTGCTCTAAAGCAGAGTGTGTTTCATGGATGAGAACTGTGCGGTGTGTTTCCCTTCAGAAACGGAGTAAAATGCCAGGTTTGTGTCTTTCTTCAAGCAAGACTTCGTTTCTTATAAACGCAGTCACTTTTCAGCTCAAACGAAGCTACATTGTTCACGAAGCTCACACGTTTCTCGCTCTTAAGTGAAAAGCATTGGATGTACGAGGGCCTGTGGTTTGTATCAGTTTCAGAAACAGTGTTCAACTACATATGGTCCGTATGTGTAGGAAACACAGTTCTTTTGTTCTGAGCACACACATGTTTCCCTCTGTATTAGAGAATCTAGAAAGCAAGAGCATGCTTCTTGCTCTAAAGCAGAGTGTGTTTCATGGATGAGAACTGTGCCTTGTGTTTCCCTTCAGAAAAGGAGTTAAATGCCAGGTTTGTGTCTTCCTACAAGCAAGACTTCGTTTAAGGTAAACGCAGTCACTTTTCAGCTCAAACGAAGCTAAATTGTTCAAAAAGCTCACATGTTTCTCGATCTTAACTGAAAAGCATTGGATGTTAGAGGAACTGGAGTTTGTATCAGTTTCAGAAACAAAGTTGAACTAGATATGGTCCGTGTGTAGGAAACACAGTTCTTTTGTTCTGAGCACACCTACGTTTCCCTCTGTAATAGAGACTCTAGAAAGCAAGAGCGTGCTTCTTGCTCTAAACCAGAATGTGTATCATGGATGAGAACTGTGCCGTGTGTTTCCCTTCAGAAAAGGAGTTAAATGCCAGGCTCTGTTTCTTCCTTCAAGCAAGACTTCGTTTCAAATAAATACAGTCACTTTTCAGCTCAAACGAAGCTTCATTGTTCACGAAGCTCACACGTTTCTCGCTCTTAACTGAAAAGCATTAGATGTTAGACGACCTGTGGTTTGTATCAATTTCAGAAACAGAGTTGAACTAGATATGGTCCGTGTGTGTAGGAAACACAGTTCTTTTGTTCTGAGCACACTCACGTTTCCCTCTGTATTAGAGACTCTAGAAAGCAAGAGTGTGCTTCTTGCTCTAAAGCAGAGTGTGTTTCATGCATGAGAGTTGTGCCATTTGTTTCCCTTCAGAAATGGAGTTAAATGCCAGGCTCTGTGTCTTTCTTCAATCAAGACTTTGTTTCATGTAAACGCAGTCACTTTTCAGCTCAAACGAAGCTACATTGTTCACGAAGCTCACACGTTTCTCGCTCTTAACTGAAAAGCATTGGATGTAAGAGGACCTGTGGTTTGTATCAGTTTCAGAAACAGAGTTCAACTAGATATGGTCCGTGTGTAGGAAACACAGTTCTTTTGTTCTGAGCACACTCACATTTCCCTCTGTATTAGAGACTCTACAAAGCAAGAGCGTGCTTCTTGCTCTAAAGCTGAGTGTGTTTTTTGGATGAGAACTGTGCCGTGTGTTTCCCTTCAGAAACAGAGTTAAATGCCAGGCTCTGTGTCTTTCTTCAAGCAAGACTTCGTTTCATGTAAACGCAGTCACTTTTCAGCTCAAATGAAGCTACATTGTTCACGAAACTCACACGTTTCTCGGTCTTAAATGAAAAGCATTGGATGTAAGAGGACTAGTGGTTTGTATCAGTTTCAGACAGAGTTCAACTAGATATGGTCCGTGTGTCTAGGAAACACAGTTCTTTTGTTCTGAACACACTCACGTTTCCCTCTGTATTAGAGATTCCAGAAAGCAAGAGCGTGCTTCTTGCTCTAAAGCAGAGTGTGTTTCATGGATGAGAACTGTGCCGTATGTTTCCCTTCAGAAACGGAGTTAAATGCCAGGCTCTGTGTCTTTCTTCAAGCAAGACTTCCTTTCATGTAAACACAGTCAGTTTTCAGCTCAAATGAAGCTACATTGATCACGAAGCTCACACGTTTCTCGCTCTTAACTGAAAAGCATTGGATGTTAGAGGACCTGTGGTTTGTATCAGTTTCAGAAACAGTGTTGAACTAGATATGGTCCGTGTTTAGGAAACACAGTTCTTTTGTTCTGAGCACACTCACTATTCCCTCTGTATTAGAGACTCTACAAAGCAAGAGCATGCTTCTTGATCTAAAGCAGAGTGTGTTTCATGGATGAGAACTGTGCCGTGTGTTTCCCTTCAGAAATGGAGTTAAATGCATGGCGTGTGTCTTCCTACAAGCAAGACTTCATTTCAGGTAAACACAGTCACTTTTCAACTCAAACGAATCTACATTGTTCACAAAGCTCACACGTTTCTTGCTCTTAAATGAAGAGCATTGGATGTTAGAAGACCTGTGGTTTGTATCAGTTTCAGAAACAGTGTTGAACTAGATATGGTCCGTGTGTGTAGGAAACACAGTTCCTTTGTTCTCAGCACACTCACGTTTCCCTCTGTATTAGAGAAACTAGAAAGCAAGAGCGTGCTTCTTGCTCTAAAGCAGAGTGTGTTTCATGGATGAGAACTGTGCCGTGTGTTTCCCTTCAGAAACAGAGGTAAATGCCTGGTTTGTGTCTTCCTACAAGCAAGATTTTCTTTCAGGTAAACACAGTCACTTTTCAATTCAAATGATGCTACATTGTTCAAGAAGCTGACACGTTTCTCGCTCTTAACTGAAAAGAATTGGATGTTAGAGGACCTGTGGTTTGTATCAGGTTCAAAAACAGAGTTGAACTAGATATGGTCCGTGTTTAGGAAACACAGTTCTTTTGTTCTGAGCACACTCACATTTCCCTCTGTATTAGAGACTCTACAAAGCAAGAGCGTGCTTCTTGCTCTAAAGCTGAGTGTGTTTTTTGGATGACAACTGTGCCGTGTGTTTCCCTTAAGAAACAGAGTTAAATGCCAGGCTCTGTGTCTTTCTTCAAGCAAGACTTCGTTTCATGTAAACGCAGTCACTTTTCAGCTCAAATGAAGCTACATTGTTCACGAAACTCACACGTTTCTCGGTCTTCAATGAAAAGCATTGGATGTAAGAGGACCTGTGGTTTGTATCAGTTTCAGACAGAGTTCAACTAGATATGGTCCGTGTGTCTAGGAAACACAGTTCTTTTGTTCTGAACACACTCACGTTTCCCTCTGTATTAGAGATTCCAGAAAGCAAGAGCGTGCTTCTTGCTCTAAAGCAGAGTGTGTTTCATGGATGAGAACTGTGCCGTATGTTTCCCTTCAGAAACGGAGTGAAATGCCAGGCTCTGTGTCTTTCTTCAAGCAAGACTTCCTTTCATGTAAACACAGTCAGTTTTCAGCTCAAATGAAGCTACATTGATCACGAAGCTCACACGTTTCTCGCTCTTAACTGAAAAGCATTGGATGTTAGAGGACCTGTGGTTTGTATCAGGTTCAGAAACAGAGTTGAACTAGATATGGTCCGTGTTTAGGAAACACAGTTCTTTTGTTCTGAGCACACTCTCGTTTCCCTCTGTATTAGAGACTCTAGAAAGCAAGAGCCTGTTTCTTGCTCTAAAGCAGAGTGTGTTTCATGGATGAGAACTGTGCCGTGTGTTTCCCTTCAGAAAAGGAGTTAAATGCCAGGTTTGTGTCTTCCTACAAGCAAGACTTCGTTTAAGGTAAATGCAGTCACTTTTCAGCTCAAACGAAGCTGCATTGTTCAAAAAGCTCACATGTGTCTCGATCTTAACTGAAAAGCATTGGATGTTAGAGGAACTGGAGTTTGTATCAGTTTCAGAAACAGAGTTGAACTAGATATGGTCCCTGTGTGTAGGAAACACAGTTCTTTTGTTCTGAGCACACTCACGTTTCCTTCTGTATTAGAGACTATAGAAAGCAAGAGCGTGCTTCTTGCTCTAAAGCAGAGTGTGTTTCATTGATGAGAACTGTGCCGTGTGTTTTCCTTCAGAAAGGGAGTTTAATGCCAGGCGTGTGTCCTCCTTCAAGCAAGACTTCGTTTCAGGTAAACGCAGTCACTTTTCAGCTCAAACAAATCTACATTGTTCAAGAAGCTCACATGTTTCTCGCTCTTAACTGAAAATCATTGGATGTTAGAGGACCTGTGGTTTGTATCAGTTTCAGAAACAGAGTTGATATAGATATGGTCCGTTTGTGTAGGAAACACAGTTCTTTTGTTATGAGCACACCCACGTTTCCTTCTGTATTAGAGACTCTAGAAAGCAAGAGCGTTCTTCTTGCTCTAAAGCAGAGTGTGTTTCATGGATGAGAACTGTGCCGTGTGTTTCCCTTCAGAAACGGAGTTAAATGCCAGGCTCTGTGTCTTCCTTCAAGCAAGACTTTGTTTCAAGTAAATACAGTCACTTTTCAGCTCAAACGAAGCTACATTGTTCACGAAGCTCACACGTTTCTCGCTCTTAACTGAAAAGCATTGGATGTTAGATGATCTGTGGTTTGTATCAATTTTAGAAACAGAGTTGAACTAGATATGGTCCGTGTGTGTAGGAAACACAGTTCTTTTGTTCTGAGCACACTCACGTTTCCCTCTGTAATAGAGAATCTAGAAAGCAAGAGCGTGCTTCTTGCTCTAAACCAGAGTGTGTTTCATGGATGAGAACTGTGCCGTGTGTTTCCCATCAGAAACGGAGTTAAATGCCAGGCTCTGTGTCTTCCTTCAAGCAAGACTTCCTTTCAGGTAAACGCAGTCACTCTTCAGCTCAAACGAAGCTATATTGTTCACGAAGCTCACACGTTTCTCACTCTTTACTGAAAAGCATGGATGTTAGAGGACCTGTGGTTTGTATCAGTTTCAGAAACAGAGTTGAACTAGATATGGTCCGTGTGTGTAGAAAACACAGTTCTTTTGTTCTGAGCACACTCAAGTTTCCTTCTGTATTAGAGACTCTAGAAAGCAAGAGCATGCTTCTTGCTCTAAAGCAGAGTATGTTTCATGGATGAGAACTGTGCCATGTATTTCCCTTCAGAAACGGAGTTAAATGCCGGGCTCTGTGTCTTTCTTCAAGCAAGACTTCGTTTAAGGTAAACGCAGTCACTTTTCAGCTCAAACAAAGCTACATTGTTCACGAAGCTCACACGTTTCTCGATCTTAACTGAAAAGCATTGGATGTTAGAGGACCTGGTGTTTGTATCAGTTTCAGAAACAGAGTTGAACTAGATATGGTTCGTATGTGTAGGAAACACAGTTCTTTTGTTCTGAGCACACTCATGTTTCCCTATGTATTAGAGACTCTAGAAAGTAAGAGCGTGCTTCTTGCTCTAAAGCAGAGTGTGTTTCATGGATGAGAACTGTGCCGTGTGTTTCCCTTCAGAAACGGAGTTAAATGCCAGGATCTGTGTCTTCTTACAAGCAAGACTTCGTTTCAGGTAATGGCAGTCACTTTTCAGCTCAAAGAAGCTACATTGTTCACAAAGCTCACATGTTTCTCGCTCTTATCTGAAAAGCATTGGATGTTAGAGGACCTGTTGTTTGTATCAGTTTCAGAAACAGAGTTGAACTAGATATGGTCCGTGTGTGTAGGAAACACAGTTCTTTTGTTCTGCGCACACTCACGTTTCCCGTTGTATTAGAGACTCTAGAAAGGAAGAGCGTGCTTCTTGCTCTAAAGCAGAGTGTGTTTCATGGATGAGAACTGTGCCGTGTGTTTCCCTTCAGAAACGGAGTTAAATGCCAGGCTCTTTGTCTTCCTAAAAGCAAGACTTCATTTCAGGTAATGGCAGTCACTTTTCAGCTCAAACAATGCTACATTGTTCACAAAGCTCACACGTTTCTCGGTCTTAAATGAAAAGAATTGGATGTTTGAGGACTTCTGGTTTGTATCAGTTTCAGAAACAGAGTTGAACTAGATATGGTCCGTATGTGTAGGAAACACAGTTCTTTTGTTCTGAGCACACTCAAGTTTCCTTCTGTATTAGAGACTCTAGAAAGCAAGAGCGTGCTTCTTGCTCTAAAGCAGAGTGTGTTTCATGGATGAGAACTGTGCGGTGTGTTTCCCTTCAGAAACGGAGTTAAATGCCAGGCTCTGTGTCTTCCTTCAAGCAAGACTTCGTTTCAAGTAAATACAGTCACTTTTCAGCTCAAACGAAGCTACATTGTTCACGAAGCTCACACGTTTCTCGCTCTTAACTGAAAAGCATTGGATGTTAGACGACCTGTGGTTTGTATCAATTTTAGAAACAGAGTTGAACTAGATATGGTCCGTGTGTGTAGGAAACACAGTTCTTTTGTTCTGAGCACACTCACGTTTCCATCTGTATTAGAGACTCCAGAAAGCAAGAGCGTGCTTGTTGCTCTAAAGCAGAGAGTGTATCATGGATGAGAACTGTGCCGTGTGTTTCCGTTCAGAAACGGAGTTAAATGCCAGGCTCTGTGTCTTCTACAAGCAAGACTTCGTTTCAGGTAATGGCAGTCACTTTTCAGCTCAAAGAAGCTACATTGTTCATGAAGCTCACACGTTTCTTGCTCTTAACTGAAAAGCATTGGATATTAGATGACCTGTGGTTTGTATCAATTTTAGAAACAGAGTTGAACTAGATATGGTCCGTGTGTGTAGGAAACACAGTTCTTTTGTTCTGAGCACACTCACGTTTCCCTCTGTATTAGAGACTCTAGAAAGCAAGAGCATGCTTCTTGCTCTAAAGCAGAGTGTGTTTCATGGATGAGAACTGTGCGGTGTGTTTCCCTTCAGAAACGGAGTAAAATGCCAGGTTTGTGTCTTTCTTCAAGCAAGACTTCGTTTCTTATAAACGCAGTCACTTTTCAGCTCAAACGAAGCTACATTGTTCACGAAGCTCACACGTTTCTCGCTCTTAAGTGAAAAGCATTGGATGTACGAGGGCCTGTGGTTTGTATCAGTTTCAGAAACAGTGTTCAACTACATATGGTCCGTATGTGTAGGAAACACAGTTCTTTTGTTCTGAGCACACACATGTTTCCCTCTGTATTAGAGAATCTAGAAAGCAAGAGCATGCTTCTTGCTCTAAAGCAGAGTGTGTTTCATGGATGAGAACTGTGCCTTGTGTTTCCCTTCAGAAAAGGAGTTAAATGCCAGGTTTGTGTCTTCCTACAAGCAAGACTTCGTTTAAGGTAAACGCAGTCACTTTTCAGCTCAAACGAAGCTAAATTGTTCAAAAAGCTCACATGTTTCTCGATCTTAACTGAAAAGCATTGGATGTTAGAGGAACTGGAGTTTGTATCAGTTTCAGAAACAAAGTTGAACTAGATATGGTCCGTGTGTAGGAAACACAGTTCTTTTGTTCTGAGCACACCTACGTTTCCCTCTGTAATAGAGACTCTAGAAAGCAAGAGCGTGCTTCTTGCTCTAAACCAGAATGTGTATCATGGATGAGAACTGTGCCGTGTGTTTCCCTTCAGAAAAGGAGTTAAATGCCAGGCTCTGTTTCTTCCTTCAAGCAAGACTTCGTTTCAAATAAATACAGTCACTTTTCAGCTCAAACGAAGCTTCATTGTTCACGAAGCTCACACGTTTCTCGCTCTTAACTGAAAAGCATTAGATGTTAGACGACCTGTGGTTTGTATCAATTTCAGAAACAGAGTTGAACTAGATATGGTCCGTGTGTGTAGGAAACACAGTTCTTTTGTTCTGAGCACACTCACGTTTCCCTCTGTATTAGAGACTCTAGAAAGCAAGAGTGTGCTTCTTGCTCTAAAGCAGAGTGTGTTTCATGCATGAGAGTTGTGCCATTTGTTTCCCTTCAGAAATGGAGTTAAATGCCAGGCTCTGTGTCTTTCTTCAATCAAGACTTTGTTTCATGTAAACGCAGTCACTTTTCAGCTCAAACGAAGCTACATTGTTCACGAAGCTCACACGTTTCTCGCTCTTAACTGAAAAGCATTGGATGTAAGAGGACCTGTGGTTTGTATCAGTTTCAGAAACAGAGTTCAACTAGATATGGTCCGTGTGTAGGAAACACAGTTCTTTTGTTCTGAGCACACTCACATTTCCCTCTGTATTAGAGACTCTACAAAGCAAGAGCGTGCTTCTTGCTCTAAAGCTGAGTGTGTTTTTTGGATGAGAACTGTGCCGTGTGTTTCCCTTCAGAAACAGAGTTAAATGCCAGGCTCTGTGTCTTTCTTCAAGCAAGACTTCGTTTCATGTAAACGCAGTCACTTTTCAGCTCAAATGAAGCTACATTGTTCACGAAACTCACACGTTTCTCGGTCTTAAATGAAAAGCATTGGATGTAAGAGGACTAGTGGTTTGTATCAGTTTCAGACAGAGTTCAACTAGATATGGTCCGTGTGTCTAGGAAACACAGTTCTTTTGTTCTGAACACACTCACGTTTCCCTCTGTATTAGAGATTCCAGAAAGCAAGAGCGTGCTTCTTGCTCTAAAGCAGAGTGTGTTTCATGGATGAGAACTGTGCCGTATGTTTCCCTTCAGAAACGGAGTTAAATGCCAGGCTCTGTGTCTTTCTTCAAGCAAGACTTCCTTTCATGTAAACACAGTCAGTTTTCAGCTCAAATGAAGCTACATTGATCACGAAGCTCACACGTTTCTCGCTCTTAACTGAAAAGCATTGGATGTTAGAGGACCTGTGGTTTGTATCAGTTTCAGAAACAGTGTTGAACTAGATATGGTCCGTGTTTAGGAAACACAGTTCTTTTGTTCTGAGCACACTCACTATTCCCTCTGTATTAGAGACTCTACAAAGCAAGAGCATGCTTCTTGATCTAAAGCAGAGTGTGTTTCATGGATGAGAACTGTGCCGTGTGTTTCCCTTCAGAAATGGAGTTAAATGCATGGCGTGTGTCTTCCTACAAGCAAGACTTCATTTCAGGTAAACACAGTCACTTTTCAACTCAAACGAATCTACATTGTTCACAAAGCTCACACGTTTCTTGCTCTTAAATGAAGAGCATTGGATGTTAGAAGACCTGTGGTTTGTATCAGTTTCAGAAACAGTGTTGAACTAGATATGGTCCGTGTGTGTAGGAAACACAGTTCCTTTGTTCTCAGCACACTCACGTTTCCCTCTGTATTAGAGAAACTAGAAAGCAAGAGCGTGCTTCTTGCTCTAAAGCAGAGTGTGTTTCATGGATGAGAACTGTGCCGTGTGTTTCCCTTCAGAAACAGAGGTAAATGCCTGGTTTGTGTCTTCCTACAAGCAAGATTTTCTTTCAGGTAAACACAGTCACTTTTCAATTCAAATGATGCTACATTGTTCAAGAAGCTGACACGTTTCTCGCTCTTAACTGAAAAGAATTGGATGTTAGAGGACCTGTGGTTTGTATCAGGTTCAAAAACAGAGTTGAACTAGATATGGTCCGTGTTTAGGAAACACAGTTCTTTTGTTCTGAGCACACTCACATTTCCCTCTGTATTAGAGACTCTACAAAGCAAGAGCGTGCTTCTTGCTCTAAAGCTGAGTGTGTTTTTTGGATGACAACTGTGCCGTGTGTTTCCCTTAAGAAACAGAGTTAAATGCCAGGCTCTGTGTCTTTCTTCAAGCAAGACTTCGTTTCATGTAAACGCAGTCACTTTTCAGCTCAAATGAAGCTACATTGTTCACGAAACTCACACGTTTCTCGGTCTTCAATGAAAAGCATTGGATGTAAGAGGACCTGTGGTTTGTATCAGTTTCAGACAGAGTTCAACTAGATATGGTCCGTGTGTCTAGGAAACACAGTTCTTTTGTTCTGAACACACTCACGTTTCCCTCTGTATTAGAGATTCCAGAAAGCAAGAGCGTGCTTCTTGCTCTAAAGCAGAGTGTGTTTCATGGATGAGAACTGTGCCGTATGTTTCCCTTCAGAAACGGAGTGAAATGCCAGGCTCTGTGTCTTTCTTCAAGCAAGACTTCCTTTCATGTAAACACAGTCAGTTTTCAGCTCAAATGAAGCTACATTGATCACGAAGCTCACACGTTTCTCGCTCTTAACTGAAAAGCATTGGATGTTAGAGGACCTGTGGTTTGTATCAGGTTCAGAAACAGAGTTGAACTAGATATGGTCCGTGTTTAGGAAACACAGTTCTTTTGTTCTGAGCACACTCTCGTTTCCCTCTGTATTAGAGACTCTAGAAAGCAAGAGCCTGTTTCTTGCTCTAAAGCAGAGTGTGTTTCATGGATGAGAACTGTGCCGTGTGTTTCCCTTCAGAAAAGGAGTTAAATGCCAGGTTTGTGTCTTCCTACAAGCAAGACTTCGTTTAAGGTAAATGCAGTCACTTTTCAGCTCAAACGAAGCTGCATTGTTCAAAAAGCTCACATGTGTCTCGATCTTAACTGAAAAGCATTGGATGTTAGAGGAACTGGAGTTTGTATCAGTTTCAGAAACAGAGTTGAACTAGATATGGTCCCTGTGTGTAGGAAACACAGTTCTTTTGTTCTGAGCACACTCACGTTTCCTTCTGTATTAGAGACTATAGAAAGCAAGAGCGTGCTTCTTGCTCTAAAGCAGAGTGTGTTTCATTGATGAGAACTGTGCCGTGTGTTTTCCTTCAGAAAGGGAGTTTAATGCCAGGCGTGTGTCCTCCTTCAAGCAAGACTTCGTTTCAGGTAAACGCAGTCACTTTTCAGCTCAAACAAATCTACATTGTTCAAGAAGCTCACATGTTTCTCGCTCTTAACTGAAAATCATTGGATGTTAGAGGACCTGTGGTTTGGATCAGTTTCAGAAACAGAGTTGATATAGATATGGTCCGTTTGTGTAGGAAACACAGTTCTTTTGTTATGAGCACACCCACGTTTCCTTCTGTATTAGAGACTCTAGAAAGCAAGAGCGTTCTTCTTGCTCTAAAGCAGAGTGTGTTTCATGGATGAGAACTGTGCCGTGTGTTTCCCTTCAGAAACGGAGTTAAATGCCAGGCTCTGTGTCTTCCTTCAAGCAAGACTTCGTTTCAAGTAAATACAGTCACTTTTCAGCTCAAACGAAGCTACATTGTTCACGAAGCTCACACGTTTCTCGCTCTTAACTGAAAAGCATTGGATGTTAGATGATCTGTGGTTTGTATCAATTTTAGAAACAGAGTTGAACTAGATATGGTCCGTGTGTGTAGGAAACACAGTTCTTTTGTTCTGAGCACACTCACGATTCCCTCTGTATTAGAGACTCTACAAAGCAAGAGCATGCTTCTTGATCTAAAGCAGAGTGTGTTTCATGGATGAGAACTGTGCCGTGTGTTTCCCTTCAGAAATGGAGTTAAATGCCTGGCGTGTGTCTTCCTACAAGCAAGACTTTGTTTCAGGTAAACGCAGTCACTTTTCAGCTGAAACAAAGCTACATTGTTCAAGAAGCTCACACGTTTCTCGCTCTTAAATGAAAAGCATTGGATGTTTGAGGACCTGTGGTTTGTATCAGTTTCAGAAACAGAGTTCAACTAGATATGGTCCGTGTGTAGGAAACACAGTTCTTTTGTTCTGAGCACACTCACGTTTCCCTCTGTAATAGAGAATCTAGAAAGCAAGAGCGTGCTTCTTGCTCTAAACCAGAGTGTGTTTCATGGATGAGAACTGTGCCGTGTGTTTCCCATCAGAAACGGAGTTAAATGCCAGGCTCTGTGTCTTCCTTCAAGCAAGACTTCCTTTCAGGTAAACGCAGTCACTTTTCAGCTCAAACGAAGCTATATTGTTCACGAAGCTCACACGTTTCTCACTCTTTACTGAAAAGCATGGATGTTAGAGGACCTGTGGTTTGTATCAGTTTCAGAAACAGAGTTGAACTAGATATGGTCCGTGTGTTTAGAAAACACAGTTCTTTTGTTCTGAGCACACTCAAGTTTCCTTCTGTATTAGAGACTCTAGAAAGCAAGAGCATGCTTCTTGCTCTACAGCAGAGTGTGTTTCATGGATGAGAACTGTGCCATGTATTTCCCTTCAGAAACGGAGTTAAATGCCGGGCTCTGTGTCTTTCTTCAAGCAAGACTTCGTTTAAGGTAAACGCAGTCACTTTTCAGCTCAAACAAAGCTACATTGTTCACGAAGCTCACACGTTTCTCGATCTTAACTGAAAAGCATTGGATGTTAGAGGACCTGGTGTTTGTATCAGTTTCAGAAACAGAGTTGAACTAGATATGGTTCGTATGTGTAGGAAACACAGTTCTTTTGTTCTGAGCACACTCATGTTTCCCTATGTATTAGAGACTCTAGAAAGTAAGAGCGTGCTTCTTGCTCTAAAGCAGAGTGTGTTTCATGGATGAGAACTGTGCCGTGTGTTTCCCTTCAGAAACGGAGTTAAATGCCAGGATCTGTGTCTTCTTACAAGCAAGACTTCGTTTCAGGTAATGGCAGTCACTTTTCAGCTCAAAGAAGCTACATTGTTCACAAAGCTCACATGTTTCTCGCTCTTATCTGAAAAGCATTGGATGTTAGAGGACCTGTTGTTTGTATCAGTTTCAGAAACAGAGTTGAACTAGATATGGTCCGTGTGTGTAGGAAACACAGTTCTTTTGTTCTGCGCACACTCACGTTTCCCGTTGTATTAGAGACTCTAGAAAGGAAGAGCGTGCTTCTTGCTCTAAAGCAGAGTGTGTTTCATGGATGAGAACTGTGCCGTGTGTTTCCCTTCAGAAATGGAGTTAAATGCCAGGCTCTTTGTCTTCCTGAAAGCAAGACTTCATTTCAGGTAATGGCAGTCACTTTTCAGCTCAAACAATGCTACATTGTTCACAAAGCTCACACGTTTCTCGGTCTTAAATGAAAAGAATTGGATGTTTGAGGACCTGTGGTTTGTATCAGTTTCAGAAACAAAGTTGAACTAGATATGGTCCGTGTGTAGGAAACACAGTTCTTTTTTTATGAGCACACCTACGTTTCCCTCTGTAATAGAGACTCTAGAAAGCAAGAGCGTGCTTCTTGCTCTAAACCAGAATGTGTATCATGGATGAGAACTGTGCCGTGTGTTTCCCTTCAGAAAAGGAGTTAAATGCCAGGCTCTGTTTCTTCCTTCAAGCAAGACTTCGTTTCAAATAAATACAGTCACTTTTCAGCTCAAACGAAGCTTCATTGTTCACGAAGCTCACACGTTTCTCGCTCTTAACTGAAAAGCATTAGATGTTAGACGACCTGTGGTTTGTATCAATTTCAGAAACAGAGTTGAACTAGATATGGTCCGTGTGTGTAGGAAACACAGTTCTTTTGTTCTGAGCACACTCACGTTTCCCTCTGTATTAGAGACTCTAGAAAGCAAGAGTGTGCTTCTTGCTCTAAAGCAGAGTGTGTTTCATGCATGAGAGTTGTGCCGTTTGTTTCCCTTCAGAAATGGAGTTAAATGCCAGGCTCTGTGTCTTTCTTCAATCAAGACTTCGTTTCATGTAAACGCAGTCACTTTTCAGCTCAAACGAAGCTACATTGTTCACGAAGCTCACACATTTCTCGCTCTTAACTGAAAAGCATTGGATGTAAGAGGACCTGTGGTTTGTATCAGTTTCAGAAACAGAGTTCAAATAGATATGGTCCGTGTGTGTAGGAAACACAGTTCTTTGGTATGAGCACACTCACGTTTCCCTCTGTATTAGAGACTCTACAAAGCAAGAGCGTGCTTCTTGATCTAAAGCAGAATGTGTTTCATGGATGAGAACTGTGCCATGTGTTTCCCTTCAGAAAAGGAGTAAAATGCCAGGCTCTGTGTCTTCCTTCAAGCAAGACTTCGTTTCATGTAAACACAGTCACTTTTCAGCTCTAACGAAGCTACATTGTTCACGAAGCTCACACGTTTCTCGATCTTAACTGAAAAGCATTGGATGTTAGAGGACCTGGTGTTTGTATCAGTTTCAGAAACAGAGTTGAACTAGATATGGTTCGTATGTGTAGGAAACACAGTTCTTTTGTTCTGAGCACACTCATGTTTCCCTATGTATTAGAGACTCTAGAAAGTAAGAGCGTGCTTCTTGCTCTAAAGCAGAGTGTGTTTCATGGATGAGAACTGTGCCGTGTGTTTCCCTTCAGAAACGGAGTTAAATGCCAGGATCTGTGTCTTCTTACAAGCAAGACTTCGTTTCAGGTAATGGCAGTCACTTTTCAGCTCAAAGAAGCTACATTGTTCACAAAGCTCACATGTTTCTCGCTCTTATCTGAAAAGCATTGGATGTTAGAGGACCTGTTGTTTGTATCAGTTTCAGAAACAGAGTTGAACTAGATATGGTCCGTGTGTGTAGGAAACACAGTTCTTTTGTTCTGCGCACACTCACGTTTCCCGTTGTATTAGAGACTCTAGAAAGGAAGAGCGTGCTTCTTGCTCTAAAGCAGAGTGTGTTTCATGGATGAGAACTGTGCCGTGTGTTTCCCTTCAGAAATGGAGTTAAATGCCAGGCTCTTTGTCTTCCTGAAAGCAAGACTTCATTTCAGGTAATGGCAGTCACTTTTCAGCTCAAACAATGCTACATTGTTCACAAAGCTCACACGTTTCTCGGTCTTAAATGAAAAGAATTGGATGTTTGAGGACCTGTGGTTTGTATCAGTTTCAGAAACAAAGTTGAACTAGATATGGTCCGTGTGTAGGAAACACAGTTCTTTTGTTATGAGCACACCTACGTTTCCCTCTGTAATAGAGACTCTAGAAAGCAAGAGCGTGCTTCTTGCTCTAAACCAGAATGTGTATCATGGATGAGAACTGTGCCGTGTGTTTCCCTTCAGAAAAGGAGTTAAATGCCAGGCTCTGTTTCTTCCTTCAAGCAAGACTTCGTTTCAAATAAATACAGTCACTTTTCAGCTCAAACGAAGCTTCATTGTTCACGAAGCTCACACGTTTCTCGCTCTTAACTGAAAAGCATTAGATGTTAGACGACCTGTGGTTTGTATCAATTTCAGAAACAGAGTTGAACTAGATATGGTCCGTGTGTGTAGGAAACACAGTTCTTTTGTTCTGAGCACACTCACGTTTCCCTCTGTATTAGAGACTCTAGAAAGCAAGAGTGTGCTTCTTGCTCTAAAGCAGAGTGTGTTTCATGCATGAGAGTTGTGCCGTTTGTTTCCCTTCAGAAATGGAGTTAAATGCCAGGCTCTGTGTCTTTCTTCAATCAAGACTTCGTTTCATGTAAACGCAGTCACTTTTCAGCTCAAACGAAGCTACATTGTTCACGAAGCTCACACATTTCTCGCTCTTAACTGAAAAGCATTGGATGTAAGAGGACCTGTGGTTTGTATCAGTTTCAGAAACAGAGTTCAAATAGATATGGTCCGTGTGTGTAGGAAACACAGTTCTTTGGTATGAGCACACTCACGTTTCCCTCTGTATTAGAGACTCTACAAAGCAAGAGCGTGCTTCTTGATCTAAAGCAGAATGTGTTTCATGGATGAGAACTGTGCCATGTGTTTCCCTTCAGAAACGGAGTAAAATGCCAGGCTCTGTGTCTTCCTTCAAGCAAGACTTCGTTTCATGTAAACACAGTCACTTTTCAGCTCTAACGAAGCTACATTGTTCACGAAGCTCACACGTTTCTCGCTGTTAACTGAAAAGCATGGATGTTAGAGGACCTGTGGTTTGTATCAGTTTCAGAAACAGAGTTGAACTAGATATGGTCCGTATGTGTAGGAAACACAGTTCTTTTGTTCTGAGCACTATCAAGTTTCCTTCTGTATTAGAGACTCTAGAAAGCAAGAGCGTGCATCTTGCTCTAAAGCAGAGTGTGTTTCATGGATGAGAACTGTGCCGTGTGTTTCCCTTCAGAAATGGAGTTAAATGCCAGGCTCTGTGTCTTCCTTCAAGCAAGACTTCGTTTCAAGTAAATACAGTCACTTTTCAGCTCAAACGAAGTTACATTGTTCACGAAACTCACACGTTTCTCGCTCTTAACTGAAAAGCATGGATGTTAGAGGACCTGTGGTTTGTATCAGTTTCAGAAACAGAGTTGAACTAGATATGGTCCGTGTGTAGGAAACACAGTTCTTTTGTTCTGAGCACACTCAAGTTTCCTTCTGTATTAGAGACTCTAGAAAGCAAGAGTGTGCTTCTTGCTCTAAAGCAGAGTGTGTTTCATGGATGAGAACTGTGCGGTGTGTTTCCCTTCAGAAACGGAGTAAAATGCCAGGTTTGTGTCTTTCTTCAAGCAAGACTACGTTTCTTATAAACGCAGTCACGTTTCAGCTCAAACGAAGCTACATTGTTCATGAAGCTCACACGTTTCTCGCTTTTAAATGAAAAGCATTGGATGTACGAGGGCCTGTGGTTTGTATCAGTTTCAGAAACAGTGTTCAACTACATATGGTCCGTATGTGTAGGAAACACAGTTCTTTTGTTCTGAGCACACTCATGTTTCCCTCTGTATTAGAGAATCTAGAAAGCAAGAGCATGCTTCTTGCTCTAAAGCAGAGTGTGTTTCATGGATGAGAACTGTGCCTTGTGTTTCCCTTCAGAAAAGGAGTTAAATGCCAGGTTTGTGTCTTCCTACAAGCAAGACTTCGTTTAAGGTAAACACAGTCACTTCTCAGCTCAAACGAAACTAAATTGTTCAAAAAGCTCACATGTTTCTCGATCTTAACTGAAAAGCATTGGATGTTAGAGGAACTGGAGTTTGTATCAGTTTCAGAAACAGAGTTGAACTAGATATGGTCCGTGTGTAGGAAACACAGTTCTTTTGTTCTGAGCACACTCAAGTTTCCTTCTGTATTAGAGACACTAGAAAGCAAGAGTGTGCTTCTTGCTCTAAAGCAGAGTGTGTTTCATGGATGAGAACTGTGTGGTGTGTTTTCCTTCAGAAAGGGAGTTTAATGCCTGGCGTGTGTCTTCCTTCAAGCAAGACTTCGTTTCAGGTAAACGCAGTCACTTTTCAGCTCAAACAAAGCCTCTTTGTTCAAGAAGCTCACACGTTTCTCGGTCTTAAATGAAAAGAATTGGATGTTTGAGGACCTGTGGTTTGTATCAGTTTCAGAAACAAAGTTGAACTAGATATGGTCCGTGTGTAGGAAACACAGTTCTTTTGTTATGAGCACACCTACGTTTCCCTCTGTAATAGAGACTCTAGAAAGCAAGAGCGTGCTTCTTGCTCTAAACCAGAATGTGTATCATGGATGAGAACTGTGCCGTGTGTTTCCCTTCAGAAAAGGAGTTAAATGCCAGGCTCTGTTTCTTCCTTCAAGCAAGACTTCGTTTCAAATAAATACAGTCACTTTTCAGCTCAAACGAAGCTTCATTGTTCACGAAGCTCACACGTTTCTCGCTCTTAACTGAAAAGCATTAGATGTTAGACGACCTGTGGTTTGTATCAATTTCAGAAACAGAGTTGAACTAGATATGGTCCGTGTGTGTAGGAAACACAGTTCTTTTGTTCTGAGCACACTCACGTTTCCCTCTGTATTAGAGACTCTAGAAAGCAAGAGTGTGCTTCTTGCTCTAAAGCAGAGTGTGTTTCATGCATGAGAGTTGTGCCGTTTGTTTCCCTTCAGAAATGGAGTTAAATGCCAGGCTCTGTGTCTTTCTTCAATCAAGACTTCGTTTCATGTAAACGCAGTCACTTTTCAGCTCAAACGAAGCTACATTGTTCACGAAGCTCACACATTTCTCGCTCTTAACTGAAAAGCATTGGATGTAAGAGGACCTGTGGTTTGTATCAGTTTCAGAAACAGAGTTCAAATAGATATGGTCCGTGTGTGTAGGAAACACAGTTCTTTGGTATGAGCACACTCACGTTTCCCTCTGTATTAGAGACTCTACAAAGCAAGAGCGTGCTTCTTGATCTAAAGCAGAATGTGTTTCATGGATGAGAACTGTGCCATGTGTTTCCCTTCAGAAACGGAGTAAAATGCCAGGCTCTGTGTCTTCCTTCAAGCAAGACTTCGTTTCATGTAAACACAGTCACTTTTCAGCTCTAACGAAGCTACATTGTTCACGAAGCTCACACGTTTCTCGCTGTTAACTGAAAAGCATGGATGTTAGAGGACCTGTGGTTTGTATCAGTTTCAGAAACAGAGTTGAACTAGATATGGTCCGTATGTGTAGGAAACACAGTTCTTTTGTTCTGAGCACAATCAAGTTTCCTTCTGTATTAGAGACTCTAGAAAGCAAGAGCGTTCTTCTTGCTCTAAAGCAGAGTGTGTTTCATGGATGAGAACTGTGCCGTGTGTTTCCCTTCAGAAACGGAGTTAAATGCCAGGCTCTGTGTCTTCCTTCAAGCAAGACTTCGTTTCAAGTAAATACAGTCACTTTTCAGCTCAAACGAAGCTACATTGTTCACGAAGCTCACACGTTTCTCGCTCTTAACTGAAAAGCATTGGATGTTAGATGATCTGTGGTTTGTATCAATTTTAGAAACAGAGTTGAACTAGATATGGTCCGTGTGTGTAGGAAACACAGTTCTTTTGTTCTGAGCACACTCACGATTCCCTCTGTATTAGAGACTCTACAAAGCAAGAGCATGCTTCTTGATCTAAAGCAGAGTGTGTTTCATGGATGAGAACTGTGCCGTGTGTTTCCCTTCAGAAATGGAGTTAAATGCCTGGCGTGTGTCTTCCTACAAGCAAGACTTTGTTTCAGGTAAACGCAGTCACTTTTCAGCTGAAACAAAGCTACATTGTTCAAGAAGCTCACACGTTTCTCGCTCTTAAATGAAAAGCATTGGATGTTTGAGGACCTGTGGTTTGTATCAGTTTCAGAAACAGAGTTCAACTAGATATGGTCCGTGTGTAGGAAACACAGTTCTTTTGTTCTGAGCACACTCACGTTTCCCTCTGTAATAGAGAATCTAGAAAGCAAGAGCGTGCTTCTTGCTCTAAACCAGAGTGTGTTTCATGGATGAGAACTGTGCCGTGTGTTTCCCATCAGAAACGGAGTTAAATGCCAGGCTCTGTGTCTTCCTTCAAGCAAGACTTCCTTTCAGGTAAACGCAGTCACTTTTCAGCTCAAACGAAGCTATATTGTTCACGAAGCTCACACGTTTCTCACTCTTTACTGAAAAGCATGGATGTTAGAGGACCTGTGGTTTGTATCAGTTTCAGAAACAGAGTTGAACTAGATATGGTCCGTGTGTGTAGAAAACACAGTTCTTTTGTTCTGAGCACACTCAAGTTTCCTTCTGTATTAGAGACTCTAGAAAGCAAGAGCATGCTTCTTGCTCTAAAGCAGAGTGTGTTTCATGGATGAGAACTGTGCCATGTATTTCCCTTCAGAAACGGAGTTAAATGCCAGGCTCTGTGTCTTTCTTCAAGCAAGACTTCGTTTAAGGTAAACGCAGTCACTTTTCAGCTCAAACAAAGCTACATTGTTCACGAAGCTCACACGTTTCTCGATCTTAACTGAAAAGCATTGGATGTTAGAGGACCTGGTGTTTGTATCAGTTTCAGAAACAGAGTTGAACTAGATATGGTTCGTATGTGTAGGAAACACAGTTCTTTTGTTCTGAGCACACTCATGTTTCCCTATGTATTAGAGACTCTAGAAAGTAAGAGCGTGCTTCTTGCTCTAAAGCAGAGTGTGTTTCATGGATGAGAACTGTGCCGTGTGTTTCCCTTCAGAAACGGAGTTAAATGCCAGGATCTGTGTCTTCTTACAAGCAAGACTTCGTTTCAGGTAATGGCAGTCACTTTTCAGCTCAAAGAAGCTACATTGTTCACAAAGCTCACATGTTTCTCGCTCTTATCTGAAAAGCATTGGATGTTAGAGGACCTGTTGTTTGTATCAGTTTCAGAAACAGAGTTGAACTAGATATGGTCCGTGTGTGTAGGAAACACAGTTCTTTTGTTCTGCGCACACTCACGTTTCCCGTTGTATTAGAGACTCTAGAAAGGAAGAGCGTGCTTCTTGCTCTAAAGCAGAGTGTGTTTCATGGATGAGAACTGTGCCGTGTGTTTCCCTTCAGAAATGGAGTTAAATGCCAGGCTCTTTGTCTTCCTAAAAGCAAGACTTCATTTCAGGTAATGGCAGTCACTTTTCAGCTCAAACAATGCTACATTGTTCACAAAGCTCACACGTTTCTCGGTCTTAAATGAAAAGAATTGGATGTTTGAGGACTTCTGGTTTGTATCAGTTTCAGAAACAGAGTTGAACTAGATATGGTCCGTATGTGTAGGAAACACAGTTCTTTTGTTCTGAGCACACTCAAGTTTCCTTCTGTATTAGAGAATCTAGAAAGCAAGAGCGTGCTTCTTGCTCTAAAGCAGAGTGTGTTTCATGGATGAGAACTGTGCCGTGTGTTTCCCTTCAGAAACGGAGTTAAATGCCAGGCTCTGTGTCTTCCTTCAAGCAAGACTTCGTTTCAAGTAAATACAGTCACTTTTCAGCTCAAACGAAGCTACATTGTTCACGAAACTCACACGTTTCTCGCTCTTAACTGAAAAGCATGGATGTTAGAGGACCTGTGGTTTGTATCAGTTTCAGAAACAGAGTTGAACTAGATATGGTCCGTGTGTAGGAAACACAGTTCTTTTGTTCTGAGCACACTCAAGTTTCCTTCTGTATTAGAGACACTAGAAAGCAAGAGTGTGCTTCTTGCTCTAAAGCAGAGTGTGTTTCATGGATGAGAACTGTGTGGTGTGTTTTCCTTCAGAAAGGGAGTTTAATGCCTGGCGTGTGTCTTCCTTCAAGCAAGACTTCGTTTCAGGTAAACGCAGTCACTTTTCAGCTCAAACAAAGCCTCTTTGTTCAAGAAGCTCACACGTTTCTCGGTCTTAAATGAAAAGAATTGGATGTTTGAGGACCTGTGGTTTGTATCAGTTTCAGAAACAAAGTTGAACTAGATATGGTCCGTGTGTAGGAAACACAGTTCTTTTGTTATGAGCACACCTACGTTTCCCTCTGTAATAGAGACTCTAGAAAGCAAGAGCGTGCTTCTTGCTCTAAACCAGAATGTGTATCATGGATGAGAACTGTGCCGTGTGTTTCCCTTCAGAAAAGGAGTTAAATGCCAGGCTCTGTTTCTTCCTTCAAGCAAGACTTCGTTTCAAATAAATACAGTCACTTTTCAGCTCAAACGAAGCTTCATTGTTCACGAAGCTCACACGTTTCTCGCTCTTAACTGAAAAGCATTAGATGTTAGACGACCTGTGGTTTGTATCAATTTCAGAAACAGAGTTGAACTAGATATGGTCCGTGTGTGTAGGAAACACAGTTCTTTTGTTCTGAGCACACTCACGTTTCCCTCTGTATTAGAGACTCTAGAAAGCAAGAGTGTGCTTCTTGCTCTAAAGCAGAGTGTGTTTCATGCATGAGAGTTG
This sequence comes from Onychomys leucogaster, assembly GCA_949786385.1. Classification (NCBI taxonomy): domain Eukaryota; kingdom Metazoa; phylum Chordata; class Mammalia; order Rodentia; family Cricetidae; genus Onychomys; species Onychomys leucogaster. Next base: position 1,732,714 of record CATKUP010000089.1, read on the forward strand.
TGCCGTTTGTTTCCCTTCAGAAATGGAGTTAAATGCCAGGCTCTGTGTCTTTCTTCAATCAAGACTTCGTTTCATGTAAACGCAGTCACTTTTCAGCTCAAACGAAGCTACATTGTTCACGAAGCTCACACATTTCTCGCTCTTAACTGAAAAGCATTGGATGTAAGAGGACCTGTGGTTTGTATCAGTTTCAGACAGAGTTCAACTAGATATGGTCCGTGTGTCTAGGAAACACAGTTCTTTTGTTCTGAACACACTCACGTTTCCCTCTGTATTAGAGATTCCAGAAAGCAAGAGCGTGCTTCTTGCTCTAAAGCAGAGTGTGTTTCATGGATGAGGACTGTGCCGTATGTTTCCCTTCAGAAACGGAGTTAAATGCCAGGCTCTGTGTCTTTCTTCAAGCAAGACTTCCTTTCATGTAAACACAGTCAGTTTTCAGCTCAAATGAAGCTACATTGATCACGAAGCTCACACGTTTCTCGCTCTTAACTGAAAAGCATTGGATGTTAGAGGACCTGTGGTTTGTATCAGTTTCAGAAACAGTGTTGAACTAGATATGGTCCGTGTTTAGGAAACACAGTTCTTTTGTTCTGAGCACACTCACTATTCCCTCTGTATTAGAGACTCTACAAAGCAAGAGCATGCTTCTTGATCTAAAGCAGAGTGTGTTTCATGGATGAGAACTGTGCCGTGTGTTTCCCTTCAGAAATGGAGTTAAATGCATGGCGTGTGTCTTCCTACAAGCAAGACTTCATTTCAGGTAAACACAGTCACTTTTCAACTCAAACGAATCTACATTGTTCACAAAGCTCACACGTTTCTTGCTCTTAAATGAAGAGCATTGGATGTTAGAAGACCTGTGGTTTGTATCAGTTTCAGAAACAGTGTTGAACTAGATATGGTCCGTGTGTGTAGGAAACACAGTTCCTTTGTTCTCAGCACACTCACGTTTCCCTCTGTATTAGAGAAACTAGAAAGCAAGAGCGTGCTTCTTGCTCTAAAGCAGAGTGTGTTTCATGGATGAGAACTGTGCCGTGTGTTTCCCTTCAGAAACAGAGGTAAATGCCTGGTTTGTGTCTTCCTACAAGCAAGATTTTCTTTCAGGTAAACACAGTCACTTTTCAATTCAAATGATGCTACATTGTTCAAGAAGCTGACACGTTTCTCGCTCTTAACTGAAAAGAATTGGATGTTAGAGGACCTGTGGTTTGTATCAGGTTCAAAAACAGAGTTGAACTAGATATGGTCCGTGTTTAGGAAACACAGTTCTTTTGTTCTGAGCACACTCACATTTCCCTCTGTATTAGAGACTCTACAAAGCAAGAGCGTGCTTCTTGCTCTAAAGCTGAGTGTGTTTTTTGGATGACAACTGTGCCGTGTGTTTCCCTTCAGAAACAGAGTTAAATGCCAGGCTCTGTGTCTTTCTTCAAGCAAGACTTCGTTTCATGTAAACGCAGTCACTTTTCAGCTCAAATGAAGCTACATTGTTCACGAAACTCACACGTTTCTCGGTCTTCAATGAAAAGCATTGGATGTAAGAGGACCTGTGGTTTGTATCAGGTTCAGAAACAGAGTTGAACTAGATATGGTCCGTGTTTAGGAAACACAGTTCTTTTGTTCTGAGCACACTCTCGTTTCCCTCTGTATTAGAGACTCTAGAAAGCAAGAGCCTGTTTCTTGCTCTAAAGCAGAGTGTGTTTCATGGATGAGAACTGTGCCGTGTGTTTCCCTTCAGAAAAGGAGTTAAATGCCAGGTTTGTGTCTTCCTACAAGCAAGACTTCGTTTAAGGTAAATGCAGTCACTTTTCAGCTCAAACGAAGCTGCATTGTTCAAAAAGCTCACATGTGTCTCGATCTTAACTGAAAAGCATTGGATGTTAGAGGAACTGGAGTTTGTATCAGTTTCAGAAACAGAGTTGAACTAGATATGGTCCCTGTGTGTAGGAAACACAGTTCTTTTGTTCTGAGCACACTCACGTTTCCTTCTGTATTAGAGACTATAGAAAGCAAGAGCGTGCTTCTTGCTCTAAAGCAGAGTGTGTTTCATTGATGAGAACTGTGCCGTGTGTTTTCCTTCAGAAAGGGAGTTTAATGCCAGGCGTGTGTCCTCCTTCAAGCAAGACTTCGTTTCAGGTAAACGCAGTCACTTTTCAGCTCAAACAAATCTACATTGTTCAAGAAGCTCACATGTTTCTCGCTCTTAACTGAAAATCATTGGATGTTAGAGGACCTGTGGTTTGTATCAGTTTCAGAAACAGAGTTGATATAGATATGGTCCGTTTGTGTAGGAAACACAGTTCTTTTGTTATGAGCACACCCACGTTTCCTTCTGTATTAGAGACTCTAGAAAGCAAGAGCGTTCTTCTTGCTCTAAAGCAGAGTGTGTTTCATGGATGAGAACTGTGCCGTGTGTTTCCCTTCAGAAACGGAGTTAAATGCCAGGCTCTGTGTCTTCCTTCAAGCAAGACTTCGTTTCAAGTAAATACAGTCACTTTTCAGCTCAAACGAAGCTACATTGTTCACGAAGCTCACACGTTTCTCGCTCTTAACTGAAAAGCATTGGATGTTAGATGATCTGTGGTTTGTATCAATTTTAGAAACAGAGTTGAACTAGATATGGTCCGTGTGTGTAGGAAACACAGTTCTTTTGTTCTGAGCACACTCACGTTTCCCTCTGTAATAGAGAATCTAGAAAGCAAGAGCGTGCTTCTTGCTCTAAACCAGAGTGTGTTTCATGGATGAGAACTGTGCCGTGTGTTTCCCATCAGAAACGGAGTTAAATGCCAGGCTCTGTGTCTTCCTTCAAGCAAGACTTCCTTTCAGGTAAACGCAGTCACTCTTCAGCTCAAACGAAGCTATATTGTTCACGAAGCTCACACGTTTCTCACTCTTTACTGAAAAGCATGGATGTTAGAGGACCTGTGGTTTGTATCAGTTTCAGAAACAGAGTTGAACTAGATATGGTCCGTGTGTGTAGAAAACACAGTTCTTTTGTTCTGAGCACACTCAAGTTTCCTTCTGTATTAGAGACTCTAGAAAGCAAGAGCATGCTTCTTGCTCTAAAGCAGAGTATGTTTCATGGATGAGAACTGTGCCATGTATTTCCCTTCAGAAACGGAGTTAAATGCCGGGCTCTGTGTCTTTCTTCAAGCAAGACTTCGTTTAAGGTAAACGCAGTCACTTTTCAGCTCAAACAAAGCTACATTGTTCACGAAGCTCACACGTTTCTCGATCTTAACTGAAAAGCATTGGATGTTAGAGGACCTGGTGTTTGTATCAGTTTCAGAAACAGAGTTGAACTAGATATGGTTCGTATGTGTAGGAAACACAGTTCTTTTGTTCTGAGCACACTCATGTTTCCCTATGTATTAGAGACTCTAGAAAGTAAGAGCGTGCTTCTTGCTCTAAAGCAGAGTGTGTTTCATGGATGAGAACTGTGCCGTGTGTTTCCCTTCAGAAACGGAGTTAAATGCCAGGATCTGTGTCTTCTTACAAGCAAGACTTCGTTTCAGGTAATGGCAGTCACTTTTCAGCTCAAAGAAGCTACATTGTTCACAAAGCTCACATGTTTCTCGCTCTTATCTGAAAAGCATTGGATGTTAGAGGACCTGTTGTTTGTATCAGTTTCAGAAACAGAGTTGAACTAGATATGGTCCGTGTGTGTAGGAAACACAGTTCTTTTGTTCTGCGCACACTCACGTTTCCCGTTGTATTAGAGACTCTAGAAAGGAAGAGCGTGCTTCTTGCTCTAAAGCAGAGTGTGTTTCATGGATGAGAACTGTGCCGTGTGTTTCCCTTCAGAAACGGAGTTAAATGCCAGGCTCTTTGTCTTCCTAAAAGCAAGACTTCATTTCAGGTAATGGCAGTCACTTTTCAGCTCAAACAATGCTACATTGTTCACAAAGCTCACACGTTTCTCGGTCTTAAATGAAAAGAATTGGATGTTTGAGGACTTCTGGTTTGTATCAGTTTCAGAAACAGAGTTGAACTAGATATGGTCCGTATGTGTAGGAAACACAGTTCTTTTGTTCTGAGCACACTCAAGTTTCCTTCTGTATTAGAGACTCTAGAAAGCAAGAGCGTGCTTCTTGCTCTAAAGCAGAGTGTGTTTCATGGATGAGAACTGTGCGGTGTGTTTCCCTTCAGAAACGGAGTTAAATGCCAGGCTCTGTGTCTTCCTTCAAGCAAGACTTCGTTTCAAGTAAATACAGTCACTTTTCAGCTCAAACGAAGCTACATTGTTCACGAAGCTCACACGTTTCTCGCTCTTAACTGAAAAGCATTGGATGTTAGACGACCTGTGGTTTGTATCAATTTTAGAAACAGAGTTGAACTAGATATGGTCCGTGTGTGTAGGAAACACAGTTCTTTTGTTCTGAGCACACTCACGTTTCCATCTGTATTAGAGACTCCAGAAAGCAAGAGCGTGCTTGTTGCTCTAAAGCAGAGAGTGTATCATGGATGAGAACTGTGCCGTGTGTTTCCGTTCAGAAACGGAGTTAAATGCCAGGCTCTGTGTCTTCTACAAGCAAGACTTCGTTTCAGGTAATGGCAGTCACTTTTCAGCTCAAAGAAGCTGCATTGTTCATGAAGCTCACACGTTTCTTGCTCTTAACTGAAAAGCATTGGATATTAGACGACCTGTGGTTTGTATCAATTTTAGAAACAGAGTTGAACTAGATATGGTCCGTGTGTGTAGGAAACACAGTTCTTTTGTTCTGAGCACACTCACGTTTCCCTCTGTATTAGAGACTCTAGAAAGCAAGAGCATGCTTCTTGCTCTAAAGCAGAGTGTGTTTCATGGATGAGAACTGTGCGGTGTGTTTCCCTTCAGAAACGGAGTAAAATGCCAGGTTTGTGTCTTTCTTCAAGCAAGACTTCGTTTCTTATAAACGCAGTCACTTTTCAGCTCAAACGAACCTACATTGTTCACGAAGCTCACACGTTTCTCGCTCTTAAGTGAAAAGCATTGGATGTACGAGGGCCTGTGGTTTGTATCAGTTTCAGAAACAGTGTTCAACTACATATGGTCCGTATGTGTAGGAAACACAGTTCTTTTGTTCTGAGCACACACATGTTTCCCTCTGTATTAGAGACTCTACAAAGCAAGAGCGTGCTTCTTGCTCTAAAGCTGAGTGTGTTTTTTGGATGACAACTGTGCCGTGTGTTTCCCTTAAGAAACAGAGTTAAATGCCAGGCTCTGTGTCTTTCTTCAAGCAAGACTTCGTTTCATGTAAACGCAGTCACTTTTCAGCTCAAATGAAGCTACATTGTTCACGAAACTCACACGTTTCTCGGTCTTCAATGAAAAGCATTGGATGTAAGAGGACCTGTGGTTTGTATCAGTTTCAGACAGAGTTCAACTAGATATGGTCCGTGTGTCTAGGAAACACAGTTCTTTTGTTCTGAACACACTCACGTTTCCCTCTGTATTAGAGATTCCAGAAAGCAAGAGCGTGCTTCTTGCTCTAAAGCAGAGTGTGTTTCATGGATGAGAACTGTGCCGTATGTTTCCCTTCAGAAACGGAGTGAAATGCCAGGCTCTGTGTCTTTCTTCAAGCAAGACTTCCTTTCATGTAAACACAGTCAGTTTTCAGCTCAAATGAAGCTACATTGATCACGAAGCTCACACGTTTCTCGCTCTGAACTGAAAAGCATTGGATGTTAGAGGACCTGTGGTTTGTATCAGGTTCAGAAACAGAGTTGAACTAGATATGGTCCGTGTTTAGGAAACACAGTTCTTTTGTTCTGAGCACACTCTCGTTTCCCTCTGTATTAGAGACTCTAGAAAGCAAGAGCCTGTTTCTTGCTCTAAAGCAGAGTGTGTTTCATGGATGAGAACTGTGCCGTGTGTTTCCCTTCAGAAAAGGAGTTAAATGCCAGGTTTGTGTCTTCCTACAAGCAAGACTTCGTTTAAGGTAAATGCAGTCACTTTTCAGCTCAAACGAAGCTGCATTGTTCAAAAAGCTCACATGTGTCTCGATCTTAACTGAAAAGCATTGGATGTTAGAGGAACTGGAGTTTGTATCAGTTTCAGAAACAGAGTTGAACTAGATATGGTCCCTGTGTGTAGGAAACACAGTTCTTTTGTTCTGAGCACACTCACGTTTCCTTCTGTATTAGAGACTATAGAAAGCAAGAGCGTGCTTCTTGCTCTAAAGCAGAGTGTGTTTCATTGATGAGAACTGTGCCGTGTGTTTTCCTTCAGAAAGGGAGTTTAATGCCAGGCGTGTGTCCTCCTTCAAGCAAGACTTCGTTTCAGGTAAACGCAGTCACTTTTCAGCTCAAACAAATCTACATTGTTCAAGAAGCTCACATGTTTCTCGCTCTTAACTGAAAATCATTGGATGTTAGAGGACCTGTGGTTTGGATCAGTTTCAGAAACAGAGTTGATATAGATATGGTCCGTTTGTGTAGGAAACACAGTTCTTTTGTTATGAGCACACCCACGTTTCCTTCTGTATTAGAGACTCTAGAAAGCAAGAGCGTTCTTCTTGCTCTAAAGCAGAGTGTGTTTCATGGATGAGAACTGTGCCGTGTGTTTCCCTTCAGAAACGGAGTTAAATGCCAGGCTCTGTGTCTTCCTTCAAGCAAGACTTCGTTTCAAGTAAATACAGTCACTTTTCAGCTCAAACGAAGCTACATTGTTCACGAAGCTCACACGTTTCTTGCTCTTAACTGAAAAGCATTGGATGTTAGATGATCTGTGGTTTGTATCAATTTTAGAAACAGAGTTGAACTAGATATGGTCCGTGTGTGTAGGAAACACAGTTCTTTTGTTCTGAGCACACTCACGATTCCCTCTGTATTAGAGACTCTACAAAGCAAGAGCATGCTTCTTGATCTAAAGCAGAGTGTGTTTCATGGATGAGAACTGTGCCGTGTGTTTCCCTTCAGAAATGGAGTTAAATGCCTGGCGTGTGTCTTCCTACAAGCAAGACTTTGTTTCAGGTAAACGCAGTCACTTTTCAGCTGAAACAAAGCTACATTGTTCAAGAAGCTCACACGTTTCTCGCTCTTAAATGAAAAGCATTGGATGTTTGAGGACCTGTGGTTTGTATCAGTTTCAGAAACAGAGTTCAACTAGATATGGTCCGTGTGTAGGAAACACAGTTCTTTTGTTCTGAGCACACTCACGTTTCCCTCTGTAATAGAGAATCTAGAAAGCAAGAGCGTGCTTCTTGCTCTAAACCAGAGTGTGTTTCATGGATGAGAACTGTGCCGTGTGTTTCCCATCAGAAACGGAGTTAAATGCCAGGCTCTGTGTCTTCCTTCAAGCAAGACTTCCTTTCAGGTAAACGCAGTCACTTTTCAGCTCAAACGAAGCTATATTGTTCACGAAGCTCACACGTTTCTCACTCTTTACTGAAAAGCATGGATGTTAGAGGACCTGTGGTTTGTATCAGTTTCAGAAACAGAGTTGAACTAGATATGGTCCGTGTGTGTAGAAAACACAGTTCTTTTGTTCTGAGCACACTCAAGTTTCCTTCTGTATTAGAGACTCTAGAAAGCAAGAGCATGCTTCTTGCTCTACAGCAGAGTGTGTTTCATGGATGAGAACTGTGCCATGTATTTCCCTTCAGAAACGGAGTTAAATGCCGGGCTCTGTGTCTTTCTTCAAGCAAGACTTCGTTTAAGGTAAACGCAGTCACTTTTCAGCTCAAACAAAGCTACATTGTTCACGAAGCTCACATGTTTCTCGATCTTAACTGAAAAGCATTGGATGTTAGAGGACCTGGTGTTTGTATCAGTTTCAGAAACAGAGTTGAACTAGATATGGTTCGTATGTGTAGGAAACACAGTTCTTTTGTTCTGAGCACACTCATGTTTCCCTATGTATTAGAGACTCTAGAAAGTAAGAGCGTGCTTCTTGCTCTAAAGCAGAGTGTGTTTCATGGATGAGAACTGTGCCGTGTGTTTCCCTTCAGAAACGGAGTTAAATGCCAGGATCTGTGTCTTCTTACAAGCAAGACTTCGTTTCAGGTAATGGCAGTCACTTTTCAGCTGAAAGAAGCTACATTGTTCACAAAGCTCACATGTTTCTCGCTCTTATCTGAAAAGCATTGGATGTTAGAGGACCTGTTGTTTGTATCAGTTTCAGAAACAGAGTTGAACTAGATATGGTCCGTGTGTGTAGGAAACACAGTTCTTTTGTTCTGCGCACACTCACGTTTCCCGTTGTATTAGAGACTCTAGAAAGGAAGAGCGTGCTTCTTGCTCTAAAGCAGAGTGTGTTTCATGGATGAGAACTGTGCCGTGTGTTTCCCTTCAGAAACGGAGTTAAATGCCAGGCTCTTTGTCTTCCTAAAAGCAAGACTTCATTTCAGGTAATGGCAGTCACTTTTCAGCTCAAACAATGCTACATTGTTCACAAAGCTCACACGTTTCTCGGTCTTAAATGAAAAGAATTGGATGTTTGAGGACTTCTGGTTTGTATCAGTTTCAGAAACAGAGTTGAACTAGATATGGTCCGTATGTGTAGGAAACACAGTTCTTTTGTTCTGAGCACACTCAAGTTTCCTTCTGCATTAGAGACTCTAGAAAGCAAGAGCGTGCTTCTTGCTCTAAAGCAGACTGTGTTTCATGGATGAGAACTGTGCCGTGTGTTTCCCTTCAGAAACGGAGTTAAATGCCAGGCTCTGTGTCTTCCTTCAAGCAAGACTTCGTTTCAAGTAAATACAGTCACTTTTCAGCTCAAACGAAGCTACATTGTTCACGAAGCTCACACGTTTCTCGCTCTTAACTGAAAAGCATTGGATGTTAGACGACCTGTGGTTTGTATCAATTTTAGAAACAGAGTTGAACTAGATATGGTCCGTGTGTGTAGGAAACACAGTTCTTTTGTTCTGAGCACACTCACGTTTCCATCTGTATTAGAGACTCCAGAAAGCAAGAGCGTGCTTGTTGCTCTAAAGCAGAGAGTGTATCATGGATGAGAACTGTGCCGTGTGTTTCCGTTCAGAAACGGAGTTAAATGCCAGGCTCTGTGTCTTCTACAAGCAAGACTTCGTTTCAGGTAATGGCAGTCACTTTTCAGCTCAAAGAAGCTACATTGTTCATGAAGCTCACACGTTTCTTGCTCTTAACTGAAAAGCATTGGATATTAGACGACCTGTGGTTTGTATCAATTTTAGAAACAGAGTTGAACTAGATATGGTCCGTGTGTGTAGGAAACACAGTTCTTTTGTTCTGAGCACACTCACGTTTCCCTCTGTATTAGAGACTCTAGAAAGCAAGAGCATGCTTCTTGCTCTAAAGCAGAGTGTGTTTCATGGATGAGAACTGTGCGGTGTGTTTCCCTTCAGAAACGGAGTAAAATGCCAGGTTTGTGTCTTTCTTCAAGCAAGACTTCGTTTCTTATAAACGCAGTAACTTTTCAGCTCAAACAAAGCTACATTGTTCACGAAGCTCACACGTTTCTCGCTCTTAAGTGAAAAGCATTGGATGTACGAGGGCCTGTGGTTTGTATCAGTTTCAGAAACAGTGTTCAACTACATATGGTCCGTATGTGTAGGAAACACAGTTCTTTTGTTCTGAGCACACACATGTTTCCCTCTGTATTAGAGAATCTAGAAAGCAAGAGCATGCTTCTTGCTCTAATGCAGAGTGTGTTTCATGGATGAGAACTGTGCCTTGTGTTTCCCTTCAGAAAAGGAGTTAAATGCCAGGTTTGTGTCTTCCTACAAGCAAGACTTCGTTTAAGGTAAACGCAGTCACTTTTCAGCTCAAACGAAGCTAAATTGTTCAAAAAGCTCACATGTTTCTCGATCTTAACTGAAAAGCATTGGATGTTAGAGGAACTGGAGTTTGTATCAGTTTCAGAAACAAAGTTGAACTAGATATGGTCCGTGTGTAGGAAACACAGTTCTTTTGTTCTGAGCACACTCACGTTTCCTTCTGTATTAGAGACTCTAGAAAGAAAGAGCGTGCTTCTTGCTCTAAAGCAGAGTGTGTTTCATGGATGAGAACTGTGCCGTGTGTTTTCCTTCAGAAAGGGAGTTTAATGCCTGGCGTGTGTCTTCCTTCAAGCAAGACTTCGTTTCAGGTAAATGCAGTCACTTTTCAGCTCAAACAAAGCCTCTTTGTTCAAGAAGCTCACACGTTTCTCGGTCTTAAATGAAAAGAATTGGATGTTTGAGGACCTGTGGTTTGTATCAGTTTCAGAAACAAAGTTGAACTAGATATGGTCCGTGTGTAGGAAACACAGTTCTTTTGTTATGAGCACACCTACGTTTCCCTCTGTAATAGAGACTCTAGAAAGCAAGAGCGTGCTTCTTGCTCTAAACCAGAATGTGTATCATGGATGAGAACTGTGCCGTGTGTTTCCCTTCAGAAAAGGAGTTAAATGCCAGGCTCTGTTTCTTCCTTCAAGCAAGACTTCGTTTCAAATAAATACAGTCACTTTTCAGCTCAAACGAAGCTTCATTGTTCACGAAGCTCACATGTTTCTCGCTCTTAACTGAAAAGCATTAGATGTTAGACGACCTGTGGCTTGTATCAATTTCAGAAACAGAGTTGAACTAGATATGGTCCGTGTGTGTAGGAAACACAGTTCTTTTGTTCTGAGCACACTCACGTTTCCCTCTGTATTAGAGACTCTAGAAAGCAAGAGTGTGCTTCTTGCTCTAAAGCAGAGTGTGTTTCATGCATGAGAGTTGTGCCATTTGTTTCCCTTCAGAAATGGAGTTAAATGCCAGGCTCTGTGTCTTTCTTCAATCAAGACTTCGTTTCATGTAAACGCAGTCACTTTTCAGCTCAAACGAAGCTACATTGTTCACGAAGCTCACACGTTTCTCGCTCTTAACTGAAAAGCATTGGATGTAAGAGGACCTGTGGTTTGTATCAGTTTCAGAAACAGAGTTCAACTAGATATGGTCCGTGTGTAGGAAACACAGTTCTTTTGTTCTGAGCACACTCACATTTCCCTCTGTATTAGAGACTCTACAAAGCAAGAGCGTGCTTCTTGCTCTAAAGCTGAGTGTGTTTTTTGGATGAGAACTGTGCCGTGTGTTTCCCTTCAGAAACAGAGTTAAATGCCAGGCTCTGTGTCTTTCTTCAAGCAAGACTTCGTTTCATGTAAACGCAGTCACTTTTCAGCTCAAAGAAGCTACATTGTTCACAAAGCTCACATGTTTCTCGCTCTTATCTGAAAAGCATTGGATGTTAGAGGACCTGTTGTTTGTATCAGTTTCAGAAACAGAGTTGAACTAGATATGGTCCGTGTGTGTAGGAAACACAGTTCTTTTGTTCTGCGCACACTCACGTTTCCCGTTGTATTAGAGACTCTAGAAAGGAAGAGCGTGCTTCTTGCTCTAAAGCAGAGTGTGTTTCATGGATGAGAACTGTGCCGTGTGTTTCCCTTCAGAAACGGAGTTAAATGCCAGGCTCTTTGTCTTCCTAAAAGCAAGACTTCATTTCAGGTAATGGCAGTCACTTTTCAGCTCAAACAATGCTACATTGTTCACAAAGCTCACACGTTTCTCGGTCTTAAATGAAAAGAATTGGATGTTTGAGGACTTCTGGTTTGTATCAGTTTCAGAAACAGAGTTGAACTAGATATGGTCCGTATGTGTAGGAAACACAGTTCTTTTGTTCTGAGCACACTCAAGTTTCCTTCTGTATTAGAGACTCTAGAAAGCAAGAGCGTGCTTCTTGCTCTAAAGCAGAGTGTGTTTCATGGATGAGAACTGTGCGGTGTGTTTCCCTTCAGAAACGGAGTTAAATGCCAGGCTCTGTGTCTTCCTTCAAGCAAGACTTCGTTTCAAGTAAATACAGTCACTTTTCAGCTCAAACGAAGCTACATTGTTCACGAAGCTCACACGTTTCTCGCTCTTAACTGAAAAGCATTGGATGTTAGACGACCTGTGGTTTGTATCAATTTTAGAAACAGAGTTGAACTAGATATGGTCCGTGTGTGTAGGAAACACAGTTCTTTTGTTCTGAGCACACTCACGTTTCCATCTGTATTAGAGACTCCAGAAAGCAAGAGCGTGCTTGTTGCTCTAAAGCAGAGAGTGTATCATGGATGAGAACTGTGCCGTGTGTTTCCGTTCAGAAACGGAGTTAAGTGCCAGGCTCTGTGTCTTCTACAAGCAAGACTTCGTTTCAGGTAATGGCAGTCACTTTTCAGCTCAAAGAAGCTACATTGTTCATGAAGCTCACACGTTTCTTGCTCTTAACTGAAAAGCATTGGATATTAGACGACCTGTGGTTTGTATCAATTTTAGAAACAGAGTTGAACTAGATATGGTCCGTGTGTGTAGGAAACACAGTTCTTTTGTTCTGAGCACACTCACGTTTCCCTCTGTATTAGAGACTCTAGAAAGCAAGAGCATGCTTCTTGCTCTAAAGCAGAGTGTGTTTCATGGATGAGAACTGTGCGGTGTGTTTCCTTTCAGAAACGGAGTAAAATGCCAGGTTTGTGTCTTTCTTCAAGCAAGACTTCGTTTCTTATAAACGCAGTCACTTTTCAGCTCAAACGAAGCTACATTGTTCACGAAGCTCACACGTTTCTCGCTCTTAAGTGAAAAGCATTGGATGTACGAGGGCCTGTGGTTTGTATCAGTTTCAAAACAGTGTTCAACTACATATGGTCCGTATGTGTAGGAAACACAGTTCTTTTGTTCTGAGCACACACATGTTTCCCTCTGTATTAGAGAATCTAGAAAGCAAGAGCATGCTTCTTGCTCTAAAGCAGAGTGTGTTTCATGGATGAGAACTGTGCCTTGTGTTTCCCTTCAGAAAAGGAGTTAAATGCCAGGTTTGTGTCTTCCTACAAGCAAGACTTCGTTTAAGGTAAACGCAGTCACTTTTCAGCTCAAACGAAGCTAAATTGTTCAAAAAGCTCACATGTTTCTCGATCTTAACTGAAAAGCATTGGATGTTAGAGGAACTGGAGTTTGTATCAGTTTCAGAAACAAAGTTGAACTAGATATGGTCCGTGTGTAGGAAACACAGTTCTTTTGTTCTGAGCACACTCACGTTTCCTTCTGTATTAGAGACTCTAGAAAGAAAGAGCGTGCTTCTTGCTCTAAAGCAGAGTGTGTTTCATGGATGAGAACTGTGCCGTGTGTTTTCCTTCAGAAAGGGAGTTTAATGCCTGGCGTGTGTCTTCCTTCAAGCAAGACTTCGTTTCAGGTAAACGCAGTCACTTTTCAGCTCAAACAAAGCCTCTTTGTTCAAGAAGCTCACACGTTTCTCGGTCTTAAATGAAAAGAATTGGATGTTTGAGGACCTGTGGTTTGTATCAGTTTCAGAAACAAAGTTGAACTAGATATGGTCCGTGTGTAGGAAACACAGTTCTTTTGTTATGAGCACACCTACGTTTCCCTCTGTAATAGAGACTCTAGAAAGCAAGAGCGTGCTTCTTGCTCTAAACCAGAATGTGTATCATGGATGAGAACTGTGCCGTGTGTTTCCCTTCAGAAAAGGAGTTAAATGCCAGGCTCTGTTTCTTCCTTCAAGCAAGACTTCGTTTCAAATAAATACAGTCACTTTTCAGCTCAAACGAAGCTACATTGTTCACGAAGCTCACACGTTTCTCGCTCTTAACTGAAAAGCATTGGATGTAAGAGGACCTGTGGTTTGTATCAGTTTCAGAAACAGAGTTCAACTAGATATGGTCCGTGTGTAGGAAACACAGTTCTTTTGTTCTGAGCACACTCACATTTCCCTCTGTATTAGAGACTCTACAAAGCAAGAGCGTGCTTCTTGCTCTAAAGCTGAGTGTGTTTTTTGGATGAGAACTGTGCCGTGTGTTTCCCTTCAGAAACAGAGTTAAATGCCAGGCTCTGTGTCTTTCTTCAAGCAAGACTTCGTTTCATGTAAACGCAGTCACTTTTCAGCTCAAATGAAGCTACATTGTTCACGAAACTCACACGTTTCTCGGTCTTAAATGAAAAGCATTGGATGTAAGAGGACTAGTGGTTTGTATCAGTTTCAGACAGAGTTCAACTAGATATGGTCCGTGTGTCTAGGAAACACAGTTCTTTTGTTCTGAACACACTCACGTTTCCCTCTGTATTAGAGATTCCAGAAAGCAAGAGCGTGCTTCTTGCTCTAAAGCAGAGTGTGTTTCATGGATGAGAACTGTGCCGTATGTTTCCCTTCAGAAACGGAGTTAAATGCCAGGTTCTGTGTCTTTCTTCAAGCAAGACTTCCTTTCATGTAAACACAGTCAGTTTTCAGCTCAAATGAAGCTACATTGATCACGAAGCTCACACGTTTCTCGCTCTTAACTGAAAAGCATTGGATGTTAGAGGACCTGTGGTTTGTATCAGTTTCAGAAACAGTGTTGAACTAGATATGGTCCGTGTTTAGGAAACACAGTTCTTTTGTTCTGAGCACACTCACTATTCCCTCTGTATTAGAGACTCTACAAAGCAAGAGCATGCTTCTTGATCTAAAGCAGAGTGTGTTTCATGGATGAGAACTGTGCCGTGTGTTTCCCTTCAGAAATGGAGTTAAATGCATGGCGTGTGTCTTCCTACAAGCAAGACTTCATTTCAGGTAAACACAGTCACTTTTCAACTCAAACGAATCTACATTGTTCACAAAGCTCACACGTTTCTTGCTCTTAAATGAAGAGCATTGGATGTTAGAAGACCTGTGGTTTGTATCAGTTTCAGAAACAGTGTTGAACTAGATATGGTCCGTGTGTGTAGGAAACACAGTTCCTTTGTTCTCAGCACACTCACGTTTCCCTCTGTATTAGAGAAACTAGAAAGCAAGAGCGTGCTTCTTGCTCTAAAGCAGAGTGTGTTTCATGGATGAGAACTGTGCCGTGTGTTTCCCTTCAGAAACAGAGGTAAATGCCTGGTTTGTGTCTTCCTACAAGCAAGATTTTCTTTCAGGTAAACACAGTCACTTTTCAATTCAAATGATGCTACATTGTTCAAGAAGCTGACACGTTTCTCGCTCTTAACTGAAAAGAATTGGATGTTAGAGGACCTGTGGTTTGTATCAGGTTCAAAAACAGAGTTGAACTAGATATGGTCCGTGTTTAGGAAACACAGTTCTTTTGTTCTGAGCACACTCACATTTCCCTCTGTATTAGAGACTCTACAAAGCAAGAGCGTGCTTCTTGCTCTAAAGCTGAGTGTGTTTTTTGGATGACAACTGTGCCGTGTGTTTCCCTTAAGAAACAGAGTTAAATGCCAGGCTCTGTGTCTTTCTTCAAGCAAGACTTCGTTTCCTGTAAACGCAGTCACTTTTCAGCTCAAATGAAGCTACATTGTTCACGAAACTCACACGTTTCTCGGTCTTCAATGAAAAGCATTGGATGTAAGAGGACCTGTGGTTTGTATCAGTTTCAGACAGAGTTCAACTAGATATGGTCCGTGTGTCTAGGAAACACAGTTCTTTTGTTCTGAACACACTCACGTTTCCCTCTGTATTAGAGATTCCAGAAAGCAAGAGCGTGCTTCTTGCTCTAAAGCAGAGTGTGTTTCATGGATGAGAACTGTGCCGTATGTTTCCCTTCAGAAACGGAGTGAAATGCCAGGCTCTGTGTCTTTCTTCAAGCAAGACTTCCTTTCATGTAAACACAGTCAGTTTTCAGCTCAAATGAAGCTACATTGATCACGAAGCTCACACGTTTCTCGCTCTTAACTGAAAAGCATTGGATGTTAGAGGACCTGTGGTTTGTATCAGGTTCAGAAACAGAGTTGAACTAGATATGGTCCGTGTTTAGGAAACACAGTTCTTTTGTTCTGAGCACACTCTCGTTTCCCTCTGTATTAGAGACTCTAGAAAGCAAGAGCCTGTTTCTTGCTCTAAAGCAGAGTGTGTTTCATGGATGAGAACTGTGCCGTGTGTTTCCCTTCAGAAAAGGAGTTAAATGCCAGGTTTGTGTCTTCCTACAAGCAAGACTTCGTTTAAGGTAAATGCAGTCACTTTTCAGCTCAAACGAAGCTGCATTGTTCAAAAAGCTCACATGTGTCTCGATCTTAACTGAAAAGCATTGGATGTTAGAGGAACTGGAGTTTGTATCAGTTTCAGAAACAGAGTTGAACTAGATATGGTCCCTGTGTGTAGGAAACACAGTTCTTTTGTTCTGAGCACACTCACGTTTCCTTCTGTATTAGAGACTATAGAAAGCAAGAGCGTGCTTCTTGCTCTAAAGCAGAGTGTGTTTCATTGATGAGAACTGTGCCGTGTGTTTTCCTTCAGAAAGGGAGTTTAATGCCAGGCGTGTGTCCTCCTTCAAGCAAGACTTCGTTTCAGGTAAACGCAGTCACTTTTCAGCTCAAACAAATCTACATTGTTCAAGAAGCTCACATGTTTCTCGCTCTTAACTGAAAATCATTGGATGTTAGAGGACCTGTGGTTTGTATCAGTTTCAGAAACAGAGTTGATATAGATATGGTCCGTTTGTGTAGGAAACACAGTTCTTTTGTTATGAGCACACCCACGTTTCCTTCTGTATTAGAGACTCTAGAAAGCAAGAGCGTTCTTCTTGCTCTAAAGCAGAGTGTGTTTCATGGATGAGAACTGTGCCGTGTGTTTCCCTTCAGAAACGGAGTTAAATGCCAGGCTCTGTGTCTTCCTTCAAGCAAGACTTCGTTTCAAGTAAATACAGTCACTTTTCAGCTCAAACGAAGCTACATTGTTCACGAAGCTCACACGTTTCTCGCTCTTAACTGAAAAGCATTGGATGTTAGATGATCTGTGGTTTGTATCAATTTTAGAAACAGAGTTGAACTAGATATGGTCCGTGTGTGTAGGAAACACAGTTCTTTTGTTCTGAGCACACTCACGATTCCCTCTGTATTAGAGACTCTACAAAGCAAGAGCATGCTTCTTGATCTAAAGCAGAGTGTGTTTCATGGATGAGAACTGTGCCGTGTGTTTCCCTTCAGAAATGGAGTTAAATGCCTGGCGTGTGTCTTCCTACAAGCAAGACTTTGTTTCAGGTAAACGCAGTCACTTTTCAGCTGAAACAAAGCTACATTGTTCAAGAAGCTCACACGTTTCTCGCTCTTAAATGAAAAGCATTGGATGTTTGAGGACCTGTGGTTTGTATCAGTTTCAGAAACAGAGTTCAACTAGATATGGTCCGTGTGTAGGAAACACAGTTCTTTTGTTCTGAGCACACTCACGTTTCCCTCTGTAATAGAGAATCTAGAAAGCAAGAGCGTGCTTCTTGCTCTAAACCAGAGTGTGTTTCATGGATGAGAACTGTGCCGTGTGTTTCCCATCAGAAACGGAGTTAAATGCCAGGCTCTGTGTCTTCCTTCAAGCAAGACTTCCTTTCAGGTAAACGCAGTCACTTTTCAGCTCAAACGAAGCTATATTGTTCACGAAGCTCACACGTTTCTCACTCTTTACTGAAAAGCATGGATGTTAGAGGACCTGTGGTTTGTATCAGTTTCAGAAACAGAGTTGAACTAGATATGGTCCGTGTGTGTAGAAAACACAGTTCTTTTGTTCTGAGCACACTCAAGTTTCCTTCTGTATTAGAGACTCTAGAAAGCAAGAGCATGCTTCTTGCTCTAAAGCAGAGTGTGTTTCATGGATGAGAACTGTGCCATGTATTTCCCTTCAGAAACGGAGTTAAATGCCGGGCTCTGTGTCTTTCTTCAAGCAAGACTTCGTTTAAGGTAAACGCAGTCACTTTTCAGCTCTAACAAAGCTACATTGTTCACGAAGCTCACACGTTTCTCGATCTTAACTGAAAAGCATTGGATGTTAGAGGACCTGGTGTTTGTATCAGTTTCAGAAACAGAGTTGAACTAGATATGGTTCGTATGTGTAGGAAACACAGTTCTTTTGTTCTGAGCACACTCATGTTTCCCTATGTATTAGAGACTCTAGAAAGTAAGAGCGTGCTTCTTGCTCTAAAGCAGAGTGTGTTTCATGGATGAGAACTGTGCCGTGTGTTTCCCTTCAGAAACGGAGTTAAATGCCAGGATCTGTGTCTTCTTACAAGCAAGACTTCGTTTCAGGTAATGGCAGTCACTTTTCAGCTCAAAGAAGCTACATTGTTCACAAAGCTCACATGTTTCTCGCTCTTATCTGAAAAGCATTGGATGTTAGAGGACCTGTTGTTTGTATCAGTTTCAGAAACAGAGTTGAACTAGATATGGTCCGTGTGTGTAGGAAACACAGTTCTTTTGTTCTGCGCACACTCACGTTTCCCGTTGTATTAGAGACTCTAGAAAGGAAGAGCGTGCTTCTTGCTCTAAAGCAGAGTGTGTTTCATGGATGAGAACTGTGCCGTGTGTTTCCCTTCAGAAATGGAGTTAAATGCCAGGCTCTTTGTCTTCCTGAAAGCAAGACTTCATTTCAGGTAATGGCAGTCACTTTTCAGCTCAAACAATGCTACATTGTTCACAAAGCTCACACGTTTCTCGGTCTTAAATGAAAAGAATTGGATGTTTGAGGACCTGTGGTTTGTATCAGTTTCAGAAACAAAGTTGAACTAGATATGGTCCGTGTGTAGGAAACACAGTTCTTTTGTTATGAGCACACCTACGTTTCCCTCTGTAATAGAGACTCTAGAAAGCAAGAGCGTGCTTCTTGCTCTAAACCAGAATGTGTATCATGGATGAGAACTGTGCCGTGTGTTTCCCTTCAGAAAAGGAGTTAAATGCCAGGCTCTGTTTCTTCCTTCAAGCAAGACTTCGTTTCAAATAAATACAGTCACTTTTCAGCTCAAACGAAGCTTCATTGTTCACGAAGCTCACACGTTTCTCGCTCTTAACTGAAAAGCATTAGATGTTAGACGACCTGTGGTTTGTATCAATTTCAGAAACAGAGTTGAACTAGATATGGTCCGTGTGTGTAGGAAACACAGTTCTTTTGTTCTGAGCACACTCACGTTTCCCTCTGTATTAGAGACTCTAGAAAGCAAGAGTGTGCTTCTTGCTCTAAAGCAGAGTGTGTTTCATGCATGAGAGTTGTGCCGTTTGTTTCCCTTCAGAAATGGAGTTAAATGCCAGGCTCTGTGTCTTTCTTCAATCAAGACTTCGTTTCATGTAAACGCAGTCACTTTTCAGCTCAAACGAAGCTACATTGTTCACGAAGCTCACACATTTCTCGCTCTTAACTGAAAAGCATTGGATGTAAGAGGACCTGTGGTTTGTATCAGTTTCAGAAACAGAGTTCAAATAGATATGGTCCGTGTGTGTAGGAAACACAGTTCTTTGGTATGAGCACACTCACGTTTCCCTCTGTATTAGAGACTCTACAAAGCAAGAGCGTGCTTCTTGATCTAAAGCAGAATGTGTTTCATGGATGAGAACTGTGCCATGTGTTTCCCTTCAGAAAAGGAGTAAAATGCCAGGCTCTGTGTCTTCCTTCAAGCAAGACTTCGTTTCATGTAAACACAGTCACTTTTCAGCTCTAACGAAGCTACATTGTTCACGAAGCTCACACGTTTCTCGATCTTAACTGAAAAGCATTGGATGTTAGAGGACCTGGTGTTTGTATCAGTTTCAGAAACAGAGTTGAACTAGATATGGTTCGTATGTGTAGGAAACACAGTTCTTTTGTTCTGAGCACACTCATGTTTCCCTATGTATTAGAGACTCTAGAAAGTAAGAGCGTGCTTCTTGCTCTAAAGCAGAGTGTGTTTCATGGATGAGAACTGTGCCGTGTGTTTCCCTTCAGAAACGGAGTTAAATGCCAGGATCTGTGTCTTCTTACAAGCAAGACTTCGTTTCAGGTAATGGCAGTCACTTTTCAGCTCAAAGAAGCTACATTGTTCACAAAGCTCACATGTTTCTCGCTCTTATCTGAAAAGCATTGGATGTTAGAGGACCTGTTGTTTGTATCAGTTTCAGAAACAGAGTTGAACTAGATATGGTCCGTGTGTGTAGGAAACACAGTTCTTTTGTTCTGCGCACACTCACGTTTCCCGTTGTATTAGAGACTCTAGAAAGGAAGAGCGTGCTTCTTGCTCTAAAGCAGAGTGTGTTTCATGGATGAGAACTGTGCCGTGTGTTTCCCTTCAGAAATGGAGTTAAATGCCAGGCTCTTTGTCTTCCTGAAAGCAAGACTTCATTTCAGGTAATGGCAGTCACTTTTCAGCTCAAACAATGCTACATTGTTCACAAAGCTCACACGTTTCTCGGTCTTAAATGAAAAGAATTGGATGTTTGAGGACCTGTGGTTTGTATCAGTTTCAGAAACAAAGTTGAACTAGATATGGTCCGTGTGTAGGAAACACAGTTCTTTTGTTATGAGCACACCTACGTTTCCCTCTGTAATAGAGACTCTAGAAAGCAAGAGCGTGCTTCTTGCTCTAAACCAGAATGTGTATCATGGATGAGAACTGTGCCGTGTGTTTCCCTTCAGAAAAGGAGTTAAATGCCAGGCTCTGTTTCTTCCTTCAAGCAAGACTTCGTTTCAAATAAATACAGTCACTTTTCAGCTCAAACGAAGCTTCATTGTTCACGAAGCTCACACGTTTCTCGCTCTTAACTGAAAAGCATTAGATGTTAGACGACCTGTGGTTTGTATCAATTTCAGAAACAGAGTTGAACTAGATATGGTCCGTGTGTGTAGGAAACACAGTTCTTTTGTTCTGAGCACACTCACGTTTCCCTCTGTATTAGAGACTCTAGAAAGCAAGAGTGTGCTTCTTGCTCTAAAGCAGAGTGTGTTTCATGCATGAGAGTTGTGCCGTTTGTTTCCCTTCAGAAATGGAGTTAAATGCCAGGCTCTGTGTCTTTCTTCAATCAAGACTTCGTTTCATGTAAACGCAGTCACTTTTCAGCTCAAACGAAGCTACATTGTTCACGAAGCTCACACATTTCTCGCTCTTAACTGAAAAGCATTGGATGTAAGAGGACCTGTGGTTTGTATCAGTTTCAGAAACAGAGTTCAAATAGATATGGTCCGTGTGTGTAGGAAACACAGTTCTTTGGTATGAGCACACTCACGTTTCCCTCTGTATTAGAGACTCTACAAAGCAAGAGCGTGCTTCTTGATCTAAAGCAGAATGTGTTTCATGGATGAGAACTGTGCCATGTGTTTCCCTTCAGAAACGGAGTAAAATGCCAGGCTCTGTGTCTTCCTTCAAGCAAGACTTCGTTTCATGTAAACACAGTCACTTTTCAGCTCTAACGAAGCTACATTGTTCACGAAGCTCACACGTTTCTCGCTGTTAACTGAAAAGCATGGATGTTAGAGGACCTGTGGTTTGTATCAGTTTCAGAAACAGAGTTGAACTAGATATGGTCCGTATGTGTAGGAAACACAGTTCTTTTGTTCTGAGCACTATCAAGTTTCCTTCTGTATTAGAGACTCTAGAAAGCAAGAGCGTGCATCTTGCTCTAAAGCAGAGTGTGTTTCATGGATGAGAACTGTGCCGTGTGTTTCCCTTCAGAAATGGAGTTAAATGCCAGGCTCTGTGTCTTCCTTCAAGCAAGACTTCGTTTCAAGTAAATACAGTCACTTTTCAGCTCAAACGAAGTTACATTGTTCACGAAACTCACACGTTTCTCGCTCTTAACTGAAAAGCATGGATGTTAGAGGACCTGTGGTTTGTATCAGTTTCAGAAACAGAGTTGAACTAGATATGGTCCGTGTGTAGGAAACACAGTTCTTTTGTTCTGAGCACACTCAAGTTTCCTTCTGTATTAGAGACTCTAGAAAGCAAGAGTGTGCTTCTTGCTCTAAAGCAGAGTGTGTTTCATGGATGAGAACTGTGCGGTGTGTTTCCCTTCAGAAACGGAGTAAAATGCCAGGTTTGTGTCTTTCTTCAAGCAAGACTACGTTTCTTATAAACGCAGTCAAGTTTCAGCTCAAACGAAGCTACATTGTTCATGAAGCTCACACGTTTCTCGCTTTTAAATGAAAAGCATTGGATGTACGAGGGCCTGTGGTTTGTATCAGTTTCAGAAACAGTGTTCAACTACATATGGTCCGTATGTGTAGGAAACACAGTTCTTTTGTTCTGAGCACACTCATGTTTCCCTCTGTATTAGAGAATCTAGAAAGCAAGAGCATGCTTCTTGCTCTAAAGCAGAGTGTGTTTCATGGATGAGAACTGTGCCTTGTGTTTCCCTTCAGAAAAGGAGTTAAATGCCAGGTTTGTGTCTTCCTACAAGCAAGACTTCGTTTAAGGTAAACGCAGTCACTTCTCAGCTCAAACGAAACTAAATTGTTCAAAAAGCTCACATGTTTCTCGATCTTAACTGAAAAGCATTGGATGTTAGAGGAACTGGAGTTTGTATCAGTTTCAGAAACAGAGTTGAACTAGATATGGTCCGTGTGTAGGAAACACAGTTCTTTTGTTCTGAGCACACTCAAGTTTCCTTCTGTATTAGAGACACTAGAAAGCAAGAGTGTGCTTCTTGCTCTAAAGCAGAGTGTGTTTCATGGATGAGAACTGTGTGGTGTGTTTTCCTTCAGAAAGGGAGTTTAATGCCTGGCGTGTGTCTTCCTTCAAGCAAGACTTCGTTTCAGGTAAACGCAGTCACTTTTCAGCTCAAACAAAGCCTCTTTGTTCAAGAAGCTCACACGTTTCTCGGTCTTAAATGAAAAGAATTGGATGTTTGAGGACCTGTGGTTTGTATCAGTTTCAGAAACAAAGTTGAACTAGATATGGTCCGTGTGTAGGAAACACAGTTCTTTTGTTATGAGCACACCTACGTTTCCCTCTGTAATAGAGACTCTAGAAAGCAAGAGCGTGCTTCTTGCTCTAAACCAGAATGTGTATCATGGATGAGAACTGTGCCGTGTGTTTCCCTTCAGAAAAGGAGTTAAATGCCAGGCTCTGTTTCTTCCTTCAAGCAAGACTTCGTTTCAAATAAATACAGTCACTTTTCAGCTCAAACGAAGCTTCATTGTTCACGAAGCTCACACGTTTCTCGCTCTTAACTGAAAAGCATTAGATGTTAGACGACCTGTGGTTTGTATCAATTTCAGAAACAGAGTTGAACTAGATATGGTCCGTGTGTGTAGGAAACACAGTTCTTTTGTTCTGAGCACACTCACGTTTCCCTCTGTATTAGAGACTCTAGAAAGCAAGAGTGTGCTTCTTGCTCTAAAGCAGAGTGTGTTTCATGCATGAGAGTTGTGCCGTTTGTTTCCCTTCAGAAATGGAGTTAAATGCCAGGCTCTGTGTCTTTCTTCAATCAAGACTTCGTTTCATGTAAACGCAGTCACTTTTCAGCTCAAACGAAGCTACATTGTTCACGAAGCTCACACATTTCTCGCTCTTAACTGAAAAGCATTGGATGTAAGAGGACCTGTGGTTTGTATCAGTTTCAGAAACAGAGTTCAAATAGATATGGTCCGTGTGTGTAGGAAACACAGTTCTTTGGTATGAGCACACTCACGTTTCCCTCTGTATTAGAGACTCTACAAAGCAAGAGCGTGCTTCTTGATCTAAAGCAGAATGTGTTTCATGGATGAGAACTGTGCCATGTGTTTCCCTTCAGAAACGGAGTAAAATGCCAGGCTCTGTGTCTTCCTTCAAGCAAGACTTCGTTTCATGTAAACACAGTCACTTTTCAGCTCTAACGAAGCTACATTGTTCACGAAGCTCACACGTTTCTCGCTGTTAACTGAAAAGCATGGATGTTAGAGGACCTGTGGTTTGTATCAGTTTCAGAAACAGAGTTGAACTAGATATGGTCCGTATGTGTAGGAAACACAGTTCTTTTGTTCTGAGCACAATCAAGTTTCCTTCTGTATTAGAGACTCTAGAAAGCAAGAGCGTTCTTCTTGCTCTAAAGCAGAGTGTGTTTCATGGATGAGAACTGTGCCGTGTGTTTCCCTTCAGAAACGGAGTTAAATGCCAGGCTCTGTGTCTTCCTTCAAGCAAGACTTCGTTTCAAGTAAATACAGTCACTTTTCAGCTCAAACGAAGCTACATTGTTCACGAAGCTCACACGTTTCTCGCTCTTAACTGAAAAGCATTGGATGTTAGATGATCTGTGGTTTGTATCAATTTTAGAAACAGAGTTGAACTAGATATGGTCCGTGTGTGTAGGAAACACAGTTCTTTTGTTCTGAGCACACTCACGATTCCCTCTGTATTAGAGACTCTACAAAGCAAGAGCATGCTTCTTGATCTAAAGCAGAGTGTGTTTCATGGATGAGAACTGTGCCGTGTGTTTCCCTTCAGAAATGGAGTTAAATGCCTGGCGTGTGTCTTCCTACAAGCAAGACTTTGTTTCAGGTAAACGCAGTCACTTTTCAGCTGAAACAAAGCTACATTGTTCAAGAAGCTCACACGTTTCTCGCTCTTAAATGAAAAGCATTGGATGTTTGAGGACCTGTGGTTTGTATCAGTTTCAGAAACAGAGTTCAACTAGATATGGTCCGTGTGTAGGAAACACAGTTCTTTTGTTCTGAGCACACTCACGTTTCCCTCTGTAATAGAGAATCTAGAAAGCAAGAGCGTGCTTCTTGCTCTAAACCAGAGTGTGTTTCATGGATGAGAACTGTGCCGTGTGTTTCCCATCAGAAACGGAGTTAAATGCCAGGCTCTGTGTCTTCCTTCAAGCAAGACTTCCTTTCAGGTAAACGCAGTCACTTTTCAGCTCAAACGAAGCTATATTGTTCACGAAGCTCACACGTTTCTCACTCTTTACTGAAAAGCATGGATGTTAGAGGACCTGTGGTTTGTATCAGTTTCAGAAACAGAGTTGAACTAGATATGGTCCGTGTGTGTAGAAAACACAGTTCTTTTGTTCTGAGCACACTCAAGTTTCCTTCTGTATTAGAGACTCTAGAAAGCAAGAGCATGCTTCTTGCTCTACAGCAGAGTGTGTTTCATGGATGAGAACTGTGCCATGTATTTCCCTTCAGAAACGGAGTTAAATGCCGGGCTCTGTGTCTTTCTTCAAGCAAGACTTCGTTTAAGGTAAACGCAGTCACTTTTCAGCTCAAACAAAGCTACATTGTTCACGAAGCTCACACGTTTCTCGATCTTAACTGAAAAGCATTGGATGTTAGAGGACCTGGTGTTTGTATCAGTTTCAGAAACAGAGTTGAACTAGATATGGTTCGTATGTGTAGGAAACACAGTTCTTTTGTTCTGAGCACACTCATGTTTCCCTATGTATTAGAGACTCTAGAAAGTAAGAGCGTGCTTCTTGCTCTAAAGCAGAGTGTGTTTCATGGATGAGAACTGTGCCGTGTGTTTCCCTTCAGAAACGGAGTTAAATGCCAGGATCTGTGTCTTCTTACAAGCAAGACTTCGTTTCAGGTAATGGCAGTCACTTTTCAGCTCAAAGAAGCTACATTGTTCACAAAGCTCACATGTTTCTCGCTCTTATCTGAAAAGCATTGGATGTTAGAGGACCTGTTGTTTGTATCAGTTTCAGAAACAGAGTTGAACTAGATATGGTCCGTGTGTGTAGGAAACACAGTTCTTTTGTTCTGCGCACACTCACGTTTCCCGTTGTATTAGAGACTCTAGAAAGGAAGAGCGTGCTTCTTGCTCTAAAGCAGAGTGTGTTTCATGGATGAGAACTGTGCCGTGTGTTTCCCTTCAGAAATGGAGTTAAATGCCAGGCTCTTTGTCTTCCTAAAAGCAAGACTTCATTTCAGGTAATGGCAGTCACTTTTCAGCTCAAACAATGCTACATTGTTCACAAAGCTCACACGTTTCTCGGTCTTAAATGAAAAGAATTGGATGTTTGAGGACTTCTGGTTTGTATCAGTTTCAGAAACAGAGTTGAACTAGATATGGTCCGTGTGTAGGAAACACAGTTCTTTTGTTCTGAGCACACTCAAGTTTCCTTCTGTATTAGAGACACTAGAAAGCAAGAGTGTGCTTCTTGCTCTAAAGCAGAGTGTGTTTCATGGATGAGAACTGTGTGGTGTGTTTTCCTTCAGAAAGGGAGTTTAATGCCTGGCGTGTGTCTTCCTTCAAGCAAGACTTCGTTTCAGGTAAACGCAGTCACTTTTCAGCTCAAACAAAGCCTCTTTGTTCAAGAAGCTCACACGTTTCTCGGTCTTAAATGAAAAGAATTGGATGTTTGAGGACCTGTGGTTTGTATCAGTTTCAGAAACAAAGTTGAACTAGATATGGTCCGTGTGTAGGAAACACAGTTCTTTTGTTATGAGCACACCTACGTTTCCCTCTGTAATAGAGACTCTAGAAAGCAAGAGCGTGCTTCTTGCTCTAAACCAGAATGTGTATCATGGATGAGAACTGTGCCGTGTGTTTCCCTTCAGAAAAGGAGTTAAATGCCAGGCTCTGTTTCTTCCTTCAAGCAAGACTTCGTTTCAAATAAATACAGTCACTTTTCAGCTCAAACGAAGCTTCATTGTTCACGAAGCTCACACGTTTCTCGCTCTTAACTGAAAAGCATTAGATGTTAGACGACCTGTGGTTTGTATCAATTTCAGAAACAGAGTTGAACTAGATATGGTCCGTGTGTGTAGGAAACACAGTTCTTTTGTTCTGAGCACACTCACGTTTCCCTCTGTATTAGAGACTCTAGAAAGCAAGAGTGTGCTTCTTGCTCTAAAGCAGAGTGTGTTTCATGCATGAGAGTTGTGCCGTTTGTTTCCCTTCAGAAATGGAGTTAAATGCCAGGCTCTGTGTCTTTCTTCAATCAAGACTTCGTTTCATGTAAACGCAGTCACTTTTCAGCTCAAACGAAGCTACATTGTTCACGAAGCTCACACATTTCTCGCTCTTAACTGAAAAGCATTGGATGTAAGAGGACCTGTGGTT
The DNA here is from genome assembly GCA_949786385.1 of Onychomys leucogaster. NCBI lineage: Eukaryota > Metazoa > Chordata > Mammalia > Rodentia > Cricetidae > Onychomys > Onychomys leucogaster. Next base: position 1,759,358 of record CATKUP010000089.1, read on the forward strand.
TGTATCAGTTTCAGAAACAGAGTTCAAATAGATATGGTCCGTGTGTGTAGGAAACACAGTTCTTTGGTATGAGCACACTCACGTTTCCCTCTGTATTAGAGACTCTACAAAGCAAGAGCGTGCTTCTTGATCTAAAGCAGAATGTGTTTCATGGATGAGAAGTGTGCCATGTGTTTCCCTTCAGAAACGGAGTAAAATGCCAGGCTCTGTGTCTTCCTTCAAGCAAGACTTCGTTTCATGTAAACACAGTCACTTTTCAGCTCTAACGAAGCTACATTGTTCACGAAGCTCACACGTTTCTCGCTGTTAACTGAAAAGCATGGATGTTAGAGGACCTGTGGTTTGTATCAGTTTCAGAAACAGAGTTGAACTAGATATGGTCCGTATGTGTAGGAAACACAGTTCTTTTGTTCTGAGCACAATCAAGTTTCCTTCTGTATTAGAGACTCTAGAAAGCAAGAGCCTGCATCTTGCTCTAAAGCAGAGTGTGTTTCATGGATGAGAACTGTGCCGTGTGTTTCCCTTCAGAAATGGAGTTAAATGCCAGGCTCTGTGTCTTCCTTCAAGCAAGACTTCGTTTCAAGTAAATACAGTCACTTTTCAGCTCAAACGAAGTTACATTGTTCACGAAACTCACACGTTTCTCGCTCTTAACTGAAAAGCATGGATGTTAGAGGACCTGTGGTTTGTATCAGTTTCAGAAACAGAGTTGAACTAGATATGGTCCGTGTGTAGGAAACACAGTTCTTTTGTTCTGAGCACACTCAAGTTTCCTTCTGTATTAGAGACTCTAGAAAGCAAGAGTGTGCTTCTTGCTCTAAAGCAGAGTGTGTTTCATGGATGAGAACTGTGCGGTGTGTTTCCCTTCAGAAACGGAGTAAAATGCCAGGTTTGTGTCTTTCTTCAAGCAAGACTACGTTTCTTATAAACGCAGTCACGTTTCAGCTCAAACGAAGCTACATTGTTCATGAAGCTCACACGTTTCTCGCTTTTAAATGAAAAGCATTGGATGTACGAGGGCCTGTGGTTTGTATCAGTTTCAGAAACAGTGTTCAACTACATATGGTCCGTATGTGTAGGAAACACAGTTCTTTTGTTCTGAGCACACTCATGTTTCCCTCTGTATTAGAGAATCTAGAAAGCAAGAGCATGCTTCTTGCTCTAAAGCAGAGTGTGTTTCATGGATGAGAACTGTGCCGTGTGTTTCCCTTCAGAAAAGGAGTTAAATGCCAGGCTCTGTTTCTTCCTTCAAGCAAGACTTCGTTTCAAATAAATACAGTCACTTTTCAGCTCAAACGAAGCTTCATTGTTCACGAAGCTCACACGTTTCTCGCTCTTAACTGAAAAGCATTAGATGTTAGACGACCTGTGGTTTGTATCAATTTCAGAAACAGAGTTGAACTAGATATGGTCCGTGTGTGTAGGAAACACAGTTCTTTTGTTCTGAGCACACTCACGTTTCCCTCTGTATTAGAGACTCTAGAAAGCAAGAGTGTGCTTCTTGCTCTAAAGCAGAGTGTGTTTCATGCATGAGAGTTGTGCCGTTTGTTTCCCTTCAGAAATGGAGTTAAATGCCAGGCTCTGTGTCTTTCTTCAATCAAGACTTCGTTTCATGTAAACGCAGTCACTTTTCAGCTCAAACGAAGCTACATTGTTCACGAAGCTCACACATTTCTCGCTCTTAACTGAAAAGCATTGGATGTAAGAGGACCTGTGGTTTGTATCAGTTTCAGAAACAGAGTTCAAATAGATATGGTCCGTGTGTGTAGGAAACACAGTTCTTTGGTATGAGCACACTCACGTTTCCCTCTGTATTAGAGACTCTACAAAGCAAGAGCGTGCTTCTTGATTTAAAGCAGAATGTGTTTCATGGATGAGAACTGTGCCATGTGTTTCCCTTCAGAAACGGAGTAAAATGCCAGGCTCTGTGTCTTCCTTCAAGCAAGACTTCGTTTCATGTAAACACAGTCACTTTTCAGCTCTAACGAAGCTACATTGTTCACGAAGCTCACACGTTTCTCGCTGTTAACTGAAAAGCATGGATGTTAGAGGACCTGTGGTTTGTATCAGTTTCAGAAACAGAGTTGAACTAGATATGGTCCGTATGTGTAGGAAACACAGTTCTTTTGTTCTGAGCACAATCAAGTTTCCTTCTGTATTAGAGACTCTAGAAAGCAAGAGCGTGCATCTTGCTCTAAAGCAGAGTGTGTTTCATGGATGAGAACTGTGCCGTGTGTTTCCCTTCAGAAATGGAGTTAAATGCCAGGCTCTGTGTCTTCCTTCAAGCAAGACTTCGTTTCAAGTAAATACAGTCACTTTTCAGCTCAAACGAAGTTACATTGTTCACGAAACTCACACGTTTCTCGCTCTTAACTGAAAAGCATGGATGTTAGAGGACCTGTGGTTTGTATCAGTTTCAGAAACAGAGTTGAACTAGATATGGTCCGTGTGTAGGAAACACAGTTCTTTTGTTCTGAGCACACTCAAGTTTCCTTCTGTATTAGAGACTCTAGAAAGCAAGAGTGTGCTTCTTGCTCTAAAGCAGAGTGTGTTTCATGGATGAGAACTGTGCGGTATGTTTCCCTTCAGAAACGGAGTAAAATGCCAGGTTTGTGTCTTTCTTCAAGCAAGACTACGTTTCTTATAAACGCAGTCACGTTTCAGCTCAAACGAAGCTACATTGTTCATGAAGATCACACGTTTCTCGCTTTTAAATGAAAAGCATTGGATGTACGAGGGCCTGTGGTTTGTATCAGTTTCAGAAACAGTGTTCAACTACATATGGTCCGTATGTGTAGGAAACACAGTTCTTTTGTTCTGAGCACACTCAAGTTTCCTTCTGTATTAGAGACACTAGAAAGCAAGAGTGTGCTTCTTGCTCTAAAGCAGAGTGTGTTTCATGGATGAGAACTGTGTGGTGTGTTTTCCTTCAGAAAGGGAGTTTAATGCTTGGCGTGTGTCTTCCTTCAAGCAAGACTTCGTTTCAGGTAAACGCAGTCACTTTTCAGCTCAAACAAAGCCTCTTTGTTCAAGAAGCTCACACGTTTCTCGGTCTTAAATGAAAAGAATTGGATGTTTGAGGACCTGTGGTTTGTATCAGTTTCAGAAACAAAGTTGAACTAGATATGGTCCGTGTGTAGGAAACACAGTTCTTTTGTTATGAGCACACCTACGTTTCCCTCTGTAATAGAGACTCTAGAAAGCAAGAGCGTGCTTCTTGCTCTAAACCAGAATGTGTATCATGGATGAGAACTGTGCCGTGTGTTTCCCTTCAGAAAAGGAGTTAAATGCCAGGCTCTGTTTCTTCCTTCAAGCAAGACTTCGTTTCAAATAAACACAGTCACTTTTCAGCTCAAACGAAGCTTCATTGTTCACGAAGCTCACACGTTTCTCGCTCTTAACTGAAAAGCATTAGATGTTAGACGACCTGTGGTTTGTATCAATTTCAGAAACAGAGTTGAACTAGATATGGTCCGTGTGTGTAGGAAACACAGTTCTTTTGTTCTGAGCACACTCACGTTTCCCTCTGTATTAGAGACTCTAGAAAGCAAGAGTGTGCTTCTTGCTCTAAAGCAGAGTGTGTTTCATGCATGAGAGTTGTGCCGTTTGTTTCCCTTCAGAAATGGAGTTAAATGCCAGGCTCTGTGTCTTTCTTCAATCAAGACTTCGTTTCATGTAAACGCAGTCACTTTTCAGCTCAAACGAAGCTACATTGTTCACGAAGCTCACACATTTCTCGCTCTTAACTGAAAAGCATTGGATGTAAGAGGACCTGTGGTTTGTATCAGTTTCAGAAACAGAGTTCAAATAGATATGGTCCGTGTGTGTAGGAAACACAGTTCTTTGGTATGAGCACACTCACGTTTCCCTCTGTATTAGAGACTCTACAAAGCAAGAGCGTGCTTCTTGATCTAAAGCAGAATGTGTTTCATGGATGAGAAGTGTGCCATGTGTTTCCCTTCAGAAACGGAGTAAAATGCCAGGCTCTGTGTCTTCCTTCAAGCAAGACTTCGTTTCATGTAAACACAGTCACTTTTCAGCTCTAACGAAGCTACATTGTTCACGAAGCTCACACGTTTCTCGCTGTTAACTGAAAAGCATGGATGTTAGAGGACCTGTGGTTTGTATCAGTTTCAGAAACAGAGTTGAACTAGATATGGTCCGTATGTGTAGGAAACACAGTTCTTTTGTTCTGAGCACAATCAAGTTTCCTTCTGTATTAGAGACTCTAGAAAGCAAGAGCGTGCATCTTGCTCTAAAGCAGAGTGTGTTTCATGGATGAGAACTGTGCCGTGTGTTTCCCTTCAGAAATGGAGTTAAATGCCAGGCTCTGTGTCTTCCTTCAAGCAAGACTTCGTTTCAAGTAAATACAGTCACTTTTCAGCTCAAACGAAGTTACATTGTTCACGAAACTCACACGTTTCTCGCTCTTAACTGAAAAGCATGGATGTTAGAGGACCTGTGGTTTGTATCAGTTTCAGAAACAGAGTTGAACTAGATATGGTCCGTGTGTAGGAAACACAGTTCTTTTGTTCTGAGCACACTCAAGTTTCCTTCTGTATTAGAGACTCTAGAAAGCAAGAGTGTGCTTCTTGCTCTAAAGCAGAGTGTGTTTCATGGATGAGAACTGTGCGGTGTGTTTCCCTTCAGAAACGGAGTAAAATGCCAGGTTTGTGTCTTTCTTCAAGCAAGACTACGTTTCTTATAAACGCAGTCACGTTTCAGCTCAAACGAAGCTACATTGTTCATGAAGCTCACACGTTTCTCGCTTTTAAATGAAAAGCATTGGATGTACGAGGGCCTGTGGTTTGTATCAGTTTCAGAAACAGTGTTCAACTACATATGGTCCGTATGTGTAGGAAACACAGTTCTTTTGTTCTGAGCACACTCATGTTTCCCTCTGTATTAGAGAATCTAGAAAGCAAGAGCATGCTTCTTGCTCTAAAGCAGAGTGTGTTTCATGGATGAGAACTGTGCCTTGTGTTTCCCTTCAGAAAAGGAGTTAAATGCCAGGTTTGTGTCTTCCTACAAGCAAGACTTCGTTTAAGGTAAACGCAGTCACTTCTCAGCTCAAACGAAACTAAATTGTTCAAAAAGCTCACATGTTTCTCGATCTTAACTGAAAAGCATTGGATGTTAGAGGAACTGGAGTTTGTATCAGTTTCAGAAACAGAGTTGAACTAGATATGGTAAGTGTGTGTAGGAAACACAGTTCTTTTGTTCTGAGCACACTCACGTTTCCTTCTGTATTAGAGACTCTAGAAAGCAAGAGCGTGTTTCTTGCTCTAAAGCAGAGTGTGTTTCATGGATGAGAACTGTGCCGTGTGTTTTCCTTCAGAAAGGGAGTTTAATGCCTGGCGTGTGTCTTCCTTCAAGCAAGACTTCGTTTCAGGTAAACGCAGTCACTTTTCAGCTCAAACAAAGCCTCTTTGTTCAAGAAGCTCACACGTTTCTCGGTCTTAAATGAAAAGAATTGGATGTTTGAGGACCTGTGGTTTGTATCAGTTTCAGAAACAAAGTTGAACTAGATATGGTCCGTGTTTAGGAAACACAGTTCTTTTGTTCTGAGCACACCTATGTTTCCCTCTGTAATAGAGACTCTAGAAAGCAAGAGCGTGCTTCTTGCTCTAAAGCAGAGTGTGTTTCATGGATGAGAACTGTGTCGTGTGTTTCCCTTCAGAAACGGAGTTAAATGCCATGCTCTGTGTCTTCCTTCAAGCAAGACTTCGTTTCAAGTAAATACAGTCACTTTTCAGCTCAAACGAAGCTACATTGTTCACGAAGCTCACACGTTTCTCGCTCTTAAATGAAAAGCATTGGATGTTTGAGGACCTCTGGTTTGTATCAGTTTCAGAAACAGAGTTGAACTAGATATGGTCCGTATGTGTAGGAAACACAGTTCTTTTGTTCTGAGCACACTCAAGTTTCCTTCTGTATTAGAGACACTAGAAAGCAAGAGTGTGCTTCTTGCTCTAAAGCAGAGTGTGTTTCATGGATGAGAACTGTGTGGTGTGTTTTCCTTCAGAAAGGGAGTTTAATGCCTGGCGTGTGTCTTCCTTCAAGCAAGACTTCGTTTCAGGTAAACGCAGTCACTTTTCAGCTCAAACAAAGCCTCTTTGTTCAAGAAGCTCACACGTTTCTCGGTCTTAAATGAAAAGAATTGGATGTTTGAGGACCTGTGGTTTGTATCAGTTTCAGAAACAAAGTTGAACTAGATATGGTCCGTGTGTAGGAAACACAGTTCTTTTGTTATGAGCACACCTACGTTTCCCTCTGTAATAGAGACTCTAGAAAGCAAGAGCGTGCTTCTTGCTCTAAACCAGAATGTGTATCATGGATGAGAACTGTGCCGTGTGTTTCCCTTCAGAAAAGGAGTTAAATGCCAGGCTCTGTTTCTTCCTTCAAGCAAGACTTCGTTTCAAATAAACACAGTCACTTTTCAGCTCAAACGAAGCTTCATTGTTCACGAAGCTCACACGTTTCTCGCTCTTAACTGAAAAGCATTAGATGTTAGACGACCTGTGGTTTGTATCAATTTCAGAAACAGAGTTGAACTAGATATGGTCCGTGTGTGTAGGAAACACAGTTCTTTTGTTCTGAGCACACTCACGTTTCCCTCTGTATTAGAGACTCTAGAAAGCAAGAGTGTGCTTCTTGCTCTAAAGCAGAGTGTGTTTCATGCATGAGAGTTGTGCCGTTTGTTTCCCTTCAGAAATGGAGTTAAATGCCAGGCTCTGTGTCTTTCTTCAATCAAGACTTCGTTTCATGTAAACGCAGTCACTTTTCAGCTCAAACGAAGCTACATTGTTCACGAAGCTCACACATTTCTCGCTCTTAACTGAAAAGCATTGGATGTAAGAGGACCTGTGGTTTGTATCAGTTTCAGAAACAGAGTTCAAATAGATATGGTCCGTGTGTGTAGGAAACACAGTTCTTTGGTATGAGCACACTCACGTTTCCCTCTGTATTAGAGACTCTACAAAGCAAGAGCGTGCTTCTTGATCTAAAGCAGAATGTGTTTCATGGATGAGAAGTGTGCCATGTGTTTCCCTTCAGAAACGGAGTAAAATGCCAGGCTCTGTGTCTTCCTTCAAGCAAGACTTCGTTTCATGTAAACACAGTCACTTTTCAGCTCTAACGAAGCTACATTGTTCACGAAGCTCACACGTTTCTCGCTGTTAACTGAAAAGCATGGATGTTAGAGGACCTGTGGTTTGTATCAGTTTCAGAAACAGAGTTGAACTAGATATGGTCCGTATGTGTAGGAAACACAGTTCTTTTGTTCTGAGCACAATCAAGTTTCCTTCTGTATTAGAGACTCTAGAAAGCAAGAGCCTGCATCTTGCTCTAAAGCAGAGTGTGTTTCATGGATGAGAACTGTGCCGTGTGTTTCCCTTCAGAAATGGAGTTAAATGCCAGGCTCTGTGTCTTCCTTCAAGCAAGACTTCGTTTCAAGTAAATACAGTCACTTTTCAGCTCAAACGAAGTTACATTGTTCACGAAACTCACACGTTTCTCGCTCTTAACTGAAAAGCATGGATGTTAGAGGACCTGTGGTTTGTATCAGTTTCAGAAACAGAGTTGAACTAGATATGGTCCGTGTGTAGGAAACACAGTTCTTTTGTTCTGAGCACACTCAAGTTTCCTTCTGTATTAGAGACTCTAGAAAGCAAGAGTGTGCTTCTTGCTCTAAAGCAGAGTGTGTTTCATGGATGAGAACTGTGCGGTGTGTTTCCCTTCAGAAACGGAGTAAAATGCCAGGTTTGTGTCTTTCTTCAAGCAAGACTACGTTTCTTATAAACGCAGTCACGTTTCAGCTCAAACGAAGCTACATTGTTCATGAAGCTCACACGTTTCTCGCTTTTAAATGAAAAGCATTGGATGTACGAGGGCCTTTGGTTTGTATCAGTTTCAGAAACAGTGTTCAACTACATATGGTCCGTATGTGTAGGAAACACAGTTCTTTTGTTCTGAGCACACTCATGTTTCCCTCTGTATTAGAGAATCTAGAAAGCAAGAGCATGCTTCTTGCTCTAAAGCAGAGTGTGTTTCATGGATGAGAACTGTGCCTTGTGTTTCCCTTCAGAAAAGGAGTTAAATGCCAGGTTTGTGTCTTCCTACAAGCAAGACTTCGTTTAAGGTAAACGCAGTCACTTCTCAGCTCAAACGAAACTAAATTGTTCAAAAAGCTCACATGTTTCTCGATCTTAACTGAAAAGCATTGGATGTTAGAGGAACTGGAGTTTGTATCAGTTTCAGAAACAGAGTTGAACTAGATATGGTCCGTGTGTAGGAAACACAGTTCTTTTGTTCTGAGCACACTCAAGTTTCCTTCTGTATTAGAGACACTAGAATGCAAGAGTGTGCTTCTTGCTCTAAAGCAGAGTGTGTTTCATGGATGAGAACTGTGTGGTGTGTTTTCCTTCAGAAAGGGAGTTTAATGCCTGGCGTGTGTCTTCCTTCAAGCAAGACTTCGTTTCAGGTAAACGCAGTCACTTTTCAGCTCAAACAAAGCCTCTTTGTTCAAGAAGCTCACACGTTTCTCGGTCTTAAATGAAAAGAATTGGATGTTTGAGGACCTGTGGTTTGTATCAGTTTCAGAAACAAAGTTGAACTAGATATGGTCCGTGTGTAGGAAACACAGTTCTTTTGTTATGAGCACACCTACGTTTCCCTCTGTAATAGAGACTCTAGAAAGCAAGAGCGTGCTTCTTGCTCTAAACCAGAATGTGTATCATGGATGAGAACTGTGCCGTGTGTTTCCCTTCAGAAAAGGAGTTAAATGCCAGGCTCTGTTTCTTCCTTCAAGCAAGACTTCGTTTCAAATAAATACAGTCACTTTTCAGCTCAAACGAAGCTTCATTGTTCACGAAGCTCACACGTTTCTCGCTCTTAACTGAAAAGCATTAGATGTTAGACGACCTGTGGTTTGTATCAATTTCAGAAACAGAGTTGAACTAGATATGGTCCGTGTGTGTAGGAAACACAGTTCTTTTGTTCTGAGCACACTCACGTTTCCCTCTGTATTAGAGACTCTAGAAAGCAAGAGTGTGCTTCTTGCTCTAAAGCAGAGTGTGTTTCATGCATGAGAGTTGTGCCGTTTGTTTCCCTTCAGAAATGGAGTTAAATGCCAGGCTCTGTGTCTTTCTTCAATCAAGACTTCGTTTCATGTAAACGCAGTCACTTTTCAGCTCAAACGAAGCTACATTGTTCACGAAGCTCACACATTTCTCGCTCTTAACTGAAAAGCATTGGATGTAAGAGGACCTGTGGTTTGTATCAGTTTCAGAAACAGAGTTCAAATAGATATGGTCCGTGTGTGTAGGAAACACAGTTCTTTGGTATGAGCACACTCACGTTTCCCTCTGTATTAGAGACTCTACAAAGCAAGAGCGTGCTTCTTGATCTAAAGCAGAATGTGTTTCATGGATGAGAAGTGTGCCATGTGTTTCCCTTCAGAAACGGAGTAAAATGCCAGGCTCTGTGTCTTCCTTCAAGCAAGACTTCGTTTCATGTAAACACAGTCACTTTTCAGCTCTAACGAAGCTACATTGTTCACGAAGCTCACACGTTTCTCGCTGTTAACTGAAAAGCATGGATGTTAGAGGACCTGTGGTTTGTATCAGTTTCAGAAACAGAGTTGAACTAGATATGGTCCGTATGTGTAGGAAACACAGTTCTTTTGTTCTGAGCACAATCAAGTTTCCTTCTGTATTAGAGACTCTAGAAAGCAAGAGCCTGCATCTTGCTCTAAAGCAGAGTGTGTTTCATGGATGAGAACTGTGCCGTGTGTTTCCCTTCAGAAATGGAGTTAAATGCCAGGCTCTGTGTCTTCCTTCAAGCAAGACTTCGTTTCAAGTAAATACAGTCACTTTTCAGCTCAAACGAAGTTACATTGTTCACGAAACTCACACGTTTCTCGCTCTTAACTGAAAAGCATGGATGTTAGAGGACCTGTGGTTTGTATCAGTTTCAGAAACAGAGTTGAACTAGATATGGACCGTGTGTAGGAAACACAGTTCTTTTGTTCTGAGCACACTCAAGTTTCCTTCTGTATTAGAGACTCTAGAAAGCAAGAGTGTGCTTCTTGCTCTAAAGCAGAGTGTGTTTCATGGATGAGAACTGTGCGGTGTGTTTCCCTTCAGAAACGGAGTAAAATGCCAGGTTTGTGTCTTTCTTCAAGCAAGACTACGTTTCTTATAAACGCAGTCACGTTTCAGCTCAAACGAAGCTACATTGTTCATGAAGCTCACACGTTTCTCGCTTTTAAATGAAAAGCATTGGATGTACGAGGGCCTGTGGTTTGTATCAGTTTCAGAAACAGTGTTCAACTACATATGGTCCGTATGTGTAGGAAACACAGTTCTTTTGTTCTGAGCACACTCATGTTTCCCTCTGTATTAGAGAATCTAGAAAGCAAGAGCATGCTTCTTGCTCTAAAGCAGAGTGTGTTTCATGGATGAGAACTGTGCCTTGTGTTTCCCTTCAGAAAAGGAGTTAAATGCCAGGTTTGTGTCTTCCTACAAGCAAGACTTCGTTTAAGGTAAACGCAGTCACTTCTCAGCTCAAACGAAACTAAATTGTTCAAAAAGCTCACATGTTTCTCGATCTTAACTGAAAAGCATTGGATGTTAGAGGAACTGGAGTTTGTATCAGTTTCAGAAACAGAGTTGAACTAGATATGGTCCGTGTGTAGGAAACACAGTTCTTTTGTTCTGAGCACACTCAAGTTTCCTTCTGTATTAGAGACACTAGAATGCAAGAGTGTGCTTCTTGCTCTAAAGCAGAGTGTGTTTCATGGATGAGAACTGTGTGGTGTGTTTTCCTTCAGAAAGGGAGTTTAATGCCTGGCGTGTGTCTTCCTTCAAGCAAGACTTCGTTTCAGGTAAACGCAGTCACTTTTCAGCTCAAACAAAGCCTCTTTGTTCAAGAAGCTCACACGTTTCTCGGTCTTAAATGAAAAGAATTGGATGTTTGAGGACCTGTGGTTTGTATCAGTTTCAGAAACAAAGTTGAACTAGATATGGTCCGTGTGTAGGAAACACAGTTCTTTTGTTATGAGCACACCTACGTTTCCCTCTGTAATAGAGACTCTAGAAAGCAAGAGCGTGCTTCTTGCTCTAAACCAGAATGTGTATCATGGATGAGAACTGTGCCGTGTGTTTCCCTTCAGAAAAGGAGTTAAATGCCAGGCTCTGTTTCTTCCTTCAAGCAAGACTTCGTTTCAAATAAATATAGTCACTTTTCAGCTCAAACGAAGCTTCATTGTTCACGAAGCTCACACGTTTCTCGCTCTTAACTGAAAAGCATTAGATGTTAGACGACCTGTGGTTTGTATCAATTTCAGAAACAGAGTTGAACTAGATATGGTCCGTGTGTGTAGGAAACACAGTTCTTTTGTTCTGAGCACACTCACGTTTCCCTCTGTATTAGAGACTCTAGAAAGCAAGAGTGTGCTTCTTGCTCTAAAGCAGAGTGTGTTTCATGCATGAGAGTTGTGCCGTTTGTTTCCCTTCAGAAATGGAGTTAAATGCCAGGCTCTGTGTCTTTCTTCAATCAAGACTTCGTTTCATGTAAACGCAGTCACTTTTCAGCTCAAACGAAGCTACATTGTTCACGAAGCTCACACATTTCTCGCTCTTAACTGAAAAGCATTGGATGTAAGAGGACCTGTGGTTTGTATCAGTTTCAGAAACAGAGTTCAAATAGATATGGTCCGTGTGTGTAGGAAACACAGTTCTTTGGTATGAGCACACTCACGTTTCCCTCTGTATTAGAGACTCTACAAAGCAAGAGCGTGCTTCTTGATCTAAAGCAGAATGTGTTTCATGGATGAGAAGTGTGCCATGTGTTTCCCTTCAGAAACGGAGTAAAATGCCAGGCTCTGTGTCTTCCTTCAAGCAAGACTTCGTTTCATGTAAACACAGTCACTTTTCAGCTCTAACGAAGCTACATTGTTCACGAAGCTCACATGTTTCTCGCTGTTAACTGAAAAGCATGGATGTTAGAGGACCTGTGGTTTGTATCAGTTTCAGAAACAGAGTTGAACTAGATATGGTCCGTATGTGTAGGAAACACAGTTCTTTTGTTCTGAGCACAATCAAGTTTCCTTCTGTATTAGAGACTCTAGAAAGCAAGAGCGTGCATCTTGCTCTAAAGCAGAGTGTGTTTCATGGATGAGAACTGTGCCGTGTGTTTCCCTTCAGAAATGGAGTTAAATGCCAGGCTCTGTGTCTTCCTTCAAGCAAGACTTCGTTTCAAGTAAATACAGTCACTTTTCAGCTCAAACGAAGTTACATTGTTCACGAAACTCACACGTTTCTCGCTCTTAACTGAAAAGCATGGATGTTAGAGGACCTGTGGTTTGTATCAGTTTCAGAAACAGAGTTGAACTAGATATGGTCCGTGTGTAGGAAACACAGTTCTTTTGTTCTGAGCACACTCAAGTTTCCTTCTGTATTAGAGACTCTAGAAAGCAAGAGTGTGCTTCTTGCTCTAAAGCAGAGTGTGTTTCATGGATGAGAACTGTGCGGTGTGTTTCCCTTCAGAAATGGAGTAAAATGCCAGGTTTGTGTCTTTCTTCAAGCAAGACTACGTTTCTTATAAACGCAGTCACGTTTCAGCTCAAACGAAGCTACATTGTTCATGAAGCTCACACGTTTCTCGCTTTTAAATGAAAAGCATTGGATGTACGAGGGCCTGTGGTTTGTATCAGTTTCAAAAACAGTGTTCAACTACATATGGTCCGTATGTGTAGGAAACACAGTTCTTTTGTTCTGAGCACACTCAAGTTTCCTTCTGTATTAGAGACACTAGAAAGCAAGAGTGTGCTTCTTGCTCTAAAGCAGAGTGTGTTTCATGGATGAGAACTGTGTGGTGTGTTTTCCTTCAGAAAGGGAGTTTAATGCCTGGCGTGTGTCTTCCTTCAAGCAAGACTTCGTTTCAGGTAAACGCAGTCACTTTTCAGCTCAAACAAAGCCTCTTTGTTCAAGAAGCTCACACGTTTCTCGGTCTTAAATGAAAAGAATTGGATGTTTGAGGACCTGTGGTTTGTATCAGTTTCAGAAACAAAGTTGAACTAGATATGGTCCGTGTGTAGGAAACACAGTTCTTTTGTTCTGAGCACACTCACGTTTCCCTCTGTATTAGAGACTCTACAAAGCAAGAGCGTGCTTCTTGATCTAAAGCAGAATGTGTTTCATGGATGAGAAGTGTGCCATGTGTTTCCCTTCAGAAACGGAGTAAAATGCCAGGCTCTGTGTCTTCCTTCAAGCAAGACTTCGTTTCATGTAAACACAGTCACTTTTCAGCTCTAACGAAGCTACATTGTTCACGAAGCTCACACGTTTCTCGCTGTTAACTGAAAAGCATGGATGTTAGAGGACCTGTGGTTTGTATCAGTTTCAGAAACAGAGTTGAACTAGATATGGTCCGTATGTGTAGGAAACACAGTTCTTTTGTTCTGAGCACAATCAAGTTTCCTTCTGTATTAGAGACTCTAGAAAGCAAGAGCCTGCATCTTGCTCTAAAGCAGAGTGTGTTTCATGGATGAGAACTGTGCCGTGTGTTTCCCTTCAGAAATGGAGTTAAATGCCAGGCTCTGTGTCTTCCTTCAAGCAAGACTTCGTTTCAAGTAAATACAGTCACTTTTCAGCTCAAACGAAGTTACATTGTTCACGAAACTCACACGTTTCTCGCTCTTAACTGAAAAGCATGGATGTTAGAGGACCTGTGGTTTGTATCAGTTTCAGAAACAGAGTTGAACTAGATATGGACCGTGTGTAGGAAACACAGTTCTTTTGTTCTGAGCACACTCAAGTTTCCTTCTGTATTAGAGACTCTAGAAAGCAAGAGTGTGCTTCTTGCTCTAAAGCAGAGTGTGTTTCATGGATGAGAACTGTGCGGTGTGTTTCCCTTCAGAAACGGAGTAAAATGCCAGGTTTGTGTCTTTCTTCAAGCAAGACTACGTTTCTTATAAACGCAGTCACGTTTCAGCTCAAACGAAGCTACATTGTTCATGAAGCTCACACGTTTCTCGCTTTTAAATGAAAAGCATTGGATGTACGAGGGCCTGTGGTTTGTATCAGTTTCAGAAACAGTGTTCAACTACATATGGTCCGTATGTGTAGGAAACACAGTTCTTTTGTTCTGAGCACACTCATGTTTCCCTCTGTATTAGAGAATCTAGAAAGCAAGAGCATGCTTCTTGCTCTAAAGCAGAGTGTGTTTCATGGATGAGAACTGTGCCTTGTGTTTCCCTTCAGAAAAGGAGTTAAATGCCAGGTTTGTGTCTTCCTACAAGCAAGACTTCGTTTAAGGTAAACGCAGTCACTTCTCAGCTCAAACGAAACTAAATTGTTCAAAAAGCTCACATGTTTCTCGATCTTAACTGAAAAGCATTGGATGTTAGAGGAACTGGAGTTTGTATCAGTTTCAGAAACAGAGTTGAACTAGATATGGTCCGTGTGTAGGAAACACAGTTCTTTTGTTCTGAGCACACTCAAGTTTCCTTCTGTATTAGAGACACTAGAATGCAAGAGTGTGCTTCTTGCTCTAAAGCAGAGTGTGTTTCATGGATGAGAACTGTGTGGTGTGTTTTCCTTCAGAAAGGGAGTTTAATGCCTGGCGTGTGTCTTCCTTCAAGCAAGACTTCGTTTCAGGTAAACGCAGTCACTTTTCAGCTCAAACAAAGCCTCTTTGTTCAAGAAGCTCACACGTTTCTCGGTCTTAAATGAAAAGAATTGGATGTTTGAGGACCTGTGGTTTGTATCAGTTTCAGAAACAAAGTTGAACTAGATATGGTCCGTGTGTAGGAAACACAGTTCTTTTGTTATGAGCACACCTACGTTTCCCTCTGTAATAGAGACTCTAGAAAGCAAGAGCGTGCTTCTTGCTCTAAACCAGAATGTGTATCATGGATGAGAACTGTGCCGTGTGTTTCCCTTCAGAAAAGGAGTTAAATGCCAGGCTCTGTTTCTTCCTTCAAGCAAGACTTCGTTTCAAATAAATACAGTCACTTTTCAGCTCAAACGAAGCTTCATTGTTCACGAAGCTCACACGTTTCTCGCTCTTAACTGAAAAGCATTAGATGTTAGACGACCTGTGGTTTGTATCAATTTCAGAAACAGAGTTGAACTAGATATGGTCCGTGTGTGTAGGAAACACAGTTCTTTTGTTCTGAGCACACTCACGTTTCCCTCTGTATTAGAGACTCTAGAAAGCAAGAGTGTGCTTCTTGCTCTAAAGCAGAGTGTGTTTCATGCATGAGAGTTGTGCCGTTTGTTTCCCTTCAGAAATGGAGTTAAATGCCAGGCTCTGTGTCTTTCTTCAATCAAGACTTCGTTTCATGTAAACGCAGTCACTTTTCAGCTCAAACGAAGCTACATTGTTCACGAAGCTCACACATTTCTCGCTCTTAACTGAAAAGCATTGGATGTAAGAGGACCTGTGGTTTGTATCAGTTTCAGAAACAGAGTTCAAATAGATATGGTCCGTGTGTGTAGGAAACACAGTTCTTTGGTATGAGCACACTCACGTTTCCCTCTGTATTAGAGACTCTACAAAGCAAGAGCGTGCTTCTTGATCTAAAGCAGAATGTGTTTCATGGATGAGAAGTGTGCCATGTGTTTCCCTTCAGAAACGGAGTAAAATGCCAGGCTCTGTGTCTTCCTTCAAGCAAGACTTCGTTTCATGTAAACACAGTCACTTTTCAGCTCTAACGAAGCTACATTGTTCACGAAGCTCACACGTTTCTCGCTGTTAACTGAAAAGCATGGATGTTAGAGGACCTGTGGTTTGTATCAGTTTCAGAAACAGAGTTGAACTAGATATGGTCCGTATGTGTAGGAAACACAGTTCTTTTGTTCTGAGCACAATCAAGTTTCCTTCTGTATTAGAGACTCTAGAAAGCAAGAGCGTGCATCTTGCTCTAAAGCAGAGTGTGTTTCATGGATGAGAACTGTGCCGTGTGTTTCCCTTCAGAAATGGAGTTAAATGCCAGGCTCTGTGTCTTCCTTCAAGCAAGACTTCGTTTCAAGTAAATACAGTCACTTTTCAGCTCAAACGAAGTTACATTGTTCACGAAACTCACACGTTTCTCGCTCTTAACTGAAAAGCATGGATGTTAGAGGACCTGTGGTTTGTATCAGTTTCAGAAACAGAGTTGAACTAGATATGGTCCGTGTGTAGGAAACACAGTTCTTTTGTTCTGAGCACACTCAAGTTTCCTTCTGTATTAGAGACTCTAGAAAGCAAGAGTGTGCTTCTTGCTCTAAAGCAGAGTGTGTTTCTTGGATGAGAACTGTGCGGTGTGTTTCCCTTCAGAAATGGAGTAAAATGCCAGGTTTGTGTCTTTCTTCAAGCAAGACTACGTTTCTTATAAACGCAGTCACGTTTCAGCTCAAACGAAGCTACATTGTTCATGAAGCTCACACGTTTCTCGCTTTTAAATGAAAAGCATTGGATGTACGAGGGCCTGTGGTTTGTATCAGTTTCAAAAACAGTGTTCAACTACATATGGTCCGTATGTGTAGGAAACACAGTTCTTTTGTTCTGAGCACACTCAAGTTTCCTTCTGTATTAGAGACACTAGAAAGCAAGAGTGTGCTTCTTGCTCTAAAGCAGAGTGTGTTTCATGGATGAGAACTGTGTGGTGTGTTTTCCTTCAGAAAGGGAGTTTAATGCCTGGCGTGTGTCTTCCTTCAAGCAAGACTTCGTTTCAGGTAAACGCAGTCACTTTTCAGCTCAAACAAAGCCTCTTTGTTCAAGAAGCTCACACGTTTCTCGGTCTTAAATGAAAAGAATTGGATGTTTGAGGACCTGTGGTTTGTATCAGTTTCAGAAACAAAGTTGAACTAGATATGGTCCGTGTGTAGGAAACACAGTTCTTTTGTTATGAGCACACCTACGTTTCCCTCTGTAATAGAGACTCTAGAAAGCAAGAGCGTGCTTCTTGCTCTAAACCAGAATGTGTATCATGGATGAGAACTGTGCCGTGTGTTTCCCTTCAGAAAAGGAGTTAAATGCCAGGCTCTGTTTCTTCCTTCAAGCAAGACTTCGTTTCAAATAAACACAGTCACTTTTCAGCTCAAACGAAGCTTCATTGTTCACGAAGCTCACACGTTTCTCGCTCTTAACTGAAAAGCATTAGATGTTAGACGACCTGTGGTTTGTATCAATTTCAGAAACAGAGTTGAACTAGATATGGTCCGTGTGTGTAGGAAACACAGTTCTTTTGTTCTGAGCACACTCACGTTTCCCTCTGTATTAGAGACTCTAGAAAGCAAGAGTGTGCTTCTTGCTCTAAAGCAGAGTGTGTTTCATGCATGAGAGTTGTGCCGTTTGTTTCCCTTCAGAAATGGAGTTAAATGCCAGGCTCTGTGTCTTTCTTCAATCAAGACTTCGTTTCATGTAAACGCAGTCACTTTTCAGCTCAAACGAAGCTACATTGTTCACGAAGCTCACACATTTCTCGCTCTTAACTGAAAAGCATTGGATGTAAGAGGACCTGTGGTTTGTATCAGTTTCAGAAACAGAGTTCAAATAGATATGGTCCGTGTGTGTAGGAAACACAGTTCTTTGGTATGAGCACACTCACGTTTCCCTCTGTATTAGAGACTCTACAAAGCAAGAGCGTGCTTCTTGATCTAAAGCAGAATGTGTTTCATGGATGAGAAGTGTGCCATGTGTTTCCCTTCAGAAACGGAGTAAAATGCCAGGCTCTGTGTCTTCCTTCAAGCAAGACTTCGTTTCATGTAAACACAGTCACTTTTCAGCTCTAACGAAGCTACATTGTTCACGAAGCTCACACGTTTCTCGCTGTTAACTGAAAAGCATGGATGTTAGAGGACCTGTGGTTTGTATCAGTTTCAGAAACAGAGTTGAACTAGATATGGTCCGTATGTGTAGGAAACACAGTTCTTTTGTTCTGAGCACAATCAAGTTTCCTTCTGTATTAGAGACTCTAGAAAGCAAGAGCGTGCATCTTGCTCTAAAGCAGAGTGTGTTTCATGGATGAGAACTGTGCCGTGTGTTTCCCTTCAGAAATGGAGTTAAATGCCAGGCTCTGTGTCTTCCTTCAAGCAAGACTTCGTTTCAAGTAAATACAGTCACTTCTCAGCTCAAACGAAGTTACATTGTTCACGAAACTCACACGTTTCTCGCTCTTAACTGAAAAGCATGGATGTTAGAGGACCTGTGGTTTGTATCAGTTTCAGAAACAGAGTTGAACTAGATATGGTCCGTGTGTAGGAAACACAGTTCTTTTGTTCTGAGCACACTCAAGTTTCCTTCTGTATTAGAGACTCTAGAAAGCAAGAGTGTGCTTCTTGCTCTAAAGCAGAGTGTGTTTCATGGATGAGAACTGTGCGGTGTGTTTCCCTTCAGAAACGGAGTAAAATGCCAGGTTTGTGTCTTTCTTCAAGCAAGACTACGTTTCTTATAAACGCAGTCACGTTTCAGCTCAAACGAAGCTACATTGTTCATGAAGCTCACACGTTTCTCGCTTTTAAATGAAAAGCATTGGATGTACGAGGGCCTGTGGTTTGTATCAGTTTCAGAAACAGTGTTCAACTACATATGGTCCGTATGTGTAGGAAACACAGTTCTTTTGTTCTGAGCACACTCATGTTTCCCTCTGTATTAGAGAATCTAGAAAGCAAGAGCATGCTTCTTGCTCTAAAGCAGAGTGTGTTTCATGGATGAGAACTGTGCCTTGTGTTTCCCTTCAGAAAAGGAGTTAAATGCCAGGTTTGTGTCTTCCTACAAGCAAGACTTCGTTTAAGGTAAACGCAGTCACTTCTCAGCTCAAACGAAACTAAATTGTTCAAAAAGCTCACATGTTTCTCGATCTTAACTGAAAAGCATTGGATGTTAGAGGAACTGGAGTTTGTATCAGTTTCAGAAACAGAGTTGAACTAGATATGGTAAGTGTGTGTAGGAAACACAGTTCTTTT
Source organism: Onychomys leucogaster (assembly GCA_949786385.1). NCBI lineage: Eukaryota > Metazoa > Chordata > Mammalia > Rodentia > Cricetidae > Onychomys > Onychomys leucogaster. The sequence continues at coordinate 1,778,311 of CATKUP010000089.1, forward strand.
GTTCTGAGCACACTCACGTTTCCTTCTGTATTAGAGACTCTAGAAAGCAAGAGCGTGTTTCTTGCTCTAAAGCAGAGTGTGTTTCATGGATGAGAACTGTGCCGTGTGTTTTCCTTCAGAAAGGGAGTTTAATGCCTGGCGTGTGTCTTCCTTCAAGCAAGACTTCGTTTCAGGTAAACGCAGTCACTTTTCAGCTCAAACAAAGCCTCTTTGTTCAAGAAGCTCACACGTTTCTCGGTCTTAAATGAAAAGAATTGGATGTTTGAGGACCTGTGGTTTGTATCAGTTTCAGAAACAAAGTTGAACTAGATATGGTCCGTGTTTAGGAAACACAGTTCTTTTGTTCTGAGCACACCTATGTTTCCCTCTGTAATAGAGACTCTAGAAAGCAAGAGCGTGCTTCTTGCTCTAAAGCAGAGTGTGTTTCATGGATGAGAACTGTGTCGTGTGTTTCCCTTCAGAAACGGAGTTAAATGCCATGCTCTGTGTCTTCCTTCAAGCAAGACTTCGTTTCAAGTAAATACAGTCACTTTTCAGCTCAAACGAAGCTACATTGTTCACGAAGCTCACACGTTTCTCGCTCTTAAATGAAAAGCATTGGATGTTTGAGGACCTCTGGTTTGTATCAGTTTCAGAAACAGAGTTGAACTAGATATGGTCCGTATGTGTAGGAAACACAGTTCTTTTGTTCCGAGCACACTCAAGTTTCCTTCTGTATTAGAGACTCTAGAAAGCAAGAGCGTGCTTCTTGCTCTAAAGCAGAGTGTGTTTCATGGATGAGAACTGTACCGTGTATTTCCCTTCAGAAACGGAGTTAAATGCCAGGCTCTGTGTCTTCCTTCAAGCAAGACTTCGTTTCAAGTAAATACAGTCACTTTTCAGCTCAAACGAAGCTACATTGTTCACGAAGCTCACACGTTTCTCGCTCTTAACTGAAAAGCATTGGATGTTAGACGACCTGTGGTTTGTATCAATTTTAGAAACAGAGTTGAACTAGATATGGTCCGTGTGTGTAGGAAACACAGTTCTTTTCTTCTGAGCACAGTCACGTTTCCCTCTGTATTAGAGACTCTAGAAAGCAAGAGCGTGCTTCTTGCTCTAAAGCAGAGTGTGTTTCATGGATGAGAACTGTGCGGTGTGTTTCCCTTCAGAAACGGAGTAAAATGCCAGGTTTGTGTCTTTCTTCAAGCAAGACTTCGTTTCTTATAAACGCAGTCACTTTTCAGCTCAAACGAAGCTACATTGTTCACGAAGCTCACACGTTTCTCGCTCTTAAGTGAAAAGCATTGGATGTACGAGGGCCTGTGGTTTGTATCAGTTTCAGAAACAGTGTTCAACTACATATGGTCCGTATGTGTAGGAAATTCAGTTCTTTTGTTCCAAGCACACACACGTTTCCCTCTGTATTAGAGAATCTAGAAAGCAAGAGCATGCTTCTTGCTCTAAAGCAGAGTGTGTTTCATGGATGAGAACTGTGCCTTGTGTTTCCCTTCAGAAAAGGAGTTAAATGCCAGGTTTGTGTCTTCCTACAAGCAAGACTTCGTTTAAGGTAAACGCAGTCACTTTTCAGCTCAAACGAACCTAAATTGTTCAAAAAGCTCACATGTTTCTCGATCTTAACTGAAAAGCATTGGATGTTAGAGGAACTGGAGTTTGTATCAGTTTCAGAAACAGCGTTGAACTAGATATGGTCCGTGTGTAGGAAACACAGTTCTTTTGTTCTGAGCACACTCAAGTTTCCTTCTGTATTAGAGACACTAGAAAGCAAGAGTGTGCTTCTTGCTCTAAAGCAGAGTGTGTTTCATGGATGAGAACTGTGTGGTGTGTTTTCCTTCAGAAAGGGAGTTTAATGCCTGGCGTGTGTCTTCCTTCAAGCAAGACTTCGTTTCAGGTAAACGCAGTCACTTTTCAGCTCAAACAAAGCCTCTTTGTTCAAGAAGCTCACACGTTTCTCGGTCTTAAATGAAAAGAATTGGATGTTTGAGGACCTGTGGTTTGTATCAGTTTCAGAAACAAAGTTGAACTAGATATGGTCCGTGTGTAGGAAACACAGTTCTTTTGTTATGAGCACACCTACGTTTCCCTCTGTAATAGAGACTCTAGAAAGCAAGAGCGTGCTTCTTGCTCTATACCAGAATGTGTATCATGGATGAGAACTGTGCCGTGTGTTTCCCTTCAGAAAAGGAGTTAAATGCCAGGCTCTGTTTCTTCCTTCAAGCAAGACTTCGTTTCAAATAAATACAGTCACTTTTCAGCTCAAACGAAGCTTCATTGTTCACGAAGCTCACACGTTTCTCGCTCTTAACTGAAAAGCATTAGATGTTAGACGACCTGTGGTTTGTATCAATTTCAGAAACAGAGTTGAACTAGATATGGTCCGTGTGTGTAGGAAACACAGTTCTTTTGTTCTGAGCACACTCACGTTTCCCTCTGTATTAGAGACTCTAGAAAGCAAGAGTGTGCTTCTTGCTCTAAAGCAGAGTGTGTTTCATGCATGAGAGTTGTGCCGTTTGTTTCTCTTCAGAAATGGAGTTAAATGCCAGGCTCTGTGTCTTTCTTCAATCAAGACTTCGTTTCATGTAAACGCAGTCACTTTTCAGCTCAAACGAAGCTACATTGTTCACGAAGCTCACACATTTCTCGCTCTTAACTGAAAAGCATTGGATGTAAGAGGACCTGTGGTTTGTATCAGTTTCAGAAACAGAGTTCAAATAGATATGGTCCGTGTGTGTAGGAAACACAGTTCTTTGGTATGAGCACACTCACGTTTCCCTCTGTATTAGAGACTCTACAAAGCAAGAGCGTGCTTCTTGATCTAAAGCAGAATGTGTTTCATGGATGAGAAGTGTGCCATGTGTTTCCCTTCAGAAACGGAGTAAAATGCCAGGCTCTGTGTCTTCCTTCAAGCAAGACTTCGTTTCATGTAAACACAGTCACTTTTCAGCTCTAACGAAGCTACATTGTTCACGAAGCTCACACGTTTCTCGCTGTTAACTGAAAAGCATGGATGTTAGAGGACCTGTGGTTTGTATCAGTTTCAGAAACAGAGTTGAACTAGATATGGTCCGTATGTGTAGGAAACACAGTTCTTTTGTTCTGAGCACAATCAAGTTTCCTTCTGTATTAGAGACTCTAGAAAGCAAGAGCCTGCATCTTGCTCTAAAGCAGAGTGTGTTTCATGGATGAGAACTGTGCCGTGTGTTTCCCTTCAGAAATGGAGTTAAATGCCAGGCTCTGTGTCTTCCTTCAAGCAAGACTTCGTTTCAAGTAAATACAGTCACTTTTCAGCTCAAACGAAGTTACATTGTTCACGAAACTCACACGTTTCTCGCTCTTAACTGAAAAGCATGGATGTTAGAGGACCTGTGGTTTGTATCAGTTTCAGAAACAGAGTTGAACTAGATATGGTCCGTGTGTAGGAAACACAGTTCTTTTGTTCTGAGCACACTCAAGTTTCCTTCTGTATTAGAGACTCTAGAAAGCAAGAGTGTGCTTCTTGCTCTAAAGCAGAGTGTGTTTCATGGATGAGAACTGTGCGGTGTGTTTCCCTTCAGAAACGGAGTAAAATGCCAGGTTTGTGTCTTTCTTCAAGCAAGACTACGTTTCTTATAAACGCAGTCACGTTTCAGCTCAAACGAAGCTACATTGTTCATGAAGCTCACACGTTTCTCGCTTTTAAATGAAAAGCATTGGATGTACGAGGGCCTGTGGTTTGTATCAGTTTCAAAAACAGTGTTCAACTACATATGGTCCGTATGTGTAGGAAACACAGTTCTTTTGTTCTGAGCACACTCATGTTTCCCTCTGTATTAGAGAATCTAGAAAGCAAGAGCATGCTTCTTGCTCTAAAGCAGAGTGTGTTTCATGGATGAGAACTGTGCCTTGTGTTTCCCTTCAGAAAAGGAGTTAAATGCCAGGTTTGTGTCTTCCTACAAGCAAGACTTCGTTTAAGGTAAACGCAGTCACTTCTCAGCTCAAACGAAACTAAATTGTTCAAAAAGCTCACATGTTTCTCGATCTTAACTGAAAAGCATTGGATGTTAGAGGAACTGGAGTTTGTATCAGTTTCAGAAACAGAGTTGAACTAGATATGGTCCGTGTGTAGGAAACACAGTTCTTTTGTTCTGAGCACACTCAAGTTTCCTTCTGTATTAGAGACACTAGAAAGCAAGAGTGTGCTTCTTGCTCTAAAGCAGAGTGTGTTTCATGGATGAGAACTGTGTGGTGTGTTTTCCTTCAGAAAGGGAGTTTAATGCCTGGCGTGTGTCTTCCTTCAAGCAAGACTTCGTTTCAGGTAAACGCAGTCACTTTTCAGCTCAAACAAAGCCTCTTTGTTCAAGAAGCTCACACGTTTCTCGGTCTTAAATGAAAAGAATTGGATGTTTGAGGACCTGTGGTTTGTATCAGTTTCAGAAACAAAGTTGAACTAGATATGGTCCGTGTGTAGGAAACACAGTTCTTTTGTTATGAGCACACCTACGTTTCCCTCTGTAATAGAGACTCTAGAAAGCAAGAGCGTGCTTCTTGCTCTAAACCAGAATGTGTATCATGGATGAGAACTGTGCCGTGTGTTTCCCTTCAGAAAAGGAGTTAAATGCCAGGCTCTGTTTCTTCCTTCAAGCAAGACTTCGTTTCAAATAAATACAGTCACTTTTCAGCTCAAACGAAGCTTCATTGTTCACGAAGCTCACACGTTTCTCGCTCTTAACTGAAAAGCATTAGATGTTAGACGACCTGTGGTTTGTATCAATTTCAGAAACAGAGTTGAACTAGATATGGTCCGTGTGTGTAGGAAACACAGTTCTTTTGTTCTGAGCACACTCACGTTTCCCTCTGTATTAGAGACTCTAGAAAGCAAGAGTGTGCTTCTTGCTCTAAAGCAGAGTGTGTTTCATGCATGAGAGTTGTGCCGTTTGTTTCCCTTCAGAAATGGAGTTAAATGCCAGGCTCTGTGTCTTTCTTCAATCAAGACTTCGTTTCATGTAAACGCAGTCACTTTTCAGCTCAAACGAAGCTACATTGTTCACGAAGCTCACACATTTCTCGCTCTTAACTGAAAAGCATTGGATGTAAGAGGACCTGTGGTTTGTATCAGTTTCAGAAACAGAGTTCAAATAGATATGGTCCGTGTGTGTAGGAAACACAGTTCTTTGGTATGAGCACACTCACGTTTCCCTCTGTATTAGAGACTCTACAAAGCAAGAGCGTGCTTCTTGATCTAAAGCAGAATGTGTTTCATGGATGAGAAGTGTGCCATGTGTTTCCCTTCAGAAACGGAGTAAAATGCCAGGCTCTGTGTCTTCCTTCAAGCAAGACTTCGTTTCATGTAAACACAGTCACTTTTCAGCTCTAACGAAGCTACATTGTTCACGAAGCTCACACGTTTCTCGCTGTTAACTGAAAAGCATGGATGTTAGAGGACCTGTGGTTTGTATCAGTTTCAGAAACAGAGTTGAACTAGATATGGTCCGTATGTGTAGGAAACACAGTTCTTTTGTTCTGAGCACAATCAAGTTTCCTTCTGTATTAGAGACTCTAGAAAGCAAGAGCGTGCATCTTGCTCTAAAGCAGAGTGTGTTTCATGGATGAGAACTGTGCCGTGTGTTTCCCTTCAGAAATGGAGTTAAATGCCAGGCTCTGTGTCTTCCTTCAAGCAAGACTTCGTTTCAAGTAAATACAGTCACTTTTCAGCTCAAACGAAGTTACATTGTTCACGAAACTCACACGTTTCTCGCTCTTAACTGAAAAGCATGGATGTTAGAGGACCTGTGGTTTGTATCAGTTTCAGAAACAGAGTTGAACTAGATATGGTCCGTGTGTAGGAAACACAGTTCTTTTGTTCTGAGCACACTCAAGTTTCCTTCTGTATTAGAGACTCTAGAAAGCAAGAGTGTGCTTCTTGCTCTAAAGCAGAGTGTGTTTCATGGATGAGAACTGTGCGGTGTGTTTCCCTTCAGAAATGGAGTAAAATGCCAGGTTTGTGTCTTTCTTCAAGCAAGACTACGTTTCTTATAAACGCAGTCACGTTTCAGCTCAAACGAAGGTACATTGTTCATGAAGCTCACACGTTTCTCGCTTTTAAATGAAAAGCATTGGATGTACGAGGGCCTGTGGTTTGTATCAGTTTCAAAAACAGTGTTCAACTACATATGGTCCGTATGTGTAGGAAACACAGTTCTTTTGTTCTGAGCACACTCAAGTTTCCTTCTGTATTACAGACACTAGAAAGCAAGAGTGTGCTTCTTGCTCTAAAGCAGAGTGTGTTTCATGGATGAGAACTGTGTGGTGTGTTTTCCTTCAGAAAGGGAGTTTAATGCCTGGCGTGTGTCTTCCTTCAAGCAAGACTTCATTTCAGGTAAACGCAGTCACTTTTCAGCTCAAACAAAGCCTCTTTGTTCAAGAAGCTCACACGTTTCTCGGTCTTAAATGAAAAGAATTGGATGTTTGAGGACCTGTGGTTTGTATCAGTTTCAGAAACAAAGTTGAACTAGATATGGTCCGTGTGTAGGAAACACAGTTCTTTTGTTATGAGCACACCTACGTTTCCCTCTGTAATAGAGACTCTAGAAAGCAAGAGCGTGCTTCTTGCTCTAAACCAGAATGTGTATCATGGATGAGAACTGTGCCGTGTGTTTCCCTTCAGAAAAGGAGTTAAATGCCAGGCTCTGTTTCTTCCTTCAAGCAAGACTTCGTTTCAAATAAACACAGTCACTTTTCAGCTCAAACGAAGCTTCATTGTTCACGAAGCTCACACGTTTCTCGCTCTTAACTGAAAAGCATTAGATGTTAGACGACCTGTGGTTTGTATCAATTTCAGAAACAGAGTTGAACTAGATATGGTCCGTGTGTGTAGGAAACACAGTTCTTTTGTTCTGAGCACACTCACGTTTCCCTCTGTATTAGAGACTCTAGAAAGCAAGAGTGTGCTTCTTGCTCTAAAGCAGAGTGTGTTTCATGCATGAGAGTTGTGCCGTTTGTTTCCCTTCAGAAATGGAGTTAAATGCCAGGCTCTGTGTCTTTCTTCAATCAAGACTTCGTTTCATGTAAACGCAGTCACTTTTCAGCTCAAACGAAGCTACATTGTTCACGAAGCTCACACATTTCTCGCTCTTAACTGAAAAGCATTGGATGTAAGAGGACCTGTGGTTTGTATCAGTTTCAGAAACAGAGTTCAAATAGATATGGTCCGTGTGTGTAGGAAACACAGTTCTTTGGTATGAGCACACTCACGTTTCCCTCTGTATTAGAGACTCTACAAAGCAAGAGCGTGCTTCTTGATCTAAAGCAGAATGTGTTTCATGGATGAGAAGTGTGCCATGTGTTTCCCTTCAGAAACGGAGTAAAATGCCAGGCTCTGTGTCTTCCTTCAAGCAAGACTTCGTTTCATGTAAACACAGTCACTTTTCAGCTCTAACGAAGCTACATTGTTCACGAAGCTCACACGTTTCTCGCTGTTAACTGAAAAGCATGGATGTTAGAGGACCTGTGGTTTGTATCAGTTTCAGAAACAGAGTTGAACTAGATATGGTCCGTATGTGTAGGAAACACAGTTCTTTTGTTCTGAGCACAATCAAGTTTCCTTCTGTATTAGAGACTCTAGAAAGCAAGAGCGTGCATCTTGCTCTAAAGCAGAGTGTGTTTCATGGATGAGAACTGTGCCGTGTGTTTCCCTTCAGAAATGGAGTTAAATGCCAGGCTCTGTGTCTTCCTTCAAGCAAGACTTCGTTTCAAGTAAATACAGTCACTTCTCAGCTCAAACGAAGTTACATTGTTCACGAAACTCACACGTTTCTCGCTCTTAACTGAAAAGCATGGATGTTAGAGGACCTGTGGTTTGTATCAGTTTCAGAAACAGAGTTGAACTAGATATGGTCCGTGTGTAGGAAACACAGTTCTTTTGTTCTGAGCACACTCAAGTTTCCTTCTGTATTAGAGACTCTAGAAAGCAAGAGTGTGCTTCTTGCTCTAAAGCAGAGTGTGTTTCATGGATGAGAACTGTGCGGTGTGTTTCCCTTCAGAAACGGAGTAAAATGCCAGGTTTGTGTCTTTCTTCAAGCAAGACTACGTTTCTTATAAACGCAGTCACGTTTCAGCTCAAACGAAGCTACATTGTTCATGAAGCTCACACGTTTCTCGCTTTTAAATGAAAAGCATTGGATGTACGAGGGCCTGTGGTTTGTATCAGTTTCAGAAACAGTGTTCAACTACATATGGTCCGTATGTGTAGGAAACACAGTTCTTTTGTTCTGAGCACACTCATGTTTCCCTCTGTATTAGAGAATCTAGAAAGCAAGAGCATGCTTCTTGCTCTAAAGCAGAGTGTGTTTCATGGATGAGAACTGTGCCTTGTGTTTCCCTTCAGAAAAGGAGTTAAATGCCAGGTTTGTGTCTTCCTACAAGCAAGACTTCGTTTAAGGTAAACGCAGTCACTTCTCAGCTCAAACGAAACTAAATTGTTCAAAAAGCTCACATGTTTCTCGATCTTAACTGAAAAGCATTGGATGTTAGAGGAACTGGAGTTTGTATCAGTTTCAGAAACAGAGTTGAACTAGATATGGTAAGTGTGTGTAGGAAACACAGTTCTTTTGTTCTGAGCACACTCACGTTTCCTTCTGTATTAGAGACTCTAGAAAGCAAGAGCGTGTTTCTTGCTCTAAAGCAGAGTGTGTTTCATGGATGAGAACTGTGCCGTGTGTTTTCCTTCAGAAAGGGAGTTTAATGCCTGGCGTGTGTCTTCCTTCAAGCAAGACTTCGTTTCAGGTAAACACAGTCACTTTTCAGCTCAAACAAAGCCTCTTTGTTCAAGAAGCTCACACGTTTCTCGGTCTTAAATGAAAAGAATTGGATGTTTGAGGACCTGTGGTTTGTATCAGTTTCAGAAACAAAGTTGAACTAGATATGGTCCGTGTGTAGGAAACACAGTTCTTTTGTTATGAGCACACCTACGTTTCCCTCTGTAATAGAGACTCTAGAAAGCAAGAGCGTGCTTCTTGCTCTAAACCAGAATGTGTATCATGGATGAGAACTGTGCCGTGTGTTTCCCTTCAGAAAAGGAGTTAAATGCCAGGCTCTGTGTCTTTCTTCAATCAAGACTTCGTTTCATGTAAACGCAGTCACTTTTCAGCTCAAACGAAGCTACATTGTTCACGAAGCTCACACATTTCTCGCTCTTAACTGAAAAGCATTGGATGTAAGAGGACCTGTGGTTTGTATCAGTTTCAGAAACAGAGTTCAAATAGATATGGTCCGTGTGTGTAGGAAACACAGTTCTTTGGTATGAGCACACTCACGTTTCCCTCTGTATTAGAGACTCTACAAAGCAAGAGCGTGCTTCTTGATCTAAAGCAGAATGTGTTTCATGGATGAGAAGTGTGCCATGTGTTTCCCTTCAGAAACGGAGTAAAATGCCAGGCTCTGTGTCTTCCTTCAAGCAAGACTTCGTTTCATGTAAACACAGTCACTTTTCAGCTCTAACGAAGCTACATTGTTCACGAAGCTCACACGTTTCTCGCTGTTAACTGAAAAGCATGGATGTTAGAGGACCTGTGGTTTGTATCAGTTTCAGAAACAGAGTTGAACTAGATATGGTCCGTATGTGTAGGAAACACAGTTCTTTTGTTCTGAGCACAATCAAGTTTCCTTCTGTATTAGAGACTCTAGAAAGCAAGAGCGTGCATCTTGCTCTAAAGCAGAGTGTGTTTCATGGATGAGAACTGTGCCGTGTGTTTCCCTTCAGAAATGGAGTTAAATGCCAGGCTCTGTGTCTTCCTTCAAGCAAGACTTCGTTTCAAGTAAATACAGTCACTTTTCAGCTCAAACGAAGTTACATTGTTCACGAAACTCACACGTTTCTCGCTCTTAACTGAAAAGCATGGATGTTAGAGGACCTGTGGTTTGTATCAGTTTCAGAAACAGAGTTGAACTAGATATGGTCCGTGTGTAGGAAACACAGTTCTTTTGTTCTGAGCACACTCAAGTTTCCTTCTGTATTAGAGACTCTAGAAAGCAAGAGTGTGCTTCTTGCTCTAAAGCAGAGTGTGTTTCATGGATGAGAACTGTGCGGTGTGTTTCCCTTCAGAAATGGAGTAAAATGCCAGGTTTGTGTCTTTCTTCAAGCAAGACTACGTTTCTTATAAACGCAGTCACGTTTCAGCTCAAACGAAGCTACATTGTTCATGAAGCTCACACGTTTCTCGCTTTTAAATGAAAAGCATTGGATGTACGAGGGCCTGTGGTTTGTATCAGTTTCAAAAACAGTGTTCAACTACATATGGTCCGTATGTGTAGGAAACACAGTTCTTTTGTTCTGAGCACACTCAAGTTTCCTTCTGTATTAGAGACACTAGAAAGCAAGAGTGTGCTTCTTGCTCTAAAGCAGAGTGTGTTTCATGGATGAGAACTGTGTGGTGTGTTTTCCTTCAGAAAGGGAGTTTAATGCCTGGCGTGTGTCTTCCTTCAAGCAAGACTTCATTTCAGGTAAACGCAGTCACTTTTCAGCTCAAACAAAGCCTCTTTGTTCAAGAAGCTCACACGTTTCTCGGTCTTAAATGAAAAGAATTGGATGTTTGAGGACCTGTGGTTTGTATCAGTTTCAGAAACAAAGTTGAACTAGATATGGTCCGTGTGTAGGAAACACAGTTCTTTTGTTATGAGCACACCTACGTTTCCCTCTGTAATAGAGACTCTAGAAAGCAAGAGCGTGCTTCTTGCTCTAAACCAGAATGTGTATCATGGATGAGAACTGTGCCGTGTGTTTCCCTTCAGAAAAGGAGTTAAATGCCAGGCTCTGTTTCTTCCTTCAAGCAAGACTTCGTTTCAAATAAACACAGTCACTTTTCAGCTCAAACGAAGCTTCATTGTTCACGAAGCTCACACGTTTCTCGCTCTTAACTGAAAAGCATTAGATGTTAGACGACCTGTGGTTTGTATCAATTTCAGAAACAGAGTTGAACTAGATATGGTCCGTGTGTGTAGGAAACACAGTTCTTTTGTTCTGAGCACACTCACGTTTCCCTCTGTATTAGAGACTCTAGAAAGCAAGAGTGTGCTTCTTGCTCTAAAGCAGAGTGTGTTTCATGCATGAGAGTTGTGCCGTTTGTTTCCCTTCAGAAATGGAGTTAAATGCCAGGCTCTGTGTCTTTCTTCAATCAAGACTTCGTTTCATGTAAACGCAGTCACTTTTCAGCTCAAACGAAGCTACATTGTTCACGAAGCTCACACATTTCTCGCTCTTAACTGAAAAGCATTGGATGTAAGAGGACCTGTGGTTTGTATCAGTTTCAGAAACAGAGTTCAAATAGATATGGTCCGTGTGTGTAGGAAACACAGTTCTTTGGTATGAGCACACTCACGTTTCCCTCTGTATTAGAGACTCTACAAAGCAAGAGCGTGCTTCTTGATCTAAAGCAGAATGTGTTTCATGGATGAGAAGTGTGCCATGTGTTTCCCTTCAGAAACGGAGTAAAATGCCAGGCTCTGTGTCTTCCTTCAAGCAAGACTTCGTTTCATGTAAACACAGTCACTTTTCAGCTCTAACGAAGCTACATTGTTCACGAAGCTCACACGTTTCTCGCTGTTAACTGAAAAGCATGGATGTTAGAGGACCTGTGGTTTGTATCAGTTTCAGAAACAGAGTTGAACTAGATATGGTCCGTATGTGTAGGAAACACAGTTCTTTTGTTCTGAGCACAATCAAGTTTCCTTCTGTATTAGAGACTCTAGAAAGCAAGAGCGTGCATCTTGCTCTAAAGCAGAGTGTGTTTCATGGATGAGAACTGTGCCGTGTGTTTCCCTTCAGAAATGGAGTTAAATGCCAGGCTCTGTGTCTTCCTTCAAGCAAGACTTCGTTTCAAGTAAATACAGTCACTTCTCAGCTCAAACGAAGTTACATTGTTCACGAAACTCACACGTTTCTCGCTCTTAACTGAAAAGCATGGATGTTAGAGGACCTGTGGTTTGTATCAGTTTCAGAAACAGAGTTGAACTAGATATGGTCCGTGTGTAGGAAACACAGTTCTTTTGTTCTGAGCACACTCAAGTTTCCTTCTGTATTAGAGACTCTAGAAAGCAAGAGTGTGCTTCTTGCTCTAAAGCAGAGTGTGTTTCATGGATGAGAACTGTGCGGTGTGTTTCCCTTCAGAAACGGAGTAAAATGCCAGGTTTGTGTCTTTCTTCAAGCAAGACTACGTTTCTTATAAACGCAGTCACGTTTCAGCTCAAACGAAGCTACATTGTTCATGAAGCTCACACGTTTCTCGCTTTTAAATGAAAAGCATTGGATGTACGAGGGCCTGTGGTTTGTATCAGTTTCAGAAACAGTGTTCAACTACATATGGTCCGTATGTGTAGGAAACACAGTTCTTTTGTTCTGAGCACACTCATGTTTCCCTCTGTATTAGAGAATCTAGAAAGCAAGAGCATGCTTCTTGCTCTAAAGCAGAGTGTGTTTCATGGATGAGAACTGTGCCTTGTGTTTCCCTTCAGAAAAGGAGTTAAATGCCAGGTTTGTGTCTTCCTACAAGCAAGACTTCGTTTAAGGTAAACGCAGTCACTTCTCAGCTCAAACGAAACTAAATTGTTCAAAAAGCTCACATGTTTCTCGATCTTAACTGAAAAGCATTGGATGTTAGAGGAACTGGAGTTTGTATCAGTTTCAGAAACAGAGTTGAACTAGATATGGTAAGTGTGTGTAGGAAACACAGTTCTTTTGTTCTGAGCACACTCACGTTTCCTTCTGTATTAGAGACTCTAGAAAGCAAGAGCGTGTTTCTTGCTCTAAAGCAGAGTGTGTTTCATGGATGAGAACTGTGCCGTGTGTTTTCCTTCAGAAAGGGAGTTTAATGCCTGGCGTGTGTCTTCCTTCAAGCAAGACTTCGTTTCAGGTAAACACAGTCACTTTTCAGCTCAAACAAAGCCTCTTTGTTCAAGAAGCTCACACGTTTCTCGGTCTTAAATGAAAAGAATTGGATGTTTGAGGACCTGTGGTTTGTATCAGTTTCAGAAACAAAGTTGAACTAGATATGGTCCGTGTTTAGGAAACACAGTTCTTTTGTTCTGAGCACACCTATGTTTCCCTCTGTAATAGAGACTCTAGAAAGCAAGAGCGTGCTTCTTGCTCTAAAGCAGAGTGTGTTTCATGGATGAGAACTGTGTCGTGTGTTTCCCTTCAGAAACGGAGTTAAATGCCATGCTCTGTGTCTTCCTTCAAGCAAGACTTCGTTTCAAGTAAATACAGTCACTTTTCAGCTCAAACGAAGCTACATTGTTCACGAAGCTCACACGTTTCTCGCTCTTAAATGAAAAGCATTGGATGTTTGAGGACCTCTGGTTTGTATCAGTTTCAGAAACAGAGTTGAACTAGATATGGTCCGTATGTGTAGGAAACACAGTTCTTTTGTTCCGAGCACACTCAAGTTTCCTTCTGTATTAGAGACTCTAGAAAGCAAGAGCGTGCTTCTTGCTCTAAAGCAGAGTGTGTTTCATGGATGAGAACTGTACCGTGTATTTCCCTTCAGAAACGGAGTTAAATGCCAGGCTCTGTGTCTTCCTTCAAGCAAGACTTCGTTTCAAGTAAATACAGTCACTTTTCAGCTCAAACGAAGCTACATTGTTCACGAAGCTCACACGTTTCTCGCTCTTAACTGAAAAGCATTGGATGTTAGACGACCTGTGGTTTGTATCAATTTTAGAAACAGAGTTGAACTAGATATGGTCCGTGTGTGTAGGAAACACAGTTCTTTTCTTCTGAGCACAGTCACGTTTCCCTCTGTATTAGAGACTCTAGAAAGCAAGAGCGTGCTTCTTGCTCTAAAGCAGAGTGTGTTTCATGGATGAGAACTGTGCGGTGTGTTTCCCTTCAGAAACGGAGTAAAATGCCAGGTTTGTGTCTTTCTTCAAGCAAGACTTCGTTTCTTATAAACGCAGTCACTTTTCAGCTCAAACGAAGCTACATTGTTCACGAAGCTCACACGTTTCTCGCTCTTAAGTGAAAAGCATTGGATGTACGAGGGCCTGTGGTTTGTATCAGTTTCAGAAACAGTGTTCAACTACATATGGTCCGTATGTGTAGGAAATTCAGTTCTTTTGTTCCAAGCACACACACGTTTCCCTCTGTATTAGAGAATCTAGAAAGCAAGAGCATGCTTCTTGCTCTAAAGCAGAGTGTGTTTCATGGATGAGAACTGTGCCTTGTGTTTCCCTTCAGAAAAGGAGTTAAATGCCAGGTTTGTGTCTTCCTACAAGCAAGACTTCGTTTAAGGTAAACGCAGTCACTTTTCAGCTCAAACGAACCTAAATTGTTCAAAAAGCTCACATGTTTCTCGATCTTAACTGAAAAGCATTGGATGTTAGAGGAACTGGAGTTTGTATCAGTTTCAGAAACAGCGTTGAACTAGATATGGTCCGTGTGTAGGAAACACAGTTCTTTTGTTCTGAGCACACTCACGTTTCCTTCTGTATTAGAGACTCTAGAAAGAAAGAGCGTGCTTCTTGCTCTAAAGCAGAGTGTGTTTCATGGATGAGAACTGTGCCGTGTGTTTTCCTTCAGAAAGGGAGTTTAATGCCTGGCGTGTGTCTTCCTTCAAGCAAGACTTCGTTTCAGGTAAACGCAGTCACTTTTCAGCTCAAACAAAGAACTCATTGTTCAAGAAGCTCACACGTTTCTCGGTCTTAAATGAAAAGAATTGGATGTTTGAGGACCTGTGGTTTGTATCAGTTTCAGAAACAGAGTTGAACTAGATATGGTCCGTGTGTAGGAAACACAGTTCTTTTGTTCTGAGCACACTCAAGTTTCCTTCTGTATTAGAGACTCTAGAAAGCAAGAGTGTGCTTCTTGCTCTAAAGCAGAGTGTGTTTCATGGATGAGAACTGTGCGGTGTGTTTCCCTTCAGAAACGGAGTAAAATGCCAGGTTTGTGTCTTTCTTCAAGCAAGACTACGTTTCTTATAGACGCAGTCACGTTTCAGCTCAAACGAAGCTACATTGTTCATGAAGCTCACACGTTTCTCGCTTTTAAATGAAAAGCATTGGATGTACGAGGGCCTGTGGTTTGTATCAGTTTCAGAAACAGTGTTCAACTACATATGGTCCGTATGTGTAGGAAACACAGTTCTTTTGTTCTGAGCACACTCATGTTTCCCTCTGTATTAGAGAATCTAGAAAGCAAGAGCATGCTTCTTGCTCTAAAGCAGAGTGTGTTTCATGGATGAGAACTGTGCCTTGTGTTTCCCTTCAGAAAAGGAGTTAAATGCCAGGTTTGTGTCTTCCTACAAGCAAGACTTCGTTTAAGGTAAACGCAGTCACTTCTCAGCTCAAACGAAACTAAATTGTTCAAAAAGCTCACATGTTTCTCGATCTTAACTGAAAAGCATTGGATGTTAGAGGAACTGGAGTTTGTATCAGTTTCAGAAACAGAGTTGAACTAGATATGGTAAGTGTGTGTAGGAAACACAGTTCTTTTGTTCTGAGCACACTCACGTTTCCTTCTGTATTAGAGACTCTAGAAAGCAAGAGCGTGTTTCTTGCTCTAAAGCAGAGTGTGTTTCATGGATGAGAACTGTGCCGTGTGTTTTCCTTCAGAAAGGGAGTTTAATGCCTGGCGTGTGTCTTCCTTCAAGCAAGACTTCGTTTCAGGTAAACGCAGTCACTTTTCAGCTCAAACAAAGCCTCTTTGTTCAAGAAGCTCACACGTTTCTCGGTCTTAAATGAAAAGAATTGGATGTTTGAGGACCTGTGGTTTGTATCAGTTTCAGAAACAAAGTTGAACTAGATATGGTCCGTGTTTAGGAAACACAGTTCTTTTGTTCTGAGCACACCTATGTTTCCCTCTGTAATAGAGACTCTAGAAAGCAAGAGCGTGCTTCTTGCTCTAAAGCAGAGTGTGTTTCATGGATGAGAACTGTGTCGTGTGTTTCCCTTCAGAAACGGAGTTAAATGCCATGCTCTGTGTCTTCCTTCAAGCAAGACTTCGTTTCAAGTAAATACAGTCACTTTTCAGCTCAAACGAAGCTACATTGTTCACGAAGCTCACACGTTTCTCGCTCTTAACTGAAAAGCATTGGATGTTAGACGACCTGTGGTTTGTATCAATTTTAGAAACAGAGTTGAAGTAGATATGGTCCGTGTGTGTAGGAAACACAGTTCTTTTCTTCTGAGCACAGTCACGTTTCCCTCTGTATTAGAGACTCTAGAAAGCAAGAGCGTGCTTCTTGCTCTAAAGCAGAGTGTGTTTCATGGATGAGAACTGTGCGGTGTGTTTCCCTTCAGAAATGGAGTAAAATGCCAGGTTTGTGTCTTTCTTCAAGCAAGACTTCGTTTCTTATAAACGCAGTCACTTTTCAGCTCAAACGAAGCTACATTGTTCACGAAGCTCACACGTTTCTCGCTCTTAAGTGAAAAGCATTGGATGTACGAGGGCCTGTGGTTTGTATCAGTTTCAGAAACAGTGTTCAACTACATATGGTCCGTATGTGTAGGAAATTCAGTTCTTTTGTTCCAAGCACACACACGTTTCCCTCTGTATTAGAGAATCTAGAAAGCAAGAGCATGCTTCTTGCTCTAAAGCAGAGTGTGTTTCATGGATGAGAACTGTGCCTTGTGTTTCCCTTCAGAAAAGGAGTTAAATGCCAGGTTTGTGTCTTCCTACAAGCAAGACTTCGTTTAAGGTAAACGCAGTCACTTTTCAGCTCAAACGAACCTAAATTGTTCAAAAAGCTCACATGTTTCTCGATCTTAACTGAAAAGCATTGGATGTTAGAGGAACTGGAGTTTGTATCAGTTTCAGAAACAGCGTTGAACTAGATATGGTCCGTGTGTAGGAAACACAGTTCTTTTGTTCTGAGCACACTCACGTTTCCTTCTGTATTAGAGACTCTAGAAAGAAAGAGCGTGCTTCTTGCTCTAAAGCAGAGTGTGTTTCATGGATGAGAACTGTGCCGTGTGTTTTCCTTCAGAAAGGGAGTTTAATGCCTGGCGTGTGTCTTCCTTCAAGCAAGACTTCGTTTCAGGTAAACGCAGTCACTTTTCAGCTCAAACAAAGAACTCATTGTTCAAGAAGCTCACACGTTTCTCGGTCTTAAATGAAAAGAATTGGATGTTTGAGGACCTGTGGTTTGTATCAGTTTCAGAAACAAAGTTGAACTAGATATGGTCCGTGTGTAGGAAACACAGTTCTTTTGTTCTGAGCACACCTACGTTTCCCTCTGTAATAGAGACTCTAGAAAGCAAGAGCATGCTTCTTGCTCTAAACCAGAATGTGTATCATGGATGAGAACTGTGCCGTGTGTTTCCCTTCAGAAAAGGAGTTAAATGCCAGGCTCTGTTTCTTCCTTCAAGCAAGACTTCGTTTCAAATAAATACAGTCACTTTTCAGCTCAATCGAAGCTACATTGTTCACGAAGCTCACACGTTTCTCGCTCTTAACTGAAAAGCATTGGATGTTAGACGACCTGTGGTTTGTATCAATTTCAGAAACAGAGTTGAACTAGATATGGTCCGTGTGTGTAGGAAACACAGTTCTTTTGTTCTGAGCACACTCACGTTTCCTTCTGTATTAGAGACTCTAGAAAGCAAGTGCGTGCTTCTTGCTCTAAAGCAGAGTGTGTTTCATGGATGAGAACTGTGCCGTGTGTTTTCCTTCAGAAAGGGAGTTTAATGACTGGCGTGTGTCTTCCTTCAAGCAAGACTTCGTTTCAGGTAAACGCAGTCACTTTTCAGCTCAAACAAAGCTACATTGTTCAAGAAGCTCACACGTTTCTCGGTCTTAAATGAAAAGAATTGGATGTTTGAGGACCTCTGGTTTGTATCAGTTTCAGAAACAGAGTTGAACTAGATATGGTCCGTATGTGTAGGAAACACAGTTCTTTTGTTCTGAGCACACTCAAGTTTCCTTCTGTATTAGAGACTCTAGAAAGCAAGAGCGTGCTTCTTGCTCTAAAGCAGAGTGTGTTTCATGGATGAGAACTGTGCCGTGTGTTTCCCTTCAGAAACGGAGTTAAATGCCAGGCTCTGTGTCTTCCTTCAAGCAAGACTTCGTTTCAAGTAAATACAGTCACTTTTCAGCTCAAACGAAGCTACATTGTTCACGAAGCTCACACGTTTCTCGCTCTTAACTGAAAAGCATTGGATGTTAGACGACCTGTGGTTTGTATCAATTTTAGAAACTGAGTTGAACTAGATATGGTAAGGGTGTGTAGGAAACACAGTTCATTTGTTCTGAGCACACTCACGTTTCCTTCTGTATTAGAGACTCTAGAAAGCAAGAGCGTGCTTCTTGCTCTAAAGCAGAGTGTGTTTCATGGATGAGAACTGTGCCGTGTGTTTTCCTTCAGAAAGGGAGTTTAATGCCTGGCGTGTGTCTTCCTTCAAGCAAGACTTCGTTTCAGGTAAACGCAGTCACTTTTCAGCTCAAACAAAGCCTCTTTGTTCAAGAAGCTCACACGTTTCTCGGTCTTAAATGAAAAGAATTGGATGTTTGAGGACCTGTGGTTTGTATCAGTTTCAGAAACAAAGTTGAACTAGATATGGTCCGTGTGTAGGAAACACAGTTCTTTTGTTCTGAGCACACCTATGTTTCCCTCTGTAATAGAGACTCTAGAAAGCAAGAGCGTGCTTCTTGCTCTAAACCAGAATGTGTATCGTGGATGAGAACTGTGCCGTGTGTTTCCCTTCAGAAAAGGAGTTAAATGCCAGGCTCTGTGTCTTTCTTCAATCAAGACTTCGTTTCATGTAAACGCAGTCACTTTTCAGCTCAAACAAAGCTACATTGTTCACGAAGCTCACACGTTTCTCGCTCTTACTGAAAAGCATTGGATGTAAGAGGACCTGTGGTTAGTATCAGTTTCAGAAGCAGAGTTGAACTAGATATGGTCCGTGTGTGTAGGAAACACAGTTCTTTTGTTCTGAGCACACTCATGTTTCCCTCTGTATTAGAGACTCTACAAAGCAAGAGCGTGCTTCTTGATCTAAAGCAGAATGTGTTTCATTGATGAGAACTGTGCCATGTGTTTCCCTTCAGAAACGGAGTAAAATGCCAGGCTCTGTGTCTTCCTTCAAGCAAGACATCGTTTCATGTAAACGCAGTCACTTTTCAGTTCTAACGAAGCTACATTGTTCACGAAACTCACACGTTTCTCGCTCTAACTGAAAAGCATGGATGTTAGTGGACCTGTGGTTTGTATCAGTTTCACAAACAGAGTTGAACTAGATATGGTCCGTATGTGTAGGAAACACAGTTCTTTTGTTCTGAGCACACTCAAGTTTCCTTCTGTATTAGAGACTCTAGAAAGCCAGAGCGTGCTTCTTGCTCTAAAGCAGAGTGTGTTTCATGGATGAGAACTGTGCCGTGTGTTTCCCTTCAGAAACGGAGTTAAATGCCAGGCTCTGTGTCTTCCTTCAAGCAAGACTTCGTTTCAAGTAAATACAGTCACTTTTCAGCTCAAACAAAGCTACATTGTTCACGAAACTCACAAGTTTCTCGCTCTCAACTGAAAAGCATTGGATGTTAGAGGACCTGTGGTTTGTATCAGTTTCAGAAACAGAGTTGAACTAGATATGGTCCATATGTGTAGGAAACACAGTTCTTTTGTTCTGAGCACACTCAAGTTTCCTTCTGTATTAGAGACTCTAGAAAGCAAGAGCGTGCTTCTTGCTCTAAAGCAGAGTGTGTTTCATGGATGAGAACTGTGCCGTGTGTTTTCCTTCAGAAAGGGTGTTAAATGCCAGGCTCTGTGTCTTCCTTCAAGCAAGACTTCGTTTCAGGTAAACGCAGTCACTTTTCAGCTCAAAAAAAGCCTCTTTGTTCAAGAAGCTCACACGTTTCTCGGTCTTAAATGAAAAGAATTGGATGTTTGAGGACCTGTGGTTTGTATCAGTTTTAGAAACAAAGTTGAACTAGATATGGTCCGTGTGTAGGAAACACAGTTCTTTTGTTCTGAGCACACATACGTTTCCCTCTGTAATAGAGACTCTAGAAAGCAAGAGCGTGCTTCTTGCTCTTAACCAGAATGTGTATCATGGATGAGAACTGTGCCGTGTGTTTCCCTTCAGAAAAGGAGTTAAATGCCAGGCTCTGTTTCTTCCTTCAAGCAAGACTTCGTATCAAATAAATACAGTCACTTTTCAGCTCAAACGAAGCTACATTGTTCACGAAGCTCACACGTTTCTCGCTCTTAACTGAAAAGCATTGGATGTTAGACGACCTGTGGTTTGTATCAATTTCAGAAACAGAGTTGAACTAGATATGGTCCGTGTGTGTAGGAAACACAGTTCTTTTGTTCTGAGCACACTCACGTTTCCCTCTGTATTAGAGACTCTAGAAAGCAAGAGTGTGCTTCTTGCTCTAAAGCAGAGTGTGTTTCATGCATGAGAGCTGTACCGTTTGTTTCCCTTCAGAAATGGAGTTAAATGCCAGGCTCTGTTTCTTTCTTCAATCAAGACTTCGTTTCATGTAAACGCAGTCACTTTTCAGCTGAAACGAAGCTACATTGTTCACGTAGCTCACACGTTTCTCGCTCTTACTGAAAAGCATTGGATGTAAGAGGACCTGTGGTTAGTATCAGTTTCAGAAGCAGAGTTGAACTAGATATGGTCCGTGTGTGTAGGAAACACAGTTCTTTTGTTCTGAGCACACTCACGTTTCCCTCTGTATTAGAGACTCTACAAAGCAAGAGCGTGCTTCTTGATCTAAAGCAGAATGTGTTTCATGGATGAGAACTGTGCCATGTGTTTCCCTTCAGAAACGGAGTAAAATGCCAGGCTCTGTGTCTTCCTTCAAGCAAGACTTCGTTTCATGTAAACGCAGTCACTTTTCAGCTCTAACGAAGCTACATTGTTCACGAAACTCACACGTTTCTCGCTCTTAACTGAAAAGCATGTATGTTAGAGGACCTGTGGTTTGTATCAGTTTCAGAAACAGAGTTGAACTAGATATGGTCCATATGTGTAGGAAACACAGTTCTTTTGTTCTGAGCACAATCAAGTTTCCTTCTGTATTAGAGACTCTAGAAAGCCAGAGCGTGCTTCTTGCTCTAAAGCAGAGTGTGTTTCATGGATGAGAACTGTGCCGTATGTTTCCCTTCAGAAACGGAGTTAAATGCCAGGCTCTGTGTCTTCCTTCAAGCAAGACTTCGTTTCAAGTAAATACAGTCACTTTTCAGCTCAAACGAAGCTACATTGTTCACGAAACTCACACGTTTCTCGCTCTTAACTGAAAAGCATGGATGTTAGAGGACCTGTTGTTTGTATCAGTTTCAGAAACAGAGTTGAACTAGATATGGTCCGTGTGTGTAGGAAACACAGTTCTTTTGTTCTGAGCACACTCAAGTTTCCTTCTGTAATAGAGACTCTAGAAAGCAAGAGTGTGCTTCTTGCTCTAAAGCAGAGTGTGTTTCATGGATGAGAACTGTGTGGTGTGTTTCCCTTCAGAAACGGAGTAAAATGCCAGGTTTGTGTCTTTCTTCAAGCAAGACTTCGTTTCTTATAAACGCAGTCACGTTTCAGCTCAAACGAAGCTACATTGTTCATGAAGCTCACACGTTTCTCGCTCTTAAATGAAAAGCATTGGATGTACGAGGGCCTGTGGTTTGTATCAGTTTCAGAAACAGTGTTCAACTATATATGGTCCGTATGTGTAGGAAACACAGTTCTTTTGTTCTGAGCACACTCATGTTTCCCTCTGTATTAGAGAATCTAGAA